>CM076572.1:484087514-485287514 GCA_034641835.2 Pinus albicaulis
ACGATTACTTTATGAGTGCGGAAATGTATTAGCGCCGTCGGATCTGGATTCAACGAGCGAACGGCCACAATGAAAAGGAAAGGTGCGGGGAAAAGGTAAGTTATCGGGTTCAGTGCGATACTATTGCAAAAGTGTCACAAGACCGACGAAAATGGAAATCGTTCAAAACGTCAGAAGAGCGACGCTTACTGAAAAGGTAAAAGGTAAGTTATCGGGTTCACTTTGGGTCATTGATCTTGGGAAACCGTCGCTATACCGACATTTAGAGAAATGTGTCGCAATACCGACACTTAGAAAAAGTGTCGCAATTGCGACACTATGCCCCAAAGCATCATTAGATGGCTTCCTCCAAACGTCGCTATTATATGTTTTACGAAGATATGGTAAGTAACTCTCTCTTGTTCTTCTTAGAAATAATTATATATAATTTTTATTTTTTTTTCAAAATATATTAAAAAAATTATATGAGAAAAATTATTAATTCATCAATATGTGTGTGTTGTGAGGAATAATTTCATAGTTCAACTTAATGGTTCATTATATAATCATGTGAGCATCACCAATGATATATCTTAAAAATCAACTAAAAATCCATGTGTACAAAATCGATGTATACTCTAGAGAGTGGTTCTCATATCACTATGTAAATTGTTGTATGCTACTTCAACAAAATTATAAGATAAGCTGTAATACACATTATATATGCACCATAACAATTGCCATACAACTAATTTGTTTTAGGATACATGTGGCATTCTAGGGGTAAATTCTATATGATGTGTATATCAATCTATTAGGTGTTGGTAAGTTTTGAGTATCTAAGAAATGATAAGGAATATCCATACATCATGATCTTGTAATGTGATTATAGATTGTGTCTATAATTTCCATAAAACGTATAAATGATTTGTTTAAAAAAAATCAACACAATCAACCCTAAACAATGCTCATGATGTGGAATGTCATTGGTGAAACCAAAATGATGGTCACATGTCCCATTTCTATGGTAATGGTGATCATATATATGTTGTAGCAACACTTGATGAGTAATTAAATAAATCTAAGAGTGTGACTCATTGTGCCATATTTTTTTAAAGCATGATTTGTTTTCCTAGTTTTTACTAATTTGTTAACATATTTTATTCATTTGGAAAGCTAATTAATGATGCTTTAAGTAATTAGGAATTAATGAGAGATCATCTTCACATCTTCACTGAAATATATTGGTAATTGTAGTCACTATATGGACCGCACATGCATGCTAGAAAAATTGAAATATAAACTATAATACACATCTTATATTTGCCATAACAATTGTCATACAACTTATTTACTTCTAGATACATATGAAATACTTCAGGTAAATGCCATATTATGTGTATACCAATATAGTAGGTGTTGGTAAGTTATGAGGATCTAAGAAATGATAGGGTATCTACACATTAGTAGTTCCCTGGTGAATTTTTTGCATAATTTTCTATTTGTTGTAATTTTGTTGCCTGGATTTGTTATAGATTTCAAATAATATATACAATTATCTACCAATTGTTCTTTATAAAGAAGAAGTACAATAAGTAGTCACCTAAAAATGAGCCATGTGAAAATATTGGTAACATGAGTAACCTGGTAAGCTGTAAATGAAAAGTGAATAACCTCCACTCACCAAAAGTGAATAACCTCCACTCACTAACAAGTGGCAGGCAGGGTTGGAATTTGGATTTCTCTTTACCCGTCACACAAATTTTTTTGACGTTTTGGTCATTATTTTTCTAGTCAATAAACGTTACGTTTAAAATTTTTCACTTCATTAATGACATTCTCGTAATAAATTAACCCTTTTGATTAAAAAAAATGAACGCTCTTCCATTTTCTTTGGATTTTGGAGTGTGATATATCTGTGTCATGGAATTTTAATACCTAAATTTTCAAGAGAAATAACTGATTCTTGTCATTTTTTATTGATCAGAGTTTAAAAAATTGAAGGACAGTGGTCCCAGAACTGAAATTTCCGGATTTGAAATCTCACTGAGGCGGATTTAATAGAAATTTCGCATCACACTCAGCCGTCCGTACGAGTGCCCAAAATCGGACACGAAAAATTCATAAAGCAGATTGAATAGAAATTTCGCGTCACATTTTTGATGACGTCAGCAAATTTTGTTGGCACCCGAAATTGAAATTTCCGGATTTGAAATCTCACTGAGGCGGATTTAATAGAAATTTCGCATCACACTCAGCCGTCCACACGAGTGCCCAAAATCGGACGCGAAAAATTCATAAAGCAGATTGAATAGAAATTTCGCGTCACATTTTTGATGACGTCAGAAAATTTTTTTGGCACCCGAAATTGATTGAAGGAGAGTTTAATTTTTGGTTGACGTCCGGTGGTCAAAGTTCTTTAATGTTTGTTTTAAAAATGTCGTGCGTACAGGTCCATATATATATATATATATTTTACATATATACATCATATGCACAATTAAAAGCAGTGAGTTGTAAATGCACAGATAGAGTGAAATTTTAGAGTGTGAGTTTTGTGTTGAACTGTGTTTTGAAGCAGTCAAAGTTTTTTTATTCCCTCAGTCAGAGGAGATTTTGTAACCAAAGTTTTGAAGTTTAATGAAATAGTTTTTACAGTGAAAACTCTGTTTCCAGTGAAGAAATTTTTTTTTATATTTTCTCTGTGTTGAAGAGGGGAGTTTTATTCTCCATTTTTGTTCTGGAATTTTAAATATTCCAACACTATGATCTACTAAAAAATACTTCAAAAATCAAGTAAACCTTCCAATATAAAGAAAAAAACATGAACGAGCTTTCCCTAAATTGCAATAAATTTATGTTTATTATTAATATTGCCTAATCTGTCTTATAAAAATTGCATAATCGGACTAAGAACAAATCCTCAGTGCATTTTTTATTGTTGTTGTGATTAAAAAAATGAGCCAAAGAACGATAAGGCACTCAGAGAAATCAATCTATGTATTATTTCTCACAAAACATGTTGAGTACTGGAGACTAAGCCCTAGATTTTTTTCTGTCCTCAATCTCTCTATTAATTATGTCTATGTAGTTATAAGAATAACAAGCCAAAGAAATCTGAGGCTTCCAGAGAAATTAGTCTCTATGTGCAGAAATTGATGATTATTGTTGACTAAATGTTATACCATTTGAAATTGCTGAGCGAAATTAATCAGGCCATGATGTACCATTTGTCAGTATCTATTTTCTCATGTATGAAAGTTTTTTTTTTCTAAGTAAAAGTAATTATATTAACAAAAGGAGTACAGTACAGCGGGCCGAAGCCTGATCATTGCCGAGTGTTGTGTAATTTGAAACAAAAAACCATAGTTTGAAGACTGCCCTGCAAGAGGGAAACCAGTCTGAAACGGTTCATTTGAAAAATCCTGCGCAGGGGAACCAGAGAATTGTAGTACTGGAGACCATATCGAAGCAAAAAAAATAGATGCATTTTCAGAGATAGCAGGAAACACATGAACAGGCCCGTGAGAATGGGAAAAAATAGAGCAAAAAACCAGAGTGAAGAGGAGGAACTATTCATCAGGATCAGGTTTGTAGACAACTCTACACTAGAGTTCATCTGGTTCCCCGTCAGAATTATACAGGTCAGCAATAGAATGGATCACCTTCCCGGGAGGAGGAGGAGTAATCTGCGCCTCGCTCGCTTGCACTGCATCCTGCCTCTCAGTAGGTTGACCCACCGCTTCCTTGTTCGCCTGGTCCTGCGTGGCCTTGCCCATCTGACCCTGCACGTTCGCACTATCAGGTTGCTTCAGCCCAACAAACTGCGCCGAATCCTGAGCCGCCGAGAGGCTGCATTCCGCCGGGCGACAACTGGGAACAATTTCCTGAGGCTCTTCACGAAAGACGACCGTAATTGAGGCAGTCACCCTGGGTTGATTGAGAGTGTTGTTAAAGGAAAAATGCGCGGTGTGGGTTTGAGCAGGAGGAGCGGAAGGAGTGGGGGAAGCAAGGCGACGGCCCGAGCGGAGAAGGCACCCTCTAGGTTGAATTTCAGAGTGGGAGATAGACGCAGAGGAGGTGCCAGAGGTGGAGGGAGAGCGTCGAATTTGGCGCCTCGTGGAGCCTCTTCGGCAGCTCATTCTCTGCCTGAGGCGCGACATAGTCGCACTCGAGACAGCAGGGCAGGGAGGCAAAATATGGACAGAAGACTGAGGCGAGAGGGGAAACAGGGCGATAGAAGCAAGCCTGCAGGAACCAGCGTGGCAGAAGTGGAGATTTTCTCCAAAATCCAAACAACAATTGAGACAGCTCCTCTTACCAGTTACAGTGCGAACATTAGAAAGCCATGCTCCTGGAGCGCACCACAGATTCACAGGCGGGGGAATTCTGTTCAGACCAGAGGGACGTTCCATAATAACAACCCAGTCTACCGTGCAACTGTGAATCGACTGCAATAAACCACCATAAGTATGAACTGGAGGCTGAGTCATGTCGCGGCATGCGAATGTGTATCGAGGAGCGGGACTATGGTTTATTCGAGGGAGTAAATGGCATTAAACACCGATCAGTTGACATTAAGAACTGAATGACAACACTCTTGCGGGTGGGCCAGTGGCTTCCCCTCCCCCATCCCATCACGTTAAACACTACCAAATTCACCCGCATCCGGGTTCTCATGTATGAAAGTTGATGTACCATTGATATTATTTTTTTTATATTTTTGCATGGCCATTGGACAATGATTTGCTATGGTTTTCCTACTAAATTCCAATGGATGATTATTCAAAAATATTGAGAATTAGTTTAGTCTCAAGGCATAGCCAAGAGTCTTACTGGATAATTATAGATTACCTCTCCAATGGATGATTGTACATTTTTCATCTACTTTTTCACGTGAATTTCAGTTGATGCTAGATCTTACATTAATAACTATACTTGCATGAATATCCATGATTTTATACTTCCCCACTATGGTCAATGTTGATGTATGGCCTTGGCCCATTGATATTACAATTAACTCACTATTCATATTCAATTTTATCCAGTTCAGCCCAATAAAATAAGGAAAACAGAAAATTCAAATGCGGGCTACATAAAAATTATTTTTTAAAAAACTACATTAATGTCTGATATCACGCGCGCATTCGCACGCGCGCATTCGCTCTCAGCATTCGCCCTCAGCTCTTGCAGAACAGCATTCGCCCTCAGTTCTTGCAAAATGGTAAGTTCTTACTGCGGGACCTTCCTCCTGTAGTACGGTTGACCCTATTTGGGTTTTTTTGGAGCCTCTGAGAATACAAAGGTTGTGATTGATTACGGGGCACTGCCTATATTTGTGGAAATTCTTGCCTCTGGGAATGATAATTTTCGAGAACAGGTAGCACGTTCATTTTAGAGGCATAAAATTATTCTTCCCAACTATCTTTATACGTCTGTAATTTTGGAATTTGATTTAAAAAACTACTACCCAACTTTGAGTTCCACTGGTGTTCGTGTAAGGCTGTTTGGGAAACTTTGAGTTCAACTGGTGTTCGTGTAAGGCTGTTTGGGATTTGGGAAATATTGCTGGAGACTCTGGATCATTTAGGGATCTTTCCCTCAGTCATGGAGCTCCGAGGCAGGTGCTTGCCCAGTTGAATGATACTGCCAGAATTTCAATGATACGAAATTGTACATGGGCTCTGTCAAATTTTTGTCGTGGTAAACCCCAACCACTATTCGAACAGGTAAGCAGAACACATTTTCTGCCTCTTCTTCTTAGTTCGCAGATACTGTGGATTTTTTTTATAGATCTTGGTGCTTGGTAGATTTGGACGTAATATGGACCTAGGCGCTTGTTCATTACAATGACTCTGTCATCGGGTTTTAGAAAATGCTCAGAAATTTGGGTTTCACAAGGGGATTACCCTTGCTTGCAATTATCGATTATCAATCACATTCAAAAAAATTCTTTTGTAGCATTGCTGAGCTCTTTGTAGGTGAATTTCCGAGGCAATTTCACAATATCTGAACTAAATTTGTCTGTCCTTTTCAATACTCTGTGCTTGTAACAGAACCAGACAAACAATCTAGTGGCCAATGCAACAACAACAACACCTCCTGTTGCAATGCCTACAATTCACCCTCTCTACACGCATGAATGACTATGGCACCCTCTTTTGTGAACAGGTACTGGAGCTTAAGGTACTAGTTTCCATTAGGATCGTGGAATTCAACATCCAAAATAGTATCAAATTCCACTGCAATAGTATTCCCCAGCGAGGGCAACAGTTCATTGAGACCTATTGGACTCATCACCCCCAAATAGCCTCCAGGGCTACCCAGAGTGTGATCATCTGGAGCAATAAAAAATGCTCATCCATCCCCAATTGAAACAAGAACAGGACCCACATTGGTTACAGAAAAGGAGAAACACGTTTTGAAAGAAGAAGAAACTTTTGTATTAGGGTCCGGAAATCTAACTGGTCTATTGTACAATGCCCTACCTGCACTTCAAATTGGTACTCCCAACTCCATGCTAAGGCTCACTGTGCCATTCTTCAGATGAGCATCTTAACCTGAAGTTTGATTCCAAAAAACCCAAGTCCCTTGTTCTATGCCCAAGACCTCTGTTACAACGAGTAGAGTTCTGAGAGAAATACTTCACAATAGGAAGCAAAAGAAACATCGCAAAATTTCTCCGCTTTAGACTAATAATTTTCTGTGCGAAAATTCAACTGCGGACAGTAAAAACATAATATCAAACACAACCAATCGACAATGGAATTTGAACATGAGGATTTATAACCACAGAAAACCCTCTCCAGGTTAAAAGAATTCCAGAATGGCTTTAAGATTCTACTAATGAGCGCTTACAACACCATAGAAATTACTGTCACAATGAAATCTGCTGGAAGCAAAGCCCTTGTACAGTTTCTACATTTCCATAGTGGAAGCAGAATCTTGCTATCTCTCATGATCTGGTTCTGTGGTCAAATCCTTTGCTATGGCTGTCTTGTTCTGCTAAACGTGGATCTGTCTTAGCTTTGGCTCTGGTTCTCATTTAGGATCGTGGCTATCTGATCTTGCTGTGGCTTTGACTATACAAAATTGTTCAATAGGAAAATGTTGACTCTGCTATATATAGGAGCTTCAATGGGTGCTCTCAAACACTTTTTTGGGCAGCTTTGTTTTGTCTCTGATTCAAGGCAGAACTATGTTGGCCTTGGTTTTTTAGTCCTTGGAACTTAGTTCTCTCATATTTTCCATCCTATCCCCAGTTTTCTACCGATAAATACATAACTTCACGATATCAAAATTGACTATTTTTGGCCATTTATCTTTAGTAATGGTACAACCTTAATTTGGTGCATTCGTAAAGTATCTGAAGAGCACTCTCAAGCTGTTATTCAGTATTTTAGCATAACTACTACATTTAACTGCCATGCTCTAATATTTATATCAACCATAAGAATTCTTAAGGTAGTTCCACGTTTTTGAAGCAGAAGGAATGCTTCTGACAGCTTCTTATCATAGTGGTACAATTATGTTCGCAGTTTATCTTTTATAAACCTCCAATTTTCCAAATGTAGTAGAGACTACAGTTTGCATCTGAAATTTTGGAAAAATCTATTTAGTATTCTACAGAAAATGCATTAAGAATAAAAAAAGCCCACAATTTGTAAAAAGCCCACAATTTTGTAAAAAGCCCACATTTTGTAAAAAGCTCACAATTTGTAAAATGCCCACTTTTATTTTGTTTTTGCTTATATATTGAGCTGCCATTGAGTTCAACAAGTCTTGGGTTTTCTACATCATTGAGAGAGATTTATTGTTTTCTTTATAGGATAATTTGCATCAATGGAAGAAAACATTGGAGCTGGAAAAACAATTCAAAAGGGTGAAAGGGGTGATGGCAAAGTTTATTGCCCTTGTAAAAAATGTTGTATGAGAAATAATGTTAGAGTTTTAATAGCAACAGCATCAGTGCATTGTAGGAAATATGGGCACATTGATGGTGGATCGAATGACTATCGTCCCATGGTAATTAATTATCTATCTTCATTTTGATTATATCGTAAAATTTTATATTATTTTAAATTGTTAATATCTTTTATATGCGCACTAATGTTTAATTATTAATTTTTGTAATTTTCATAAAGGCACAGTTGCCCCCCAACTTTTTGCAGATGATCAACCAGCTTCCACAGCAAAATAGTAGTAGATTATATGATGTTGCACCAGTACAAGAGAATATTGCAGCAAATATTAGTATTGGAAATGATGTTGTACAAGGTGAAGAACATGAAGCGAATGATGAAGGTAATTTTAATGATCCCATGGAGGTAGATCATGATGACAGTAATGAGACAGTTCACATTAATGATGAGACAAATCAAATGCTCCAAGACTTGTATGGTGAGTCAGATGATGATGGTGGAGATAGCAGTGACGGTATTTATGATGTACCTCTGATTGAAAGGTCAAGTGAACGACTTTTTGAACACTCAAATGCAACTCTTCTCTCTGCTACATTGTTGCTGGTGAACTTAAAGGTTATGAATAATTTATCGAACAGATGTATGACACAACTCCTAAGGTATGCAATATGTATATATGATCACATATATGTAAATGTTGATTATTTTCCCTTTTTTTAGTTGTAATAAATGTGTAAAATAATAACTTATATATAAGTTATTATTTTACACATTTTTTACAACTAAAAAAAGGGAAAATAATCAACATTTACATATATGTGATCATATATACATATTGCATACCTTAGGAGTTGTGTCATACATCTGTTCGACAAATTATTCATAACCTTTAAGTTCACCAGCTCTCTGCTATTGTTGTTGGTGAACTTAAAGGTTATGAATAATTTGTCGAACAGATGTATGACACAACTCCTAAGATATGCAATATGTATATATGATCACATATATGTAAATGTTGATTATTTTCCCTTTTTTTTTAATTGTAATAAATGTGTAAAATAATAAGTTATATATATATATATCATAGTTATCAAAACCGGCCAGTCAGGACAGCTGCCGGTTGGAACCGGTCTTGCAACCCGGTCAATAGCCTATTCTCACCTGTTTTGGCCGGTTAACCGGACCTAACCGGCCGGTTAAGTAAGGAACCGACCAGTTTATGCATAAACCGGTCAGTTCCGTACTTAACTGGCCGGTTAGGTGCTCCTCCATGAGTTGCAAATTCCTCAGTGTCTCCTCCATGAGCTGCAAATTCCTCTATTATACTAGCAACAAACTTCTCTAATAAATCATACTCAACACCTTATAGTAGCAACAATACACATGATGACTGATAAATACAAGGCTGGCTAGCATAAAATCCCTGGCAGCATGCAACTCATCAAGTGTACTTGATGACAATTTCTGTTCTCAAAACAATCAGCAGCAACCTTATTTCACACTCAGCTAGGAAATGTCAGACCCTCTCTCTCTGCTCACACATAGCAGCAGCATAAATACAAAACCTTTCACACGGCATACAAGCAATTTGATCATGGCATCAAGACTGATGCAAATGGTCTGACGCCACTCAAGGGACAACAACATACAACCTAATGAAAATGTGACTGGCAATAATAAATTGACCACTAGAAAATTCCCACTTGGAAATGCACTAAACTGGCTACTGAGTTTTCTGGGTTTTAATGAATCTTTTCAGTGATAAATTTTGTCAAACACATTGTGAGCAAACTGCTGAAGTTGTAATGCTCTCTCAACTTGTTACAAATAGCACTAATAGTGGGTTTCATAAACCAACTCAATACCTCTAAGTGTTGTAGATGTTTTTCTAGAAATTTATTGGCAAGCAAACATAGATAATGAAGAATACAAGATCTTCAAAATGATGGTCTGATATACATATATATATATATATATATACTGAACCCAGAATTGTCTTTAAGGCTGATATAATGAATTGACAACAGATCTGAGCAGGGACAGATTGTATATTATAATATTAACTCAGCAATAAAACACAGTGAATAATATAAGAGAAACTTGATACATTACTTCAACAAGTTTGCTTATGTATTTTTCGATGATATGTATTGCATTTACTGCCATTTTGATATATTCACCTTTGCATGGTATATAAATGAGCAAAATTTTCATATTTTGTCTCTATTGGCTTGGAATCATGGTTGCAAATCTTAAAAATAGTTTTTATTTATTTATTTATTTTTCATTTTATTAAAAAAAAATTATTTAATGTATTTTTTTTAAAACCGGTTCATTGAGATCTGATCGCTACCGGTTAGATCGGTTCCGGTTCGAAACCCGGTTCATTAGCTCCACCGATCCGGTCACCGGTTCTGGTTTTAATAACTATTATATATATATATATATATATATATGATTAATAATCTTTACAAGACACTACTTTTTGTTTATGTTGTAGATTGTTGGGTGAATATTTGTTACCATCGCCAAATACTTTACCTCGAACATATCGAGATCTACGTGCTATTATGAAACACTTTGGAATGGAATATAACACTATAGATGCATGTCCTAAAGATCATATAATATATTATGGAGAACATGCGTTGAAAACAGAATGTCCGAAATGTGGTACCAGTAGATATCGAACAGATCAACTAACCAAAAAGGTGCCTCAAAAGGTTCTTCGTCATATTCCCATAATTCCACGTTTGTAGCGAATGTTCAGGTGTAACAGCATAGCACAGTTTATGGATTACCATTCAAAGAATAGAAGTGGAGATGGTGTTCTTCGAATGCCTGCAGATGGTTCTGCATTTAGAGAAATCGAGGAAAAATATGTAGATTTTAAAAATGAACCTCGTAATGTCAGGCTTTCATTGGCAGCTAATGGTGTTAATCCATTCGGAGAGCTTAGATCTACTTACTTAGTGTGGCCTATTTTCGTTATCAACAATAACATTCCTCCTTGGATGTCAATAAAGAGGGAGCACATAATGTTGACTATGATTATTCGAGGTATTTGATACATTATTTCTTTGAATGTAACATTTTCATTTCTCTCGTTGTTTGAATAAATATATATTTTATTTATTTACTTACTTATATATACATATATCATGGGAGTAATTATTATGTTCCGTAATTTTGAACAATTAGGTAAGTACCAGGTCAAAGATATGAATGTATATATTGAGCCTCTTAACGATGAGCTAATACAGTTATGGCATGGCATCACTATGTATGACATCACTAAGCCAATCAAGCAGAAGAGATTTCAATGTCGTGGAATGCTTGTATGGACAATTCATGATGCCCCAGGACTAACACATGTTTGTGGTATTTAATATTTCATTGCACTTTAATATGATACATAATTATCTAAATTAGATATACCATATTGCATGTTTTAAAAATGATCTCATAGTATATTAATTGTTATTGATCCATCTATTGCAGGTCTTCAAACAAAGGGTAGATTTGCATGTCCAGTTTGTGGCCCTAAGATGAAGTATCGTCATTCGCTAGACTTAAAAAAGATGGTGTTTGATGAGTTTAGGCACTTCCTCCCTAGGAACCATAAGTATCGTACTACTGAAAAACATCTTTTCAATGATAAAGAAGAAACTAGATTAAAACCACGAAGAATGACACCTCAGTTGTGGATGTTGGAATATAACAGAATTAATAATCGTCGAGCAGCTCGTACGTAATGTGTGTGTGTATATATATATATATATATATATATATATATTATTTGTGTATGTAATGTTTGGAATTTTTGTTTTAACTAATGAATTTATTTTATTGTATTTTATAATTAATATTGTTCTCATTTATTTTATTCTTTGATATCAAGGTCATCGTCGCCGTGAAGGTACTAATATTGTACTTCCACCTGGAATGAAATGTTATCCTTCTCAATTCGCGAGGGTGCCCTACTATGAGGACCTAAAAATAGCTCATTTGTTTGATACAATGCATGTCGGGAAGAATGTGACAGAAATGTTATGGCGAACCATAGATGGTGCACATGAGAGAGATAAAATTGACAAAATTTGTGCTGACATTGAGAAATCAAATCATGCAATGAAAAGTGTGATCGATGGATCAAATAAAAATGGAGGTTGAAATTATAATAATATTCCATGGTTATTAACATAACAACAAAGCAATGATGTAAAAGAGGTCGTTAGAAGAATTAAATTTCCAACAGGTTTTGCTTCAAACATAAATAATATCTTAACGAAGAAAGGTGACTTCAGTGGGGTGAAAACACATGATTGGCATACCTTTATTAAGGTAATTTTTTTGGTATACATTTTTATTTGTTATTGCTTGAATACATATTTTAAATTTTCCTTTTTTCTGTTTAATTTGGAACCAATAACGATTCATTTTTTATTGTTATAGTATGTTCTACCTGTATCTCTCCCAAACGACTTCGACAACAATGTCAAACAAGTTATATATGGTCTTAGTAAATACATGAGGTAAGTAGTTTTGATTTATACCCAAAATCTAATTGCTACAATTTATTTTTGTACTTGATGAAATGATGTATTAATTGACTTGTAATGAAATATATATTATGTTTCATTGAAATAACCTTGCGTAATGATTTGCAGATGGTTGTCATTGAAAGAAATCCATCAAGATGAAATAAAGTATTGGAAGAGATAAATTCCTCGGCTAATGTGTGAAATGCAAAAGTATCTACCTCCAACATTTTTCAATGCACAAGAACACTACTTGATACACCAAGTTGAGGAGATTGAAATGTGTGGACCAGTACCCACAAGGTCAATGTGGATGGTCGAGAGGCACCTGAAATCCTTGAAGGCTTTGGTTAAACAAAGAGCACGACCTGAGGGTTCTATGGTGGAGGGATATGTGGTATATCAATCCATGGTGTATATTAGTCATTATCTTCCTAAATTAGCTGCGCCAGTCATGAAGGCGGTGTATTGCATTTGGGATGTGAACTCCATCAAAAAATTTGAAGAGGAGCGCCTGTTGGGAAAAGGTAGAATGAAGAAAGTGAGAGGTAAAAGATTTATTATGTATAATACATATAACGTTTCATTTTTTTACATCATGTATATGATCATTATATTCATTCAGGTTTTATTCTTTCATAGTTTATTAATTAATATAATTTACCATGGTTATAAGTAATATTTATTAATATTGGTGAATTATTGTTTTTTTATTCAGGTGCTCAAGATTATGAGGCGCTACTTTTATACATTGCAAACAATCTTGAGTGGATGAGTGAATGGATTGAAACATGTAAAGCACGTAACAACGGTAGGTTATCATGGCAACTACTGTCTGAATTGATTAGAGAAGCGTATCGTAGTGGAGATGGGAACGTTACGGACAAGGAAATCGATTTAGCATATGGTTTGAAAGATAGAAAGGTAAGCAATTAATTCACCTATTTATAATGTGACAAGAAGTTTGATTTTTCAGTTAATTTTCATGTTGTGTAAATTATATGTTTAATTATTAATTGAGAATGCATCTTTTTCATGTTTGGCATATTGCAGTTGAAACACCACAAGGCTATGTGGTGCAATGATCGTCAATTTCGCGTTAAACGGTTGGATGATAACAGGAAAACTTTTGATAGTGGGATAACTGCAGTATTCCAGGTCACTAATGTTTCCTCCAGGAGTGACAAACATCCTCAAGAATCTGAAAATAGATATTATGGGTTCTTAGATGATATAGTTGAGTGTGACTTTAATTCCTTCAAAATAGTTTTGTTCGACGTCAAATGGTATAGGCTACGAATGAATGTACGTGATGATGATAGAACACTTATTCAACATGAAAATGGATTTCCAATGGTTAAAACATCGCAGTTTGAAGCAGGAAAAGATCACTATGTTTTTCCAAGCCAATGCGAACAAGTCTTTTACTCAGAGGTTCCAGGTGAGAAGGAATGGTCATTTTCTATTAGATATGATCCAAGAGGAAGGCCAGTAGAGTATACTGTAGAGGAAGAAGATGATATTGATCAAGAAGAAGATGATGCAATGGCAAATGAGCAGGAAGATGCATGGACAGATGAAGAAGATATCTTAGAAGATGAACCAGGCTCTGGAGATGAGGCGACAAATATTGATGATGATGTCGATGAGGATATTATTGAAAATGACATAATTGATGATGATGATGACATGGTCGATCATTTCAACACCGTTTCTGAATCAGATGTTGATATAGATGTCGATCAGTTGGATGAAGATCAAGAAGATACAGAAGAAGAATATTGATACAGATGTTATGTTCGAGTATGAGTTGGTATGTTATAACTTTATATTTTAATATGTAGGAATTATTGTCTGTTGGGAAAAATACTGAGAGGGGGGGTGAATCAGTATTTAGGGCTGACTGAAAACTTTTCACCAGAGATCTTATTATGCTATTAATTCTTTACTTGGATTATTGCAAGGTCATGGTTCCGCTCTTCCACGCAGGGTTCCGTCGCGCTTCCGTTTGTTATGTTCCACCTCTTTCCTTCCAGGTTCCGTTCATGATTCCAAAGGGTTAGTCCGTGTTCCACCGAAAGTTCAATGCCAAATACTCTGTTTTAGTTCTTTCGCGTTATAACTGGTTTGCTCTCGCTCCTCGTTCCTTTCTCCATGAAAGCTAGTCAGCTCCTTACTAATAGAGTAGACCCTTCCATCATATATTTAACAAATATATATAACTCCACTGTCTACCAGTTTGGATACACTGTCAACCGTATTAACATCGGTTCCTCGATCAACATACAGAGCACAGGGTTTCTTACGGATGTCAATTATCCTTCATCGGGATGCATACATATGTTCACACATGAATTAACTCGTCCTTATTTATATCGATTCTCCATTAAATACAGAGCTTGCCATCAAGGACAATCATATAATAGGATACAGGAAACATATTGCCAACATTGTCTTTAAATAATTTACTAATTATGCGGGTTTGTTGCATGTTGTTTATTATTTCAAACCAATAAATAATGGCCTTACTATTATTTATTATTTCGCAGGATTCGCAGGATTCATTTGATTCTATGGTCAGGTCTCTGAAAAATCCAATTAAACACTTAAATAGTCAAAATCTCGAAGACAGGCTTTACCCCCAGTTCCGGCCCCACATACATAATCGACGGCCCAATCAATATAATTTAAAAAATTGGGGCCCATCGCTTATGATCGTTTCCATCCGACGGCGGAGAACACATCACTCGGCATCAGATGATCCGACGGATATCGTTCGTTGATGATGCACGGATGATAACGCGCGATGGCGCGCCATACCTTGGGTAAATTTCGCGCATCTATAGCAAATGAACATCGTCTGATGACCCCTTCCCAGATCAACAATGCTTATCAATATCGCTGGGCATCCTGGGTCGAGCAATAACACGCGATGGCACGTAGTGACAAGTGGTTTTGTGGAGTCGTACAAGGACACATGTCGCGCGTTCTATGGAATCGCTCCCAACCTCTTGAAAACTGCTTGCCCATCGAAGGTGGTGCGATAGAAACCACAAACCACATTTACTGTTTACTTGGTCACGGTTCCGCTCTTCCACGCAGGGTTCTGTCATGCTTCCGTTTGTTATGTTCCACCTCTTTCCTTCTAGGTTCCGTTCATGATTCCAAAGGGTTAGTCCGTGTTCCATAGAAAGTTCAATGCCAAATACTCTGTTTTATTTGTTTCGCGTTATAACTGGTTTGCTCTCGCTCCTCGTTCCTTTCTCCATGAAAACCAGTCAAATCCTTACTAATAGCGTAGACCCTTCCATCATATATTTAATGAATATATATAACTCCATTGTCTACCAGTTTGGATACACTGTCAACCATATTAACATCGGTTCCTCGATCAACATACAGAGCACAGGGTTTCTTACGGATGTCAATTATCCTTCATTAGGATGTATACATATGTTCACACATGAATTAACTCGTCCTTATTTATATCGATTCTCCATTAAATACAGAGCTTGCCATCAAGGACAATCATATAATAGGATACAAGAAACATATTGCCAACATTGTCTTTAAATAATTTACTAATTATGCGGGTTTGTTGCATGTTGTTTATTATTTCAAACCAATAAATAATGGCCTTACTATTGTTTATTATTTCGCAGGATTCGCGGGATTCATTTGATTCTATGGTCAGGTCTCTGAAAAAACCAATTAAACACTTAAATAGTCAAGATCTGGAAGACAGGCTTTACCCCCACCATAAATTGTTGAAAAACCGGCCTTCAGTTCAGCTTGCTGTGCTGAAGACGAGGGTGGATTTGCATGATCAGTTGAATGAAAATGAATCAGATATTCGGGATGATTTTGAGGGCAGATCCATAATCCCCATAGATGAAGATCCCATTGCTGCAGAATTTCTGTCTGCGTTGAAGCACAAGTATAGTGTTGTATCGGAATACAAATTAGAGGACAACTATACCAAGTCTAAATCAACTGAATCCAGTTCTAGTGCTCTTGAACTTACCGAATTAAAGCCAGAAGCAGGATTTACAATCTCTAATGGGAATGGGTATGGTAGTTCCAATATTGGATTGGATGTCCAGAGCTCTGCAATAGGCACTAGACCTGATCGTAATGAACCCCAACTAATTCAATGTGATGAAAATATGGACTTTGATGATGATCAGGAAAACACGCTAGAGCATTTTGGCAATATTGAAGAAATTGAAGAGGTTTCCTGTGATCGATTGAATCAAATCAGCCATAAGACATCTACTACAGGCTGGTTTGTATCAGAAGGAGAATCGGTTTTGCTTTCCCATGATGATGGATGCTGCTCTTTTCACGATATAGCAAATTCAGAGGTGTGGAGGTTTTAATTATTTTACTTAATTTTGGGGTTTATGGGTGTTATAACTTATACATTTTGGGATTTTTTATTAGAAATAGGGAAAATCCTAGGGGTTAGATTATTCTCATGGTTTAAATTTATATATTTGAAATAAAATTCACCAATTTATATTTAAAAAAATGATTTTCCTAAATATTTGATGTAGTTTAAATAGGATGTAGTTCATTTCAAAGACTGTTGAAATTTTCTAGAAACTATGATTGGGATTTCAAGAATATTTATGCACTCTTTAAATTTTCCCTTAACATAAAGGGCAGTTGATGTATGAGTAATAGTCAGTATTTTTTTTTTCCAATCTCCAGGAGAAGGCTGAATATAAAGCTCCATATGGGCTTACCCCAAACATGTGGGGTGATTGCTGGTTGATTAGAGTAGCTGGTTCAGATGGTCGCTCTGGTAAATATGTTGTGGCAGCATTTGCAGGTTGTACATTGGACTCAGGTTTCTGTTCATGGGACTTTTATAATAAATAAATTATGGCATTCCATACTGAATTAGAGGCCTTCACTTCAACATCCAGTACCATCTCTCCAGTTTTGGCAGAGAGGGATGTCTCAGGGAGAAATTTTGGCTTTGCAAATTGTGTGCCAGAGAATCAACATTGGTGGTACAGGCCATGTGGGCCTCTTATGGTATCTACTGCCAGTGCCCAAAAGACCGTTAATATTTATGATATTCGTGATGGAGATCCTGTGATTTCAATGTGTTTGTTTTGAAATTTTAGGTTTCATAGTAAATCATCAATGGGCTTTGAAATAACGACACATTGAAATCTTGGATACATGTTTCATGCCAAAATCAGTTGTATCTTCCATAAATACACAATATTGGACCAATCTATATAAATCTACTTCTCAGACAATATTACATCTCCCTCATTATACAGGTGGTGTTCTTACATGCATAGCAAAGGCATTGTTTTGGAAATCATTTTTTAAGTCACTAGATATTGTGGGTACAAGGATCTAGGGTCTCCACATGAAACTGTGTTGCCCGGAGACTCACTCTGCCTGTCCTTAAATTTGTAAAAATAGTAGTATTCCAATTCTTCTTTCATTTTGTATGCATAAGATGATTTTTTGTCAAAGTCCATAATTGTTTTTAAGTTTTATCCATCCTAGTTTTGTTGTGAATGCACAGGTTTTTGGCTCAACACATATCTGTTATATCTTTGTACTTTTCCTTTACTAACTATTTGAAATTTCTAGTTATATTTAGAGGTGTCTTTTAAGGGATGAGGGGAATTACTTGGATTTAGTGCTCCCAAGCTTATCATTTATTCTCCAAATGAAGCCATGTAATCTGTAACACTATATGGGCATGCGGCTCACTTGTTAAAATATAGTTGATACAATATGTTGTACATGAAGCCTGGAATTGTGTACATTCCTGGAATATATTAATTTGCAGGCATGCTTAAAAGAGAGATAGGGTTTGATAAAATCAAAAACCCTGAACATGAAGGAAAAAAAGAGGAAATTATTTTATACAGATAGAACCAAGACACTATCTCCTCATTAATAACAAAACCTCAGTCCAAAAATCATATGTACAAATTCTAGAAGTCGAAAGTTGAAAATTTCTGAAATGGAACCAGGCCCTTCTCAAAAGAATAAATTTAGTAAAAACGAGGGTGAAGAAAGTTATATTATCAAAATTTCCACATACC
This sequence comes from Pinus albicaulis, assembly GCA_034641835.2. Lineage (NCBI taxonomy): Eukaryota > Viridiplantae > Streptophyta > Pinopsida > Pinales > Pinaceae > Pinus > Pinus albicaulis. Next base: position 484,106,037 of record CM076572.1, read on the forward strand.
GTGTTAGCAAGGAATGACTTCGAGTCCTGAGCTAGTGAGACTGAGGAATTGCTCTTTTGCTGCAGGTTGCAGTTCTCTTCTCCAACACGATGAAAAGAAAATTCTTAGCTCTAGAGTCTGAAGCCCGAGTCACAACTTGGAAGTTGGTAAGAAAAATTATCAGGGTTGTTGCCAGTTGGCTTGGAGTTCGCAGCCTCATTAATTTTCTTTAATGCATTTCCTTCAATGTTGCAGTTGTCACTGGCCAGCAGCCTTTATAATAAAATTTATTAGACCCGTCACGCTACGAGGAAAATTTGACGTGATCATTGATCATTGATTTCTTATTGTGATAACAAATATTGGAGATTTACTGTCCTGTTTTAAAGTTTCATTTTATTTTTTTTAAATTGAAACCGCCGTCGGTATACTGAAGCATTGTAAGCGTCGCTCTTCTGAAGTTTTGAACGATTTACATTTTCGTCGGAATTGCGACAGTTCTTCCTGGCGTCGATATTGCGATGCTTCTGGAAGGCGTCGGTCTTGTGACACATTTGCAATACGTCGGTCTTCTGACACTTTTGTACAGCATCGAAATTGTAACAGTTTAGACACATCGGAAGAGAAACTATATAAAGACGTCGAAAGAGTGATGTTCAAAACGTCGGACGACATTTCGTCGGAATGGCAACACTTTATAAACGTCGGAAGAGCGACGTTAAAAATGTCGGACCAAATTTCGTCGGAATGGCGACACTTTACAAACGTCGGTTTGGGAACCGTCGGAAGAGCGACGCGTGTTTGGAAGCGACGGAAAAAGTGTCGGTAGTGTGACACTTTCTAAATGCATCGAAATTGCGACGACATGACAAACCACTTTTTTCCCGTCCTCGAACTGTTGCTCTTGCGACAACTATGTGTCGGAATAGCGACGATTTGGCCTTCGGAAATTGCGCCAAATTTTCTAGTGCTTGGTTGTGCTGGCTACTCTTGAAGGAATTTTTCCATTATGGGACATATCATTTTTTCAAGGGTATGTGGGTGGAAGGAACTTGGCAGGATACTTGCATCATTGGGCAGCAAGGAGTGTGGATGCATTTTGATGATATGATCATTATGTCTTCACTTTGTGATTTGTATGACGGAGGTATGAGGAGGCAGCAAACACTTTTGTTGCTTTGAAGGACTCTAGGAGAGCAAGGGCAGATTTTCTCTCACACTTTGCATAATGTTGCAAGAGTAGGAGATGGAACTAACGTGGTGCAAGAAGGTACTCCCTAGCCTTAGATGATCAGGAGGTGCTTCCACTTCAGAAGGAGCTTCCTATATATGGTAGCATTGTGGGAAATGTCTTTGACAATGGGCATGTCAAAGAATGGAGTTATGGGATGGCAGGAGCTTATGTTTATAGGCCAACAGCGCTATCACTTTGGAGCTGGGATTTATTGATGGAGTGTTCCCAGGATCACTTCACATATGATGCACTTGGTGGACAAGGAGGAGATGAGAGTGATGGAGTAGAGGATGGAGACATCTATTACCAAGGTGTGATCTTCTTAACTTGGGTTTCCAAGCATAAGAAGGAGGACTTTCATGCAGCACATTGTACATTCCTCTTCATAGGAGTATGTCCTACCACTATGGAGAACTTATTCATCAACCAATATATCATCTTACTTTCAGCTCATGGTAAGAATTTTACTTTTAAATACATGGATTATCGAACACAGCATTTGTGTGTTCTTACCATTCCTATTCAGTCCATTGCTCCATAAGAGGGCAAGCTTCTCTTTGGACCCAATGGTTATATTTGGACCAACTATTGTGATGGAGATAGGCATATTTTATGTAGTCTTGGGAAAATGTTTCATTATTCTTTTATGTATTCTCAGTTGATTCACCAAACCATTTACTATTCACTAGTAGAGGTGTTGACATGTACAACTAGTTATTTCTCAAGAAACATCTTGCCATGCCATTTTTTGAAGCAGCAGTTAGAAAAAATGCGTTGTAACCACTTGGGAGACTGTTGGTACCTTCCAGAAATATATGGAACCTTTAGTGATATTCTCATTTGGATTCCATATGATGATCATGTCCTATTCATCATATATGAGATGATTTGGGCCAGCTTGATTCACAGCGCTGGAGGAGAGATCTTGGAGATCTAGTCTTCATCTTGCCTCTCAAGGGAAACATTATTACACCCCAGGATCAGAAAACACTCTACACTTATCATAAGTGGAGAGGAGGATAGCATGGGGTAGGCTATCTTGTCTACCATATTTATATTTTCAGCCCACCTACATTGACAGAGCTCAAGGTGGAGGATGATTTTCATGAGTTACCATTTTAGAGGGTGGCTCATTTTGTGTGGTTGATAGCTTGGGGATGGGAGATTCATATGGGGATGGTAGATCCTAATTTATATCAGACCTCATGCCTCAATAAGGCCTTTAGACAGCCCATTGTTTCCTCCATGGATGTTTTACATGATGATAGCTACTTGGCATACACACCAAAAGCTAGCTTACATACTTGGGAAGGAAAACTTGGAGATATCTTGATGAGACAACATCTTGATCCTTGGAGGATTTTATCATATGCAGATGCTACAGGGGAAGAAGAGAAGGCTTCTCAGTTTTTTCCTTGCAGTTGCTTGAGGAAAAGCAACATTTGGGAGGGGATGACTGTAATATTCCAAAATTAGCATGCAGCTAATTGGAATATTAATTTTTGCTCATGCCACTTAGGAGATAAATAAATGGGTAAGGATGCCTATACTTTGCAGAAAAATGAATAAAATACCTCATAGTGTGAAAAGGGATATTCATAAGAGCTGGATTTCACACCCTCAAGTGTAAAAGAGGACATTTGCATGAGGACAAGGTCAAGTTTGACCAAGTCAACATTGCTGGGATAGGAGGTGGAGAACACTTGGAGAGACAACGCAGTATGAATGGGAGGAATATTCCTTGGTGAAGGAAACCCTAATGAGTGGGAGCCATGGTGAGAGGGCTTCCATTTTTTTAAAATGAGGGCAAGGAAACCATTGTTATTCATGTTATGTATTATTGATTTCTTGGTCTGTTCAGACTTTGTGCATTCTCCTGCTGTTTAGCAGAGTTGCAGTGCAGCTTAGCACAAGGATTTCCTATTTAGGAATTCCTCCTCCTTTCCAGAGAGGCCTCTTGAAGGAGCTTTCACTTCATTTCTCCACATCCAGGCTTGAGGCCAAGCTACCTCTTTCAGCTACAATGCAGTTTCTGTTGAGAGCTGGGTTGTGTTGCAGGGTGTTGCAGTGGAGGGTTGAAAACACCACTTACGGGGCTTGTTTTTCAAAGGAGAAAGATTTATTTCATTTGGAATACTAGTAAGGAATATTATGGAGCTTACTATAGATTTTTGCACCTGGAAAACACATTTCCTTTCTCCTACAACGCAGTCCCTTCTCTAGATTGCGTTATTTTCAGTGTGCAATTGCAGTGAGGGTCTGCAAGATTATTGGAGGGTGAGATCTTCAGTGATAGGATCAGCCTTTCACTTGAAATATCCATTGGAGGAGTTCTATTTATCTGATGCAGCATCTTCAGAAATCTTCATCCAGTTCTAGTTCTTGAGTTGCAGCTGCTACTGCAACTCCGACATTTCTGCAGTTTTGCATATTTCAGCCAATCCTTCTAGGATTGTCTTGAAATAGTATTTGGGAGCTTAGATCTTCACTCCCAATGTTATATGAGCCATAAATTTGTATATATATGTATTTACATATGTTAGCAGCGCTTTCTCCTTATAAAACTGCAATATCATAGCCTTGGGCATTCTTGTGTAGCAATGTTTTATCATATTTCATGTACATGCTTTATTGAGGTTAGTATTGCGTAACTTGAGTGACTATCTCCTCAAGATATTGTATAAATCTTGCTGCAACAAATTAATATTATGGCTTTGTGCTCTTCTTATCTTTTATGAGTTTATTTGTCACTACTACTCCAGTTTGTGTTCATGTATTGCTAGACCTCCAATTTTGGAATATCTTAAGATATTACCATTATTGTAGATTTTCCCTATTTTGGGATTTTACAGTGGTATTAGAGCATAATATTGGCTCAACTTGTGAGTTTTAGCCATTATGCTATTAGAAGAAAAGAAGAAGATCAGAATGTTGGAGAGAATGACCCTTCTCTCATCTCTTTTCATAAGCAAGAAGGGCCTCAACAAGGAGGTCAAACAAAGAAGAAGCAGTGGGACTATGCCATTTCCTTTTGAAATAGAGGACAAATTGCAGAAAGATGAAGGACACTTGGATCAAAATATCCTAAGTGAATACCTTTTTGAGTACAAATCTCAACCTAGAGCCTTCAAGGAGACTCTAGCTTTCCCTCAGCTCATTCAATTGGAGGAAGATAAGAGACCATGCAGCACCAGAAGAATCAAGGGCAATAGGTTTATATTGTCTACCTTTGATGGGTCATCTAAAATAAGGGATTGGGAAAGAAAAATTGATGCATTCTTCCTACTACATCTAGTGGTAGAGAGAGAAGCTGTAGAAATTTCAGCACTGCAGCTTAAGGGTGAGGCCAATATTTGGTGGTTCAACCATTTGGGTCATGAAAGAGTGCATACTTTTGCTGAGTTTACTCAAAGGTTGATTATAAAGTTTGGCAAAGAGGAATCAGAGGATAAGCCTTCACCACCATTGGAGGAGACTTGTACCAGTGTTGTCACAACCTTTGGAGAGCAACCTTCCACATCAGCAGTTGAGGGAGCCAACACATTAGAGGAAGAAACTCTTGCAGCCATACAAGATTCTTCCAAACTTCACCAAGGTATGCCTAAGTTTTTATCTCCTATTGTTTTAGAAAATTCTATGGAGGGTTGTATACCATTGTATGCTGCTTATTTAGAGCCAAAGACTTTCATTGCACTGTGCCACCTTGAATTGTTCAAGGAAGGGAGGAACCATCATACTCATATACCATTGATGAGTTGTATGCCACACTTGAGGTTGGGGTTTGAAAACTTGGAGGAGAGGGAGAACCTTGTTCCAAATAAACTCACACAAAACCATATGTTCATCCTTGAGTTGGAGCATGAGACGACAAGTACATCATTGAAAGGAATAACAATACTGTCATGTAGCAACAATGATAAGTTGGGGACCCAACCATTGTTGGAATATTCCAATGACCTTCCCATAACAAAAGGGGAGCAGATAGATGATGGAGGAAATTTTAGGATGGATAACATCTCTCATGTTTATGTTGGATACTTCTTGAGCCCTACACATCATGATGGGAGGTTTTTTCCTACCACATATTTGGATCCTTATGCGATCAGCTTGGTCATTGAGGAGATTTCATTTCAATATCCCATGAAATGCAAAGATAAAAATCTGATTTGGGAGGATGGTAGTATTCATGGGAAGGATACCAAGAATGAGAATGATCGGAGGCACCCACATTTGGATGAATGGGTGTGAATGGAGAGTAAGAAGCTGGTAAGCTACTTGCAAATTTATGACACTGGGCAATAGGAGGCATGGCTGCATTGGTTACTCTTAAAAGAGTTTGGCCATCTTGAGACATATCCTCTTTCAAAGGGTATGAGGGAGGAAGGAGTTTGGTAGGATACTTGCATCATTGGGTAGCAAGGAGTGTGGATGCATTATGATCATATGATCATTATGTATTCACCTCATGATTTGTAAAATGGAGGTATGAGGAGGCAGGAAAAAAATTTGTTTATTTGGAAGACTTTGGGAGAGCAAGGGCAGATTTTCTCTCACACCTTGCATAATGTTGCAAGAGTACGAGATGGCACTATCATGGTGCAAGGGGGATACTCCTTAGCCTTAGATGATCAGGAGGTGCTTCCACCTTGGAAGAAATTTCCTATATATGGAAGCATTTGGGGAGATGTCTTTGACAATGGCATGTCAAAGAATAGAGTTATAGGATGGTAGGAGCCTATTTACATAGGCCAACAACGTTGTCACTTTGGATCTGGGATTTATTGATGGAGTGTTCCAAGGAGGAGATGAGAGTTATGGGGTAGTGGATGGAGACATCTATTACCAAGGTATGATCTTCTTAACTTGGGTTTCCAAGCATAAGAAGGAGGACCTTCATGCAGCACAAGATAAATTCCTCTTCATAGGAGTATGTCCTACCAATATGGAGAACTTATTCGTGGATCCATATATCATCTTACTTCCATCACATGGTAAGAATTTTACTTTTACATACATTGATTATCTAACACAATATTTGTATGTTCTTACCATTTATATTCAGTGCATCTCCATAAGAGCGCAAGCTTCTCTTTGGGCTCCTTGGTCATCTTTTGGCCAACTATTGTAATGGAGACAACCATCTCTTATGTAGGCTTGGGAAAAATTTTCATTATTATTTTATGTATGTTCAGTTGGTTCACCAAGCCATTTACTATTCACTAGTAGAGGTGTTGACATATACAACTAGCTATTTTCAAGAAACATCTTGCCTTTTCATTTTCTGAAGCAGCAGTTAGGAAAACTGTGTTGTAACCACTTGGGAGACTGTTGGTACCTTCCAGAAATATATGGAAAATTTAGTAATCTTCTCATTTAGATGCCATATGATGATCATGTCCTATTCATCATATATGAGATGGTTTGGGCCAGCTTGATTCATAATGTTGGAGGATAGATCTTTAAAGATCTAGTCTTCATCTTGCCTCTTAAGGGCAACATTACTACAGCTCAAGATCAAAAAACACTCTACACTTATCATAGGTGGAGAAGGATAGCGTGGGGTAGGCTATTTTGTCTACCATGTTCAGATTTTCAGCCCACCTACTTTGTCGGAGCTCAAGGTGGAGGATGATTTTCATGAGTTACCATTTTGGAGGGTGGCTCATTTTGTATGGCTGATAGCTTGGGGATGGGAGATTCATGTGGGGATGGTAGATCCCAATGTATATCATACCTCAAGCCTAAATAATTCCTTTATACAACCCATTGTTTCCTCCATGGATGTTTTACATGATGATAGCTATTTGGGATACACACCAAAAGCTAGCTTACATACTTGGGAGGGACAACTTGTAGATATCTTGATGAGACAAAATCTTGATCCTTGGAGGATTTTATCATATGAGGATTCTACAAGGGAAGAAGAGGAGGCTTCTCAGTTCTATCCTTGCATTTGCTTGAGGACAAGCAACATTTGGGAGGGGAGGACTGTAATATTGCAAAATTAGCATACAACTAATTGGAATATTAATTTTTTCTCATATCACTTAGGAGATAAATAAATGGCTAAGGAGGCCCATACATTGTAGAAAAATGAATAAAATCTTTCATAATGTGAAAATGGATATTTATAAGAGCTATATTTCACACCCTCAAGTGTGAAAGAGGACATTTTCTTGTGGACAAGGTCAAGTTTGACCAAGTCAACAACATTGGGATAGGAGGTGGAGAACGTTTTGAGAGACAGTGCAGTATGAATGGGAGGAGGTTTCTTTGGTGAAGGAAACCCTAATGAGTGGGACCCATGGTGAGAGGGCTTTCACCTGTTTAAAAGGAGGGCAAGGCAACCATTGTTATTCATGTTATGTATTATTGATTTCTTGGTTTTTTCAGACTTTGTGCATTCTCCTACTGTTTAGCAGAGTTGCAGTGCTGCTTAGCACAAGGATTTCTTGTTTAGGAATTCCTTCTCCTTTCAAGAGAGGCCTCTTGAAGGAGCTTGCACTTCATTTCTCCACATCTAGGCTTGAGGCCAAGCTACCTCCTTCATCTATAGAGCAGTTTTTGTTGAGAGCTGGGTTGTGTTGCAGGGTGTTGCAGTGGAGGGTTGACAACACCACTTCCGGGGCTTGTTTTTCAAAGGAGAAAGATTTATTTCCTTTGGAACACCAGTGAGGAAGATTATGGAGCTTATTGCAGATTTTGGCACTTGGCCAACACATTTCCTTTCTCCTACAACACATTCCCTTCTCTAGACTGCATTATTTTCTGTGTGCAATTGCAGTGAGGGTCTGCAGGGTTATTGGAGGGTGAGATCTTTAGTGATAGGATCATCCTTTCACCTGAAAGATCCATTGGAGGAGATCTATTTATCTAATGCAGCATCTTCAGCCATCTCCATTCAAACGCGCATGAGTTGAAGCTACTATTGCAACTCCGACATTTCTACAGTTTTGCATATTTCAGCCAATCCTTCCAGGATTGTTTTGAAATAATATTTGGGAGCTTAGATCTTCACTCCCAATGTTGTATGAGCCATACATTTGTATATCTATGTATGAAATATGTTATAAGCAATTTCTCCTTATAATACTGCGCTGTCATAACCTTGGGCATTCTTATGTAGCAATGTTTTATCATATTTCATGTACATGCTTTATTGAGGCTAGTATTGCCTAAATTGAGTGACTATCTCCTCAAGATCTTGTATAAATTTTGCTGCAACAACTTAATATGATGGCTATGTGCTCTTATTATCTTTTATGAGTTGATTTTTCATTTCTACTCCAGTTTGTGTTCATGTATTGTTGGACCTCCAATTTTGGAATATCTTAAGATATTCCCATTATTGTAGCTTTTCCCTATTTTGGGATTTTACAGGGAAGTTAGAAACACATTTCCCCTTTTTTAGCTAACTAATTGAGCTTTTTTCTCTAGGGATTAATCATAATATTCTTTACAAAGATGACCATTAATAAGCCTATTTAATCATCAAACAACATCATGAGCCAATTTTTACGTTGACCAAGTTGACCTTTGACCTCCACGTGTAATGAAAATCCTTCAAATCCAGAAATGAAACATGTCTAGTAGAAATGCATTAAGTTTTTGGAAGATGATTTGGAGGCCTTCTCGGATGATTTTATTTATTTATTTTTATTTTTATTTTTTATTTTTTTATTTTATTATTATTTTTTATTTTTTATTTTTTATTTTTCTGAAAAAGATATGATTGGAAAGATAAAGATGTATAATACACAATGGTGTCACTAAGTACTACAAAACCTACTTGAATCCCCTCAAAACTTGGTCAAATTTTCCAAAAATGTAGCAAGTTCCCGAAAAAGTGGCAGAAAGGTGAAAAATAGGCGTTGTTTGACCAATTTATAAACATTTATGAATCTCCAAGTGTCCCCATGTAATTTTATGACATCCTTATGCCATAAGATATCTCCACATGCTTGAAATTATGCATTTAGACCTCCTAAGAAAAACCACAACAACCACTTGTGTTTTTGTAGGATGCTTTTTCTGCATTTTTTGTAACAGGGGTCAAAGATGGAGTGATATCTCTTTAACCATAAAACGTTTTACAAAAATGTGAGATTTTTTTTTTAGATAATTTTGTTTTCAATAAAAAAACCTCTCCATTTTGTGAAATTCATTCCCATATTCTTGGAATCCATGCCACAAAATAATGAGTAAAACAAGCAATTAAATTAGAGAATTTTATTTTCTGAAATAGGCCTCTAAGAAAGTTGAATATCTCCCAATATATGAAACATGTGTAGAAACTAAAGGACATTTTTTTTCTTTGGTCTATTATTGAAAAAAACCTCTTTCACTTTTTTAAAATTCATTCCCATCACTTCATAAGTTTATTTTGAAGAAAAATTGTCCCTATGTGTAGTAAATGACCTCAAAACCCTAAAACTCATGCTAATTACCTCCTCCTTTTTGGTATCTAATGTTTCCATGGTGTAGGAGATGTATAATAAACATTTTAATTGACATGGAATGCGAAAAAAGGTGCAAGGAAGTGCTGCTCATGGGAAAGGGGTTGTGAAGGGGAGGCGGAGTATTTGATTTGCAAAACAAGGCTAGAAACACAACAACTTGAGTGAAGGGAATGGAGGGGATGGGGGGTATGAAAAATATGAAAATTTTAGGGGTAGTAGGGAAGTGTTTTAGGAATAAAATTAAAGTGAATTTTCTCAATTTGAGTGAGGTAATGTTATGGCACCAACTCCAAAAATAGAATAACATAGGGGGCAACCTCCAATGCATTACATAAATGAAAAATTCTTAGGTGATACAAATGACAAAACCTCCTTCTATATATAGGAGTCCATGAGGTCACAGTATAATCCTATCCAAACTAACAATAATAATGTAAGGGAACAATAATAACAATATTAGGGTTACAAGGGTACAACAATAAAAAATCAACTGCTTCGAGGGGGCAACCTCCAATACATTACATAAATGAAAAATTCTTAGGTGATACAAATGACAAAACCTCCTTCTATATATAGGAGTCCATGACGTCACAGTATAATCCTAGCTAACCTAACAGAAATAATTTAAGGGCACAATAATAATAATATGGGGGTTACAGGGGTACAAAAATAACAATAAGGGGGCTACATTAACAAAAATAAGGGACTACACTAGTAATATAGTGACCTAACATGCCCATCTCCTTCAAAAAAGTGTTGTCCTCAATGGTTAATTAGCTCTCGATGCTTCTGTATAAAATTCTCATCCTCCCATGTAGAACCTTCATAGGGTAAGTTCTTCCACTTGATGAGATACTCTAAAATCGATCAATTTCGTAGCTGAAGAGTTCCTGTTTCTGTGACTTCTTAAGGTTTAAATATGATTTTTTCCTTCCTCAATGTTCTAGAAATATTGTTTGAACCGTAATTTTTTCACCTATAAACTCTTTAAGCATGAAACATGGAAAACTAGGATGCACTTGCGAAGAAGCAAAGAAACTCCAATTTGTATGCCATAGTACCAATCTTTAGCAACACCTTGTAAGGACCATACTTGGGTGATAAATTTTTTATCCTTCTTAGCTTTATTGAGGGACATTTGTTTGCATGGTTGTAGCCATAAAAATACCCAAATTTCCTACATCAAAACTTCTCTCGTTGCGATATTTAGTTGTACTCGTTGTTTCATTCGATTATGTGCCATATTTAGGTTATCCTTTAGGAGTTGGAGAAATTTTTGTTGATGCTCGATGTGATATTACACAGCTTGAACCTTAGAATTTTCTATTAAAGATGATGTGATGGACGACATATGATATCCATAAAGTGCCATAAATGGGGCCATTTTTGCTGCACTGTGGAAGGAAGTGTTATACTACCATTCAGCCAGAGGTAACCAATTGACCCATTGTATTTTTTTATCAGTACAAAGCAATGAAGATATCCTTCCAAAAATTTGTTCACTATATTAGTTTTCCCATCGGATTGAGGATGATAAGATGAGCTATGAGCTAGTCGAGTACCCAAACAAGAATATAATTTCGTCTAAAAATTTCTAGTGAACATGGGATCTCTATCGCTTACAATAATCTTTGGGTTTCAATGTAGCTTTTGAATTGTTTCCATAAATGCAGTAGCAACTATACTTGCTTTAAATGGATGAGATAATGCACAAAGTGTGCATACTTGGTAAGTCTATCAACTATCACCATGATGACACTCTTTCCTTCATACTTAGGAAAACCCGTGATAAAATCCATTGAAATCTCCTCCCAATGTTAACTTGAATTGGATCAAGGTTGTAGAAGACTCGAGGTCTTAATTGTATCAAATTTATTTTTCTAGAAAACCAAACATTTCGCCACAAAATTTTGAATATTAGATTTAAGGCTATCCCAAAAAAATTATTTCTTCACCCTGTGGTAATTTTTTTAAAATCCTGAGTGTCCTCCTAAGGGAGAAGTGTGTAATTCCAAAAGAATATTTTGTTTTAGTTGGGAATTCTTATAGATATATAAGCGATCTTTGTACCATAAGGAATCATTTTTCCAACTAAACGTATCAAATGTACTAGTATCTTGCCGCAACTTTTGAATATGTGTCTACATTTCTTCGTCCTTCTTCCATTCATCCCTTGCTTCAGTTATCCAATCTGGTTGGATAATATAAATGCACAAAGAATTGCTTCCACATGTTTATCCTTTCTTGAGAGTGCATCCACAACAACATTTAGCTTCCCTTTTTTGTAGATTATTTCAAAGTCTTAACCCAACATCTTCAGGAATTTTACTTTGTCGTACTCGAAGATATTCTTTGTTTGAAAAGTGTTTACATCATCATCATGATCAGTTTTTACCTTGAAGTGTCTTCCCATTAGGTAAGGTCTCCATTTCTTTAGTACATGTAGCATTTCCAACATTCCCTTCTCATAAATAGCCTTTTGTAAATACTTTCCTTTGATTGGAAAACTTTCAGAAGCAATGAATCTTCCTTCTTGCATTAAAAAAACACCAATTCTATTTCCTGAGGCATTACATTCCACAATAAAGGTTTTTGTGAAGTCTGACGTAGCTAAAACTGGTGCTAGGCACATTGCCTCTTTAAGATGTTCAAAGGCCTTAGTTTCTTTAGGATTCCATGAAAACGCATCTTTCTTTAATAATGTTGTTAGAGGTCCTGCTATTATCCCATAATTATTAACAAAATTGTGATAATACCCTGTTAACCTGAGAAATCCATGAAATTTCTTTATGGTTGTGGGGAATTTCTATTCCTCCATGGATTTAATTTTGTCAGGGTCTACCTTGACACCCTCGTGAGATACAATATGACCCAGATATTCGACCTCTTGTACTCCAAAGAAAAAATTTGATGTTTTGCATATAATCGTTTCTCCTCCAATATTTTGAGCACCCCGTCAACATGTCGAACATGATCCTTCCAAGACCCGTTGTAGATTAGTATATCATCAAAAATACTAGCACAAATTTTCTAAGGAAGGGTTTGAAAATGGAATTCATCAACCCTTGAAATGTAGAAGGTGCATTGGTAAGGCAAAAAGGAATGACATAAAAATCATAATGACCCTCATGAGTTCGAAATGCTGTTTTCAGAATATCTTCAGTCTTCATTCTAATTTGATGATATCCTGGATGAAGATCCAAGTTGGTAAAATAAATTTCTCTATGTAATTCATCCAATAATTCATTAATCATAGAAATGGGAAATTTATCTTTAATAGTGAGATTATTGAGCTCCCTATAATCCGGACATAGGTGCCATGATCCATCCTTCTTGTGCACCAATACTACTGGAGCACAGAAATAATTTTGACTAGGTTGAATTATACTAGCCTCTAACATTTCTGCAATCATACTTTCAATTTCACTCTTTTGGCCATAAGGATATCTGTAAGGCCTAATGTTTGGAGGAACACTTCCTGGAATCAAATGAAAAGCATGATCATGATCATGAATAGGTGGGAGTCCTTTGGGAGTTTCAAACACCTTGGAATGATTGTCCAAGACTTTTTGGAGATCTGGAGAAATAGATGATTTTGATGTTGGAACTTCTAGTGAGCATAATTGTGCAATTACACCTCTTTGTTATTTCTTCAAAATATTTTTCATGACATTAGAGCTTATTATCTTTCCTAGCTTCCTTGTGATACCCCGTAATTCGATTTCCTTTCCTTCTGAAAAAAAATTCAAGAAACGTTCTTGAAAATTAAAAGTTATTGTCCCCAAAGATTGTAACCATTGTACACCTAGTACAACATCAGCACCTCCCATTGGAATGGAAATCATTGGACTATTCAATACATATTTCCCCATGGCTAGCTTGATATTATGGCATTTTCCAGAGAAATTTATATTTCCTCCATTTGCAACCGTCACTTACACTGTGCTAGGTATAGGAAACAATTCAATTCCTTGGCTACCTTACAATGGATAAAATTATGGGTACTACCCGAATCAATCAACACTATTACCTTTTTCTTCTCGATATATCCTTCTATCTTGAGAGTTTGAGGAGTGGAAATACATGCCAATGCATTACATGATATGGTCGGACTAATTTCTTCTTCTTCTATAATTGGTTCTTGGTGTATATCCTCTTCTTTTGAAGTTTCTTTTTCATTTTCTTCCTCCTCTTCACAATCTATGTAAAATAATTTCTTCTCAACACACTTATGACCTTTAGTGTATTTTCTATCACAACTGTAGCAAAGCCATTTTTCTCCTTTTTCTTCCAATTTTTGTGGTGTCAACCTTGTAGGTTGTGGAAGTCTAGGAGTAGCAACACTTCCATATTTATAGATGTGAGTGGTAGGCTTCCTTATCGCAATAATTTTACATTCAATTTTTCTTGCCAATCTGAATGCCTTCTCCAATGAATCAAGTTCCCAAACACGAACTTCATGTTGGATGTTATCCTTTAAATTCCCTATGAATGCATAAATCCTGTGTTCCTCTGGAATATCAGTTACCCTTATATTCAATTTTTGGAAGTTCTCAATGTGCTCCACCACTGAACCCTTTTGTTTGAGATTTTATCAATTGGCTAAAGAAGGTGTTGCTCTTTGTATCCTCTTAATGTGCTATCATTTCCTCCATAAAAAATTACCAAGTGAAAATAATTTTAGGGAGGAAAATCCATCTATACCATAAAAATGTATTTTGTTCTAAATATAAAGTTGGAATGTGTACCTTTTATGTGTTTTCACAATATTGAGATCAAAATATTGCTCCATCTGTAGTATCCATGTTACGGGATCCTTGCCATCAAACTTCCTCATATCCATCTTTGGAATATGGTGGTTCTTACATCCAACATTAGAGTTTATAAAATCACGATTAACATTTATTTTATTCTCATCATGAGTTTCCTCTACTATCTTTTCACCATTAGGAGACATTTCTTGTATCAATTTTGTCAAACCGTCCATATCTCCTTTTAGATCATTCTTCATGTTTTCCATGTTGTCTTTCATGTCATCCATATTAGCTTCCATGCCAAATTCCATGCCATCCATCTTAGCTTCCAATACTTTCTTCAAACAATCCATCTTAGCTTCCATGCCCTTCTTCAAAACTTCTATTTCATTTTGTGTTGCTCTTTGTGAGAGTGAAATTTAGTGCACTTTCTCTTGTAATTTTGACATGTCATGTTGCAGTTCTTCTTCTTCATGAGTCATAGTAGAGCCTTATAAAGGCTTAATGGGCATTGAATTATTTTTAGGGGAAATTGTATAACCCAATGTTGATATCTATTCTACAATATGCCCTTGGAATCAATTCAAACTAATTTTTCACACAAGACTTATGCAATTCGGAAAAACAAATACACGCCTTTTTCTTGCTTTTAAGGAGATCGAGAATGAAACTTAATTATATTTGTAATTGAATATCCTAAATATATGAAATTAGGCCCTATAGTAGCCCTCTAAAGATTCTTTCAAATTCCATAGGTCTGACCTGATTTGGATTCTTCAAGGAAAAGTTATGCCCAATCTCCCACAATGACCTAATTATGGACAAGTTCAGTAGAGAAAAATTGTATAGTGTGACAAGTGTCACTATTTCCTCCTCCGATTATGAAATTGATACACATGAAACTACAGTCCGTTTAATTGCAGCCACTTTTTACAGAATTCCAATATGATGCCCAGAGAGAGAGAGTTATGATGATTTTCCCACGGTCACCTCTTTGAGATGAAATTCGAGAGCCTAAAAAAAGCCTAAATTCGATAGATCATATCTCTGCAAATATTACGAACCAAGATCTGAAATGTTTACACGATGTTCCTCAGGATTTTTTCTTCTCTCTGTAAATTTTTTGGCTTATGAACCTTAGTAGAAAAAACTAGTGACACTTCCACGATGACATGTTTTAGGTGAAATTTGGGAGCCTGAAAAAATCCTAACTTCCATAGATCATATCTTTGAAAATATTGTGAACCAAGATCTAAAATTTTTACATGACATTCCTCAAGATTCACTAGTACATTTGGCAGAAATTCTGACACTTGGTTCTGACGCTTTTGACCAAATGTTGGAAATTTTCCCAAATTTTTTCCATCCCGCCCGGAACCGTCGCTATAGCGACGTCTATAGAAATCTGTCGCAATAATGACACCTAAAACCTGTCGCAATTGCGATGTTTGGAGGAAGACGTCGCAATTGGGACACCATGGCCCAAAGCGTCGCTAAAATACTACATTTGGCAGAAATTCCGACACTTGCTTCCGACGCTTTTGACCAAATGTCGGAAATTTTCCCAAATATTTTCCATCTCGCCCGCAATCGTCGCTATACCGACGTCTATAGAAACCTGTCGCAATACCGACACCTAAACCCTGTCGCAATTGCGACATTTGGAGGAAGGCGTCGCAATTGTGACACCATGGCCCAAAGCATCGCTAAACTACTACATTTGGTGGAAATTCCGACACTTGCTTCCGACGCTTTTGACCAAATGTTGGAAATTTCCGCAAAGTTTTTCAATCCCGCCCGAAGCCATCGCTATACCGACGTTTAGAGAAATGGGTCATAATACCGACACTTAGACAAAGTGTTGCAGTGGCGACGTCTGAAGGAAGACGTCGCAATGGCGACCCTATTCTCCAAGGCGTCGCAATTGTAACACAATGTCTAAGTGTTGCAATTGCGACGTTTGGAGGCATCCGATGCAATAGCGACGCTTTGTGTGTATGTGTTGTGAGGAATAATTATATAGTTCAACTTAATGGTTCATTATATAATCATGTGATGATCACCAATGATATATCTTAAAAAGCAACTGAAAAGCCATGTGTACAAAATCGATGTATACTCTAGAGAGTGGTTCTCATATCACTATGTAAATTGTTGTATGCTACTTCAACAAAATTATAAGATAAACTGTAATACACATCATATATGCACCATGACAATTGGTATAGGGTAAAACCCACCTGCCACACCTTTGTACTCGATCCAATTTTCTCTGTCAACTCTTCTAGCCGTGGGAGTTTCCTCCAAGGATCATAATACCCCCAAGGCCTGTTATCACCCTAGTAATTCTCAGGTTGTGGGATAGGGATTTTTGTAGTTAAGAACACCAGGGGTAACCAAGAACCGCTTTTGGAATTCAAGATCTAGCCTTCTTGAACTCTAGAGAGGGATCTCTCCGTATGATTTAGCTTTGTTTTAGTAACAGATATTAGGCTAGCTATGATTGTGTATTTGGGTTTGATTTTAAAAGATTGGTGGGAATAAAGAGATTTCAAGGTAAACGAGAAGGATCTACCAGAATATTGGGCAATGGAGTCAACTCTCTAGGCAAGCAGATCTAAGAAATAAGGCTCAGAGATGCAAATGTGCTAAGGGCAAGATAGGTGACCTTCTAAGGCTATGTATAGGCTTGATTTGATGGAGTTGATGGAATCTGAGAAAAAGGGCACTTAAGAATCCTTAAGCTATAGATAAGAAGATTTAAGAAGGGGATCTAACTGGGAACCGTAGAACTTCCCATAAGGTTTTACGAACAGGCTATTACTGGCCTACCATCTTTAAGGATGCCAAAAAATTCGTGCAGGCCTATGATAGCTGCCAAAGGGCAGGACGCCCTGGGCAGTCTGATGAAATGCCTTTGAACCCTCAACTAGTGATTGAACCATTTGAACACTGGGCACTTGATTTTTTTGGCCCTATTATTCCTCCCTCAAACCAAAAAACATACATCCTCGTTGCAACCAAATATGTCACTAAGTGGGTCGAAGCAGAGGCAGTTTCAAAAGATACAGAGGACTCTGTAGTACAGTTTCTTTTCCAAATCTGTGTGCGCTATGGTCTCCCAAGGGACATAATCACAGATGGAGGACCAAAATTTGTAGGTAATAAATTAGCTGAAACATTGCAAAACTACCACATTCAGCACAAGATTACAACTCCATATCACCCACAGGCCAATGGCCAAGTAGAGAGCACGAACAAAGTAGAAAACATTAAAATTCCAAGTAGAGAGCATGAACTATAGTTGTCTTGAGAAATTTTATTCACACTGAATACTTTGAATTGTGAAGTATTTATACAAAAAAATGTTTACAAAATATCTCAGGAATTGAGATGATGTTTTAATCAAAAATAGGAAAGAAAACTTAAAAAGAGGAACAGCTGCAAAACAGTTTGCAAGCTGTTACCTTTTTACAAGCAAAAATAGAACTTATTATTCTAATTTGAACTGATTGTTGTTGTACTACACTTTAACCCTGTATTTTTACCATTTGAGGTAACAGTAAAAAATGAATTTGCAAGTGAATTTCCTGTTTTTTATCCATTAAATTCACAGCAGATCTGTGAATTCTTGCCACTTTTCTGCAGAGGGGATCTTCATAGTCTTCAATTTTCTGTAACTTTCATCTGCCTCTGTATACTTGGCAAAGTTAGGCTTTACAGTGAACATATGCCTGATCTCATTATCTAAAAAGAACATATTTTCAAAATATTGAAGAAGTATTCTGCCTGTTGGTGATCCTTGAGGCAGTTGTTGTGTGGCTTGCTCTTTTGCATGATTTCTGATTTTTAGATCATAATCTTTCTGAGGCATTAACTTGTCATTCAATGCGTGAATATTAGGCAAACCTGCTTCAGACAATGTTTTGTTTTTGGCTAAAAATCTTGAGATGGATAAATTCATGTCTTTACACCGGTCCTCTAGAGTACTCATTATGTTTCTTTTGTTCAGGACCTTTTTGATTTGAAGAATGGTTTTTGTTCTATCAAAAATTTTCAATTCTTTCAACTCTTCCCTGGTTTTACTGTTTAAAAAAGCTATGATTTGGATTGCTTGGGCTGGTTTTTTGTCAATTTCCCTCGTATTCTTGTCAATCTCTGCACTAGCAACTTGAAGTAACTCCCTCTGTTCATAAATTATCTGAATTGAAGGCCATTGAGAATGAATGCCATCAATAATTTTGGTCCATAAATGAATTTTTATAAAGGCCACTTGATCTATAAGATTTACTTGTGCTTGCAGAATCTTTACCTGTTCTTGTAGTCGATCAGCCCTTTGCTCATGTCCTCTAGAAGTAGTCAAGGCATCATTTTTGGATTTTTCCAAATTTTTAATAGTGCCTCTCAAACTAAGAATCTCTTTTTCTTGGTCTTGTGGTGTGGTCCTCTGTGAGGATGAAGAAGAAGAGGCAAAGATTAGAGAATTAATTGGCACTGCAGTTGGCAGTACTCCGTTCGGTGCCAAGTGTTCTGCCAAAGTAGATGGTATAGTAGTGTTTACAGTGGGAATCACTGTAGGAATGACCATTGGTTTTGCTTTTCTTAGTTCTTCATTCTCTTTCATTAGAGCTTCTATTTGACTTTCCATTGTTTTTATCTGACCTGACATTTGATGTACAAGCTACTTTAAATCATCATTCTCTATTTTTTGCTGTAGAATTTCTTTTGCTTGAGAGTTTTCACTCTGAGGCAACTTCAACTGTTTTCTAAGAGTAGCTATATCCTCATTTTTTTGTTTAATTAAGACTTTTGCCCCTTCAATGTTGGCTGGGTCACCCCCTGCTTCAATCACTATATCTTCTAGTGCTTTTATTCTTAAATTATTAGCATACAGTGAGGCTTTGTCCAACCTCATTTGATTTTGAAGGTTGAGCACTGTTTTCTCAAGCCTAATTGATTTCATAGTTTTACTGACAATTTTGGAATATAGCATTTCAATATTGCTCCTATGAAATTCAATTTGATCTAATTCATGAATGGCATCTGCATCCAGTTCAAGATCTGTTTTGGAATAATCAGCCACTGATTTCGGCTCAGCCACTGTAGGCTTCAAGAATGACATTACCAATTTATTGGATGAATAATCAAATGCTGAAAGAAGCCTGTCTTTGTTTCCAGGATTTTCCTTAAGAAATCTAGAATGAGCTTGATTCTTGAGCTCTTCATTCTTCTCTTTAATATGTCTGAATCTGATCTGAATCTTTGACTTTGTATTGTCAGTTTCCTGAGAAGAAGGAGGAAAATCGACAGTAGCCTGATTTTCCTTCATGACTGTATATTTTTGTTGTGTTCCAATTTTTACATTTTGAAGCTCTTCTAATGTTTGAGTGACTATTCTTGTTGCTTCATCATTTATATCAATATTTACAGCCTTATCCTTTTCTTCTTCTGTTGACTTGCTTCTTTTACTATAAGGAGTTATGAATTTTATGTCCTCAATAGTCTCAGCTATGAAACTATCTCCTTCTCTGTCTCTTTTATGTACATTATAAGTATCTTTGCTTGTAGAAGCCACCTGTACTGTCTGTTCAATCTGTTTGCCTTTGCCACTATCTACCTGTATTACCTGTACTGCCTATGAATCATCATCAAATAGGGTGTTTGGCTCCCATTCAATTTTATTTACATATCTTTCAATATGGGGCTTAGGATCATGCAAGTAAACAGGCAACTTACATTTTACCCTTATTGCACTCAAAATACCTTGTGGGTCATACTTCCATGTAAAACTACATGGGAACTTATACTCTTTAAGTTTGACATTTATTTCATTGGCATCTTCTCTGTTATTCACAATGAATGGCCCAATTTGATTTTTCAACTTAAATTGGGTCTTTTTCTTGAAAGCTATGAAGTGGATTTCATCTACATTCAATAGTTGTCTCAGATATTCTAAAGCAAATATTCTTGTAGTTACAAATCTGGGTAACTTATATGGGGCCAGGGATGAGCCATACACTCTGATTTCTGTATGATTTTTATATAAATACCAATCTCCGGTTTTGTAGCTCTCTGATAACTGCAGAATTCTTCTTGTCTCATCATTGATCCTAGGGATCTCCTCTTTTTCCAAGAGATACATAGCAGGGGCTATAAATGAGTCATTGAAATCTGTAAAACTATACTCTTTGTTCCATTTCCTTAGAATAGATGCCCAAAATACTACTGATAGAACTTTTCCTTCTGCATCCACTTTCTGACATTCAATTGGAAACTTTTCTGTTTGATAATATAGGAAGAGGTGTAGTAGATAAGAGGAGTATGTGAAAACTCCTTCTAATAATTTGGATAACTGATCATGCATATTATCAGCAATACATCTAGCAAAATTGAACTAAATGGATGGTGATTGACTAGGGTTTAGAGTTGACAGAAAACCTAGGATAGCCACATCAGTGAATTCATCACTGGCGTATCCTAGTATGAAGGAGAGCATTGAGACAATCTGTCTAGTTTCATCTGGGAAATCAACAGTGTCGAAAGGAGGATCTAACTTAGGAATATCAACTTGATTTGGACAAAAAGTCTGGTATATTTTGAATCTAGCATTGAAATCCAAGTCAAGATATAGTTGGGTTAAATCTTCGCTTGTTAGGGAAACAGAATTGGGGTCATGATTCATTTGCAGCATGGAATTTATCAACTCTTCAGTGATGTAAAACAGGGTTTCTTTTTCTTTGTTTACAATACATCTTTTTTCTGGCATATAATAGGCTTCGCATAATATGATAATGTCAGGAACAGAATGAGTGAGAGGGACAATATATCTAGGCAGATTGGATTCCCAAATTGGAATATCTTTGTCACCCTTTTCCACTGATTTCCCATAGCACCAATTATAGACATCAAGCGGGTTAGATTCTACATTAGGGTCTAGTATTAAACAGTCCAAATCAACTAAAGGGCTCTTCTCTGGAGAAATGACTGGAGGCTGGACTGGTCTGACCACTTCTGTAGAATCAGCCATGAGTGCAGGAGTTGGTTTGTCGATTTTGAAGGACATAAGCTGAGGAATCTTTGCAGAAGACTTCTTTTTAGATTTTGGGCCTCCATTCTTGGGGGTTACCTGTTTCTTGGTCATTTTTAATAATGAACGAAGCAAGCTTAAATGGTTTGCTAAGTTCCTTTACGAGAAACAGGGGTTTCTTGGCGAATTTCTACTGAAAATGGGGTTTCTGAGCAGGGTTTTTAGGAAATTCAAGGAATTTAAAGATCAGGATGTGTATTTAAAATCAATTTCAACAGCAAAATGGACCAGGGTATGGAAAAAACTGCGAGAAAGGGCAATTAGGGATTCCAGGGAAATTTTGACAGAGTTTTCCCTGAAAAATGGACACTTTTTTGCAGTAACTTTGGTAATTATTTGAAATCGACAGGAATTTTGAAATCTCAAAGGGAAACTTCGAATAAAAGTACCTGGAGAACCAGCGGAATTCGGTTGAAGACGTTGCAGAGGTGCTCAGTCTTCAATTTTTTGAAAATGGCTTCGCAGAGGACAATTTAGTACTTTGTAATGGAAATTCAGGGCAATGGGCGTCGAAAAATGGTACTGGTAGGTTGAAAATGGCTCTGCAAAGTTTCTCAGGTTCAAACGGCGTGATTTTGAGGAAAACGGTTCTGCAATGTTTTTACAGGTTTAAAGCGAAAAGTTGAAAATTTGAATGCAAATAATAATTTTAATGTTATCCTTCGATAGTATAACCATAGTTAAATGACATTAAACTCGGGTTAAACGGGTGAGGTTTATGGAATACCGCCAGTGGTATTCGTGAGGGTAAATGGTGGTAAGCGGAAACTAGCTTTTCGAACGCGATACAACGTGGTGGCGACACGTAAGCGCGTGTGGTTTGGAAAAACCACCCATTTCACGCGGCTTTGCCAAAACATCAAACGATTAATTTATGAGCGCGGAAATGTATTAGCGCCATCGGATCTAGATTCAACGAGCGAACGACCACAATGAAAAGGAAAGGTGCGGGGAAAAGGTAAGTTATCGGGTTCAGTGCGATAATATTGCAAAAGTGTCACAAGACCGACAAAAATGGAAATCGTTCAAAACGTCAGAAGAGCGACGCTTACCGAAAAGGTAAAAGGTAAGTTTTCGGGTTCACTTTGGGGCATTGATCTTGGGAAACCGTCACTATACCGACATTTAGAGAAATGTGTCGCAATACCGACACGTAGAAAAAGTGTCGCAATTACGACACTATGCCCCAAAGCATCGTTAGACGGCTTCCTCCAAACGTCGCTATTATATGTTTTACGAAGATATTGTAAGTAACTCTCTCTTGTTCTTCTTAGAAATAATTATATATAATTTTTATTTTTATTTCAAAATAGATTAAAAAAATTATATGAGAAAAATTATTAATTCATCAATATGTGTGTGTTGTGAGGAATAATTTCATAGTTCAACTTAATGGTTCATTATATAATCATGTGAGCATCACTAATGATATATCTTAAAAATCAACTGAAAATCCATGTGTACAAAATCGATGTATACTCTAGAGAGTGGTTCTCATATCACTATGTAAATTGTTGTATGCTACTTCAACAAAATTATAAGATAAATTGTAATACACATTATATATGCACCATAACAATTGCCATACAACTAATTTGTTTTAGGATACATGTGGCATTCTAGGGGTAAATTCTATATGATGTGTATATCAATATATTAGGTGTTGGTAAGTTTTGAGTATCTAAGAAATGATAAGGAATATCCATACATCATGATCTTGTAATGTGATTATAAATTGTGTCTATAATTTCCATAAAATGTATAAATGATTTGTTTAAAAAAAAACAACACAATCAACCCTAAACAATGCTCATGATGTGGAATGTCATTGGTGAAACCAAAATGATGGTCACATGTCCCATTTATATGGTAATGGTGATCATATATATGTTGTAGTGACACTTGATGAGTAATTAAATAAATCTAAGAGTGTGACTCATTGTGCCATATTTTTTTAAAGCATGATTTGTTTTACTAGTTTTTACTAATTTGTTAACATATTTTATTCATTTGGAAAGCTAATTAATGATGCTTTAAGTAATTAGGACTTAATGAGAGATAATCTTCACATCTTCACTGAAATATATTGGTAATTGTAGTCACTATATGGACCGCACATGCATGCTAGAAAAATTGAAATATAAACTATAATACACATCTTATATCTGCCATAACAATTGTCATACAACTTATTTACTTCTAGATACATATGAAATACTCCAGGTAAATGCCATATTATGTGTATACCAATATAGTAGGTGTTGGTAAGTTATGAGGATCTAAGAAATGATAGGGTATCTACACATTAGTAGTGCCCTGGTGAATTTTTTGCATAATTTCCTATTTGTTGTAATTTTGTTGCCTGGATTTGTTATAGATTTCAAATAATATATACAATTATCTACCAATTGTTCTTTATAAAGAAGAAGTACAATAAGTAGTCACCTAAAAGTGAGCCATGTGAAAATATTGGTAACATGAGTAACCTGGTAAGATGTAAATGAAAAGTGAATAACCTCCACTCACCAAAAGTGAATAACCTCCACTCACCAACAAGTGGCAGGCAGGGTTGGAATTTGGATTTCTCTTTACCCATCACACAAATTTTTTTGACGTTTTGGTCATTATTTTTCTAGTCAATAAACGTTACGTTTAAAATTTTGCACTTCATTAATGACGTTCTCGTAATAAATTAACCCTTCACCAATAAAAGTTTGATTAAAAAATTGAACGCTCTTCCATTTTCTTTGGATTTTGGAGTGTGATATATCTGTGTCATGGACTTTTAATACCTAAAGTTTCAAGAGAAATAACTGATTCTTGTCAAACTAATATTTCCTCAATATATGCTATGTGTTGAAATTACTTACAGCTGATGTATAGGCAACCGCCTTCCATCTCCAGCGATCAGTCAAGATCGCAGTATAACAAAAACGTTGCAGAGAGCCGCTTGCCATTTTTGATTGATCAGAGTTTAAAAAATTGAAGGACAGTGGTCCCAGAACTGAAATTTCCGGATTTGAAATCTCACTGAGGCGGATTTAATAGAAATTTCACATCACACTCAGTCGTTCGTACGAGTGCCCAAAATCGGACACGAAAAATTCATAAAGCAGATTGAATAGAAATTTCGTGTCACATTTTTGATGACGTCAGCAAATTTTATTGGCACCCGAAATTGAAATTTCTGGATTTGAAATCTCACTGAGGCGGATTTAATAGAAATTTCGCATCACACTCAGCCGTCCGTACGAGTGCCCAAAATCAGACGTGAAAAATTCATAAAGCAGATTGAATAGAAATTTCGCGTCACATTTTTGATGACGTCAGCAAATTTTTTTGGCACCCGAAATTGATTGAAGGAGAGTTTAACTTTTGGTTGATGTCCGGTGGTCAAAGTTCTTTAATGCTTGTTTTAAAAATGTCGTGCGTACAGGTCCATATATATATATGTTTTACATATATACATCATATGCACAATTCAAAGCAGTGAGTTGTAAATGCACAGATAGAGTGAAATTTTAGAGTGTGAGTTTTGTGTTGAACTGTGTTTTGAAGCAGCCAAAGTATTTTTATTCCCTCAGTCAGAGGAGATTTTGTAACCAAAGTTTTGAAGTTTAATGAAATAGTTTTTACAGTGAAAACTCTGTTTCCAGTGAAGAATTTTTTTTTTATATATTCTCTGTATTGAAGAGGGGAGTTTTATTCTCCATTGTTGTTCTGGAATTTTAAATATTCCAACACTATTATCTACTAAAAATTACTTCGAAAATCAAGTAAACCTTCCAATATAAAGAAAAAAACATGAACGAGCTTTCCCTAAATTGCAATAAATTTATGTTTATTATTAATATTGCATAATCTGTCTTATAAAAATTGCATAATCGGACTAAGAAAAAATCCTCAGTGAATTTTTTATTGTTGTTGTGATTAAAAAAATGAGCCAAAGAATGCTAAGGCACTCAGAGAAATCAATCTATGTATTATTTCTCACAAAACATGTTGAGTAGTGGAGACTAAGCCCTAGATTTTTTTATGTCCTCAATCTCTCTATTAATTATGTCTATGTAGTTATAAGAATAACAAGCCAAAGAAATCTGAGGCTTCCAGAGAAATTTGTCTCTGTGTGCATAAATTGATGATTACTGTTGACTAAATGTTATACCATTTGAAATTGCTGAGCGAAATTAATCAGGCCATGATGTACCATTTGTCAGTATCTATTTTCTCATGTATGAAAGTTTTTTTTTTCTAAGTAAAAGTAATTATATTAACAAAATGAGTACAGTACATCAGGCCGAAGCCTAATCATTGCCGAGTGCTGTGGCATTTGAAACAAAAAACCATATTTTGAAGACTGCCTGCAAGAGGGAAACCAGTCTGAGTTCATTTGAAAAATCCCGCGCAGGGGAACCAGAGAATTGTAGTACTGGAGACCATATCGAAGCAAAAAAAATAGATGCATTTTCAGAGACAACAGGAAACACATGAACAAGCCCGTGAGAATGGGCAGAAATAGAGCAAAAAACCAGAGTGAAGAGGAGGAACTATTCATCAGGATCAGGTTCGTAGACAACTCTGCACCAGAGTTCATCTGGTTCCCCGTCAGAATTATACAGGTCAGCAACAGAATGGATCACCTTCCCGGGAGGAGGAGGAGTAATCTGCGCCTTGCTCGCTTGCACTGCATCTTGCCTCTCAGTAGGTTGACCCACTGCTTCCTTGTTCGCCTGGTCCTGCGTGGCCCTGCCCATCTGACCCTGCACGTTCGCACTATCAGGGTGCTTCAGCCCAACAAACTGCGCTGAATCCTGAGCAGCCGAGAGGCTGCATTCTGCCGGGCGAGAACTGGGAATAATTTCCTGAGGCTCTTCAAGAAAGACGACTGTAATTGAGGTAGTCACCCTGGGTTTATTGAGAGTGTTGTTAAAGGAAAAATGTGCGGTGTGGGTTTGAGTAGGAGGAGCGGAAGGAGTGGGGGAAGCAAGGCGACGGCCCAAGCGGAGAAGGCACCCTCTAGGTTGACTGTCAGAGTGGGAGATAGATGCAGAGGAGGTGCTAGAGGTGGAGGGAGAGCGTCGAATTTGGCGCCTCGTGGAGCCTCTTCGGCAGCGCATTCTTTGCCTGAGGCGCAGCATAGTCACACTCGAGACAGCAGGGCAGGGAGGCAAAATATGGATAGAAGACTGAGGCGAGAGGGGCAACAGGGCGATAGAAGCAAGCTTGCAGGAACCAGCGTGGCAGAAGTGGAGATTTTCTCCAAAATCCAAACAACAATTGAGACAACTCCTCTTACCAGTTACAGTGCGAACATTAGAAAGCCCTACTCTTGGAGCGCACCACAGATTCATAGGCGGGGGAATTCTGTTCAGACTAGAGGGACGTTCCATAATAACAACCCAGTCTACCGTGCAACTGTGAATCGACTGCAATAAACCACCATAAGTATGAACTGGAGGCTGATTCATGTCGCGGCATGCGAATGTGTATCGAGGAGCGAGACTACGGTTTATTCGAGCGAGTAAATGGCATTAAACGCTGATCAGTCGACATTAATTGACATTAATGGGTGGATAGCAGCTCAAATAAGGGTCGCCACCAACTTCACCCGCATTCGGGTTCTCATGTATGAAAGTTGATGTACCATTGATATTATTTTTTTATATTTTTGCATGGCCATTGGACAATGATTTACTATGGTTTTCCTACTAAATTCCAATGGATGATTATTAAAAAATATTGAGAATTAGTTTAGTCTCAATGCATAGCCAAGAGTCTTACTGGATAATTATAGATTACCTCTCTAATGGATGATTGTACATTTTTCATCTACTTTTTCACGTGAATTTCAGTTGATGCTAGATCTTACATTAATAACTATACTTGCATGAATATCCATGCTTTTATACTTCCCCACTATGGTCAATGTTGATGTATGGCCTTGGCCTATTGATCTTACAATTAACTCACTATTCATATTCAATTTTATCCAGTTCAGCCTAATAAAATATGGAAAACAGAAAATTCAAATGCGGGCTACATAAAAATGATTTTTTAAAAAACTACATTAATGTCTGATATCACGCGCGCATTCACCCTCAGCTCTTGCAGAACAACATTCGCTCTTAGCATTCTCCCTCAGCTCTTGCAGAACAACATTCGCCCTCAGTTCTTGCAAAATGGTAAGTTCTTACTGCAGGCCCTTCCTCCTGTAGTAGGGTTGACCCTATTTGGGTTTTTTTGGAGCCTCTGAGAATACAAAGGTTGTGATTGATTACGGGGCATTGCCTATATTTGTGGAACTTCTTGCCTCTGGGAATGATAATGTTCAAGAACAGGTAGCACGTTCATTTTAGAGGCATAAAATTATTCTTCCCAACTATCTTTATACGTCTGTAATTTTGGAATTTGATTTAAAAAACTACTACCCAACTTTGAGTTCAACTGGTGTTCGTGTAAGGTTGTTTGGGCAACTTTGAGTTCAACTAGTGTTCGTGTAAGGTTGTTTGGGCTTTGGGAAATTTTGCTGGAGACTCTGCATCATTTAGGGATCTTGCCCTCAGTCATGGAGCTCTGAGGCAGGTGCTTGCCCAGTTGAAGGACACTGCCAGAATTTCAATGATACGAAATGGTACATGGGCTCTGTCAAATTTTTGCCGTGGTAAACCCCAACCACTATTCGAACAGGTAAGCAGAACACATTTTCTGCCTCTTCTTCTTATTTCGCAGATACTGTGGATTTTTTTTTATAGATCTTGGTGCTTGGTAGATTTGGACGTAATATGGACCTAGGCGCTTGTTCATTACAATGACTCCGTCATCAGGTTTTAGAAAATGCTCAGAAATTTGGGTTTCACAAGAGGATTACCCTTGCTTGCAATTATCGATTATCAATCACATTCAAAAAAAGTCTTTCGTAGCATTGCTGAGCTCTTTCTAGGTGAATTTCCGAGGCAATTTCACAATAACTGAACTAAATTTGTCTGTCCTTTTCAATACTCTGCGCTTGTAACAAAACCAGACAAACAATTTAGTGGCCAATGCAACAACAACAACACCTCCTATTGCAATGCCTGCAATTCACCCTCTATGCATGCATGAATGACTATGGCACCCTCTTTTGTGAACAGGTACTGGAGCTGAAGGTACTGGTTTCCATTAGGATCATGGAATTCAACATCCAAAATAGTATCAAATTCCACTGCAATAGTATTCCCCAGCGAGGGCAACAGTTCATTGGGACCTATTGGACTCATCACCCCCAAATAGCCTCCAGGGCTACCCAGAGTGTGATCATATGGAGCAATAACAAATGCTCATCCATCCCCAATTGAAACAAGAACAGGACCCACATTGGTTACAGAAAAGGAGAAACACGTTTTGAAAGAAGAAGAAACTTTTGTATTAGGGTCCAGAAATCTAACTGGTCTATTGTACAATGCCCTACCTGCCCTTCAAATTGGTACTCCCAACTCCATGCTAAGATGCTTTGTGCATTCCTTTGAGATGACTTACTTAACACAGTTTATTCCCAACAAGTCCACTGTTCTATCACAAAGACCTCTATTACACTTAGAGGTAAGTTCCAAATGCAGGAAATACTTCACAATAGGAAGTAAAGAAACATCACAAAAATTATCACTTTAGTGAATGGTCTTAATACGAAAATTCAACCTAGAACAATTAAAAACATAATATCAAAATAACTTGATCAATGATGGGTCTTTTTGAAAAATATTATAACCACAGAAAACCCTCTCCAGGTTAAAAGAATTCCGGAATGGCTTTAAGATTCTACTAATGAGCGCTTACAACACCATAGCAATTAATGTCACAATGAAATCTGCTGGAAGCAAAGCCCTTGTATAGTTTCTACATTTCCACAGTGGAAGCAAGAATCTTGCTATCTTTCATGATCTGGTTTTGTGGTCAAATCCTTTGCTATGGTTGTCTTGTTCTGCTAAACGTGGATCTGTCTTAGCTTTGGCTCTGGTTCTCATTTAGGATCGTGGATACTAAAGTCTTCTTTTTGTGCTTCCAGTGTACAAACTTGTTCAATAGGAAAATGTTGACTCTGCTATATATAGGAGCTTCAACGGGTGCTCTCAAACACTTTGTTGGGCAGCTTTGTTTTGTCTCTGATTCAAGGCAGAACTATGTTGGCCTTGGTTTTTTAGTCCTTGGAACTTAGTTCTCTCATATTTTCCATCCTATCCCCAGTTTTCTACCGAGAAAGACATAACTTCACAATATCAAAATTGACTGTTTTTGGCCATTTATCTTTATTAATGGTACAACTTTAATTTGGTGCATTCGTACAGTATTTGAAGAGCACTCTCAAGCTGTTATTCAGTATTTTAGCATAACTACTACATTTAACTGCCATGCTCTAATATTTATATCAACCATAATCATTCTTAAGGTAGTTCCACGTTTGTGAAGCAGAAGGAATGCTTCTGACAGCTTCTTATCATAGTGGTACAATTCTATTCGCAATTTATCTTTTATAAACCTCCAATTTTCCAAACGTAGTAGAGACTATAGTTTGCATCTCAAATTTTGGACAAATCTGTTTAGTATTCTACAGAAAATGCATTAAGAATAAAAAAAGCCCACAATTTGTAAAAAGCCCACAATTTTGTAAAAAGCCCACATTTTTTAAAAAGCTCACAATTTGTAAAATGCCCACTTTTATTTTCTTTTTGCTTATATATTGAGCTCCCATTGAGTTCAACAAGTCTTGGGTTTTCTACACCATTGAGAGAGAGTTATTGTTTTCTTTATAGGATAATTTGCATCAATGGAAGAAAACATTGGAGCTGGAAAAAAAATTCAAAAGGGTGAAAGGGGTGATGGCATAGTTTATTGCCCTTGTAAAAAATGTTGTATGAGAAATAATGTTAGAGTTTTAATAGCAACAACAACAGTGCATTGTAGGAAATATGGGCACATTTATGGTGGATCGAATGACTATCGTCCCATGGTAATTAATTATCTATCTTCATTTTGATTATATTGTAAAATTTTATATTATTTTAATATTTTTTATATGCGCACTAATGTTTAATGATTAATGTTTGTAATTTTCATAAAGGCACAGTTGCCCCCCAACTTTTTGCAGATGATCAACCAACTTCCACAGCTAAATAGTAGTGGATTAGATGATGTTGCACCAGTACAAGAGAATATTGCAGCAAATATTAGTATTGGAAATGATGTTGTACAAGGTGAAGAACATGAAGCGAATGATGAAGGTAATTTTAATGATCCCATGGAGGTAGATCACGATGACAATAATGAGACAGTTCACATTAATGATGGGACAAATCAAATGCTCCAAGACTTGTATGGTGAGTCAGATGATGATGGTGGAGATAGCAGTGACGGTATTTATGATGTACCTCTGATTGAAAGGTCAAGTGAACGACTTTTGAACACTCAAATGCAACTCTTCTCTCTGCTACATTGTTGCTGGTGAACTTAAAGGTTATGAATAATTTGTCGAACAGATGTATGACACAACTCCTAAGGTATGCAATATGTATATATGATCACATATATGTAAATGTTGATTATTTTCCTTTTTTTTTAATTGTAATAAATGTGTAAAATAATAACTTATATATAAGTTATTATTTTACACATTTATTACAATTAAAAAAAAGGGAAAATAATCAACATTTACATATATGTGATCATATATACATATTGCATACCTTAGGAGTTGTGTCATACATCTGTTCGACAAATTATTCATAACCTTTAAGTTCACCGGCTCTCTGCTATTGTTGCTGGTGAACTTAAAGGTTATGAATAATTTGTCGAACAGATGTATGACACAACTCCTAAGATATGCAATATGTATATATGATCACATATATGTAAATGTTGATTATTTTCCCTTTTTTTTTAATTGTAATAAATGTGTAAAATAATAAGTTTTATATATATATATATATATATATCATAGTTATCAAAAACGGCCGGTCAAGACAGCTGCCGGTTGGAACCGGCCTTGCAACCCGGTCAATAGCCTATTCTCACCTGTGTTGGCCGGTTAACCGGACATAACCGGACGGTTAAGTAAGGAACCGTCCAGTTTATGCATAAACCGGTCAGTTCCGTACTTAACCGGCCGGTTAGGTGCTCCTCCATGAGTTGCAAATTCCTCAGTGTCTCCTCCATGAGCTGCAAATTCCTCTATTATACTAGCAACAAACTTGTCTAATAATTCATACTCAACACCTTATAGTAGCAACAATACACATGATGACTGATAAATACAAGGATGGATAGCATAAAATCCATGGCAGCATGCAACTCATCAAGTGTACTTGATGACAATTTCTGTTCTCAAAACAATCAGTAGCAACCTTATTTCACACTCAGCTAGGAACTGTCAGACCTCTCTCTCTGCTCACACATAGCAGCAGCATAAATACAAAACCTTTCACACAGCATACAAGCAATTTGATCATGGTATCAAGATTGATGCAAATGGTCTGACACCACTCAAGGGACAACAACATACAACCTAATGAAAATGTGACTGGAAATAATAAATTGACCACTAGAAAATTCCCGCTTGGAAATGCACTAAACTGGCTACTGAGTTTTCTGGGTTTTAATGAATCTTTTCAGTGATAAATTTTGTCAAACACATTGTGAGCAGACTTCTGAAGTTGTAATGCTCTCTCAACTTGTTACAAATAGCACTAATAGTGGGTTTCATAAACTAATTCAATACCTCTAAGTGTTGTAGATGTTTTTCTAGAAATTTATTGGCAAGCAAACATAGATAATGAAGAATAAAAGATCTTCAAAATGTTGGTCTGATATATATATATATATATATATATATATATATATATATATATATACTGAACCCAGAATTGTTTTTAAGGCTAATACAATGAATTGACAACAGATCTGAGCAGGGACAGATTGTATATTATAATATTAACTCAACAATAAAACACAGTGAATAATATAAGAGAAACCTGATACATTACTTCAACAAGTTTGCTTATGTATTTTTTGATGATATGTATTGCATTTGGTGCCATTTTGATATATTCACCTTTGCATGGTATATAAATGAGCAAACTTTTCATATTTTGTCTCTATTGGCTTGGAATCATGGTTGCAAATCTTAAAAATAGTTTTTATTTATTTATTTATTTTTTTCATTTTATTAAAAAATAATTATTTAATGTATTTTTTTTAAAACCGGTTCATTGAGATCTGATCGCTACCGGTTAGACCGGTTCCGGTTCGAAACCCGGTTCATTAGCTCCACCGATCCGGTCACCGGTTCTGGTTTTAATAACTATATATATATATATATATATATATATATATATATATATATGATTAATAATCTTTACAAGACACTACTTTTTGTTTCTGTTGTAGATTGTTGGGTGAATATTTATTACCATCGCCAAATACTTTACCTCGAACATATCGAGATCTACGTGCTATTATGAAACACTTTGGAATGGAATATAACACTATAGATGCATGTCCTAAAGATCATATTATATATTATGGAGAACATGCGTTGAAATCAGAATGTCCGAAATGTGGTACCAGTAGATATCGAACAGATCAACTAACCAAAAAGGTGCCTCAAAAGGTTCTTCGTCATATTCCCATAATTCCACGTTTGCAGCGAATGTTCAGGTGTAACAACATAGCACAGTTTATGGATTACCATGCAAAGAATAGAAGTGGAGATGGTGTTCTTCGAATGCCTGCAAATGGTTCTGCATTTAGAGAAATCGAGGAAAAATATGTAGATTTTAAAAATGAACCTCGTAATGTCAGGCTTTCATTAGCAGCTGATGGTGTTAATCCATTCGGAGAGCTTAGATGTACTTACTCAGTGTGGCCTTATTTCGTTATCAACAATAACATTCCTCCTTGGATGTCAATAAAGAGGGAGCACATAATGTTGACTATGATTATTCTAGGTATTTGATACATTATTTCTTTGAATGTAACATTTTCATTTCTCTCGTTGTTTGAATAAATATATATTTTATTTATTTACTTACTTATATATACATATATCATGGGAGTAATTATTATGTATCGTAATTTTGAACAATTAGGTAAGTACCAAGTCAAAGATATGAATGTATATATTGAGCCTCTTATCGATGAGCTAATACAGTTATGGCATGGCATCACTATGTATGACATCACTAAACCAATCAAGCAGAAGAGATTTCAATGTCGTGGAATGCTTGTATGGAAAATTCATGATGCCCCGGGACTAACACATGTTTGTGGTATGTAATATTTCATTGCACTTTAATATAATACATAATTATCTAAATTAGATATACCATATTGCATGTTTTAAAAATGATCTCATAGTATATTAATTGTTATTGATCCATCTATTGCAGGTCTTCAAACAAAGGGTAGATTTGCATGTCTAGTTTGTGGCCCTAAGATGAAGTATCGTCATTCAGAAGACTTAAAAAGATGGTGTTTGATGAGTTTAGGCACTTCCTCCCTAGGAACCATAAGTATCGTACTACTGAAAAACATATTTTCAATGATAAAGAAGAAACTAGATTAAAACCACGAAGAATGACACCTCAGTTGTGGATGTTGGAATATAACAGAATTAATAATCGTCGAGCAGCTAGTACGTAATGTGTGTGTGTATATATATATATATATATATATCTATATTATTTGTTTATGTAATGTTTGGAATTTTTGTTTTAACTAATGAATTTATTTTATTGTATTTTATAATTAATATTGTTTTGATTTATTTTATTCTTTGATATCAAGGTCATCGTCGCCGTGAAGGTACTAATATTGTACTTCCACCTGGAATGAAATGTTATCCTTCTCAATTCGCGAGGTTGCCCTACTATGAGGACCTAAAAATAGCTCATTTTTTTGATACAATGCATGTCGGGAAGAATGTGACAGAAATGTTATGGCGAACCATAGATGGTGCACATGAGAGAGATAAAATTGAAAAAATTTGTGCTAACATTGAGAAATCAAATCATGCAATGAAAAGTGTGATCGACGGATCAAATAACAATGGAGGTCGAAATTATAATAATATTCCATGGTTATTAACAGAACAACAAAGCAATGATGTAAAAGAGGTCATTAGAAGAATTAAATTTCCAACAGGTTTTGCTTCAAACATAAATAATATCTTAATGAAGAAAGGTGACTTCAGTGGGGTGAAAACACATGATTGGCATACCTTTGTTAAGGTAATTTTTTTGGTATACGTTTTTGTTTGTTATTGCTTAAATACATATTTTAAATTTTCCTTTTTTCTGTTTAATTTGGAAACCAATAATGATTCATTTTTTATTGTTATAGTATGTTCTACATGTATCTCTCCCAAACGACTTCGACAATAATGTCAAACAAGTTATATATGGTCTTAGTAAATACATGAGGTAAGTAGTTTTGATTTATACGCAAAATCTAATTGCTACAATTTATTTTTGTACTTGATGAAATGATGTATTAATTTACTTGTAATGAAATATATATTATGTTTCATTGAAATAACCTTGCGTAATGATTTGAAGATGGTTGTCATTGAAAGAAATCCATCAAGATGAAATAAAGTATTGGAAGAGAGAAATTCCTTGGCTAATGTGTGAAATGCAAAAGTATCTACCTCCAAAATTTTTCAATGCACAAGAACACTACTTGATACACCAAGTTGAGGAGATTGAAATGTGTGGACTAGTACACACAAGGTCAATGTGGATGGTCGAGAGGCACCTGAAATCCTTGAAGGCTTTGGTTAAACAAAGAGCACGACCTGAGGGTTCTATGGTGGAGGGATATGTGGTATATCAATCCATGGTGTATATTAGTCATTATCTTCCTAAATTAGCTGCGCCAGTCATGAAGGCGGTGGATTGCATTTGGGATGTGAACTCCATCAAAATTTTTGAAGAGGAGCACCTGTTGGGAAAAGGTAGAATGAAGAAAGTGAGAGGTAAAAGATTTATTATGTATAATACATATAATGTTTCATTTTTTTACATCATGTATATGATCATTATATTCATTCAGGTTTTATTCTTTCATAGTTTATTAATTAATATAATTTACCATAGTTATAAGTAATATTTATTAATATTGGTGAATTATTGTTTTTTTATTCGGGTGCTCAAGATTATGAGGCGCTACTTTTATACATTGCAAACAATCTTGAGTGGATGAGTGAATGGATTGAAACATGTAAAACACGTAACGACGGTAGGTTATCATGGCAACTACTGTCTGAATTGATTAGAGAAGCGTATCGTAGTGGAGATGGGAAGGTTACGGATAGGGAAATCGATTTAGCATATGGTTTGAAAGATAGAAAGGTAAGCAATTAATTCACCTATTTATAATGTGACAAGAATTTTGATTTTTCAGTTAATTTTCATGTTGTGTAAATTATATGTTTAATTATTAATTGAGAATGCATCTTTTTCATGTTTGGCATATTGCAGTTGAAACACCACAAGGCTATGTGGTGCAATGGTCGTCAATTTCGCGTTAAACGGTTGGATGATAACAGGAAAACTTCTGATAGTGGGATAACTGCAGTATTCCAGGTCACTAATGTTTCCTCCAGGAGTGACAGACATCCTCGAGAATCTGAAAATAGATATTATGGGTTTTTAGATGATATAGTTGAGTGTGACTTTAATTCCTTCAAAATAGTTTTGTTCGACGTCAAATGGTATAGGCTACGAATGAATGTACGTGATGATGATAGAACACTTATTCAACATGAAAATGGATTTCCAATGGTTAAAACATCGCAGTTTGAAGCAGGAAAAGATCGCTATGTTTTTCCAAGCCAATGTGAACAAGTCTTTTACTCAGAGGTTCCAGGTGAGAAGGAATGGTCATTTGCTATTAGATATGATCCAAGATGAAGGCCATTCGAGTATACTGTAGAGGAAGAAGATGATATTGATCAAGAAGAAGATGATGCAGTGGCAGATGAGCAGGAAGATGCATGGACATATGAAGAAGATATCTTAGAAGATGAACCAGGCATAGGAGATGAGGCAACAATTATTGATGATGATGTCGATGAGGATATTATTGAAAATGACATAATTGATAATGATGATGACATGGTCGATCATTTCAACACCATTTCTGAATCAAATGTTGATATAGATGTCGATCATTTGGATGAAGATCAAGAAGATACAGAAGAATATTGATACATATGTTATGTTCGAGTATGAGCCGGTATGTTATAACTTTATATTTTAATATGTAGGAATTATTGTCTGTTGGGAAAAATACTGAGAGGGGGGGTGAATCAATATTTAGGGCTGACTGAAAACTTTTCACCAGAGATCTTATTATGTTGTTAATTCTTTACTTGGATTATTGCACGGCCACGGTTCCGCTCTTCCACGCAGGGTTCCGTCGCGCTTCCGTTTGTTATGTTCCACCTCTTTCCTTCCAGGTTCCGTTCATGATTCCAAAGGGTTAGTCCGTGTTCCACCAAAAGTTCAATGCCAAATACTCAGTTTTAGTTCTTTCACGTTATAACTGGTTTGCTCTCGCTCCTCGTTCCTTTCTCCATGAAAGCCAGTCAGCTCCTTACTAATAGAATAGACCCTTCCATCATATATTTAACGAATATATATAACTCCAATGTTTACCAGTTTGGATACACTGTCAACCGTATTAACATCGGTTCCTCGATCAACATACAGAGCACAGGGTTTCTTACGGATGTCAATTATCCTTCATCAGGATGCATACATATGTTCACACATGAATTAACTCGTCCTTATTTATATCGATTCTCCATTAAATATAGAGCTTGCCATCAAGGACAATCATATAATAGGATACAGGAAACATATTGCCAACATTGTCTTTAAATAATTTACTAATTATGTGGGTTTGTTGCATGTTGTTTATTATTTCAAACCAATAAATAATGGCCTTACTATTGTTTATTATTTCACAGGATTCGCTGGATTCATTTGATTCTATGGTCAGGTCTCTAAAAAAGCCAATTAAACACTTAAATAGTCAAGATCTGGAAGACAGGCTTTACCCCACCATAAATTGTTGAAAAACCGGCCTTCAGTTCAGCTTGTTGTGCTAAAGATGAGGGTAGATTTGCATGATCAGTTGAATGAAAATGAATCAGATATTCGGGATGATTTTGAGGGCAGATCCATAATCCCCATAGATGAAGATCCCATTGCTGCAGAATTTATATCTGCGTTGAAGCACAAGTATAGTGTTGTATCGGAATACAAATTAGAGGACAACTATGCCAAGTTTAAATCAACTGAATCCAGTTCTAGTGCTCTTGAACTTACCTAATTAAATCCAGAAACAAGATTTACAATCTCTAATGGGAACGGGTATGGTAGTTCCAATATTGGATTGGATGTCCGGAGCTCTGCAATAGGCACTGGACCTGATCGTAATGAACCCCAACTAATTCAATGTGATGAAAATATGGACTTTGATGATGATCAGGAAAACAAGCGAGAGCATTTTGGCAATATTGAAGAAACTGAAGAGGTTTCCTGTGATCGATTGAATCAACTCAGCCATAAGACATCTACTGCAGGCTGGTTTGTATCAGAAGGAGAATCAGTTTTGCTTTCCCATGATGATGGATGCTTCTCTTTTCACGATATAGCAAATTCAGAGGTGTGGAGGTTTTAATTATTGTACTTAATTTTGGGGTTTATGGGTGTTATAATTTATACATTTTGGGATTTTCTATTAGAAATAGGGAAAAGCCTAGAGGTTATATTATTCTCATGGTTTAAATTTCTACATTTGAAATAAAATTCACCAATTTCTGTTTAAAAAAATGATTTGCCTAAATATTTGATGTAGTTTAAATAGGATGTAGTTCATTTCAAAGACTCTTGAAATTTTCTAGAAACTATGATTGGCATTTCAAGAATATTTATGCACTCTTTAAATTTTCCCTTAACATAAAGGGCAGTTGATGTATGAGTAATACTCAGTATTGTTATTTTCCAATCTCCAGGAGAAGGCTGAATATAAAGCTCCATATGGGCTTACCCCAAACATGTGGGGTGATTGCTGGTTGATCAGAGCAGCTGGTTCAGATGGTTGCTCTAGTAAATATGTTGTGGCAGCATCTGCAGGTTGTACATTGGACTCAGGTTTCTGTTCATGTGACTTTTATAATAAAGAAATTATGGCATTCCATACTGAATCAGAGGCCTTCACTTCAACGTCCAGTACCATCTCTCCAGCTTTGGCAGAGAGGGATGTCTCGGGGAGAAATTTTGGCTTTGCAAATGTTGTGCTAGAGAATCAACATTGGTGGTACAGGCCGTGTGGGCCTCTTATGGTATCTACTACCAGTGCCCAAAAGACAGTTAATATTTATGATATTCGTGATGGAGATCCTGTGATTTCAATGTGTTTGTTTTGAAAGTTTAGGTTTCATAGTAAATCATCAATGGGCTCTAAAATAAGGCCACATTGAAATCTTGGATACATGTTTCATGCCAAAATCGGTTGTATCTTCCATAAATACACAATCTTGGACCACTCTGTATAAATCTGCTTCTTGGACAATATTACATCTCCCTCATTATACAGGTGGTGTTCTTACATGCATA
The DNA here is from genome assembly GCA_034641835.2 of Pinus albicaulis. NCBI lineage: Eukaryota > Viridiplantae > Streptophyta > Pinopsida > Pinales > Pinaceae > Pinus > Pinus albicaulis. The sequence goes on from CM076572.1 coordinate 484,145,204, forward strand.
GCAAAGGCATTGTTTTGGCAATCATTTTTAAGTCACTAGATATTGTGGGTACAAGGATCTAGGGTCTCCACATGAAACTGTGTTGCCCGGAGACTCACTCTGCCTGTCCTTAAATTTGTAAACATAGTAGTATGCCAATGCTTCTTTCATTTTGTATGCATAAGACGATTTTTTGTGAAAGTCCATAATTGTTTTTAAGTTTTATCCATCCCAGTTTTGTTGTGAATGCACAGGTTTTTGGCTCAACACATATCTGTTATATCTTTGTACTTTTCCTTTACTAACTATTTGAAATTTCTAGTTATATTTAGAGGTGTCTTTTAAGGGATGAGGGGAATTACTTGGATTTAGTGCTGCCAGGCATATCATTTATTCTCCAAATGAAGCCCTGTAATCTGTAACACTATATGGGCATGCAGCTCACTTGTTAAAATATAGTTGATACAATACGTTGTACATGAAGCCTGGAATTGTGTACATTCCTGGAATATATTAATTTGCAGGCATGCTTAAAAGAGAGATAGGTTTTGATAAAATCAAAAACCCTGAACATGAAGAAAAAAACGAGGAAATTATTTTATACATATAGAACCAAGACACTATCTCCTCATTAATAACAAAACCTCAGTCCAAAAATCATATGTACAAATTCTAGAAGTCGAAAGTTGAAAATTTCTGAAATGGAACCAGGCCCTTTTCAAAAGAATAAATTTAGTAAAAACGAGGGTGAAGAAAGTTATCTTATCAAAATTTCCACATACTGTGTTAGCAAGGAATGACTACGAGTCCTGAGCAGTGAGACTGAGGAATTGCTCCTTTGCTGCAGGTTGCAATTCTCTTCTCCAACACGATGAAAAGAAAATTCTTAGCTTTGGAGTCTGAAGCTCGAGTCACAACTTGGAAGTTGGTAAGGAAAATTATCAGGGTTGTTTCCAGTTGGCTTGGAGTTCGCAGCCTAATTAATTTTCTTTAATGCATTTCCTTCAATGCTACGCCAGTTGTCACTGGCCAGCAACCTTTACAATAAAATTTATTAGACCCGTCACGCTACGAGGAAAATTTGACGTGATCACTGATCATTGATTTCTTATTGTGATAAAAAACATTGGAGATTTACTGTCCTGTTTTAAAGTTTTATATTTTTAAAAAAAAAATTGAAACAGCCGTCGGCATACCGACGCCTTGTAAGTGTCGCTCTTTTGACGTTTTGAACGATTTCCATTTTCATCGGTCTTGTGACGTCCGTTGATATTGATACAGCTCTAGAAACGTTGGAAGAGCGACAGAAAAAAGAGGTCGGAAGGGCGGCGTCCAAAATTTGGGACCACATTTCGTCGGAATTGCGACAGTTCTTCCTGGCATCGATATTGTGACGCTTCTGGAAAGCGTCGGTCTTGTGACACTTTTGCAATATGTCAGTCTTCTGACACTTTTGTACGGCGTCGGAAATGTGACAGTTTAGAAACGTCGGAAGAGCGACAGTATAAAGACGTCGGAAGAGTGACGTTCAAAACGTCGGACGAAATTTCGTCGGAATGGCGAGACTTTATAAACGTCGGAAGCGCGACGTTAAAAACATCGGACCAAATTTCGTTAGAATGGCGACATTTTAAAAACGTCGGTTTGGAAGGCGTCGGAAGAGCGACGAGTGTTTGGAAGCGACGGGAAGTGTCGGTAGTGCGACACTTTGTAAAGGCGTCGGAATTGCGACCGCACGAGAAACCGCGTTTTTCCCGGCCTCGAACTGTCGCTCTTGCGAACACTGTGTGTCGGAAAAGTGAAGATTTGGCCGTCGGAAATTGCGCCAAATGTTCCCATGATTTAAGCTTCGGATTGCAAAAATTTTAGCATCTAAACCTTCGTAGAAATTTTTTTATAGAAAATATTCCATGATGACCTATTTGGAGCAATGAAACCCTAGAATCCAAAGCTTTGATACCAAATGTTATGGAACCAACTCAAAAAATAGAAGAACAGAGAGATCAATTCCTTAGAAATCAGCCACTTCGAGGGGGAAACCTCTAATAGATTACATAAATGAACAATTCTTGGATGATACAAATGAAAAAACCTCCTTCTATATATGGGATTCCATGGGATCACAATATAATCCTAGCCGACGTAACAATAATAATGTAATGGCACAATAATAACAATATTGGGGTTACAGGGGTACAAAAATAACAACAAATGGGTCACACTAACAAAAATAAGGGACTATACTAGTAATATAGGTACCTAACAATTAAGAGAGGTAAAAAAGGGAAAACACAACCCTAGGTTCAAAGCGCAACAACTAGTTAGGGTTGTGAGGGTAAATGATAAAATGAGTGAGTTTGAGTGTGGGGAATGGTGGTAAGTGTTTTATGAGGATAAATAGGGATGTAATTACTAAGAAACAAGAGGAATATCATATCAAGTGAAGTAAATCCCATGAAAATGCAAAAATGCAGCAAAAGCACAGTGAAACCCTAGGTAGGGATTTTAATCACTATTATGAGGAAATTGAATGCATCAAGGGTTTGTGAAGGCTCCACTTGTTTAGAGATGATTTGAAACAATGAGATGACAACTAAACATGTTCTTTCATGCTTATGCCTCCAAAAAAAAATTGAAACAACCCTACCATAAATGCAACAAACTGATAAATTGAGCAATTGGTGATGGAATTCAAACTTTTGATGATTGTGGCAAGTGTTGCAATGGAAGAGAGGAGCTCTTGAAGCTTTGGAAGGATGAAATGATGTCTTGAAATGATTTTCTCCTTTATAACTCAAAAACTCTATTTTGGCTTGATGAAAACATGACATCATGTGTACTTTTGAGAAAATGACTATTGAATCATTTAACATGCAACATTATTTCTTCAAAAGGAAATGATACCTTGATTCTTGTTGTTCCATAATTGATAACTCCCCTGATGTTGACCAAAATGGATGAAATAACTCCCTTGTTTTCTTTTGATGACTGATATGATTATGACCATCAAATGTGAATCCTATACCATGACCTAGATGATGACTCACTGACACTTTTGATGACCTAGGATAGGGGAAAATGACATGACCATGATGGATGATGGTGACCTTGGACAAGTGGAGGGAGTAGAAATTACCTAGATAATAACCAATGACCATATGAAAACAAAGGGATGTCAAATTTTATTTGAAAATATAACACTTTTACCCTAATACCTTATCAATCACATGGAAAGAGTACATTTGATCACGGGTGACTCAACGAAACTAACATGCTACATGAAATGGATAGAAAAGGTCATGGATATGAGCTTGGGAATCCATGAGAGGCTCAGAACCAGGGGAAGCCCTGACTTCCCAAACTTGTGGGGTATCAGGTGCAGTCTTCTTCATTTTAAAAGAAAAGCTTGAACTATAAACACAAAGGAACGTGATCGGCTAAATACTTGGTGACTGAAAGTGACGTAACGAAACAAGTTGGAGTGATGAATGTTTCGAGCAAGGTTCTGCACTAGCTTCCAACTAATATATTATTTTGGAGTAAAAGACAATGGTAGGGAGACTTATGCAGGGAATATAGGGTATTTTAGGATGGAGGGAGACAATTGGAGGGCTGACATCGAGATGACGTCAGCAGCTCGACACATGTCATTGGCGGATTGAGTGGATTGTGCTGGGTAGGTGAAGGGCGCATGGATGTTGAATGATAGACTCATGGTACCTTGTTTACCTTACCTTACCTCCTCTTGTTGGACTACGTATTGTATAAATCCTTGCTGGTGGTACCCACTAGTTATCGATGGATCGATAGGATGAAATGTGGAGAGGAGGTCACCCCCTGGAATGCATCTTAACCGTAGATCTGCGTGTTGATGTGTTTGCTTTCAGGGGGAATGTCTTACTAAAATTCACGATCCTTCCCCTGCCAATATGTGATATGATTGGGGTTTCAAATATTGTGCGGCGGATGAATCTTCATCAACACTGGTGTATAAATTTTGCAATTTTTACCTTTTCCATTTAGTAGCTCTTTGGGAACTTTATGCCCGAGGAATGTCCTTTCACTTTGTTTATCTTTGCTTTAAAAATTTGGCACTGTGTGATCAGTCCAACCATAAATGTTTATATAGAAACTGATATTGGATACTAGGCTTGGTACCAACATTGGCTCCACCTGGGGACAATGTGCTGAGGGTGGCATGTTGAGAACCTACAGATGAGATTCTTTGTTCCCTTGGGAATGGAGTCACTTTATTGAAAACATTTGAGAAATAAAAAGAGCAGTAAAGAACTTAAAAGTAAATATTTACAAATTGATGGTATGTACAATGAAGCAAGAATACCTTGTAGTATTGGAAGTAGTACTTAAGGAACTTCCCATTGACTGGAAGCTCCAGTACATTTCCTTCCACATTTTCAAGAATAAAGGTATTGTTCCCTTTTGCTTCAGTGATTTTGAATGGTCCAAACCATAGGGGGTCAAAATTTCCATGCTTTCCCTTCTCTACCCTCCTTACATCCCATCTCAATACTAAATCACTAGGTTGAAAACCTCTGTCCTTATCTTTTCTATTGAAAAAAAAAATCATCTTGTCTTGGTAACTAATCATCCTGTGATTCACCTGTTCCCTATTTTCTTGGATCTGTACTAGCTGATTTATACTTCTCGTTAGGGTGTTAGGTTCTTATTCACTACCTTGTAGGAACTTCACCACAGAAAATGCCAAATGTATAGGAAAGACTGCTTCCTTGCCATATACTAGCTCATACGGGGATTTCCTAGTGGATCTCTTAGTAGTAACTCTACTTGCCCACAAAGCGAACCTTAGCTGTGAATCCCAGTTATTTTGATTTTTTGCTATTGTCTTCTTTATATCCTTACCAGGGTCTTATTTTAGGATTCTACCAGTCCATTACCCTGTGGATAATAAGTGGTTGAATTCCCTAGCAAGATGTTGTACTTTTGGAAAAAATTCACAAACTTGGCAGATTTAAACTCTTGAGCATTATCGGTTATTATCTTCATTGGACAACCGAACCTGGAGAGTATGTTTTTCTCCATGAATTTCATGACTACCACATCCGTGGAATTCCTGGCAGTCACGAATTTTACCCACTTGGTGAAATAATCAGTAGTGGTCAATATCCAATGGTGTTCACTGCTAGATGCAGGGTGGATTTCACCAATGAAATCAAGTCCTTATTGTTGGAAAGGTTCTTCCACATGCACAAGGATGAGAGGAAAGGGGGAAAATTTATGCTTTTTTGCAAAAAACTAACATTTCTCGCATGCCTGGATGTAGGCCTGAAAATATCCAAATAGTTTAGGCCAACAGAAACCACCCTTGAGTATTTTATATGCGGTCGCATGCCAACTGTAATGTCCCCCACACAGGCAACTGCAAAACTCATCCATCACCTATTTAATTTCATCTTCTATAAAAAATAAGAGCAATATTTCTACTGGATCTCTCCAATACAATCGACCATTGGTGACAACAATTTTTTGAGATATCAATCTTAGGGCTTGGTACTTCACCTTGTTGAATTTTAGTGGACAACTCAAGGACAATCAATACTCTACTATGTCTTTGTACTAAGGGGATACCAAGTAATCCATTTGAGTCCTTTGCATGATAGTCTCCATCCATACCTGTGAATCATTTCTACTTCTTCCCCCAATCGTCTCGACTAGAAAATTTATTCCCAATGGCTGGAAATTTGATTCTGATATAATTTTAGCTAGACCCTTCCCTTTATTGATATTCTTGGGCTTGATTTCCATCTTGTATTCTTGTATTTTGGCTATCCATTTTCCCCTCTTCCCCTCATTTTCTCATTGCACAAAAATATCTTTTATCGTAGCTATAGGCACATAGAATACTATGTTAGATTGGAGGATGTACATCCTGAAAGCTTTGAGGGATTTGACCAGGGTGTATGCCTACTTCTCCAGGATGTTGTAATTTAGTTCAACTTCCCTTAGTACCGAGATGAAGAATGAAATAGGTTGTTCCTACCCCTCCTCATTCTTTTGCAACAACATGATTACTATATTAGGAGAGGCGAAGGAATATATAAAGAAAGGTTTTAAGTAGTCTAGGCTAACTAGCACATGTGGTTTTGTGTAATGTTCCTTTTTCAGAAACATTGTCAATCGACAAAGAAAATCTATTCCAGAGATAGACTGCAGGGGTATTTACTAGATTTGTCACCTTTAAACAAAGGATGAGATCTAAAGGCTACCTGACCCAGTAGCAGACTATGTCTATAGAGTGATTCTCAAAGGACAATATCCCTAATAGGGAAATACAGCAAGATTGGGAATCTCTTAAGATAACCCCAACATTGTAGCTACAACAATAAAAAATACATCAAATGGTAAATAGCAGTGAATCATATACACATGAAATGCCGGAGAACTCAATGGCCATCATATTAAGACATAGCAGCATAAAATATACAACTCCTTGAGGAAATAATCTCTCAAGCAAGGCACAACAAGCCTCAAGAAATCTGTACATACAAATATGAAGAACATTGTTGAATATATCAAGCCCAAGGCCATGACTGCACAGTTATAGGAAGAACTGCTACATAAAATATGGAAATACAAATATATAACAATGATAGGCTCAAATAAAGTGGGGGAGCAAGCTCTCAACCCCTGAAAATACATAACATCAATCATTTAAGAGGATTGGCTGAAATCTATGCAGAAACACTATAATACAAAAATGTCGGAGTTGCAGTAGCTGCTACAACTCAAGTGATGGAAATGGATGGAGAAGGCTGAAATAGATGTTGTAGATGAAGTGCCCTTCTCCAATGAAAATCTGAAGTGAAAGGTTGATCGTTTCACCCAAGACTTCCCCTCCAAAATCTGCTAATCCCTCACAGCAAATATTCACCAAGGAGAACGCTATCTAAGAGAGGGACTGCGCTGCCAATGATGGAATGTGGTTGGAATGATGCCAAAGATGATGGGATCTACTCATAAACCCCCTTTTTCTAATATCCCAATGGATGGAACCTCTCTCCACTGAAAAACTAGCTTCCGATGGTGTGTGGAAACCTCCCCAGCAAAACCCAGCAACACTGTACAATATCTGCTGCAGAAACTGCGCTGATGTAGATGGCTAAAGCTGGGGCCTAAATTCTTGAATATGGGGAATGGAGTGAAATACTTCATGAGCTACTCAAGAAGGAGAGGAAATCCTCAACAGGACTCCCTCGTGCCCGAAGGCACTGCAGCTTTGCTGAATAGAAAAAGGCAGCAACAAGTCTCTAGACTTGAATGTAGAAATGATCAAAGATAATCTAAATGGCTGCCTTGATCCTATTTTAAACAAGTAAGCCTTCCCTCCATGGGCCCTACTTCTAATTAGGGTTTCCTCCCTCTAGAATATTCCCTCCTACGTTGTCCCACATAGTGCTTTCCAAATCATGCCAACGCAGTTTGACTTGGTCAACCTTGGCCAAGCATGTTTGCAAAAACCTCCTTTCACACATGGAAGTGTGAAATCAAGCTCCAATATGATCCTCTTTCATACTTAGAGGATTTTTATTCTCTAATGATGCAAAGAATGGGTCCCCTACCCATTTTATTAATCTCTTTAACAAAATTTAATGTTCCATAAAATTTGGAACATTACAGTCGTCCCCTCTCAAAATATTGCTTTCCCTCAAGAAATTGCAAGGATGAACTGAGTTTCTTTCTTCCCTTCCTCCTATAGCATCATTATGTGATTATCTCCTCAAGGAACTTGGAGCACTTAATTTCAGTATACAAATTTGGAAAATCAGTGGGCTGAAGGAATTACACAATTCCTAGGGTTTACTAGTGGTTCATGCATGGAGGACTTAGTTACAACCGAAGTGGAAAAGTTATGACAGAGTTGGAAAGATTGGTTCATGGAGTTAAAGGATGCCATATCAGCAATCAAGTCTCCAAACTGTCCCTCCAACAAATGCAATCTAGCCTTGGGGTGAACATTCCCAAATAGCTATCATGTAGAAACAAATATCCATGAAGGAACTAAGAGCTATCGAAGGGCCTAATTGAGGCATGAGATATGATATATAATGGGACTTTTCGTCCCCCATATGAATCTCTCATCCCCAAGCTATCAATCATAACAATAAGTTGCCTCCCAACAAGACAACTCATGGAAAATCTCCCTCCACCTTGAGCTCCAGAAATGAAGGTGGGCTAAAATATGATCATGGAAAACACTATAACTTGCCCCATGCTGTCATATCCCCTAATTATGACAATTTTGGAGTGTATTCTGATCCTGGGTTGCAAATTTATTGCCCTCAAATGTCAAAAGGAAGAGTAGTTCCCCAAGAATCTCTCCTCCATCAATGAAAAATCAGTTGGCCCAAGACATGTCATCTATGAGGAATAGGACAAGGTCACCATATAATGTCCCCATGACATGTTTTCTATAGGTTATAACATGTGTAGCAAATGCAAACCATGCCTCATAGGGTTATAATGTAACCTCATCCACCGCAACTGAGAAAATAGCATGGCAAGTATTGTACAAGAATATCACCTCTACTACTGAACAGTAAAATAGATAAGTGAATCAGAAACATAAGCTCAAACACCTGCCCATATAAATAAAGTGGATGTATAACATTACAAAGCCCATGGATTACCCCACAAATAATAAAATATGTGGCTATAGCCATGCCTCCTCATCATGTTCCCCTTAGAACATGCATTGCAGAAAATGTGAGAGTTTTTCTCACTCAAAGACACATCCAACTCATGTGCCTTCATCATAATCATGGTTCTTTCAAAATATGATCCATATAAGCAAGGAAGTCATGATAAGAAATAAAATGAGGAAAATTCTGAAGATTTCATGTGTGGCAAGAGTGTACCAATAGTTTCCCCAAAAGTGATAGCGCAGTTTTCCCAAATTGTTGCTTTAGAAAATCTCATGGCAAGTTGTTTTGCGTTACATGAATAGCTATGTATGTCATGATAGCTACTGATAAATAGAAAATGGATGAGTATATCACTGATCATACATGAAATAAAACACTTTCCCAAGGCCATATAAAATATGGCTGCCTCCATCATACAAGTTGGCCCAATTTTTCCCATGGAGCAATCTAATAAGCTTGCCCTCTTGTAGAGCCATGCACTGCAAAAATAATGATAAGAGTACACAAATCAACCAATGTCAAATAAGATCTCTTACCATATACTGGGAGTAAGATGATGTATGGATACATGAATGAACCCTCCATATTTTTTTGGCATTCTTCCATGAAGATGAATGAACTAGGTGCTGCAAGAAGACCCTTCTTCTCATGCTTGGGCATCAAAGTCAAGAAGAATGTAGCATAGTAATATATGGCTGCCTTATCCATCTCATCTCCTCTTTATCCATCAAGTGAAATAATTATGAAATTTTCCTGGGAATTGTGGGTTATGGATCCACCACACTTCCGCTGGGCACACCTCATCCATAGGTTACTGCTCCAAAGAGAGAACGCTGTTGGCCTACACACATAAGTTCTCATCAATATCAAGCTCCATTCTTTGACATGCTCCTTGTCAAAGATATATTTCATAATGCTGCAATACATAAGAAGCCCCTCCCAAGGTGGAAGTACCTCTCTATCATCAAATACCAAGGAGATAATGCCATCTCCTCCTTCTGCAACATCATGCAAAGTATGAGAGCAATTCTGCCCTTGCTCTCTCAAGCAAAGAAACAAAGTATTTTGCTGCTCTCCCATACTTCCATCATAAAACCTATGTGATGAAGACAAAATGAATGATATGAGAATAACATCAACATCATGCATCCATACTCTATGCTGCTCAATGATGTAATTATCCTGCCATATTTCCCATTCTTTTGGTACTCCTCCCATGAGGGCTACCATCAATTCTTTGCACTTTTCATTTCATGAGAGTTTGAAATGTAACTCCTTGGAGACCTCTTAGGAAAGGCCTCTCTCACATGACTATGTTGGACCTATGAAGATCCAAATTCTATGGAGGTGATGTCTCCTCTCCACCCATGTTCAACAGCGCTGCTGATTCATCCAATGATGTAGCAACTATCTCTTCCTCCGGTTTTACAATTTGCTTCATGATTCTTCATGGAGGTGTCATGGTTTACTTCATCCTCCAAAAGTTTACATCCCCACCTTGAAGGCTGAATGTAAATCATCAAAATTTATGAGGATGAGGTTTCATCTCCTCCTTTAACCCTTTTCACAACACAGTGCAAACATGAGGCCCTAAAGTGGCCATGTGATTTGATCCTCGGACCTCTTCATATGCAATTCCACCATCCATAAGATTAATTGCTGAAATATAAAGTGGAAATTGACTCATACTTTGGTGGATCTTGGGACCTTCTTGTGTGGCTGCAATGGATTTTCCTCTAATGGCTTCCTCATCCATAGATGTAGAAGGTTGCTCCTTCAAAGTTGTAGCAGCGTTGGTGAAATCCTTCTCCCATGGTGGTGTGAGCTTCTCTCCCTTTGTTCTTTCTCCATAAAAGGTTTGGATCAACCTTTGAGCAAAGACTGCAAAATAACTCACCCTTGAATGGAACAAGGGTTTGAACCACCAAACAGAGGTTTCTCCCTCCATGTATAGTGCTGCCATCACCACTGCTTCTTTCTCTGCCACTGGATGTAGCAAGAAATGCCTCCAACTTGTTTTCCCAAGCTCTAACTGAAGTAACCCAATCAAATGTAGACAATAGAAACCATTGCCTTTGATTTCTTCTTTTCCATAGGGCCTTCTCTCCTTCATATGTTGAATAGACTGTGAGAACACTGTAGCTCTCCTGAATGCTACAGAATGGGGTTTATAATCACCTAGGTACTTTCTTAAGATATGGAAATCCAAGCATCTGCCATGTTGGTCTTCAAGAGAATAGGAAGAGCATGGATCTTCCTCTTCTCCTCTTTTCTTCTCCTCCTCCTCAGGGAGGCTCTTCTTTATTCCAAAAATGGATGAGCTCAGGCTCATCTTCTTTATCATTCTCCTCTGAAATAGAACTCATAGGCTGTGCCAGTTCGATGCTCTGATAGCACTGTAATGTTCCTTTTTCAGAAACATTGTCAATCGACAAAGAAAATCTATTCCAGAGATAGACTGTAGGGGAATTTACTGGATTTGTCACCTTTAAACAAAGGATGAGCTCCAGAGGCTACCTGGACCACTAGTAGACTCTGTCTATAGAGTGATTTTCAAAGGACAATATCCCCAATAGGGAAATACAACAAGATTGGGAATCTCTTAAGATAACCCCAACATTGCAGCTACATCAATAAAAAATACATCAAATGGTAAATAGCCGTGAATCATATACACATGAAATGTCAGAGAACTCAATGGCCATCATATTAAGACATAGTAGCATAAAATATACATCTCCTTTAGGAAATAATCTCTCAAGCAAGGCACAACAAGCCTCAAGAAATCTGTACATACAAATATGAAGAACATTGCTGAATATATCAAGCCCAAGGCCATGACTGCGCATTTATAGGAAGAAATGCTGCATAAAAGATGGAAATAAAAATATATATAAATGGTAGGCTCAAATAAAGTGGGGGAGAAAGCTCTCAACCCTTGAAAATACATAACATCAATCCTTTAAGAGGATTGGTTGAAATCTATGCAGAAACACTATAATACAAAAATGCCAGAGTTGCAGTAGCTTCTGAAACTCAAGTGATGGAAATGGATGGAGAAGGATGAAATAGCTGTTGTAGATGAAGTTCCCTTCTCCAATTAAAATCTGAAGTGAAAGTTTGATCCTTTCACCCAAGACTTCCCCTCCAAAATCTGCTAATCCCTCACAACAAATATTCACCAAGGAGAATGTTGTCTAAGAGAGGGACTGCACTGCCAATGATGGAATGTGGTTGGCCTGATGCCAAAGATGATGGGGTCTGCTCATAAACCCCCTTTTTCTAATCTCCCAATGGATGGAACCTCTCTCCGCTAAAAAAATAGCTCTGGATGGTGTGTGGAAACCTCTCCAGCAACACCCAGCAACACTGCACAATATTTGTTGCAGAAACTGCGCTGATGTAGATGGCTGAAGCTATGGCCTGAATGCTTGAATATGGGGAATGGAGTGAAATACTTCATGAGATACTCAAGAAGGAGAGAAAATCCTCAACAGGACTCCCTCATGCCTGAAGGCACTGCAGCTCTGCTGAACAGCAAGAGGTAGTAACAAGTCTCTAGACTTGAATGTAGAAATGATCAAAGACAATCTCAATGGCTGCCTTGCTCCTCTTTTAAACAAGTGAGCCTTCCCTCCATGGGCCCTACTTCGAATTAGGGTTTCCTCCCTCTAGAATCTTCTCTCCTACATTGTCCCACATATTGCTTTCCAACTCATGCCAACGCAGTTTGACTTGGTCAACCTTGGCCAAGCATGTTTGCAAAAACCTCCTTTCACACATGGAAGTGTGAAATCCAGCTCCAATATGATCCTCTTTCATACTTGGAGGATTTTTATTCTCTAATGACGCAAATAATGGGTCCCCTATCCATTTTATTAATCTCTTTAACAAAATTTAATGTTCCATAAAATTTGGACGATTACATTCTGCAAAAGGCTATTTAATTTTGGTAAAGGACTCTCAAGAAGGTGTGGTCCACTTGAATTCATTGTTATTTTTTAACATCTTAGTGATGTCTTTGACTATTTCTGCATAATTCGGTATGAATATCCTTAGGAAGTTTATATACCCAAGAAAATTTGGATTTCCTTCTTGTTCTTGGGAAATGACATATTGTTTATAGCCTCAACCAGCTTGGGTCGATTTTGACTCCCTCTCTTGCCACTATATGCCACAGTAATTTCCCTTCATGCAAAGAAAATCTAGACTTCTTGGGGTTCAAAGATAATCCATATCTCATACACTTCTCAAAGGTTAGCTTTAAGTGCTCAATATGTTCTTCATTAGTCTTAGAAAAAATTGTGATGTTGTCCAAGTACAAAACCACAAAGTTGTCATGGTATCCAAAAAAGGTGATGTCCATGGCCCTTTGAAAAGTAGCTCCTACGTTTATGAGACCCAAGGAAATCCTAACATATATGAAGGTACCCCAAGGCATCATGAATGCAGTCTTTTTTAATCGTCTGGATCCACTGCAGCCTTATTGTATCCAAATAACCTGTCCATCATGGACATTCAGACATACCCGACTACCTTCTGAAAAATATGATCCATATTTGGTAGTGGATAATTATCCTTCAAGGGGGCTCTGTTTAAATTCCTGAAGTCGACACACATCTTGATTTCTCCATTATTCTTCCTCACCGGTACTAATTTGGCCACTCAGTCCTTATATCTGAGGGGTACAATAATCTTTTCCTGTAGTTTTCACTTCCTTCTCTATGGTAGGAAGAAGGAGCGGGTAAATCTACCTCAGTTTTTTCTTGTGAGGTTTGGATCCTTATTTCAAAGGGATTTTGTGTTGTATAATACTTGCATAAAAAATTTTCAAGTCTTGATAAGACCATGAAAATACATCTTTATAAGTTCTGAAGAGACTTAAATAATTTTTCTTGAATTCCTTAGGGACCCCTTTTTCTAGTTTGATAAATTTCGGTTCTTCCTCTGAACCATTGTTATGGTATTCCACATACTCATCAAGCTCTTTCCCATGAGGGTTGGAAGGTACATAATTTGAGTTGAAAAAAATTTCCAAACACACAAGCCCATGGGAATAGTATTCCCTTTCAACTGTAAAACTTTGTGACCAACGATGGTCTCTTCCCAGCTTGAGCCTTGCACTTATGTCACAATCTCCTCCCCATGATCAATAACTAAATTCAAAAATTATACTACAACCTCCATAAAACGTATTATTTGTTCCTTGTCCTCCAAAACTTGCCCGTGCTTGGAATTTTTAGGAATGGAGGGTCTAAACCTAACTTCAATTTCATATATAAGGAGAGGATTTTGTGGAGGTCGAAAATTACTAGCAGACATAGCTAGTGAATTTTCCATTTGATTTTATTCATGGGGCATAAATTGAATATTGAAAGCCAAGATTTTTTTTTCTATTAGATCTCATACGCCATTTCTATAGGTTTTGTGTTAGTATGAATTCTTTGTCGAAGCGTACGAAAAAGAACCACTTTAGCTACGCATAACTAATAGCCCTAACAACAATAATGGCTGCAAAACATCTTCATATCTGCAATTAGTAGTTAAAGTGCTGCAACAAACAGATCTATAAATGGAAAGATATTAAGCAGTAAAGTAAAGAGTTTGCTCCATGCATCCAACAGACAAGACAAGAACACGATTTTTAAATGAATTTTTATATTACAGGGCACCTGGGAGGAAACAAGAAGGTGTATCCAGATCTCCTCAATGGGATGGGTTCTTTGTAGTCCTCAGCACTTCAGATCTAAGCTTTCTCTCTCTTGTAGATGTAGAAAACCTAATGTAGAAGGTAGAGCTCAATGGGAGCAACAATGGCAGAAAATGAGACCGAGTGTATAGATCCAGAGTGATCTAGTATGCAACAAAAGGTGAAGAATGAAGGGGAAAACCCTCCTATTTATAACAAAATATTGGGTCATTCTAGATCTTGGTGCATGATTAAAATAATGTTACCCAAATCTAGATCCACCTCTATGGAATATTTTATTATTATTTGTTGGAGGGAAAGGGTGTTTGACTTGGGTCAAATCCCTTGATTAGTGAAAAATAAATAAATAAATGATTTATTTATCTTTTTAAGGAAGTGGTTGGGACATAATCAAATAAATAATGATTTATTTGATTAATGGTGGTTGATTTGGTCATATTTAACAAGGAATATTATTAAATAATTATTCCTAGAAAATAATAAGATAATTATGGGTTTATCTCATTAATTTCTTTGTTTTTGGGTTAAACATGACTGGGAATAATAATTAAATTATGGTTTAATTAATTATTCCTTTTGGGGTTTCCTAATTAATCATAGTGAAAGCAGTTTTACTTGGGGTAAAACTGGTCTTACATGGTGTACTTGGGTCCATCTAATGATGAAAGTTAGATGACCAAAAAATGGTGTAACAGATTGCCCCCCAGCGTGCGAGTGTCAGGAGCAAATCGTATGACCGAAGTACGTTGTAAGAAGACAATCACTAGACAACAAAAGGGTATGTCAGAGAGAGAAATATGAGGTAGATAGTGTGCTGAAGGACTAGACCCTAAGGAGACGAGACTCGCAGGTGCAACAAGTCTCTGTTATGAGAGGGTACCTGTGCTGAAGGCGGCGGGGGAGGCATACCTATGCCCGCCGTGACAAAGTACAAAAGAATAGTGTGTCCAGTGAACAAGGGACCGAACCATAGAGTACAGCTGGCATAATCAAGAGCCAGATAAAAATACAATGAATAGTCTCACATACATGCCGTGCCTGGGATAACAGCCAGGACTAGTACAATATCATCTGAGTACATGAGATAAATACAACCCAAATGCCCCCTGTAAATGGGGAAGGGCTCACAAAATCTGACTGATACATGCAAATCATAGAGGTGCTGCAAGTGGCTAAGGCCAACATCATCAAAAACTGGAGCGGCATCAAAGGCTGCAATGAAGAGGTCATCCGGGCATGTGGGGGGCTACCTGCAGGGCCACCCCCTCATGAGGGCTGAGACATCTCACACACGCCCGGGAATCATCAAGAGTTGCTGCTGGGTCACTGGACTGTCCAGTATACGAATCTCGATCATGCTGAAAGGAGCTGGAGAAGCAATCAAGTCAAAGGGAGGTAAGAAATCCCCCTGCCTGATCCGAGGCACCGAACAAAAATGGAAGTTGGAACCAAGGTACACCGCCCTCTAGACCTTGCTTCTGGAATAAATGTGCTGAGGTCGACAGAAGGAGGTCCGCCTTAGGTGAGGTAATGAGAGATCCTCAACTAAGGCACGAGAGAAGAGCAATAGAGCGACGGACAGACTGACATTAATGATGATGGTGGAAATGGGAAGGATGGAGTGGCGAATGGACGACTTCCCTTGTTAGAGCATAAAGGGCATGAATGACATGGCAGCGACTGACACAATATCGAAAGGGACAGGGGACAGTGGGGCTGAAGGGCATGAGATGCGACACGAGAGAGGAACCAAGCAAAAAAGAATGGAGGGCTATAGTATGGTGTAAAAGGATGCAGGATAGACTCCATGAATGCAATGATGACTCAACTCGGATGCTCTAAGCAAGGGCGACTAGATAGTGCTGCCACACAATAAAGGCCCCAATGGGGGGTCATAGAAGCATGAGTACAAGGTGGGCACTCATGACGAAAATCAACACGAACATGGACAAGTAAGGGGGCGATATGGTGCCCCAAGCACAAGTGTCGTAAGTGAGGAAATTCGATTTTAAGGAGCGGTGAAGTGATCCTTCGTGGAAAAATGTGTCCGGGTGAAGTATCAAATCACCAAAAACTAAGGAAAACCCATTTGAGAGCTCGGTGAGATCTATCCAGCGGTGCTGACGGTTCGTCGAACGGGGCTACGGTGTGGTCGCAGCAGTCGAAAGAAGAAACAGGGGTTCTCTTTTAATGAGGCTGCTTTCCCTCCAAAATCATTCATTTGCTATTGTTGCTGTGGTGAATGTGGAGAGGAGAGAAGGCCCTAAATCTTGCGGCGAACGTAGCGGACAAACCGGAATCATGGATTCGAGATCCGTCGCTTGGAGGCGAGAGGCTCAATCTTCAACTCGTTTCTTGCATTTTTGACAGACACATTTGGTAACAGGGCCCAAAACCCCCCTGTGAATGTCAGCCCCCTCCTTCATCTTGTACGGTCGCACTTTTTGGGGCAAAGACGACCCAGGACGCAGGTATTAGGGCAACAAGTGCGACCTGGTCCAGAAAATGGCAGAAAACTGCGACCTGGGAGATAGGGGGGTTTGGTGCTGTTTTATGGCTGGGAGTTGGATTGTGGTGTGTGGTTATGGTGTTCCCGATCTGTACCCTGACAAAAAGAATGTGGTTGTGCAGGTATGGTAGAGTTGCGGGTCAACTGGAGGGAGAGGGATCTGGGAACACTTCGGACAGAGATCCAGGCGGATCAGGGTGTTCGTCGTGTATTGGCCAGATATAGGGGCATATGGTGCCCTCTCGGATGTGTGTAGGGGCAAGTGGTGCCCCCTAGAATGTATGGGGGGGCATATGGTGCCCCCAGTTTTTGGATTTTGTTTGTAACATGCTATGGGCATGTCGGATGGATATATATGGGGGGGCGTATGGTGCCCCCAGTTTGTGGAACATGCTATGGGCACGTCGTAAGTATATGTATGGGGGGGCGTATGGTGCCCCCAGTTTTTTGGAACATGCTATGGGCATGTCGTATGTATCAGAGTAGATGGACTCATCAATATATGGTTTTCGACACATATTATGGATATGCATCGTCTTGTGATGGTTGATTTAATGTTATTGTCTTGTATGACTTGTGTGTGATAAATGCCAATCTAGAACATGGTTTGCAATACTATCTACGTAGTGATTTTGGTCTCTGGGTACATGGTTGAAAGTGACGGTTTCAAACGCACGTATTAAGACTTTCACTCGTAAATAGCGTCTGAGCAGCACAGGGTTATGCACATGGTAAACACCATTTAGTTGCATTACAAGAAGCAGGGAATCCAAACGAACGTGCAGATGGCGGATGCGATGCAACAAGGCATCGGCTAATAGGCCACGCGCTGCATCATATTCGGCCTGATTGTTGGTGGCAGAACCAATGCATACCCCATTAGACAGAACGAGGTCATGCAAGGGGGTGAAGATGGCCCACCCTGCCGAGGCAAGATTCCTGGAGTAGCGACTTGCACCATCGGCGTAATCGATAAAGGGTGTGGACGGGGGGTCCTGCAAAATGGTGTGACAAGACAATAAATGAGGGGATGAAAGGAAATGACGGCAGCGTGAGGGTACAGAAGTCATCGAGCAGGAATGGCAGGGGGAAAGGGCAGGATGATCAAGGCTCACACAAGGTGATGTATGAGAGCTATCAGAAACATGGCGAGGACTCGGGCTGCGGAGGTCAACGGAGACACAAGTGGAGTGATCTCGGGTATCAACGGACACAATGGGGAAGGCTGCAGACGGGCTAGGCTCCGGGTGTCATGCAGAGGAGGATAGGTAAAGAATGGTGACTGTAGACTCCGTCATCTGAACATTAGGGGGGGGGATGTGGATCGGAGCGGGGGGATCCTCAGGCTGGCCTGAAGCATACTGCGCGAGAATGGGAGAGGCGGATTGATTTTGTTCAACCTCATACTCACGGATCACCTCAAGGGAGGCGCGGTAATGTGTCAGGTGAGGACAATAATGGGAGTAGTGGCCATGGACACCGCACAAAGCACAAGGCTTGTTGGTGCGGAGAGTCTTGGCGTTCTTGGGGACGGTCGAAGAAGGAGTGGGAGTTTCAGGGACCGTAGTGTCGGGGAACGCGAAGTTTACCATGGGTCGGATACGAGGTAACTCGAGACAAGCATGGGTGGCATGACCAATGACATCACATAAGGCACAAGGCTTTGGGGGTGGAGAAGGAGCCGGGTTGGTCGTGGTGGTTTGGTCTTTGGTTGCCCCCTTGCGGGCTTTGCCTTTCTTCCCGGGAGCCGACCCAACAGGAGAAGGGTCCTGTGGAGGTGCTGGGGGCACAGTGGCTATGGAGGAAGCTAGGGGGACCGGTTGAACCGGTGTCAAAGCCATGTAAGGTTTGGGGTGACCAGGGGGGGTGGCGGCTGGGGGGTCAAGGTACCAAACCGAAATACCCAAGGTCAAGTTAGGGAGAGAAAGGGTGGCCATGACGGGGACGGAATATACTCCGGGAGGGGGAGCCAAGAAGGGGATCTGTCCAGCAGGGTAATGACCAGGAGGTACGGCGCTAAGATGGTTAAGGCCAGGGGGGACCGAGCCTGGAGGATAAAGAGGTTCGGGGGCACCAGCTGTAGGGGGAGGGCCAGAAAGAGGAGGTCCGACTGGCTGAGATGGATGGCTAGGAGCGGGTTGCGGAGGGCGGGGAGGAGGGTGCGGGCTAGCCGAGGCAGGCCGTTGATGGGCAGCCTGAGACGATTGCATCATGCAAACATTCGACAAGCTGGGATCAGTAACAGGAGGGGGAGGAAGGTGAGGAAAAGTTCCAAGCAGGGTGGAATCTTTATAGACGCCGGGGGAGACACTGGTCAAAGAATCGACGGTGTGCTTGTTGGCTACAGAAGAGATGGTCGTCTCGGAGGCGGATGGAGACGGCGGCTCATGATACGATAGCTGGTCAATGGTGACTATCTTTCCAGTATGTGGAAAAGACATCTTGCGGAAGACCGCGGGTGGGACAGCAGACATGGCATAGGTGTAGCTTCGCCCCAATAGAATGTTGTAGTCTAGAGGGGCATCAATGACTTCGACATCACCGCAAACGGTCTTACCGGCGAGGGTGATGGGACAGTTACGAAACAGGCCAATAGGCTGGGAGGCATGACCGTCCCACGCTCGAAGGGTGATCGTGGAAGGGGCCAGCTCCGGGGATCCGAGTTGCTTCCAAACCGAAGCGGACATCACACAGGTGGATGCCCCCTCATCAATTATGCACCGGGATACAGTGGCGTTCCAGATTTTGACTGACGAAAGCAATTCAAGGAGGAAGAGGAGGGTGGTCCGATTGAGTGTGGCGTCGAAAAATCATTTGGTCAATGCTAGGACTGGGCACAGCTGCCCGCTAGACAGAGAGCCCTGCTAAAGGGCACGATCGGAGGAATTTCAGTTAGAAATGGCGTTAGGATTGTGCCAAATCATCTACTATTCACACGTATTGGGTTACCACCAAGCACTTTTTGTGGCTTGTCAATTTTAATTTTGGGTGAACCTTCTCTTTGGGTTGAGGGATGTGTAAGGGGCCACCGTGGCCGAAAGAGGCTTCCGTAGAACTCAAGGTGGAGGCTCTGGAGCAGATCGGCAGAGGCTTGTGGCACGGCGAGACCGAGTTTGAAGGTGAAGGTCGACGTAAGGGGACGACCTGAGCGCATCATACAATCCGGTAGCAGAGGAACCGTGTAACAGACGAGGGTGTGGCTACATGGCCGTCGGGGGGTTGGGTAGCCATGAATCCCTGTTGAGGGAAAGGATCAGTGAACACAGCTGGCGGGGTAGTGGCCACATTAGGAGGAGCGTGAGGGGAGGCGTGTTGTCCGCGCAATGTGGCTTGAGACTCCCACATCTGTCGCATCTGGGGTAAGAGAGGACAATCGTGAGTGTAGTGGCCGTAATCACTGCAACACGAACAAGGCTTGTTTGTGCGAAGCGGCCTGTCCGGCCTGGGCGGGATGCCCTGAGGCTGGTTGCTAGTGTTAGGGTCCATACCAGAATTGGGTCCTCGGTTACCGGGGGCAGATGGGTTCTGGTTGCCTCTCCGCCTTCTTTGAGAAGAAGGGGGAATAAACGCACCCTGCTGTGCAAATACTTGCCCGGGAGGGGGTTGTAAGGGCTGTTGCAGGTGGTGAGGAGGCAAGGGAGGCGGAAGCGCATATGCTGGAGGAGTTGGCGCACCAGGCTGCGGATAAAAGTAAGGGTTGGGTTGGGCAGCATTGAGGTAAGCAGGAGGTTGGGCAAAAGGAGGAGGCATGCTGTATCCTGGATACATGTTGCCGGGAGGGGGCAGAGTGCTAGAGGTGCTGGCCCCTCCCTGAGGGAGGCCATGGCTCATAGGAGGGTGAGCAGAGGGGTGAGAAAGAGATCCAACAATACCGTCGGCGGAATGAGATGCCCCCGGGGCGTTAGCGCCACCGGGCCTGGGGATGTCAGGAAGAACGGTATAAACATAACCAGATTGAGCGTAGATCAGGTCATATTTTAAAGCTATTTGGAGGGCGGCTTCTTCAGATTGAGGAAAGTGAGAGGCTACATCTTTGCCGATGGGAGACGGGAGGGTGCGAAGGAACCAGTCCATGTAAACCCGATCTTCAAAGGGAGGGGCTCGACATAAGCTCCGTCTTCGTCGCCATTCCTGAACATGGGCAGAAAGGCGTGTGGAAGAGGATTGCTTAAATGAAGTCAAGAGCTCCGTACCAATGTCGTATCGGAGAGGGAGCTGGAAGTACGACAAGAAGGCTTGGGCAAGAGTCTCGAACGTGGTATGGGAGGAAGTGGCCTGTTCGACATACCATTTAGAAGCTTCGCCGGTAAGCGTGCGCTGGAACAAACGAAGACGGATGGAGTCATCGGTAATGGAGTTGGAGGAACACCACATGTGGAAAGACCGGACGTGATTGGTTGGGTCTTCGCCATTTAGGCCCTCAAACTTAGGGATATCAGAGGGTAGCTTGGTGGGCATAGCGGGCCAGGTAGTATTATGGTGAATGGGGTCATTAATCAACTGATGGAAATCGGGGAGGCTGAGGCCTGCAATGTACGGCAACACAGGGGTGGCCGGAGTAGTGGTTGTGAAGGTTCCGCTAGAAGTAGGGCCGGCATTGGGGCCGGGAGAACCGCTAGCATTAGGCCCTGGTCCAGACATGGTGAAGGTAAAAGGGGGAGAACCGGAAGGAGAAGGGGGACCCGATGAATCAGGAGAGGAGTCGCAGTGCGGACTCGAAGGTGGACTGGCTCGACGACGGCGGTGCGGAGCAGGTCGATCAACCGGAAACTGAGGGTGAAGGCCAAGAAGTCTCCGGGAACGGCGCCTTGGGGGCGCAATGATGACAGGAAGAAGGAAACCAACAAGGGCAGAAAGGGACAGAATCAAGAAGGTCAAGGGCAGATAAGGTGCAGTGACAATTGATTTTAGAGTCTTTTCCAGGCGGTGTAAAACCAGGCGCTTCTTCACTTAGGGTCAGTGTGTGGTGTGCGTTAATTTTAATTTTTAAACCCTTTCCGTTGTTGAGAGCAAAAAAGTGTGCAACGTAGCTGAAAATAAATCTACAGAGAACAGAATAAAAATGCTGAAATAACAGAAAAATAACAGCTACATATGCATCTATCAAACCCAAGAAAGTGGGTCTCTCAAAACTATGCTGAAAAGAAAGGGAAAAACTATGGAAACACACACAAAGGAAGCTCAACAGATCTAGGGTCAAAGGGGACAGAGATCTGGAGGATAAAGCTGCAGACAAGGGGTGCAGATCACAGCCAAGAGACAGAGGCAAGGTGGCTGGAAAAAAGGGAAATCAGCAAAAACCGGGGGGGCAAGGCAGAGGCCTTTAGAGGAGGTCCAAACAAAACGACAAGAGGTGATTTGAAAGGAAAAGAGGCTGATTTCAATGGATCTGAAAGTGAGGTAACAGATCTGGAAAAGAGGGGGCTGAAGCTCTGAAACCGACGGCTGAAACAGCTAAAACTCTTCCACAAAAAAGTGGAGGGTACTAAAGCCCTAAGGGGCTGGGTTCCCACTTAGATGAGTAAAAACAGATCAGATCTTGGTCAAGGCGGGCTGAGACAGAGGCTGAAAGACCCTGGCAGAAGCTGCAGCAGAACCCAGAAAAATTATTGCAAAAAATGTCGGGAAAAAGGGCAAGTGTGCCGCAGTGTTCCGACTCGATCCGAGTTGGGAGGTCGCAGTGAAACAAAAGCCAAAAGCAGCCCGTGTCGCAGGTTTTGGCCAAAAGGTACACTCTGCTCCGACTGCTTCTGCCGCAGATTTTCCGAAAATTGCCGTCTCTGTGTGCTACTGTGTCGCTTACCTCGTTAACATGAGCTAAACACACTGCTAGAAATTTTAGGTTTTAGGTTTATAGAAAATGACATGAAAAGAGAAAAACTAAGCAGCTGAAAAGAAGCCCTAGGGCCTCAAGTAGCTGGATATGCAGGAATATGAGAAACGACAGCGGTCGTAATTTAAAACCCGTGTGGAGTCGCCATTTGTTAGTATGAATTCTTCGTCGAAGTGTACGAAAAAGAACCACCTTAGCTACGCATAACTAATAGCCCTAACAACAATAATGGCTGCAAAACATCTTCAGATCTGCAATTAGTAGTTAAAGTGCTGCAACAAACAGATCTATAAATGGAAAAATATTAAGCAGTAAAGTAAAGAGTTTGCTCCATGCATCCAATAGACAAGACAAGAACACGATTTTTGGAATGAATTTTTATATTACAGGGCACCTGGGAGGAAACAAGAAGGTGTATCCAGATCTCCTCAATGGGATGGGTTCTTTGTAGTCCTCAGCACTTCAGATCTAAGCTTTCTCTCTTTTGTAGATGTAGAAAACCCAATGTAGAAGGTAGAGCTCAATGGGAGCAACAATGGCAAAAAATGAGACCGAGTGTATAGATCCAGAGTGATCTAGTATGCAACAAAAGGTGAAGAATGAAGGGAAAAACCCTCCTATTTATAACAAAATATTGGGTCATTCTAGATCTTGGTGCATGATTAAAATAATGTTAACCAAATCTAGATCCACCTCTATGGAATATTTTTTTATTATTTGTTGGAGGGAAAGGGTGTTTGACTTGGGTCAAATCCCTTGATTAGTGAAAAATAAATAAATAAATGATTTATTTATCTTTTTAAGGAAGTGGTTGGGATAGAATCAAATAAATAATGATTTAGTTGATTAATGGTGGTTGATTTGGTCATATTTAACAAGGAATATTATTTAAATAATTATTCCTAGAAAATAATAAGATAACTATGGGTTTATCTCATTAATTTCTTTGTTTTTGGGTTAAATATGACTGGGAATAATAATTAAATTATGGTTTAATTAATTATTCCTTTTGGGGTTTCCTAATTAATCATAGTGAAAGCAGTTTTACTTGGGGTAAAACTGGGCTTACATGGTGTACTTGGGTCCATCTAATGATGAAAAGTTAGATGACCAAAAAATGGTGTAACATTTTGAGCTGAATATTTTTTTCTTGGCACCATTTTCTTACTTTTTTCACCACCAACTCTGAGTCTCCAAACACCTTCAGGCTCTAGATATTCAAGTTTCATGTCGCCTGCAGGCCCAAGAGTAAAGTCGTATTTGACCACATTTTTATGGCTTTGAATTCCAATTTAAATGAGGTAGGTATCAAGCAACCCTATGGTGAGATTATTAATACACTGAATCCATTTCCTTCTTTGGAGTAGGCTCCATCAAACTGTAGCGTCCATATTTCACCAAATTTTGGAATTTGCTAATTTATTCAAATTGGGGGCAGGATTTGTTTCTCTTCTAATATTATATCATCTTCCTTCATTAGCAAGCATGAAAACTCACTTTATTTACCATAAATAGGATAATTTGTAGAGCCATAAGCTTTCATTACCATATTCACAAATCTTGATTCTCTATACAACCTCCTTTCTCCCCCCCCGAGAATAGGAATGGTGGAATAGGTTAGGTCCAGTTTTATGGAACCTACAATTTTGGATCCCCGTGACTGAGATAACAGCATTCCAAACCTGGTAGGTATGTCTACCACAAAAATTTCCATCACCACACTCTTTGCTGGGATTTGGTCCAGGTTTACCACCAAATCTTTTATCATCCCCAAACACTTAACTCTCTTTCAGTCAAAAGAGTAAAGGTATTTGTAAGGGCGTGTGATCTATAGTCCTAGTTGCTCCATGATTGATAGAGGCATCAAGTTGTGTGAAGCTCCTGAATCAAGCATATAGTTGTGAATTTATAGGTCATGCACTACCAAGGTCACATAAAAGGCTGGGGTGGAAGGATCTTGTTCTTCTACGTGGGGCCTAAATACTACCAAAGGCTTTTCTTCTTGGAGATTAAGGCTGTCAGGGATCAGGGCTATAGTAGGAGGATGCATAAACTGAAACACTTGGGCCTTGTAGAAGGGTTACTTCAACAAATATGTAAGTGGCACAGGGATCTTTACCTTCTCTAATTCTTTCTACAAATTGAACACATCAAAAGTCTTTTCATCCGAGGAAATTTCAACAAGTTCTTTGTCTTTCTCACTGGGGGAATGAGGTGGAAAGAGGGGTTTTTCTGTTTTTTTGGTTTTAGGTTTTTGCAGTAAGGGATTTAGGGGTGCACTTTATTTGGGGAAAACTTGATCTAATGGCTTCTTTCCCTTTCCATCTCACCTAGGGAGCCTTGAGACCTTGGATCTTCAGTTTTTCCTTGCATGCAGGACCTATTTCTTGAAGATCTGAGGTCATAATTTCTGTGAAACTGAGCCTGCATGAAATCCAAAAACTGCCTACAGTAGCAGTCAATATCATTATCATATGGGGGACCTATAGCTTCTCACCCTCTTCTTGATGCAATGCAATTTCAAATTCTTCATTAGAATAAACAAAGAATTTATTCTCCTGCATAGTCGTAACCTCATATGATTTTCCTTCCAACTCTTCCTCTAAATACAGTGGGGGCTGGATATGATCTTGTTATTCTTTCCTTTCTCTTTTCAACAACTAAAGTGGGTGCCTCTGTTACTTTGGATTAAAACCTAGATTGGGAATCATTTGATTTTGATGAGGTGAAGTACTTTTACTTTCTAACGCTAGCTTTATTAGCTTGTTAGACAAGTTCCAGATCAACTTATTCATTTCTTACATCTTCTTCTCTTGGGTTTCTCGCTCTTGATTTGAGGAGCTGGCCTCCTCCTTTCCTCTTCTCCTTTCTCCATTACCAAATTCCCCCTTTAGTTTTATGGTTGAAGAAAAGTTAGCTTCTACTTCCAGAGCATTAGTATGAGTCTGGTCTAGGGATCTAGATTTTATTTCTCTGAGGGTGAATCCAAACTCTAGTTAAAAATATCTAACAAATACCACTTTACTTGTTTCTTGGGAAGGATTTATCTCTGCAGGAATATTATTGTACAAATTGTTGAGCCTTGTAATGAAATATGTGATATATTTTTTGTGTCTCTTCTTCATGGCATTGAATTATGTGTGGATATAACCATGATCTATTCCCCCCTCGGTCACCACTTTAGCGTGAAATCAGTTTCCATTTCCTTCCAGTCATTGATGAGTTTTCAAGAAAATATTTAAACCACTTTCGAGCTTCTCCATCCAAATACTAGACAAAGAGTCTCGGCACCAGGTCGATGTGTTTGACATTCAACTTCTTCGCAAAGGCGCATAAATGTTCAATGTGCCTTTGCGCTGAAACAATATCTTCTCCTGTGAACCTGGGTAGAAGCTTTAAGTAATATTGTGGCATATCATTAAATATTTGTGGTAAGGTAAGTGAGGAATACTTGTTCAAAATAAAATCAGGCACGACCATGTTTTGCAAAAAGGGAGGAGGTAGATTTATAGTATGAGTTTGCATAATAATGAAAGGAGGAGCGATTGGTAAGACCAAATGGGGCAGAGTGTTTTCCCCACACGAGATAAAATTTATTGGAATCGATTTCATCTCTTCAGTCTTGGGTGAAGGTTGGAGAGTGAGGAAAGAAGCACTAACAAATTCTGCTTCGTCTTTGACTCTGGACCTCAATGAGTTAAGGGTCAGTATCCTTCTGGGGTATATTCTAATACCCGAGCGATAAAATATGGGCAATTTATGATGGCTTTCTTAGTACTGGAAGAGGACACTTCAAGAGAGAATGGAGGTGGGTCGAGCTGACTGGGAAGCTTTTCTTTCCAAACTTTTCTAAATATTAACTTCTCCGCGTCAGATACATAAGGTGTCTTTTGCTAAGAGGTGTCTAACTGGGTATGCAGCCTTGTAAAAGCTAGGATTACTTGGACTTATATTTAGACAGTGGAGTAGCCAAGCTGAGAAATGTACAACCCACAACCCTTCATGTTCACCTGACTAAAGGGTGTAAACTTGTCATATCCCAGGGAAAGGTCTTCTAATTCGTCACTCGACAAAGGTGTCAAAAATATATTGTAACTCCTAGAGACAGTCTTTGGGTTGATGAGTAGACCAGTGCCTAGGAAATCTTTAAAGGGGTATAGATATTTACTATATGGGACCCCAGATATTAGTGTTAAATATTTGTATATGGTGGTTTAGAAAAACCTATAATTTTGGTTCATATTAATGAAAAAATAAATTGTCCTAGACCGGGCTTCAAGAAGGATCTAAATATAGCATACAACGGGCCATGCACAATTGGGTATGCAGACTTAGGTTGATAAAATAGTGGTGAAGACAAATAGGGAGAGTATTTAATACATTGGGCTTAAAATTTCTAAGAATCCAATGTGCTAAAGACCAGAAGAAAAGATAAAGTAGAGAGAATATGGAATAGATAGATTCATGGAGTGCCTTTAAGGTATTCACATTTATCCACTATTCACAAGTGTTAGTCCCATTTTTACAAAGTGAAACAAATTCATGAATACATATAGGTAATTCCAGCAGCTACAATAACATGAAATCTCAGAAGCAAAGTGTAAATGAATGCAAAGATAACACATTAATAAAAGAACATATGGCACACAAATTCAAGATGGAATCGAGATGAACATATATTATCAGTACATCTTCCATAAATATACATTCCATGCCAAAAATGTTGTTACAGTCACTTCGGACATCAACCAAAAATTGTGAAAAAAATTCTGAACCTTGCTTCCGTTTCAAAGTGTTCTCTTTATATATTTTTTTGAGAGGGTCCATCACCCATATATTATTTCTTGATTTATATTACATTAATGACAACAAAATTAAGCATGCCTGAGGCACAACTGGATAACTGAAAAACAACAAAGTGTTTTTTGAGAAACTGTAATTGCAACCATAAAGATAAAAAGTAAAAATAAAAGTAACCAATGTCGTATAGGCAACATCATGAAAGATTCATTTGTGATAACGTATTTGTGGTGAATGTGAGGCTTAGTGGGATGTCAAAAAAGCCTAATGGGAGAAATGTTGTGCATGCTGCGATGACTGCGAAGTTCTTGGTGAGGGAGGTGGAGCTATTCTAGGAGGTGGGACGACCCGAAGAGTGGGAGGATAAAACAACTCCTAACATTTCTGCCACAGGACCGCAGAATTCTCAAAATCATTACCATAAAACTCAGACATGGCTCAAATCTGAGTCAGTTCTGAGTAGTTGAGGTTAACATGGAACAATTGTTTTACCATTCCTAGGAGGAGAAAATCCTTCTTTGGATAGGCCATGAATCTCTTGGCCTTTAACTTGGATGTCCTTTAATTAGTAGGGTCCACCCAGTTTTTAACCTCGACCAAATTCTCTTCATAAGCATCCCACTATATAAAAACCCATTCCTGATCCTAGTAGGTAGGCAATCTCGCCTCAACGAATTTCCAATGTTATACGTTGAATGTTTTAATTCCCTTGGTGACCAACACCAAACACTCTTTAGCTTTGACCTGAGCATCCTCTTTTTGGATCATTCGCATAACTTCTATAATAGTACCAAAATGATCGAACACCTCACTAGTCCCTAACTCTTCAGCTGAGACTTCATTCACAAACTAACTATATTTCCTGGCTATCAAATCATTCTCAGCCCCAGATTCCATGCCTGCCTCAAGTTGATATTTGTAGTCTCGAACTGTGGCACTTTTGTCATTGACCAATGTGAGGTTCTCCCAATGGCCTTTCATTTATGAGATGATCTCATCCTAGACCATTTTTCTAGCTTTTACCAAGGACATATTCTTTTTGATTTGGGATTTTCGATACGAAACTTTCTTATTTTCCACCTATATATTCTTGTTAAAAAAATCAACTTACACTTTTATTGTGGATATCTACTTTTCCTTCTTGGCTGTACCAGGTCTGGGCTCATGTACATATGTTGAGGCTTTGATATTTTCTCTTATTCATGTAATAACTACTTTAGGGTCATAATTCCAGACATTCCCTTGCTAGAATTTTATTTTATGGAGGATTTCTTAAACCAGAGGAGAGGCGTGACTTGAGTTGATTATGAAAGGGCCTACTTAATTTAGGAGTTTAAACATGTACCCTTTCTTTTCTGAGAGAAAATGTACCTAGTCTGATCCGAGGCAATGTCTCATAAACTCTAGAGAAAATATTCTCATGAGAACGAATGTTGACAGATGGAGAGGGGGGAGTTCAAAACCATACACTCAGATTTTGGTGTGGTCTTCAAATAGATACCAATCCCATACACAATATTCCTCACTAAATTGGAGCAATTCCTTTTTTTCAAGGAATATTCGAGGTGGAGGTGTCCCATGAATGATTTCATAGGCTATGAACATGAACTTTGATATAAATTTTGAATAACGCTCAACACGAGAATTTTGATGAGCAGAGGTAGTCCAATAAAACACATACTTAGTTTCTTTTCCTCTTTGAGATAATTTAGACAAGCCTACCCCTTCAAATTTATCGGTGTGCATGAACAAGAAAAGATAAAACAACAATGAGTAATACCTGAAAAAAATTGGAGTTTTCAAGTGTTGGAGCTAGATTTTTATAGTGGAGGCCAAAAATGATGGGATATCAAAGAGAGTATCTGGTTGCATAATTTTGTCTAAAACCCTAGATAAGAGTTGTTGACCCAATTGGCGTCGCCCTCTCCAAAAATTCTAGAGATCACTATGAGGATAGATTGAATGAGGTTCTATGAATAAAGAAAGAGGAAAATTATCGGCTGAAGGGAGGTTCAGTGACTTTAAAACTGTGATCACCTGAAGAAGAGATTTCCTTAATTCCCCGGGGAGGTTTATGAAACAAAAAATTAGGTTTACCTTGGAAAACTCTAGACCGACAGAGAATGTAGGGTAACACATGTACTTTTAGATAAGTTGGGGTTTAATTTCTAGTATCTTGTTCCCTTGAGAGGAGAAAAAGTACTCCTTTTTCTCAATGTAGGCTTTAGAGAGCCAAGATACTACCTTGGGGAAATGGTGAACAAAAAGAGAAGTTTGGTAATACAAACCCGAGTCGACTATCCTTAAAAGGTCCTCTTCCCTCCATTTTTAACCCATTAGGTTAAAATTTTCTTTGGCCACGTTAAATGGATAGATAGGGTTGTATATATGAGCTTCAGAATCCATGAGAGGCTCAAGACCAGGGGCATCCATGACTTCCCGAGCTTGTGGGGCCTCAGGTGTAGTATTTTTAATTTTAAAAGCAAAGTTGGAATTGCGAACAAAAATTCATGGGACCAGATAAATACCTAGTGACCGAAAGTGACATAAGGAAACAAGCTGGAGTGACGAATGGTTTCAGCAAGGTTCTACATTAGGTTCTAATTGATAGTTGGTTGCAGAGTAAAAGATAACGGTAGAGAATATTATGCGGGGAATATAGGGTATTTTAGGATGGAGGGTGACAACTGGAGGGTTGATGTCGCGATGACATCAGTAGGTCGAAATGTGTCATTGGTAGATTCAGTGGATTGTACTAGGTAGGTGGAGGGCACATGGAGGGAAAATGAAGGACTCAAGCAACCTTGTTTACCTTACCTTACCCTACCTCACCTTGCTGGACTTCGTATTGTATAACTCCTTACTAGTGGTTGTTGGAAATATTGTCATTGATGGAAAATGATGTGGCAAAGGAATTGGCATCTAAATGTAGCAGAGAAGAACAAAGAAAGAATGCATCTATAGTTTGAGCTACAGAGCACCAGTATCAGTCAAGGAGTAGGGACAAGCAGTGAATTGAAAGTTGTCCAGAGACAACATAGGAAGAAAAAGGCCATCAAACAGAAAAAAGGTTCTGCATTTTCTGTGAATTATATATATATATTCTTGATAGAATTCAGAAAGAAGGATAGTAGAGTCCCCGTGGACAACTATGAATCATTGTCCGTAAACATCATAAAACCTGTGGCAAGGATTCGAAATTAAAGATTTAGTGTATAAATTGAAGGAATTAATGGTTGCAGAGATATGATGATTGTAGCATAGTACATTGATCAGCTTGCGGAATCAAGAACTTGAATGTGGAAGCGGAACTGTGACAGGATAGGAAGCAGAATTGAAGACAGAGTGACATTGTGTTGTGTCGAGGTCGGAAGGCAGCAACCGGTGTAAAGAATGTATGTTAAAAGACTCAAACGAAAATTGTGAACAGAGCGTTAAATTTAGCAATGGATCTGTAATAAAAGGCAAAACATTAAAGCACAACTTAATTATAATAATACATTTAAAAGGTGACGGAACCCTGTGTGGAAGGGCGGAACCATGAATGAGTGAAAAATGAAGGTGGTTTATGGTTTTCTCACACCACCTATGCGGAGTAAGTGGTATTTCCTAGTTGAGGAGAAATTCCATAGAGTGCTCGACACGCGTCCCTGTATGAATTCACAAAACCACTTTTCGCTGTGCGCCATCGCGCGTTATAGTTCGACCCAGGATGCCCAGCAATATCATTGAGTGTCGTTGATCTGGGAAGGGGTCATCGGAAAGTCATCATTTGTTGAAGGTGCGCGAAGATTAACATAGGTACGGCGCACCATCATGTGTTATCATTCGACCCAGGATGTCCAACGATATTGCTATGTGTCGTTGATCTCAAGGGAAGCCATCGAATGGTGGTCATTTGATAAAGTTGCGTAGAAACTAACCACAGTACGGCGAGCCATCACACGTTAACGTTCAGCATCGAAGGTCGAGAAAAATGCATATATGTCGTTGATCTGGAAGCTTTCTAATCTAATGGTGATCGGAAGCTGGACTTGCGAGAAATTTACTTATGGTACCGTGCGCGTATTTGATTGGCTATTGACTATATTTGTGGGCCCGGGGTCAAAGGTTTACCATATTATTTGAAAGTGTTAAAATGCGAAGGGTTAACTTTATTCCTAAAGTTTTGTTCAAAATTGTAAATATATTTGTTTATCAATTTCTTCAAATTGATAAATAAATTAAAAAGAAATCAAAGAGGTATGTAAGGGTGCTAAAGGAAATACCGTTAAGGAATACCATTAGTAATTGAATGGTTTTGACCCATGGTTTTAATAAAGGCGAAAACTATATAAGGTGATGATAATTATGAAGAATTGTGTGCGTGTGAAAGGGTTGATAATAAACAAATCTCTTTTAGAGATATCTGTATGAATAAACTCTGATATATCTATATCTATGGCGCACCTATGAATATGATGATTGATCAAGATCTTTAAATGAGATGATGATTAATTCCTGGTTCAATCGACTGATGAAATCATGAAGAACATATAATGGTTGTGAATGAATACTTCACTCTGAAGTATATCTGTATGGAATGGGTAACATATTTTTAAATTAAGGATGCACCTCTGAAGAAATTAAATAAATCTGGTGGCCTGCAAGGTATGTTGTGTGGAATTGGATGAAGCGTGGTCTGCAGTGATGCTGAGGGTCAAAGCTTTCAGTAAGGGGGTTGTAGCTCCCTTCCAGTGGTAGCTGGTAAACGAGAACAGGGGGTTGTAGCTCCCTTCCAGGAAAGGCTGGTAAACGAGAGAAAGTTTTAGCCTTCTGCATGTGGGTGCCTACGTGCTGGTATGAGTCTACACTAGCATAAAATTGTAAGAAGTTTTCTCTATAATAAATATTGAAGACTGAGATTACAGCAGTGGTGGTTTTCTCCCAAATTGGGTTTCCACCTTAAATCCTGGTGTTGATATGTGTTGTTTATGTTTGATGGTTTGTTCTGTTATTTCTGTTCATTCTTAATGCTTATCTGATGCAATGCTCTAAGTAAAGACATAATAAGATATCTGGACATACATGTTGGATGCAGTACTATAACATATGGTTAAAAATAAATAAAAAATTTCAGCCCTAAATACTGATTCACCCCCCCCTCTCAGTATTTTTCCCAACAATTGGTATCAGAGCAGGTCCTTCTGAAAAATCTTAGCCGCTAGAAGGAAGATCAAGCAATATGAGCAATCAATATGGAACAACATCTATCAGGCCTCCGCTCTTTAACGAAAACAATTTAATCTTTTGGAAAACAAGGATGAGATCCTAGCTTCAGTCTCTGGGAGCAGAGGTATGGGCAATTGTTGAAGGAGGATATCAATATCCAGCTGCAGTACCAATAGATCCGACGGAAAGAAATAATTATGAAACAAATGCAAAGGCGGTCAATGCTCTATTGGGAAGTCTAACTGAATTAGAATTTTTCAAATTCATGCAGCTAAATACATCAAAGGAAATATGGGACAAAATCATTATAAGTTATGAAGGTGATCCAAAGGTAAAAAGTGCTAAACTCCAAACTCTCAGAATTCAATATGAGAATCTAAAAATGGATAATGAGGAGAGCATTGCCAATTTCTTTTTACGTCTTGATGATATTGTAAATCGTATGAGAAATCTGGGAGAAACAATAACCGAATCTACTTTGGTTGAGAAAGTATTAAGATCACTGATGACAAAATTTGAGTCAAAAGTTTCTGCTCTTGAAGAAAAGCAGGATCTTCAAAATCTTACTTTGGTGCAACTTCATGGCATACTAACTGCATATGAAATGAGAAGAGGAGGACCATCTGAAGTCAAAGAAGTAGTCTTTAGAACTTCTACAAAAGGGAAGGAAGTACAAAAAACAGAAGGATCAGGATATATCTCAGAAGAATATGAGATAAAATTTGTAAAGAAACTTCAACTTGGCACAAGACGGTTCAGAGGTAAGCTTCCTTTCAAATGTTTTGATTGTGGAAGAGTTGGTCATTATGTTGCTAAGTGTCCTTATAAAGAAACACATAAAAAGGGGAAGGAAGTAGCAAGAAGGAATAAGAATCTTTTTAGCACTAGAAACAATTACTATACTCATGAAGATAGTGATGGGTTATCTGATAGTGAGGAAGAATGTGAACAAGATCTTAGACTTCTCATGGCATTTGAAAAATAATCTAGAGAAGAAAAGGACACTTTTGTGGATGCTCTAGAAGACAGTGATTTTCTTGATGAAAAAAATAAACTCAAAACTTTCTTAGAAGAGAGTAACATAACCATAGAAAATCTGAAAAATCAGCTTGAAGAAAAGGAGAAACAAAATGAGAAATTAGAGTGTGAAGTAGTAAGTTTAAGAAAATAACTTGAGAAAGTAAAGACTCTGAATCTTAGATTTGCTAAAGGATCTGAAACCTTAGATGAGATTATCAAGGTACAACGTTCTCCTCT
Organism: Pinus albicaulis; assembly: GCA_034641835.2. Classification (NCBI taxonomy): domain Eukaryota; kingdom Viridiplantae; phylum Streptophyta; class Pinopsida; order Pinales; family Pinaceae; genus Pinus; species Pinus albicaulis. The sequence goes on from CM076572.1 coordinate 484,179,184, forward strand.
TGTAAAGACAGGTCTTGGATATATTGGAGAATCTTCTCAGGATTCGGTACCAAATTATCTAAAAGCAGTTACAGCTATTTTACAACATGTTTCCACTCAACAAGGGAATAAAGAATATTTACAGGTAAAGCATGATCATCTCAATTCAAAGAACACTAACAGGAATGTCTTTCAAAGAAACACCAATCAACAGGTAAATTCATGTCGAAGATTTTATGATCGCATAAATTTCTTCTTCAATGGACAATGTTTCTCATGTCACAATTTTGGTCATAAAGCTGTTCAATGTGTAGCATATAAAACTATCATGACAAGAGAAGCAAGAAAGAAAAGTATTGATATTGAAACAAAGAAGAATACCTATAACAACTTTTCTCCTCTTCAAAATGAAGTTGAATGTGCTTATTGCAATAACTTTGGCCATGAAGAATCTGAATGCAGGAGCAAAGTTCAGCCAAAAGAACATGTTCCTTCAAGCTCCAAAGTATGGAAAAAGAAGGAATTACAGGTTGAAAATTGTGGCATAGCGTTGTTTGCAGAAGATGAAGAAAACCAATGGTACATTGATAGTGGATTCTCAAGACACATGACAGGTGATAAAACCAAACTTCTTGCATATAGTGCTCTAGAAAAAGAAAAGAATGTTACATTTGGAAATGATACTCCTGCAGTCATTAAGGGAGAAGGGTCTATTTTTCTAAAAGAAAAGGTGAAAGCTAATGAAGTCATGTATGTGGATGGATTAAAGCATAACTTGTTAAGTGTAAGTCAAATGTGTGATCAAGGAACTGAAGTTGTATTTAGTTCAAAAGAATGTGTGGTACGTGATCTTGATACAGGTAAAGAAATTATAAAAGGAAAAAGAACTCCAAACAACCTGTATATATTGAATAACCCCAAAGAACAATGTTATTTGAGTAAATCTTCAGAAAATTGGCTATGGCATAGAAGGTTGGGGCATCTGAGCTTCTCTCAAATCAACAAATCAAGCAAACTTAAAGCTATTCGTGATCTTCCCAATATTACTCTACCTGAAAATATCATATGCAAATCTTGCCAATTCGGTAAGAAAACTAGAGTACAATTTAATGCCAAGGAAGGATCATCAAGTAAGCCTCTTGAACTCATTCATACTGACATATGTGGACCTATGAGGAAAAAGTCACCACGTGGTGAAGAATACTATATCTTATTTATTGATGATTTCTCTAGAATGTGTTGGATTGGGTTGATTAAACATAAAGATGAAGCGTTTGAGAAATTTCAGATCTTCAAAGCATTGGTTGAAAATGAATTAAATCTAAAAATCAAGTGTCTTAGATCTGATCGAGGAGGAGAATATACATCAAATGAATTCCTTGAATTTTGTGAACAACATGGCATAAAAAGACAGTTTTCTGTAGCTGGCACTCCACAACAAAATGGCGTAGCAAAAAGAATGAATAGAGCAGTTCAACAAATGGCTAGAGCTATGCTTGATGATTCCGGAACACCTGACACATTTTGGGGAGAAGCAGCACATACAGCAGTAAACATTCTCAACAAGGCACATGTTCGTGTAAATAGTGATAAAACTCCATATGAACTCTGGTATGGTAATCCTCCCACTATAAAGCATTTTAGAATTTTTGGAAGCAAATGATTTATCAAGAATAATGATGAAAAACTTGGCAAGTTTGAACCCAGAGCAGATGAAGGAATATTTCTTGGTTACTCCTCTAGGAGTAGGGCATATAAATGTTACAATAAAAGACTTCAGAAGATTGTTGAAAGTATTGATGTTGTTATTAATGAGTCTCCTGCAACTCCAGAAGAAGAAAAGCAAACAACAAATGAAGATGATGATGACACATATCCTTCTACATCAAATAGTAATGATACAAATAGTGAACCCAGTGAAGAACCCGAAGAGGATTTGTCTGAAAAGGCTCCATCTAGATATGTTCAAAAGAATCATCCAGAATCTCAAATTTTGGGAGAAAAGGGATCAGGTGTACAAACAAGAAGGACTCTTGTAGGATCTTCTAGCAATCTGGCATTTCTATCCACTATTGAACCTCACAGTGTTAGTCAAGCTAGCAAAGATGAATGTTGGATTCAAGCCATGAATGAAGAGCTTGATCAAATTGAAAAGAATCACACTTGGGAATTAGTACCAAGACCTCATGACAAAAATGTCATTGGAACTAAATGGATATTCAAAAATAAGTTAAATGAGAATGGGGATGTTATAAGAAATAAAGCTAGACTTGTTTGCAAGGGGTATGCTCAGCAAGAAGGTATAGACTTTGAAGAAACTTTTGCCCCTGTAGCTAGACTTGAAGCCATAAGAATGTTTCTTGCTTTTTCAAGCTTCCAATAAATAAAAGTTTATCAAATGGATGTTAAATCTGCTTTTCTCAATGGTGATCTAGAAGAAGAAGTTTATATAGAACAACCAAAAGGATTCATTTTGGGAAATGATGAAAAAATTGTTTGTAGACTTAAAAAGGCTCTATATGGTCTCAAACAAGCTCCAAGGGCATGGTACTATCGTCTTGACAAATATCTTCATCAACAAGGATTTTCAAAAGGGTCTGCTGATAGCAACTTATACACAAAAACTGAAAATGACAAACTATTAATTGTGGTTGTATATGTTGATGATATCATTTTTGGAAGTAATGAAGAGTCTATGAGTCAGAAATTTGCTTCTGATATGCAGCAAGAATTTGAAATGTCTTTACTTGGGGAACTAACATTCTTTCTTGGATTGCAAGTGCAACAAGCAACAGATGGAATTTTCTTATCACAAGCAAAATACCTTAAGCAAATCCTGAAGAAGTATGGCATGGAATATTGCAAACTTGTAAGTACACCAATGATAACCTGATGTAATCTTAGTTCTAGTGATGATTCCCCCACGGTGAATCAACCAGAATACAGATCTATGATAGGAAGTCTACTTTATCTCACTAGGACAAGACCAGACATTATGCATGCAGTTGGGATTGTTGGAAGATTTCAAGCCAATCCAAAAGAGTCTCACCTTCAGGCTGTGAAAAGAATATTCAAATATCTACAAGGAACTCAAGATTTTGGACTATGGTATCCAAAGAATGCTGATCTTAATCTTCATGCATACACTGATGTAGATTGGGCTGGAAGTATTGATGATCAGAAAAGAATTAGTGGTGGTGCATTCTATATGGGGCCCCAGTTAGTATCTTGGTTCAGCAAGAAGCAAAGCTCCATTGCCTTATCTACAGCAGAAGCATAATATGTGGCTGCAGCATCATGTTGCACTCAACTTCTCTGGATGATGCAAACCCTACAAGACTTTCAAATCAAATGTTCACCTCCTATCTCCATTATATATGATAATACAAGTTCCATCAGTATCTCAAAAAATCATGTTATGCATTCCAAGACCAAGCACATTCCCATCAAATATCACTTCTTACGTGAACAAGTGCTTGAACAAAAGGTGAAATTGGAGTATGTTTCCTCCAAAGAATAAGTTGCTGATATATTTACCAAACCTCTACCTAGGGAAGCATTCGAATATCTCAGACAGAAACTGGGAGTAGTCTTTTCCATGCAGAGGATTAGGTCTACTTAAATACAGAAGATTAAATTGGTTGTGAGGTGTTGTTGGGCATCTCTGAATGCACAAGCTAAGGGGGAGCATTGGTCATATGAAAAGGATGCATTGTTGGCATTTATAAGTCATCGGTATTGTCAACTCTTTGCCATTGATGTCAAAGGGGGAGGAAAAGAAACAAAGGGCTTCTATAAGACAATTAGAGGAAGAGTATTGCCATCAATGCCAAAGGGGGAGATTGTTGGAAATATTTTCATTGATGGCAAAGGATGTGGTAAGGGAATTGGAATCTAAATGTAGCAGAGAAGAATAGAGAAAGAATGCATCTATAGTTTGAGCTACAGAGTTGCAGTATCAATCAAGGAGCAGGGACAAGCAGTGAATTGAAAGTTTTCCAGAGACAGTATAGGAAGAAAAAGGCCATCAAATAGAAAAAGGTTCTGCATTTTCTGTGAATTATATATATATTCTTGATAGAATTCAGAAAGAAGGATAGTAGAGTCCCTGTGGAAAACTAAGAATCATTGTCCATAAACATCATAAACCCTGTGGCAAGGATTCAAAATTAAATATTTAGTGTATAAATTGAAGGAATTAATGGTTGCAGAGATATGATGATTGTAGCATAGTATAGTGATCAGCTTGCGGAATCAAGAACTTGAATGTAGAAGTGGAACTATGACAGGATAGGAAGCAGAATTGAAGACAGAGTGACATTGTGTTGTGTCGAGGTCGGAAGGCAACAACCGGTGTAAAGAATGTATGTTAAAAGACTCAAACAAAAATTGTGAACAGAATGTTAAATTTAGCAATGGATCTGTAATAAAGGGCAAAAAATTAAAGCGCAAATTAATTATAATAATACATTTAAAAGGCGACGGAACCCTGCGTGGAAGAGCAGAACCATGACCGAGTGAACAGTGAAGGTGGTTTATGGTTTTCATCGCACCACCTATGCGGAGTAAGCGGTATTTCCTGGTTGAGGAGCGATTCCATAGAGTGCTTGACACGTGTCCCTGTATGACTTCACAAAACCACTTTTCATTGTGTGCCATCGCGCGTTATAGTTCAACCCAGGATGCCCAGCAATATCGTTGAGCGCCGTTGATCTGGGAAGGGGTCATCGGACGGTCATCATTTGTTGAAGGTGCATGAAGATTAACACAGGTATGGTGCACCATTGCGCATTATCGTTCGACCCAGGATGTCCAACGATATTTCTATGTGCCATTGATCTCAAGGGAAGCCATCGAACGGTGGTCATTTGATAAAGTTGCTCGGAAACTAACCACAGTACGGCGGGCCATCGCATGTTAACGTTCAGCATCGGAGGTCGAGCGATATGCATATACGCCGTTGATCTGGAAGCTTGCTAATCTAACGGTGATTGGACGTTGGACTTGCGCAAAATTTACTTATGGTACCGTGTGTGTATTTGGTTGGCTATTGACTATATTTGTGGGCCCGGGGTCAAAGGTTTACCATATTATTTGAAAGCGTTAAAATGCGAAGGGTAACTTTAATCCTAAAGTTCTGTTCAAAATTGTAAATATATTTATTTATCAATTTCCTCAAATTGATAAATAAATTAAAAAGAAATCAAAGAGGTACGTAAGGGTGCTAAAGGAAATATCGTTCAGGAATACCATTAGTAATTGAATGGTTTTAACCCATGGTTTTAATAAAGGCGAAAACTATATAAGGTGATGAGAATTATGAAGAATTGTGTGCGTGCGAAAGGGTTGATAATAAACGAATATCTTTTAGAGATATCTATATGAATAGACTCTGATATATCTGTATCTATGGCGCACCTGTGAATATGATGATTGATCAAGATCTTTAAATGAGATGATGATTAATTCCTGGTTCAATCGACTGATGAAATCATGAAGAACATATAAGGGTTGTGAATGAATGCTTCACTCTGAAGTATATCTATATGGAATGGGTAACAGATTGCTGAATTAAGGATGCACCTATGAAGAAATTAAATAAATCTGGTGGCCTACAAGGTATGTTGTTTGGAAGTGGATGAAGCGTGGTCTGCAGTGATGCTGAGGGTCCAAGCTTTTAGTAAGGGGGTTGTAGCTCCCTTCCAGTGGTAGTTGGTAAACGAGAATAGGGGGTTGTAGCTCCCTTCCAGAAAAGGCTAGTAAACGAGAGAAGGTTGTATCCTTCTACAGGTGGGTGCCTGCATGCTGGTATGAGTCTGCACCAACATAAAATTGTAAGAAGTTTTATTTATAATAAATATTGAAGACTGAGATTACAGCAGCGGTGGTTTTCTCCCAAATTGGGTTTCCACCTTAAATCCTGGTGTTCATATGTGTTGTTTATGTTTGATGGTTTGTTCTGTTATTTCTGTTCATGCTTAATTCTTATCTGATGAAATGCTCTAAGTAAAGACATAATAAGATATCTGGACATACATGTTGGATGCAGTACTGTAACATATGGTTTTAAGAGAAAGAAAAAAAAAATTGTTCAGCCCTAAATACTGATTCACCCCCCCTTCTCAGTATTTTTCCCAAAAATGGTCACCATCAGTTATCGGTGGGTCAAGAGGCCGAAGCATGGAGAGGAGGTCACCCACCAGAATGCATCTGAACCGTAGATCTGTGCGTTGACAATTTCGCTTCTTGGGGGGGGGGGGGGGCCCATGTGTCTTACTAACATTCACTCTCCTTCCCCCGCTGATATGTCATACGGTCGAGATACCAAATAATGCACGTCAGATAAATATTCATCAACATCAATGTATAGCTTCTACCCATTTTACCTTTTCCATTTAGTATCTCTTTGAGAAATTTATTACCAAGGAATGTCCTTTCACTCTGTTTATCTCTGGTTTCAAAAATTGGCACCGCATGATCAATCCCACCATAAATGTTTATATAGAAATTGATATTGGATATTGGGCTTGGTACCAATAGGTGGTAAACTAAAATAAAATATTAAATAAGGCTTGATATGTAATAAATATAATTAATAATTCCATTTTTAACTTCAACACTACTAGGAATAAAAAAATAGTGTTATATTTTCCCCAATATTGACTATCATATCACAAATTTTGTTCCATTTTATGAAATAGAGGATTAAAGGTTCCATATCCATATGATGAGTGTAGTGGGAATTTAACTTCCAGTAATTAGAGGTAATATAAGCATATTAATATCTATCATTTTTTTTAATAAGGGAGTTTCTATCACTTTTGTAATGTCCCCGACCAATTATCAACTCAACCCGTAAAATTCCTGAACCAATGCTAGGTCATTTTAATTGTCTTCTAGGCATATCCACACCTAATGACCCGTTCATGGGGTGAAAATGCACCACCAATAGCAAGGGTATCTCCTCGGTGTGAAGTCCTAGTTATACCTCACATTGTTTGGGACAAAAGTCTCATTTGGTATGTGAGCTTGAATACCACCGTGTTTGTGTATTTATCTTGGGTCTTGAGTGAAGAGATGTTAATGTAAGATGAGTGTGAAATACCTAAAGGGTGAGGATGAATCAACCCGAAAATTATAAACTTGAAGTACAAAGTATAAGAATATAAAAACAAAAGAACAACAAGAAGTACATATAAAAAGGAGTCAATTAACTAAAACTATCTAAGACATAGAAGAGTAAAAGAGTGCTAGAAAATTATTACAAATTAGTTCACCACTAATTACTAGTGTAATGCGTGGAAAGAAAGGGAAAGTATTCAAAAAACACATGAACAATAACCCATGAATTATTTAACCAACATACAACTCATGTGAAAGAAAACATGCACACACAATAGAAGTATTGGATAACCATTACAACTGCCATGAAAGTTCACAAGAACCTATGCCAAGAGTATATTTTATTATTTATAATGTTGTAATCTCAATTTCATGTGCCACAATCCCATTAAAATCCAATAGTGAATATGGTTTTGTCATATCACCTCCAAAATAATATTTTAGCCTCACCACAACTCAGTCTAAAATCCCAAGAGCAAGAGTGTTCAAAGCTACCTAAGTTCTAAGAACTATCTCAATGCTAAATGAATGAAGTGCTAAAATCCACAAAATAAGCCCCCATCCTCGACACAAATCAGTCTCAAATCCCAAGAATAAGAGTTCAGAGAGCCACCTAAGTGATAACAATTTACTCAATGATAAAATAATCTCAAGTGCTAAAATCTCTTATATTAGAGGCATGAGGATATATTCATACAAATAGGTAGGTGGCCCTTCACCTTCCCCATTATATTTTGAATACCTCACAACCTTTCAATTTCTATTTAATTTTAATACTCTTATTGATTTTTACTTGATTTTTGGTATTTCTCCCTTCTATAAATATGACAAAAGATATTTACAACATGGAAAAAGAGAAATCATGACATTTCCAAGAAGTATTTGATCCAAAATTCTATTTTGGTTCAGGATACAAATATTGTTATTAGAAATTTCGAGCTTGTATGGTTCATTGAACAAGGATTGTGCCATCTACTTAGTGTGATGGAAGTCCATTTACTTGTTGTTGCACTAGCTTCTGATTAGGGTAATTTTGGGGCCAACACGATCACCCCACAACTATGCTGACATGGTGAGATACATAATATAACTTTGTGCAATATGGAAAACAATATATAATTTTCCTGTAATACCCTACCCAACTATTAAAATGAATCTCTACTTGACCCATTATGACCATTTTAATGGCAAGAGTATTTTGAATATTTCAAACTTACTTCCCTATGGCCCCCTTTTTAAACCATGTTGTCATCATAGAAGCCATACATATATTTTGTTATATATTGTTTAACCCATGATGTCTTGTTGTTATTTTCCAATAATAGCTCATAGAGATTTAAGAGCTTCATGGGAAACCAGTTTCAAAGAAATGTGCAATATTCTTTCAAAGTAGTCAAAATCCAACAAGAGTTGGCCATTTATGTCTAATATCTTTAAGGCCTTGTTTTATTTTCACTAAAAATACCAAGTAATGTATCCATTAATCCCTCAAAAATAATTAAGGTTGTTAGGTGTGGAGCCTGATTATCTTGTTTATTTTGTATCACAGCATTGGACCCCTGTACTTTAATGGGGTGGCAACACCGCCCATAATTAAACATTTCCTGGGGGGTCCAGGGGGGGAGGTTGCGACTTTATGAACCCATGACGGGGGGGGGGTTTGAGGCAATGCCACGAGCTAAGCAGATGTAAAATTTCCTTGTAAAAGTATAGTAATTTCTAGTCAATCTGGGTTGTTCATTAGGCAGATGATCTGACGGTAGAAGTTATGTTTAGTTTATGGTTTTTTTCCCCAGAAGGCAACCCCTCGCTTGTATGAGGGCATTTTATTACGACTGTGTATTATATGTGTATTCTGAGAGTGAGAAAAAGATAGGGAGACTATGAGAGAGAACATAGGATATTACAGCGGATCTGTTGTAGGTTGTGTCTCTTTATTTTATTGGATAATAGAAAGGAAGGACTCGCTGTTTGGGGTGGACATAGCCTAAACTGGGTGAACCATGTATATTTGTGTCTCTCTAGTTTTATGTGTTTTGTGTGTTTGTGTTTTTTGAATATTTTATGTGTTGCATTACTCTGTAATATATAATTTTCTAACAATTGGTATCAGAGCCGAAGGTCTATTTGGCTGATAAACTCGCAGGAAAGAAGGGTTCATGGTTCGAGTGGGAGCAATGGCAGAAGATGGTAAGTTTAGGGTCGAGAAATTTAACGGCCAAAACTTCCCACTGTGGAAGATGCAGATGGAAGATTATCTGTATCAGAAAGATCTGTACCTACCATTGACTGGAAAAAAAAGAATCCAATGGCTATGATAGATGCAGAATTGGAGATTCTCGATAGAAAGGCACTCGGAACAGTACGGTTGTGCCTCGCGACGTCGGTAGCCTTCAATATTTCGAAGGAAACAAAAACAGAGGGTTTGATTAAGGCATTGGCGAAACTATATGAAAAACCCTTGACCTCAAACAAGGTATTTCTTATGAAATGTTTATTTAATATGAAGATGTCGGAAGGTGGATATGTTGCAGACCATTTAAATGATTTTAATACAGTTACTAGTCAGTTAAGTTCTGTAGGGGTAAAATTTGATGATGAAGTTAGGGCTCTTTTATTTATATGCTCATTACCAAAAATATGGAATGGTTTAGTTATGGCCATTAGTAACTCTGTCTCCAGATCTAGTACTTTAAAGTTTGATGATGTTGTCAGTGCTATCCTTAGCGAGGAAATGTGACGAAAAAGCTCCGGTGAGACATCGGGTAATGCTTTGAGTGCAGATTCTAGGATAAGAAGAATGGAAAGAGGAAAGAGCTCAGGATATCGCAGTAAATAAAGGAAAGGCAGATCCAAGTCCAGATCGATGATAGTATGCTGGAAATGTGGAAATAAAGGACACTTGAAGAAAGATTGTAGATATCGGAAGGGAAAAGAAGGAGATGCACAACAAGAAAACAATCATGAAGAAAATGTGACTGGTGTGTTACAAGATGCTTTGATTCTTTCTTTTGAAAATGTTACTAATTCTTGGGTGGTAGATTTAGGGGCCTCATTCCATGCCACACCTGATAAGAAATATTTTCATGACTATGTTCAAGGAGATTTTGGACAAGTCCGTTTGGGTGATGATAAACCTTGTAAAATTGTTGGAATGGGTAAAGTTCTTGTAAAACAACAAAACGGAAAATAATGGCTATTAAAGGAGGTAAGGCATGTTCCAGATCTGAAGAAAAATCTGATTTCAACAGGGCAGTTAGGTGGTGAAGGTTGTGTGACAACTTTCATAGATAAAACTTGGAAGGTCACCAAAGGAGCCCTGGTAATAGCAAAAGGTGAAAAGGTTTGTACATTGTATTTATGCAGTGCTATTTCTATTTTTGTTAATGCTTTAACATCCAAAGGAGCAGATGCAACATTATGGCATCATAGGCTCAGACACATGAGTGAGAAGGGGATGAAGCTTCTTCACTGAGGAAATTTGTTGCCAGGTTTGAAGAATGTTGATTTGGATTTCTATGAGAATTGTATTTATGGAAAACAGAAGAGAGTTAGGTTTCTCAGAGTTGGGGAATAAAATAAGAGCGAAAAATTAGAGCTTGTGCATAAAGATGTATGGGGACTTGCTTAGGTATCATCTCTCAGTGGCTCTCGTTATTGTGTTATTTTTATTGATGATGCAACTAGAAAAACCTGGATTTATTGCATTCAAAATAAATCTGATGTATTTGATAATTTCAAGAAATGGAAAGCTTTGGTTGAGATTGAGATAGGAAAGAAGTTGAAATGTCTCAGATTAGACAATGGAGGTGAATATTGCAGCAAAGAGTTTGATAGGTACTGTTCAGAGCATGGAATTCGTAGAGAGAAGACAGTTCCAAGAACACCACAAGAAAATGGTGTGTCAAAAAGGATGAACATAACAATCATGGAGCATGCAAGGTGCATGAGATTGCATGCAGGATTGCCTTTACAATTTTGGGTAGATGCTGTAGATACTGTTGTTTATGTAATAAACAGAGGGCCTTCAAGTTCCTTGGATGGTGGTATTCCAGAGGAAGCATGGATAGGAAAAGAGGTAAACTACCCTTTTTTAAAGCCTTTTGGATGTGAGGCCTTTGTCCATATTAATAAAGAAAACAGAACAAATCTTGAGGAAAAATCAAAGAAATGTACCTTTATTGGATATGGTGTTAATGATTTTGGTTATCACTTATATGATTATAAAAATCACAAAATATTTAGTAACAGAGTTGTAATATTCAATGAAAAGGTCTTGTATAAGAATCAATTGCAGAAAAAGAAACAGGAAAAAGAAAACAAGGAATACACAGCTCTTGATGAGATCACTGAAAAAGTAAAGGTGCCTGAAAATAATAAAAATCAATAGCCACAACAACAACAACCACCATAGCAACAACATGCACCTCAAACACATGAAAGTGGTGTAAGAATATCTACTAGGATAAGTAGACCCCCTGAACGATACTCTCCTTCATTCTATTATTTATTGTTGACTGATCTGGTGAACCTGAATGTTATGAAGAAGAAATGCAGGTTGAAACTAGGAAGAAGTGGGAGCTAGCCATGGAAGAAGAGATGGACTCTTTAATACATAACCATACTTGGGACCTAGTCAGGTTGCCTACAGGTTGTTAGAGTCAGTCTTTACATCCCTTCGTCAAAGATCTTTCCTCTTTTTTCACTTCATTGTTTAGGTGCCTCATTCCGCTCATTAATCTGCATTCCGCTAGGGGCATGCAATTATATGACGGAAGGGCTTGGTTTTGTCTCATGTCATGTATCTGCTGGTGTGTGTCTGACCATTAAAGTTCATCAAAACTCATCAAAGTCAATGTTTCAGTCATTCATATTCATGGATGGTCTTTTGGTCAACAAAGAGTCTTTTAGAGTTTTTAGGTCTAGGGTTTTGTCGATTTAGTCTTCAAATTGCCAAATAAAACCAGCAGATGCATGAGAGGTTCCTAATTAGTTTCCATTGCAAAATTTCATCGTCAACAAGGCTTGAGAATGTTTCTTCTTCAAAACTTTGTTTTGAAGAAGAAATCATCAAATTTGTTTTTCTAAATATGTAATTTTTCAAAAAGTTTTTATTCATGAAATGTTTCAGGCGCCACCTTGATCCACTGCAAATCATCCCTGCAAGCAGAAAAAGTAAGTTCATCATCATTCCTAAAGTCAAGAGGAAACAAAAGATAGAGTTTACATTAAAAATGTGAAAAGTTCCAAAGTCTGCAAAAGCAGATTTGTCAAAATGAAAATCAAATTGCATTGATCTTTCCAATTGCAAGCTCCATTTGCATACCAAAACCTCAAAGAAGCCACAAGAAATCACGAAGGGCGAAATCAAGGTTTGAAAGGCCGGAATTATGGAGAAATGTTGAGCGTGGCACGTTGGGAGGTAGGCGCGGCACAATGAAGGTGCGCGGTGCATAGAAATATTTTTTGCAGTGTAAAATAACACTGGCACGACGCACTCACCAGGCGCGGCGCACTGGGCAGAGTGCGCGACGCATAGAGCTGGAACAGAAATTTTTTGCCTCTGCTCTATAAAAATTCGAATTCCTCGCTCCAAATAAATTTTTAAGATTGTGAAACACTTTTGGACAGTGTTTGGTGCGATTGGATAGAGAGAGTGTTGTGAATTTTGTTGAGTTTATCAATGAAAGAAAAATTGTCACTGGAACCCTGGATGGAACAACAACTGTATAGGGAAAACATAATATTCCAGTTCATCAACAGTGTCTCACTTTTGCTTCCAATCATTCTCTTGTATCAGAGATTAATTTATTCAGATGGAATTCTACTACTGATAATCACACTGCACATGTACCTGTTGTTGTGGATTTTATAACGTGTTTGCAATCATGGGAAGCTATTTTACGATCAGAGAAACACAACATTTCCAGGCTGTAGAACCCTGAGGTTTTAACTGAGAGTGACAAATTACCATCTAATCTTAAGAGAAAAGCTGCAGAGGAGTTCCGAAATCTTGGAATTCCATGCAGTGTATACTATTTGTCATTTGATAAATGGGTGCTTGCTATACATTCTCAAAATTGTCAGGGAACAACTCAGCGCTGCAAGAAACTCAGCAGCCTTTTCATTCAGGTGGATAATGATTTTCAACTCATGGAATATGAGGTCAATCTCTATGGCCGCCTCAGTAAAAGCAGTCGACCTCTACATTTCTCTTATAATTTAAAAGGAAGACATGTTCTAGCACATAATTCAATGCTTGAACAAACTGCATTGTATATACAAGGACAAAAGATGCGTCAATATCTTGGTAAAACCAATTCCTGTATTGACAAAAAAGCAAATGGAAGTTCTGTGGATTCATTGCTTGAGGTTGACAGAACCTCTACACTGTTGAAAGAGGACTCAGGATGAGATTATTATATACCTAGTTCAAAGGATCAGGAGCTGATAGCTGTCATCAAGAATTCTGAACTGAAGTGCATTGTTCTTCCTGTGATTACTTTGGATGAACCATTGATGTGTCCGGTAAATGTCTTCAATGAGAGAAATACCTTGGCTCCAGATTTGTTCACAGGAATTCAGACAAGAGACAGAAAAGAGGCAAACTGAGCTCGACACTTTCACTCAGAGAATTTGCAAAAATTCTCAACAATGAACTGGTTAAGGAGTTATGTGCTCCAGCTCCAAATGCCAAGGACCTTTATTTCCCAGTTCACTATGCGCAGTGTGCTTGGAAGCAATTCACAACCAGAAACAGTTTTGGGCGTATTGGCGGAACTCTGTTTCACTTCATTAAAGGTGAAATTTTAATTTAAAAGCCATTTTTATTAAAAAATTGGTTTTTATTCAAACAGAAAAGGGAAGGTGAAAATTCAAAAACCAAAAGCCAAAATTAAAACGAAGATATCTACCACAGTAGAGAGATAGGAACAGATTTCCTATTTTTGACTTCAGTTGCAATTCAAAGGGTCTACGCTTCAGATTTTGTTTTTTAATTGGTCATCAGAGAAATTCAAGGGGAACGCTGTTCTGTCTTCAGAACAGATGATTGGCTCTTCAGTTTTGTTTGTTAATGATGATTAAATAATTCCTTATTTTGGTCGATCTGTTTTCAACATCTGAGTTTATTTATTGTATTAAAAATCATTTGTAAAGGGTCTGAGTTCTGGGAAAAGTGTGGAAGAAAAACTCAGTGCTTCACTGTATAGTTTTGGCAGAGAATTAATGAAATGATGCAGCTCTGGTTCATGAGATTCCTATGGTATGAGTTTGGCATATGTCTTTTCTTTCTATTTCATATGTATCTCGTTATGTTTTACTGTTCATTCATAATAATTTCTAGAAAAATGCTTTTAAGTAAGAAAGGTAGAATCCAGTTTATTGCTCTGCCTTGGGAAAGCGTTCATGTTTCTGATGTTTTCGTCTGTTGAAAAGGATTCATTATATATGCCCTTATCAACCTCTCGATAGTCTATCCACTCCATATTATTTCAATTTGATTGTTAAACTACTGCCTATCTTGCCTCATGAAACACTCTGTGTCTTTGATTTAATTTCTCAGCTCATGCTGTTCTTTGCCCATACATCCCTAAAACCCAGTCATTCATTAAAATACCTCTTTCCTATTTATTTACTACCCTAAAATCAGTATTCATTATCGGTCATCTCAGGCTCTATTAGACATCTTTTGCCGAGATAGACCCGGAGAGAGCCCTCTCCTGTCCTCGTAGGGCTAGCTACAAGGCTGAGCGTGGTTTGGTGTTGTCCTTCTTCTGCCTTATTTCAGCCTAAGGTGGATTTGGGAACTAACATAGTGGCGACCATACTGGGTAATAAAGTGGTTTTCTTGTTGATGTTGTTTGATTTATAGCTACAGACGGAGCCTGAAGTCATGCCAGGTAGCCTTCGAACTGCTCTTGCTCTGCGAGTGCATAGTAGATAAACGCTGCTTCAATCAATATCCGGTTTAGCTTGTAATCATAGCACTTAACTTATAAATTTCCCCCGTACATGTAATAAAGTTTAGATCTGATTGTTGATGGTGGACAATGATCAGACACCGCAAGGCTGAAATCATTCACCTAGCGATTTCACTGAAAAATCCAGAAACCAATCCTTCATGGTGACTCCACTGCAAAGAGATCAGTAGCTTTAAGACTTTCAAGATGGATCAAGTTGCAGGAAGATACGCTCCCATGAGCCGAGATCACATCCCAGGTTTTCCAAATAAAATTCCCAAGTTGGATTGGCTTCATAATTTACCTATGTTCAGAAATGTGAAAGGTAATGACGCTGCTCTTCATCTGGTGAAATTTCACATTCATGTGCATAAATTAAAGATCGATTTTCCTGAAGACTGTTTGATGAAAATGTTTATGGCTACTCTGGAAAATGAAGCCCGATCTTGGTATGAAAGTTTTCCACTTTCTTCTATTTACTGTTTAAAGGAGTTTTATACCATGTTCTTTGAAAAGTATAAAGAATCTTATCCGTCCTTGATTTTAGTTCAGAACTGTTGTAGCCATGTTCATAGTTTCATTGAAGATCTTAAGAATTTTTATGGGGATAATGAATTGATGGATGGAGAAATCCTGGAAGCATTGTATGAAAACTCGTTTCAGCAGCACATAGAAATCTTAGAGGATACTTATCAAGATCAGCAGATTGAAGATTTCCATATGGCTGAAAATGATGAAAGAGAAAGTTTCGTTTCAAATCTGTCCATAGAAGAAGACATCATGCAGGGAAGTCAAGTTTCAATTTCAGAATGTGATGCAGTCAAGTTAGCTATTTCAGATCCAGATTCAGATCGTGATGACTAAGAATACCTTGTGCTGAATCTCATAAAGGAGAACTCTGCTGTTGAGATCATCTGGAATGAAGAAGATAAAGTTATGGATCCAAATGTTCTCATTTCATCAGAACAAAGCCTTCATGAGGAGGTAATTTGGTCAGTTCATGAAAACCAAGATGAGATCTTTGTTCAAGTAAGTGAAAAAGTTTCTCTTGATGAATTTATGGTAGATGATAGAAATGATAGTGTTGGGTTTCAAGAATCATCTGAAGTTTATTTTCTTATGATTGATGAATGTAATGAGAATCTAGCTGTCATATCATATGAAGATGACTTACAATATATTCAGACTACAGAAGATCAGAACATTCAGGATTTCCTTTCAGATTCTTCTTCATATGTCTCATGTTTTGAAATGTTTTCTCAAGAGGAGATCTGCTCATCTATTTGTTCAGAATTTTTTGAGGACCAGGAACATGTTTTTGTTGAAGTACATTATGAAGAAAGATCAGAATCAAAAGAGAAAGACACCTTGTTTCTTCAGCAGGAGCTAAATCTTCATATTTTTCAGGATCCACTGGAAAATCTGTTGCAGTCAGCAGTGAAGGTGATTATTGTTGTATTTAGTGATGAAGGAGATCATGGTCAATTATGTTTTTGGATGCCTAGTTACCAGTATTTATTGTTGACCGGGAGATCTGATCGGGAGAATCAATCAAGAAGGCATCTGCTTGATTGGTTACATTAGAAGGTCCACTATACATAATTGTACATATTTCATCAGTATGCAGGTGGTTGTCATCATGCTTTCAAATCTTGATGGACTGCTGCCTTTTTTTTAAAAGCTTTGTAAATTCATGTTTTAAGTCAGTCATGAGTCATTTGTCGAGTCAAGTTTTTTCAGTCATTTCAGTTTGCATCGAGTTAGTTTGAGTTGAACTTTTAGTCAATAAATTAGTCAAAGGTCTTATGTCGCTTTGTCAAAATAATGGACTCAATAGCCCAATGGATGAAGGCACTGTCTGCTCTCCCAAAGATCTGCAATTCTTGGCACCTCCAGGGAGCTACCATCCCCATTGGAGCCAATGTTAGAGTCGGTATTTACATCCCTTCGTCAGAGATCATTCCTCTTTTCCAACTTCATTGTTTAGGTGTCTCATTCCACTCATTAATCTACATTCCGCTAGGGGCATGCCATTATCTGACGGAAGGGCTTGGTTTTCTCTCATGTGATGTATCTGCTGGTGTGTGTCTGACCATTAAAGTTCATCAAAACTCATCAGAGTCAATGTTTCAGTCATTCATAGTCATGGATGGTCTTTTGGTCAAAAAAGAGTCTTTTAGAGTTTTTAGGTCTAGGGTTTTGTCGATTTAGTCTTCAAATTGCCAAATAAAACCGACAGATGCATGAGAGGTTCCTAATCAGTTTCCATTGAAAAATTTCATCGTCAACAAGGCTTGAGAATGTTTCTTCTTCAAAACTTTTTTTTGAAGAAGAAATCATCAAATTTTTTTTTCTAAATATGTAATTTTTCAAAAAAAATTTAGTCATGAAATTTTTCAGGTGCCACCTTGATCCACTGCAAATCATCCCTGCAAGCAGACAAAGTAAGTTCATCATCAGTCCTAAAGTCAAGAGGAAACAAAAGACAGATTTTACATTAAAAATGTGAAAAGTTCAAAAGTCTGCAAAAGTGGATTTGTCAAAATGAAAATCAAATTTCATTAATATTTCCAAGTGCAAGCTCCATTTGCATACCAAAACCTCAAAAAAGCCACGAGAAATCACGGAGGGCGAAATCAAGGTTTGAAAGGCCGGAATTATGGATAAATGTTGAGCGCGGCGCATTGGGAGGTAGGCGTGGCACATAGAAATGTTTTTTTCAGTGTAAAATAACATTGGCGCGGTGCACTCACCAGGCGCGGCGCACTGGGCAGAGTGCGCGACGCACAGAGTTGGAACAGAAAATTTTCGCCTCTGCTCTATAAAAATTCAAATTCCTCGCTCCAAATAAATTTGCAAGATTGTGAAACACTTTTGGATAGTTTTTGGTGCGATTGGATAAGGAGAGTGTTGTGAATTTTGTTGAGTTTATCGATGAAAGAAAAATTTTCACTGGAACCATGGATGGAACTGCAGCTGTACAGGGAAAACATAATATTCCAGTTCATCAATAGTGTCTCACTTTTGCTTCCAATCATTCTCCTGTATCAAAGATTAATTTATTTAGATGGAATTCTACTATTGATGATCACACTGCACATGTACCTGTTGTTGCGGATTTTATAACGTGTTTGCAATCGTGGGAAGCTATTTTACGATCAGAGAAACGCAACATTGCTAGGCTGCAGAACCCTGAGGTTTTAACTGAGAGTGACAAATTACCATCTGATCTTAAAAGAAAAGCTACAGAGGAGTTCCGAAATCTTGGAATTCCATGCAGTGTATACTATTTGTCATTTGATAAATGGGTCCTTGCTGTACATTCTCAAAACTGTCAGGGAACAACTCAACACTGCAAGAAACTTAGCAGCCTTTGCATTCAGGTGGATAACGATTTTCAACTCATGGAATACAAGGTCAATATTTACGGCCTCCTCAGTAAAAGCAGTCGACCTCTACATTTCTCTTATAATTTAAAAGGAAGACATGTTCTAGCACATAAGTCAATGCTTGAACAAACTTCACTGTATAGACAAGGACAGAAGATGCGTCACAATCTTGGTAAAACCAATGCCTATATTAACAAAACAGCAAATGGAAGTTCTGTGGAGTCATTGCTTGAGGTTGACAGAACCTCTACACTGTTGAAAGAGGACTCAGGACGAGATTATTATATACCTGGTTCAAAGGATCAGGAGCTAATAGCTGTCATAAAAAATTCTAAACTGAAGTGCATTGTTCTTCCTGTGATTACTCTGGATGAACCATTGATGTGTCCGGTAAATGTCTTCAATGAGAGAAAGACCTTGGCTCCATATTTGTTCACAGGAATTCAGACAAGAGACAGAAAAGAGGCAAACTGAGCTTGACACTTTCACTCAGAGCATTTGCAAAAATCCTCAACAATGAACTGGTTAAGGAGTTATGTGCTCCAGCTCCAGATGCCAAGGACCTTTATTTCCCATTTGACTATGTGTAGTGTGCTTGGAAACATCTCACAACCGGAAACAGCTTTGGGCATATTGGCGGGACTTTGTTTCACTTCATTAAAGGTGAAATTTTAATTTAAAAGCCATTTTTAATAAAAAATTGGTTTTTATTCAAACGGAAAAGGGAAGGTGAAAATTCAAAAACCAAAAGCCAAAATTAAAACGAAGATATCTACCAAAACAGAGAGATAGGAACAGATTGCCTATTTTTGATTTTAGTTGCAATTCAAAAGGTCTACGCTTCAGATTTTGTTTTTTAATTGGTCATCAAAGAAATTCAAGGGGAACACTATTCTGTCTTCAGAACAAATGATTGGCTCTTTAGTTTTGTTTGTTAATGATGATTAAATAATTCCTTATTTTGTTCGATCTATTTTCAACATCTGAGTTTATTTATTGTATTAAAAATCATTTGTAAAGGGTCTGAGTTCTGGGAAAAGTGTGGAAGAAAAACTCAGTGCTTCACTGTACAGTTTTGGCAGAGAATTAATGAAATGATGCAGCTCTGGTTCATGAGATTCCTGTGGTATGAGTTTGGCATATGTCTTTTATTTCTGTTTCATATGTATCTCGTTATGTTTTACTGTTCATTCATAATCATTTCTAGATGAATGCTTTTAAGTAAGAAAGGTAGAATCCAGTTTATTGCTATGCCTTGGGAAAGCGTTCATGTTTCTGATGTTTTCTTCTGTTGAAAATGATTCATTATATATGCCCTTATCAACCTCTTGACAGTCTGTCCACTCCATATTATTTCAATTTGATTGTTAAACTACTGCCTATCTTGCCTCATGAAACACTCTGTGTCTTTGATTTAATTTCTCATCTCATGATGTTCTTTGCCCATACATCCCTGAAACCCAGTCATTCATTAAAATACCTCTTTCCTATTTATTTAATACCCTAAAATCAGTATTCATTATCGGTCATCTCAGGCCCTATTAGACATCTTTTGCCGAGATAGACCCGGAGAGAGCCCTCTCCTGTCCTCATAGGGCTAGCTACGAGGTTGAGCGTGGTTTGGTGTTGTCCTTCTTCTGCCTTATTTCAGCCTAAGGTGGATTTGGGAACTAACATAGTGGCGACCATACTGGGGAATAAAGTGGTTTTCTTGTTGATGTTGTTTGATTTATAGCTACAGACGGAGCCTGAAGTCATGCCAGGTAGCCTTCGAACTGCTCTTGCTCTGCGAGTGCATAGTAGATAAACGCTGCTTCAGTCAATCTCCAGTTTAGCTTGTAATCGTAACACTTAACTTATAAATTTCCCCAGTACATGTAATCAAGTTTAGATCTAATTTTTGATGGTGGACAACGATCAGACACCGCAAGGCTGAAATCATTCACTTGGTGATTTCACTGAAAAATCCAGAAATCAATCCTTCATGGTGACTCCACTGCAAAGAGATCAGTAGCTTTAAGACTTTCAAGATGGATCGAGTTGCAAGAAGATACACTCCCATGAGTCGAGATCACATCCCAGGTTTTCCAAATAAAATTCCCAAGGTGGATTGGCTTCATAATTTACCTATGTTCAGAAATGTAGAAGGTAATGACGCTGCTCTTCATCTGGTGAAATTTCACATTCATGTGCATAAATTAAAGATCGATTTTCCTGAAGACTGTTTGACGAAAATGTTTATGGCTACTCTGGAAAATGAAGCTCGATCTTGGTATGAAAGTTTTCCACCTGCTTCTATTTATTGTTTAAAGGATTTTCATACCATGTTCTTTGAAAAGTATAAAGAATCTTATCCGTCCTTAATTTTAGTTTAGAACTGTTGTAGCCATGTTCATAGTTTCATTGAAGATCTTAAGAATTTTTACGGGGATAATGAATTGATGGATGGAGAAATCTTGGAAGCATTGTATGAAAACCCATTTCAGCAGCACATAGAAATCTTAGAGGATACTTATCAAGATCAGCAGATTGAAGATTTCCATATGGCTGAAAATGATGAAAGAGAAATTTTTGTTTCAAATCTATCCATAGAAGAAGACAGCATGCAGGGAAGTCAAGTTTCAATTTCAGAATGTGATGCAGTCAAGTTAGCTATTTCAGATCCAGAGTCAGATCGTGATGACCAAGAATACCTTGTGTTGAATCTCATAAAGGATAACTCTGATGTTGAGATCATATTGAATGAAGAAGACAGAGTTATGGATCCAAATGTTCTCATTTCATCAGAACAAAGCCTTCATGAGGAGGTAATTTGGTCAGTTCATGAAAACCAAGATGAGATCTTTGTTCAAGTAAGTGAAAAAGTTTCTCTTGATGAATTTATGGTAGATGATAGAAATGATAGTGTTGGGTTTCAAGAATCATCTGAAGTTTCTTTTCTTATGATTGATGAATGTAACGAGAATCTGGCTGTCATATCATATGAAGATGACTTACAATATATTCAAACTACAGAAGATCAGAACATTCAGGATTGCCTTTCAGATTCTTCTTCATATGTCTCATGTTTTGAAATGTTTTCTCAAGAGGAGATCTGCTCATCTATTTGTTCAGAATTTTTTGAGGACCAGGAACATGTTTTTACTGAAGTACATTATGAAGAAAGATTAGAATCAAAAGAGAAAGACACCTTGTTTCTTCAGCAGGAGCTAAATCTTCATATTTTTCAGGATCCACTCAAAAATATGTTGCGGTCAGCAGTGAAGGTGATTATTGTTGCATTTAGTGATGAAGAAGATCATGGTCGATTATGTTTTTGGATGCCCAGTTACCAGTATTAATTGTTGACCAGGAGATCTGATCGGGAGAATCAATCAAGAAGGCATCTGCTTGATTGGTTACATTGGAAGGCCCACTATACATAATTGTACATATTTCATCAGTATGTAGGTGGTTGTCATCATGCTTTCAAATCTTGATGGACTGCTTCCTTTTTTTTAAAAGCTTTGTAAATTCCTGTTTTAAGTTAGTCATAAGTCATTTGTCGAGTCAAGTTTTTTCAGTCATTTCAGTTTGCATCGAGTTAGTTTGAGTCAAACTTTCAGTCAATAAATTAGTCAAAGGTCTTGTGTCGATTTGTAAAAATAATGGACTCAATAGCCCAATGGATGAAGGCACTGTCTACTCTCCCAAAGATCTGCAGTTCTTGGCACCTCCAGGGAGCTACCATCCCCATTGGAGCCAATGTTAGAGTCGGTCTTTACATCCCTTCGTCAGAGCTAATTCCTCTTTTAGCACTTCATTGTTTAGGTGTCTCATTCTGCTGATTAATCTGCATTCCTCTAGGGGCATGCCATTATCTGACGGAAGGGCTTGGTTTTCTCTCATGTCATGTATCTGCTGGTGTGTGTCTGACCATTAAAGTTCATCAAAACTCATCAAAGTCAATGTTTCAGTCATTCATAGTCATGGATGGTCTTTTGGTCAACAAAGAGTCTTTTAGAGTTTTTAGGTCTAGGGTTTTGTCGATTTAGTCTTCAAATTGCCAAATAAAACCAACAGACGCATGAGAGGTTCCTAATCAGTTTCCATTGAAAAATTTCATCGTCAACAAGGCTTGAGAATGTTTCTTCTTCAAAACTTTGTTTTGAAGAAGAAATCATCAAATTTGTTTTTCTAAATATGTAATTTTTCAAAAAAAAATTAGTCATGAAATGTTTCAGGCGCCACCTTGATCCACTGTAAATCATCCCTGCAAGTAGACAAAGTAAGTTCATCATCAGTCCTAAAGTCAAGAGGAAACAAAAGACAAAGTTTACATTAAAAATGTGAAAAGTTCCAAAGTTTGCAAAAGTGGATTTGTCAAAATGAAAATAAAATTTCATTGATCTTTCCAAGTGCAAGCTCCATTTGCATACCAAAACCTCAAAGAAGCCACGAGAAATCACAGAGGTAAAAACCAAGGTTTGAAAGGCTGGAATTATGGAGAAATGTTGAGCACAGCGCGTTGGGAGGTAGGCGTGGTGCACTGAAGATGCGCGGCGCATAGAAATGTTTTTTGCAGTGTAAAATAACACTGGCGCAGCGCACTCACCAGGCGCGGCACACTGGGCAGAGTGCACGACGCACAGAGTTGGAACAAAAAAATTTCGCCTCTGCTCTATAAAAATTCAAATTCCTCGTTCCAAATAAATTTGTAAGATTTTGAAACACTTTTGGACAGTGTTTGGTGCGATTGGATAGGGAGAGTGTTGTGAATTTTGTTGAGTTTATCAATGAAAGAAAAATTGTCACTGGAACCGTGGATGGAACTGCAGCTGTACAGGGAAAGCATAATATTCCAGTTCATCAACAACGTCTCACTTTTGCTTCCAATCATTCTCCTATATCAGAGATTAATTTATTCAGATGGAATTCTACTACTGATGATCACACTGCACATGTACCTGTTGTTGCGGATTTTATAACATGTTTGCAATCGTGGGAAGCTATTTTACGATCAGAGAAACGCAACATTGCCAGGCTGCATAACCCTGAGGTTTTAACTGAGAGTGAAAAATTACCATCTGATCTTAAGAGAAAAGCTGCAGAGGAGTTCCACAATCTTGGAATTCCATGCAGTGTATACTATTTGTCATTTGATAAATGGGTGCTTGCTATACATTCTCAAAACTGTCAGGGAACAACTCAACACTGCAAGAAACTCAACAGCGTTTTCATTCAAGTGGATAAAGTTTTTCAACTCATGGAATATGAGGTCAATATTTACGGCTGCCTCAGTAAAATCAATTGACCTCTACATTTCTCTTATAATTTAAAAGGAAGACATGTTCTAGCACATAAGTCAATGCTTGAAAAAACTGCATTGTATAGACAAGGATAGAAGATGTGTCATAATGTTGGTAAAACCAATGCCTGTATTGACAAAACAGCAAATGGAAGTTCTATGGAGTCATTGCTTGAGGTTGACAGAACCTCTACACTATTGAAAGAGGACTCAGGACAAGATTATTATATACCTGGTTCAAAGGATCATGAGCTGATAGCTGTCATCAAGAATTATGAACTGAAGTGCGTTGTTCTTCCTATGATTACTCTGGATGAACCATTGATGTGTCCGGTAAATGTCTTAAATGAGAGAAAGACCTTGGCTCTAGATTTGTTCACAGGAATTCAGACAAGAGACAAAAAAGAGGCAAACCAAGCTCGACACTTTCACTCAGAGCATTTGCAAAAATCATCAACAATGAACTGGTTAAGGAGTTATGCGCTCCAGCTCCAGATGCCAAGGACCTTTATTTCCCAGTTGACTATGCGTAGTGTGCTTGGAAACAATTCACAACCGGAAACAGTTTTGGGCGTATTGGCAGAACTCTGTTTCACTTCATTAAAGGTGAAATTTTAATTTAAAAGCCATTTTTATTAAAAAAATGGTTTTTATTCAAACGACAAAGGGAAGGTGAAAAGTCAAAAACCAAAAGCCAAAATTAAAACTAAGATATCTACCACAGCAGAGAGATAGGAACAGATTGCCTATTTTTGACTTCCGTTGCAATTCAAAGGGTCTACGCTTCAAATTTTGTTTTTTAATTGGTCATCAGAGAAATTCAAGGGGAACGTTGTTCTGTCTTCATAACAGATGATTGGCTCTTCAGTTTTGTTTGTTAATGATGATTAAATAATTCCTTATTTTGGTCGATCTGTTTTCAACATCTGAGTTTATTTATTGTATTAAAAATCATTTGTAAAGGGTCTGAGTTCTGGGAAAAGTGTGGAAGAAAAACTCAGTGCTTCACTGTACAGTTTTGGAAGAGAATTAATGAAATGATGCAGCTCTGGTTCATGAGATTCCTGTGGTATGAGTTTGGCATATGTATTTTATTTATGTTTCATATGTATCTTGTTATGTTTTACGGTTCATTCATAATCATTTCTAGATGAATGCTTTTAAGTAAGAAAGGTAGAATCTAGTTTATTTCTCTGCCTTGGGAAAGCGTTCATGTTTCTGATGTTTTCTTCTGTTGAAAGGGATTCATTATATATGCCCTTATCAACCTCTTGACAGTCTATCCACTCCATATTATTTCAATTTGATTGTTAAACTACTGCCTATCTTGCCTTATGAAACACTCTGTGTCTTCGATTTAATTTCTCAGCTCATGTTGTTCTTTGCCCATACATCCCTGAAACCTAGTCATTCATTAAAATACCTCTTTCCTATTTATTTACTAGCATAAAATCAGTTTTCATTATCGGTCTTCTTAGGCCCCATTAGACATCTTTTGCTGAGATAGACCCGGAGAGAGCCCTCTCCTGTCCTCGTAGGGCTAGCTATGAGGCTGAGCGTGGTTTGGTGTTGTCCTTCTTTTGCCTTATTTCAGCCTAAGGTGGATTTGGGAACTAACACAGGTAAAACTACATTGCAGAATCAATGAGTTTATAGGCTGAAGGAAGAAGATGGAGGAAATCAGAGGTAAAAATCTAGACTTGTTGTGAAAGGGTTTGCACAAAAGAAAGGTATTGATTTTGATGAAATATTTTTCCCTGTTTTTAAGATGACTTCAATCAGAACTATTTTAATTCTTGTAGCAACGGAAGATTTGCATCTTGAACAGTTAGATGTAAAGACAACATTTCTCCATGGAGATTTGGAGGAAAAGATCTATATGCAGCAACCAGAAGGATATGAGGTCAAAGGGAAGGAAAAAGTAGTGTGCAGGCTAAAGAAGAGCTTGTATGGCTTAAAATAGTCTCCAAGGCAGTGGTATCTAAAATTTGAGAGGTTTATGTCTGAACAAGGTTATAATAGATGTAACTCTAATCATTGTGTTTATCTGAAAAATAAAAATTATGGCAGCTATATTATATTGTTATTGTATGTAGATGACATGCTTGTTGCAGGGTCTAACATGTAGGAAATAAATGTGCTCAAAATAAAATTGGTAAATTCATTTGAAATGAAGGATTTGGGAGCTGCAAAACAAATCCTTGGTATGAGAATAACTAGAGACATGAAAAATCGCAAATTAACACTATCTCAGAATGAGTACATACAAAAGGTGCTGAAAATATTTAATATGCAGAATGAAAAAATAGTTAGTACACCTTTTTCTAGCCATTTAAAACTTAGTAAGGAGATGTTCCCCAAGACCCAAGAAGAAATGGATTGTATGTCTAAAGTTCCATATGCATTATCAGTTGGAAGCTTAATGTATGCAATGGTCCGCACAAGGCCTGATATTGCACATGCAGTGGGAGTTTTAAGTAGGTACATGAACAATCTAGGATAAGAACATTGGATGGTAGTGAAATGGATTCTCAGATATTTTAGAGGTACCACAAATCAAGCATTATGCTTTGGTGGTTCAAACATTTCTCTACAGGGATATGTTGATGCAGATATGGCAGGTGACAAAGATAACAGGAGGAGCATTATAGGATATGTATTTACTGTAGGTGGAACAACTGTTAGTTGGGTTTCAAAAATCCAAAGTGTTGTTGCACTTTCAACAACAGAAGCAGAGTATGTTGCTGCTACAGAGGCTAGTAAGGAAATGATTTGGTTACAAAGGTTTATGGATGAATTGGGTAAGAAGAATGATATGGGAACGCTATACAATGATAGCCAAAGTGCGATTCATCTTGCAAAGAACTCAACATTTCATTCTAGGACTAAATACATACAGCTCAAGTACCATTTCATACAGTCAGTGTTGGAAGATGGACAGTTGAAGCTGGAAAAGATACACACTAGCCAGAATCCTGCAGATATTCTAACAAAAGTTGTAACAAGGGAGAAACTAATATTATGCTCAGTTTAAATTAGTCTTCAAGGATGACAATGAAGATGAGAAACAGCTAGGTCCAAAGAGGAGTCGTTGTCCAACAAATGAAGCAATGGTGGAGTTGCTACAATCAGTCTCCAAGTGGGAGATTGTTGGGTGTGGAGCCTAATTATATTGTTTATTTTGTATCACAGCATTGGACCCCTATACCTTAATGGGGTGGAAATTCCACCCGTAATTAAAAACTGCCAGGGGGGGGGGTCTAGGGGGCGGCTGCGACTTTATGGAGCCCCCCCCCCTAGTGGGGGGTTTCGGGGGCAGCACCTCTGAAGCTAAAAACATATGTAAAATTGCCTTGTAAAAGTATAGTAATTTCTAGTCAATCTGGGCCATTCATTAAGCGAATGATCTGATGGTAGAAGTTATGTTTAGTTTAGGGTTTTTTTCCCTAGAAGGAAACCCCTCACTTGTATGAGGGCATTATATTGTGGCTGTGTATTGTATGTGTATTCTCAGAGCGAGAAACAGATAGGCAGACTGTGAGAGAGAACAAAGGATATTACAGTGGGTCTGTTGTAGGTTGTGTCTCTTCATTTTGTTGGATAATAGAAAGGAAGGATTGGGCTACGTCCACCCCGAACAGCAAGTCCTTCCTTTCTGTTATCCAACAAAATGAAGAGACACAACCTACAGCAGATCCGCTTTAATATCCTCTGTTCTCTCTCATAGTCTCCCTATCGGTTTATCACTCCAAGAATACACCTACAATACACAGCCGCAATAAAATGCCCACATACAAGTGAGGGGTTTCCTTCTAGGGCAAAAAAACCTAAACTAAACATAACTTCTACCATCAGATCATCTGCCTAATGAACGACCTAGATTGACTAGAAATTACTATACTTTTACAAGGCAATTTTACATCTGTTTTTAGCTTCAGGAGAGTTGCACTTGAAACCCCTCTCCAGGGGGGGCTCCATAAAGTTGTAGCCGCCCCCCTTGGACCCCCCAGGAAGTGTTTAATTACGGGTGGTGTTGCCGCCCCCATTAAGGTACAGGGGTCCAATGATGTGATACAAAATAAACAAGATAATCAGGATCCACACCCAACAATTGGGTGAACCATGTATATCTGTGTTTCTCTGATTTTATGTGTTTTGTGTGCTTGTATTTTCCGCATATTTTATGGGTTTCATTGCTTTGTAATATATAATTTTCTAACAAAGGTATTATCAAGAAATGGCTTAACTCCAGCATAGACCTTTGCATGCACATCAGCCAAGGGATGCAATAACGCATCACATACACCTTTAATAGGAGGTTCCACTCCCTAGTGAACTCCATCATCCAGAAGATATGTTATTTCTATTGTTCCAAAATTTCCTTTCCATGATTATATTGAGCCATAATTTTATCTTCCAAACCAAAAAATGTTGTAATTAAATATACTATTTCAACCTATATTTCTTTATATTTTTCTCTATCAGTTCCATCCAAACATGAATCCTCATAAATAATCTTGTATTTGTGGGAAAACTTAGGTAAAATCTAACTTTTTCAGAAGTTAATATTAGTTGGTACCATGAGTAACATTTGATGTTGACTTGTAATCTCTACACCTAGTTGCAAACCAGTGAATTTAATTCTTAATACTCATGAGTGCCCATTTTCTATGGTTATAACATCATTCTTGCACCTTATTTGAGAGGACTCAAATGCAATTTACTCCAGTGATCGTGAAAACTCTAGAAAACAATTAAAAATAGTGAATCTCACTTAATCTTGCATTTATTGAACTTCCATATTCATATTATGGGCCTTAGATGAATCACACATAAAATTTTCCACCAAATCACTAATTTGATCCATTGCAGAGACCAACATTTCATGAAAGAATATAAAGAAAGAATAAATATAAAAGGTCGATCCATTATTGTTACACCAATTTTTGATCATATAACCTGTTAATATTACATGGGCCAAAGCACACCATGTAAAACCAATTGTACCATAGTAAAATTTCTTTCACTATGAGAAATAATTTAATAACCCATAGTTTATTAAGTTATTTATGGTCTAAACAGGAAACCCCATGAGGAATAAATAAATAAATCCTTATTTGTTTGATTTTCCTCTATGGATAATTAACTAAACCACTGTTTAATTAATATTCCTCGTCATATTTAATGTTGGCCATATGATGCAGAGTGTTGTCCTTGATGGCAACCCACTTGATGAAGATGATGACAACCTACTTAATGAAGTTGTTCTTGATGCTTGATGAGATTATTAATGATGTAAATCTGATGTTCTACAAGTAGCTTAGAAGGACCAGAGATATCAATCTTCAGTGTGTGCCAGAACAATGATGAAAAGTGTATGTTACAAGGCATACACGGGTTTGCTAAGGAGAAGGCGGGTATGCATGCGGAAAAGTATGTGCCAAGTCGCGTATGATCAATTACGCTCTAAATGTGTAAAACCAGGGGTTACTACCATGGTATTGACCCATTGTATTGAGCGCTTGAATATCTAATTGATCCCGTCCAGGAATACCATTATAATTTGTGTGGTTTTGGCTGGTATTGACAAAGGCTAAACCTATATAAGGAGAAGAAATTCATAGTGAAAAGGAGTGTGGATGAGTCTAGGTTTGAATGAATACCTCACTCTGAAGGATGTCTGAATGGTAAGGGTAATAGTTTGATGATAGATCTAAATCTATGATGCACCTATGAAGAAAATGATGAAGAGGGATCTCTAGATATGAAATGTATATGTATTTTCTAGATTTGTTTATGGAATGATTAGATCTGTGATCTAGCGAATCTGAGCTGAAGCAAAGAATGAAGATCTGAGATGTTTATCTGTTCTGGAGAGATGCACTGCCCTAAAATGTCTGAAGATCTATACACAGGTTTGTCGAGGAGGAAGCGCGTATATACGTGGCTTGTATTCAGCAAAAGCGCGTATGAGAATTGAAGTCATCTCTGAAATGTGTGCAGATGTATACGCAAGTTGGTATTTGTGAAAGCGCGTATATACGCAGGTTCAATGAAGAAAAAGCGCGTATGTAATTTAGGGTTTGTTGAAGTATGTGGTATGAAATGTCTGATCTGTTCTGTTATTCTACTGCTATCTGTCAATGATGATCTGGGTTGTTCGAATATTGATTATCCTGCTATAAGAGCAAGTTGTTGGTTTGATGAATGTTCCTTGAGATTAATTGTGTGGGTTGGATCCAGTATGAAAATTGATGAAACGTGGTCCATGGTGGTTGTGAGGGTTGTAGTCTTCAGTCAGGGGGTTGTAGCTCCCTTCTAGGAGAGGCTGGTAAACGAGAGCAGGGGGTCGTAGCTCCCTTCCAGGAGAGGCTGGTAAACGAGAGCAGGGCGTTGTAGCTCCCTTCCAGGTGAGGCTGGTAAACAAGAGCAAGGGGTCGTAGCTCCCTTCCAGGAGAGGCTGGTAAATGAGAGCAGGGGGTCATAGCTCCCTTCCAGGAGAGGCTGGTAAATGAGAGAAGGTTGTAGCCTTCTGCAGGTGGGTGCCTGCGTGCTGGTATGAGTCTGCGCCAGTACATGGTTGTAAGATGTTTTCTCTATAATAAAATATTGAAGGATGAGACAACGGCAACGGTGGTTTTCTCCCGACTTGGGTTTCCACCTAAAATCCTGGTGTTCATTTGTGTTGCTTATTTGTGATGGTTTATTTTGTTATTACTGCTCATGCTTACTGTTTATTGAACATCTAATGAATGAATGATGCATAGACCTAAGTAAAGAAATAAATGCATAATAAGATCTCTGTGTATACGCGAGTTTTATGAAGGATATTTGCGTGCATACGCTAGTTGGCTTCAGCAAAGTAGCGTATGGGATTTAGTGAATGGAAAAGTAAAAAATTTATTGTCTGCACTAAATACTGATTCACCCCCCCTCTCAGTATTTTTCCCAACAATTGGTATCAGAGCAGGTCCTTCTGCAGAAGCTTGATCGCTTGAAGGAGATCCGTCGCAATGGGAAGTCATGAAGGGGTAATGTCTATAAGGCCACCTCTATTCAATGTAAATAATCTATTATTATGGAAGATATGAACAAAAGAATATCTGCAAAGTCTTGGTGCAGAAGTATGGGCAATCGTGGAAGGAGGTTATCAGTATCCGACAATTATTCCTACTGATGCAGCAGAAAGGAAGAAATATGAAATTAATGCCAAAGCCGTCAATGTCTTATTAGGAAGCCTGTCTGAACCAGAATTTGCTAAAGTGATGTAGCTAAATTCAGCAAAAGAAATATGGGACAAAATCATTCTGAGCTATGAAGGAGATACAAAGGTAAAAAGTGCAAAACTCCAAACTCTTAGAATTGAATATGAAAATTTAAGGATGCATAGTGATGAGAGTATTGCCAGTTTCTTTTTATGTCTAGATGATATTGTAAATCGTATGAGAAGTTTGGGTGAAACCATAACTGATACTACTCTGGTGGAAAAATTATTAAGATCTTTAACTTCAAAATTTGAGTCAAAAGTATCAGCTATTGAAGAAAGGCAAGATTTGCAAACTCTTACTATTGTTCAACTACATGGTATTCTGACTTCTTATGAAATGAGACAAGGAGGTCCATCTCAAATCAAAGAAGTTGCTTTTAAGGTGTGTGCAAAAGAAAAGGAAAAGGAAGTTGTCAAGGAATAAAATTATATATTAGAAGAAGAAGAAGTAAATTTTGTGAGAAGACTCCAACCAGGTACTGGAAGATTCAAAGGTAAGCTTCCCTTCAAATTTTTTGATTGTGGAAGAGTTGGTCATTATGTTGCGAAATGTCCTTATAGAGAAAATCATGATAAAGGGAAACAATTTGTAAAGGGAAAGAGTTATTATGCAAATAAAGATAATAATGAAATGTCAAGTGAAGATGAAGAAGATTCTGACCAAGATCTGAAAGTGCTCATGGCAAAGAAGCAAAAGAAGAAGGCTACTCAAAGAAAGAAGATACCTCAGAAAACATGTGCAGCAGAAAATGAAGAAGAGGAAACAGGTATTGATTGTTGTTCTTGTGATCCACTTTCTTGTGCATGCAATGATGAAGATAGTGAAAGTAACAGTATAAGTCTAGAAGCAAATCTCAAGATCAATGATGAAAGTAATGATTGGAATCAATTTCATAAGAGAGAATCTATCTACAAAGATATGATCTCTAGAATGAATGAACAGAAAGAAATACTGAATGGACAGATAGACAAGTATCAAAATTTGTATGTTTATGCAACCAATCAAAGTGAAAGACTTGAAGCAGAAATCATCTCTCTCAAAGAAGATTTGGAAAAATCAAATAAGAAGAATGGAGAACCCCTACCATTTGAAAAGGAAGGACTTGAAGCTGAAATCATCTCTCTCAAAGAAGATCTGGGAAAATCAAATAAGAAGAATGAAGAACTGCTACAAACATGTGAAGAACAAGAAAATTGGTTGAAGGAAGAAATTTTAAAAATTAAATGATCAAGTAGAAGAAGGAAAAAGGGTCGAAGAAAGCATGAAGAAGCAATGCCAAAAATTGGAGGTTGAGGTAAACATTCTCAAAGGTAAATTAGAAGAAAAGGATAAACTCTTGAGGTTTCAAGATAGTACTAAGATTCTAGACAATATTCTTAGTAGTCAAAGGTCTCCTTCTATTAAACTTGGTCTTGGTTTTCATGAAACTGTTAAAGGAGAATCTAGTTCACAAGGAAGTGCTAAATATTCAAAGGATATCAATACAAATCTTGAAGTGTTGAAAGAAGCAAAAGGTCAATCGACAATCATGAACTCTC
The DNA here is from genome assembly GCA_034641835.2 of Pinus albicaulis. Taxonomy (NCBI): domain Eukaryota; kingdom Viridiplantae; phylum Streptophyta; class Pinopsida; order Pinales; family Pinaceae; genus Pinus; species Pinus albicaulis. The sequence continues at coordinate 484,211,728 of CM076572.1, forward strand.
AAAAGAAATCATTCCCTCCTTTGATCAATAATGTTGAATGCTTTAAATGTCATAATTATGGGCATGTTGCAGCAAATTGCAGAAGAAAATTGTTTCAGTCACAAACAAACAGATTATATACAGATAGGTACTCTGGGTTCTTTAAGGGATACTGTTTTTCATGCAACAAGTATGGTCATAAAGCAGCTAATTGCAATAGAAGAAAGTATAGAAAAACACATTATGATCCATATGCTTACTTTTATGGTCATGCAAGATGTTATGCCTGTAACAAGTATGGACATGTAGAAAAAGAATGCAAGATGAACAGATTTGAGAAATTGAACAATTTCCAGCACACGATTAGAAACTTCAAGCAAAGCTGGAAAAGGAAGGAAGACCAGTCAGAAATGTAGGGAATATTGACCCGACTGCAGTCATCTGCTTCTAAAGCTTACTTCTCATAATGACTGCAGGAATGATGTGAGATACATTATAGGAATTGGTAATGTATCATCACAGGGGGAGCAATGTATGATGATTCTCATGGTTGATTTGGTTATTCTGGTTATGTGTATTTCTGACAGAGCATCTGATGTGAAGAAGAAAGGTATAGGTGGTACAGGGGGAGATGAAGGAATGTGAAATTTTCAAAATTTCACTTTACATACGCGGGTTCTGTGAACTAAATCCATGTATACACGCGAGTTACAGTGGAGACAATCATGTATGCACTTATGACAAGAAAATTTGTATGACAGCTGAAGATTAGGAGCACAGGTTCAGGGGGAGCATCAGTCTGACTATTAATGATTGTATTATTGGCACTGTATCTACTTATTGTTCAGTTCTAAATGACAATGAAATGATACATGGTTTCTTATGATGAGATTATGAATGAGCCCTGTTTGCTTTTTGCTGAAGAGTATTCCTTGCTTTCACACATGGATGAGATAGAAGTCTTATGATTCAAAGATAAGGACAGATCATGCAGAGATTGTTGCTGATGACTTGCTGTTGAAATTGTTCAGGATGCACAAGCTAAGGAGGAGCCTTGGTCATATGGAAAGGATGCTTGGATGCACATTTTTTAGGGGGAGCATTAGACTTGCTGAGTATAATGCATTGTTGGCATTATGATGGTTCTGAAACATGATCTCTTTTGAGGTCTTCTTGGTAGTGGTCATAAAAGGTCATATTTGTAATTTGATGAAAAGGTCATGATGAGACCTATGATGTAAAATTGTAATATTCATTCATGTAAGGACTTGTTCATTTTTTAAACCCACTTGGTTGGGTAGTTGAGTCAAAATGTGTAAACCCACTTGGTTGGGAAGTTGAGTCAAAATGTGTAAACCCACTTGGTTGGGTACTTGAGTCTCTTATGTAAATCCACTTGGTTGGATATTTGATGTAAGTATGAGTCCTTGGTGATAGGAAGGTCATAGAGTCATGTACTTCATTGGAAAATATGTTTGAACATTCAGCATGAACTCAGGGGGAGCATGGTAACTGCAGTGTACATCAGTTCTACAACGCTCTTCTTTCTACATGAGGGGAGAAATATTGTGTTGGTTTTGATCCGCCCTTTGCCCTTGATGTCAAAGGGGGAGAGTGACATGGTGTTTGAATAGGGGAAGAATATAATTATGCTTAATGTATCTATCTGTTGTGGTGATCAAACACCATCATGGTTGCCATCAAGTCTAAAGGGGGAGATTGTTGGCAATATGATGCAGAGTGTTGTCCTTGATGGCAACCCACTTGATGAAGATGATGAAAACCTACTTAATGAAGTTGTTCTTGATGCTTGATGAGTTTATTAATGATGTAAATTTGATGTTCTACAAGTAGATCAGAAGGACCAGAGATATCAATCTTCAGTGTGTGCCAGAACAATGATGAAAAGTGTATGTTACAAGGCATGCGCGGGTTTGCTAAGGAGAAGGCGTGCATGCACGCGAAAAAGTACGTGCCAAGTCGCGTATGATCAATTACACTCTAAATGTGTAAAACCAGGGGTTACTACCATGGTATTAACCCATTGTATTGAGCCCTTGAATATCTAATTGATCTCGTCCAGGAATACCATTAGAAGTTGTGTGGTTTTGGCTCATGGTATTGACAAAGGCTAAACCTATATAAGGAGAAGAAATTCATAGTGCAGAGGAGTGTGGATGAGTCTGGGTTTGAATGAATACCTCACTCTGAAGGATGTCTGAATGGTAAGGGTAACAGTTTGATGATAGATTTGAATCTATGATGCACCTATGAAGAAAATGATGAAGACGGATCTCTATATCTGAAATGTATATGTATTTTCTAGATCTGTTTATGGAATGATTAGATCTGTGATCTAGCGAATCTGAGCTGAAGAAAAGAATGAAGATCTGAGAATTTTATCTGTTTTGGAGAGTTGCACTACCCTAAAATGTCTGAAGATATATACACAGGTTCGTCGAGGAGGAAGCGTGTATATATGCGGCTTGTATTCAGCAAAAGCGCGTATGAGAATTGAAGTCAGCTCTGAAATGTGTGTAGATGTATACGTAGGTTGGTATTTGTGAAAGCGCATATATACGCAAGTTCAGTGAAGAAAAATCACGTATGTAATTTAGGGTTTGCTGAAGTATGTGGTATGAAATGTCTAATATATTCTGCTATTCTACTGCTATCTGTCAATGATGATCTGGGTTGTTCGAATATTGATTATCCTGCTATAAGAGCAAGTTGTTGGTTTGATGAATGTTCCTTGAGCTTAATTGTGTGGGTTGGATCCAGTATGAAAATTGACGAAACGTGGTCCATGGTGGTGCTGAGGGTTGTAGCCTTCAGTCAGGGGGTTGTAGCTCCCTTCCAGGAGAGGCTGGTAAACGAGAGTAGGGGGTCATAGCTCCCTTCTAGGAGAGGCTGGTAAATGAGAGCAGGGGGTTGTAGCTCCCTTCCAGGTGAGGCTGGTAAACGAGAGCAGGGGGTTGTATCTCCCTTCCAGGTGAGGCTGGTAAATGAGAGTAGGGGGTCGTAGCTCCCTTCCAGGAGAGGCTGGTAAATGAGAGCAGGGGGTCGTAGCTCCCTTCCAGGAGAGGCTGGTAAACGAGAGAAGGTTGCAGCCTTCTGCAGGTGGGTGCCTGCGTGCTGGTATGAGTCTGTGCCAGTACATGGTTGTAAGATTTTTTCTCTATAATAAAATATTGAAGGATGAGACAACGACAACGGTGGTTTTCTCCCGACTTGGGTTTCCACCTAAAATCCTGGTGTTCATGTGTGTTGCTTATGTGTGATGGCTTATTCTGTTATTACTGCACATGCTTACTGTTAACTAAACATCTGATGAATGAATGATGCATAGACCTAATTAAAGAAATAAATGCATAATAATATCTCTGTGTATACGCGAGTTTTATGAAGGATATCTGCGTGCATACGCTAGTTGGCTTCAGCAAAGTAGCGTATGGGATTTAGTGAATGTAAAAGTAAAAAGTTTTATTATCTGCACTAAATACTAAATCACCCCCCCCTCTCAGTATTTTTCCCAACATTTAACCCAAAACAGGAGAATCAATTAGATAAATCATTATTTATCTTATTATTTTCTAGGAATAATTGTTTAAATCATTATTTAATAATATTTCTTGTTAAATTTGTCTAAATCATTATAAATAATTGAATAAATAATTATTTATTTAATTATTCCTTAACCTCATCCTTAAAATAATAAATAAATAATTTATTTATTTATTATTTCTAAATAAAGGGATTTGACCAATTTTAAATTCCTTTTCCTTTCAACAAAAATAATAAAATATTACATGAAAGTTGGATCTAGATTTGGTTAATAATATTTTAATTATGCACCACTATCTAGACTAACTCAATATTTTGTTAGAAATAGAAGTGTTTTCAATTCATTCACTACCTTTTGTTGCCTTGATATCACCTTTTGATGTATACTTTTGGTCTGACTTTGATCCTCTATCATTGTCATATTTTTCTACTTTTTTCTTGTGAGCTCCCTTTGAGTTCCATTTTGTGTGGGTTTTCTGCGTCATCAAGAGAGAGAGATCTTGGATTTTAAGCATTGAGGACATATAAGAACCCATCCCATTGAGGGGGATTGGTAACATATTTCTATGTTCCCTTCCCAGTTTTCATAATACAAAAAATTCTTTATAAATTCTTGTCTTATCTGATGGATGTATGGAGAAAACTCTTGCTTATTTTTGTTGTTTAATGTCTTTAACTGCATAGATATGATTTTTGTAGCATTTATTCTGATCACCTACTACAGATATAAGGAAATTGATAACCACATTTGATGTTAGGGTTGTTTTTTATGCACAACTAAAGTGAGCTTTTTTCGTACGTTTGCGATTAGAATTCACACTAACAATTGGTGACTCCACAGGGGTTTTTAATTATGACCACTGTTTTTTTTCAGATCCTTTCATGACCATCTACTTCAACCCCTACAATTTTTCTTCAGCTTCTTATTTTTCATTCCTTAATGTTTTTTTTAACCTTTTTAACCCTAAAACAATAAAAATTCTAACTTTTGTGTGTTTCTAGGCATTTTGCATAGGTAACTGGTATCAGCTGCGACAAAGATGACACTTTTTTTCTGAAACCTACTCCCGAGATAGCCAGAAGTGTAGGTAGCACTTTTTGGCCCAAAATCTATGACCTCAGCTCTTAGATAGTGGATAACTTCCCAAAAACTATGACCTCATCGGAAAACAGGTCAGAAACTGCGACCTGTTCTTTTTTGCGAGATTTTTCTATGATTTTCAGGGTTTGTCTCGAGCATTGTTCAGGGTTCTCTGACCTCCATATTTACCCGTATTGGACTTGTAATTTTTTAGTTTTACTCGTCGAAGTAGGAAAAAATCCCCCTTGGGCTTCAGTATTCTCCCACATTTTTAGGAGTTTAGCTGAAGCAACTCTTCTGAGATTTCAGTGTTTTTCAGCCATTATTTTAGATTTGAACCTGCACTTTCAGATCCATTTTAGATCAGTTATTTTTTTCCATCCAAACCACCTATTTTCAGTTTTTTTGGTCCTCCTTTAGGGCCCCCTCCATTTCCATTTAGGTTGTAGCCTTTCGCCACCTATTTTTCAACATTTTTCCCTCTGGTTTCTTGTTGTTTTCTTCACCTATTTCTAGCAGATATGACCTTTAGATCCTTGTCCTTCTTAACCTTAGATCCATCAGCCATTTTGTGTGTTTTGAATAGATTTTTCCCACCCATATACTAGTTGTTGGGAATCCTTCCTTTTTGGGTTTAAATTTATGCATCTTTAGCTATTTATTTTACTATCTCTTTCAGTTTCCTTTACTGTCGCTTTTAGTTTTATTTACAGTTATACAACATATTTTTTATTTTTTCTCTACAAATTTCTAGGCTTAATTAAAATTAACACACTTATCACACACATGCACACCTAAAGCAAAGAGCGCCTGGTTTTCACTGCCAAGCCAAGACTTAAACATTGCAATCAATTGATCTGCAACTCCCTGCCCTTGTTCGCCTCTCTTCCTTATTGGGTTCCGTGTCTCTTTTCCATAATTAAGCCCCTAAGGCATTTATCCCAGAGACTCCAAGGCCTTCATCCTCATTTTCTGTTAGGAAGACTTACCCCATCGCGCAGGGTTCGAATTCGTCCTCTTCCAAGTCCCCATTCTGACTCTGATTCTGGTTCATCGAGTTCCCCTTTTGTTTCTATCCTTGGTTCTCCTCCACCTTTCGCCTTCCTCATGTCTGGTGTAGGACCTACCTTTGGTGGTGGCCCTGTCTCTAATTCTGGAACTGCTACTAGTGGAGTCACAATAGGAACGATCTTGGATGCTCCCTTGCTTCCTTATATGGTAGGCCTAAGCCTTCCTGATTTCAACTAGTTGATTAATGACCCTATACACCATGATCCAGGTTGGCCTACTATGCCAACCAAGCTTCCTTCAGACATCACTAAGTTTGAAGGAAATGCTGGAGAGGATCCTACCAACCATGTTCATTCTTTCCACATGTGGTGTTCGTCCAACTCTATCACTAATAACTCTATCTATCTTCGATTATTTCAGCGTATGCTTACTGGAGAAGCTTCCAAGTGGTATGTCGACCAAGCCTCTTCCTCTCATACTACTTTTTTGACCCTTGCAAAGGTGTTTCTATTCTACTTCCAGCTTCCCCTTTGCTATGACACCAGTACCGAACTTTTGACCTCTTTCTTTCAAACTTCTGCAACCCGCCTATCTGACCATGTTCAAGAATGGTGCGGAAGGAAGAGCCTATGTTGAGCCCCTATTTTTGAAGACCATGTCTACAGGGTCTGGTTTCTCATATCCCTTTTTCCCTCTATTGGTAAATATGTCACCTCTCACTTTCCTTAGACTAAGGAGGAATCCCTCCAAATTACGTTGAAATATGACTTGATCTACGTGCAATCTAGTTATATTTATACCATCTTACCTGATCTCCCTAGACCTGGTGGTGATAACGCACCAGGGGCATCTCATGCCTCCAACGGTATCATTGTATCCCTCATCCATACACTCATCCTCCTATGGTTTATGGTTTCCCTCAGGGAGGGGCCACCTCCTATAGCATTTTTCCCCCTCCTGGCAACATGTATCCAGGACACAGCATGCCTCACGCCTTTGCCCAACTACATCCTCCGATGCCAGGGAATAATTTTTCGAAACTTGTTTACCCCAATGTTCCTCAACCTCCTTATTATCTGTATCCACATCCATGTGCTCCAGCTCCTCCTACACAAGCACCTCTACCTCCCATGCCTTCTCAAGCTCTGCAGTAGCAACCACCCCCCTAGGGTCAGGTGTATGTGCAGCAGAGTGCGACTAATCATCCCACTTCTAAAAATAAGAGGAAAGGAAACCAAAACCAACCCGCTCTAGGTAATCCAGGAAACAATCCCCAAGGGAATACCTCTAACACTGCAATCTAGCAATAGGGCGATCAACCCAAGCAGAACAGGCCTCTTCGCATGAATAAGCCTTGTTATTGTTGTGGTGTCCTTGGTCACTATACCCATGATTTTCCCCTTTTACCTCATATGCGTCAACTGTAAGAAGCTCAAGCAGCATCTCGAGGACAACAAGCCTCTTCTTCGGTTCCTCCTTATGTTGCACCTACTTAATCAGTTGTGTTTACCAATACTTTCCCCCAGTAAGGATATGTGGCTGCCCAAACCCCTAATGGGCAGGCGGCCGCTCAACCTCCACTGTCTGGTACCTCTGATTACCAAATCCTCATGATGAACTTTGACCAGGCCAATACCACTAATCTCAACCTACAGACTCAGTCATGCCAGTACACCAAGCCTCCCGCTCCGTTTGCAAATGAACCCCCGTCTTTAGGTCCCAAAGAGCCAATTTTGGCACCTAGTGGTCCTTTACATATCCCTCAGCCTAAGGCATAGGTGCATAAAAAGATCCCTAAGGGACCGTTACATCGAAACGCTGCTTCTGATAAATATGCCCACACCTACAATATAATATATGACTTGGTGCAATCCCCTGCCACCATGTCAATGATGGAAGTCCTCCAGTCATGCCCTTCATAACAAAAAGCTCTACAAACTGCTATGTGTATTGTGGATCCTTCATATGATCATTTTTTTGTCTTCGATGTTGACAAGTTGGAGCATCCACCCCTTCCTGTGTCCATCGCCTTCCACTTCTATTTGGAAACAACTCAGATCACCTGATTTAGCCCCTTCCACTATCACCCTCCATGCATGGGATGACCACTCTTCCCAACTGCTTGGCATGTTTTGCAACTATCTTGTTACTCTTGTGGGAAATTTTTTTTGTGTTGACATTGAATTCATTGATGCCCCATTAGACTACAACATTGTATTGGGTCATAGCTACACTTATGCGATTTCTAATTCCCCATCTGTGGTTCACTATAATATGTGCATTCCTCACAACGGAAATATCTTCACTATAAATCAGCTGACATGTTACGAACCAATGTATCATACCTCTCTAGGGTCCATTATTTCTTTGGTGGCTAATAAAAAAATAGTCGAACCTCCGACTGACATCTCACCCATAGTCTATAAATATTCCTCTTTGCTTGGATCATTCCCTGGTCTCCCCCCTCTTATCTCTGATCCTAGCTCATCGAATGTTTGCATGATGCAATCATCTCAGTCTAACCTCAAATGGTCTGGTTCGACTAGCCAATAACCCCTCGCTTTGCAACCTTCTCCTAGTACTTTGACTCGGCCTTCAGGACCTCCTCCCCAAGGCCCTTCATCTGTAGATGGTGTCCCTGATCATATTTTTCATCCTCGAATGGTCCCTCGTGGCCTTAACCATTTGGGATTTATTCCTCCTGGCCATTACCCCTCCGATCAGATACCGTTTCTTGATCCCCCTTTTGGAATATTTTTGGTACCTGTTATGGCTACCTTGACCCTTCCCAACATGACCCTGGGGATCCCAATCTAGTACATTGATCCCCCAGCCAATACCCCGCTTGGTCAGCCCAAAAATTACATTGCTTTGACCCCAGTCCAATCGGTCACTATGACCCCTCCCTTTGCTTCTGTGCCTCAACCACCTCAACAAGAATATACTCCTATTGTGAAAGCCTCGGGTGAGGGGGGAAAAGCTGATAAAAAGGAACCTAAGGACAAGGTTTCCAAAACAACACCTACTCCTCCTAAGCCTCCAAAGTGTACACCTCTTTGCACCTTGTGTGATGTTGACGGTCACGCCACCCATCATTGTCCTGAATTTCCTCGTATCAAGCCCATGTTCAACAAAGCGTTTCGTGAGTCTGATATCCTAGAAGTCCATGTTAATTTACTTGATTCAGCCATGAAACTCAAGAATTTGTGCACAAATCATCCTTGTGATTTTGTGATTTCCATGGCCACTATACTCACCTCTGTCCCCACCTCAAAAATTTCTGCACCTCCTTGGAATTTGTTCGCCAATTTGAGGCCAAGCATAATGAGTTCACCTCTACCTTACTTGCAGTTTTTTCTTCGGCAGAACCAGAGGACACATCCATCCACTCACATTGAAATCCCCCCTCCTGATGTTGAGATGATGGAGCCTTCAACCACTATCCTCTACTTGTCATCATCTATGAGATCCACGGTGGAAGACCCCTCTTGGGCATGCCCTTCTATTTCGCCTGACCTCCCTTCAGTGATCACCTTGGGCTCAAAATCAGTGGATCCTTCATCTACTTGTTCTTTTATCACCCTCCATGAAGATGCACATGTGAACCTCTCTTCTCATGATGATGAGTCAGGTTACTTCGCTGCGTCATGTGGTCATCCTTCCACTAGTCACCCCATCTTATATTGTGATGACGACATTATGGAAGCATTTAGAACCCCTGAATTTATCTATCTAGCCCATAAGAAAAATGGCACCATCCATGTCTATGGTGACTTTCGCAACCTCAGCACAAGCTTCCCCCGAGGCAGTACCCCCACACCATCCACCAGTCAGTGCGCGGGGGGTAGATATTCCACCCATAACATTCCCTCTAGCAGTGCTTGTTTTATTTCTACCTTTCTTTCAGGTTGAAAAAATTGTTCATCATCATCTCATATGTTTTCTCATGGCACCTTTCATATGGAACCCCCACCCACACAATATATTGGTTATGTCGATGGTGCAAGCTGCTACTCCCGGAATCTAGCCTCAGCAGCATGGGCCATTTTCAGCCCCTTGCATTCTCTTGTCCTCTCTAACCACGTATGCATTGGTGCTGCCACCAATAACTAGGATGAATATGATGCTGTGATAGTTTTGTTAGTCTAGGCCCTTGATCATTGCATCCTTCACCTTCGTGTTCGTTTAGATTCTTTGTTGCTTGTCATGCAATTGAATGGTGTTTATCGTGTGCATAATCCTGTCCTTTTTAGAATATATTTACGAGTGAGGCTCTTAATGCATGAATTCAAAACCATTAAATTCAGTCTATTATCACCAAAATCATACCTGATTGGTTGTTGATTAGACAACTCCAGTGTAACTATTTCAAACCTTTCTTGTGACTGAGGCTTAGCCTCCTCAGCCTGAGAGGGCTCTCTCAAGGGTTAATGATATGGGATATAGATAGATGGCTAAATATATTATTTTTTTTTAGGTTCAGGCTAAGAATATGAATGATTTCTACCATTGGGCTATGGAGGCAGTGATAGGGCTCTCAATAACAAAGGCTTTCCTTCTGTAAGATGAGGCTTGTATATAATTCAATGAAAGAGTACCACATTCGGGAAAATCACAATAACTTGAAGTTCAAAGGAAGTCAGAGGATGTAATACATGAATTCTAAGTAATGAGACATCAAGTCTATGGAAGAGAAATATTTCAAATATAGGGCATAAAACTCATTGAAAATACACTAAGAAACTCAGATGAAGAAAAGTTGTATGTTACTGTATATATTAGTCAATCCAAAGCTTTACAAAGTGGTCTACTTAGATAAAATTTTCCAACCTGTAGGTTGAAACTAACATCAGCATGTATACATTGGGATTATGGAGTCAAAGAAATCTTAGAAAATCAATGAATCTAATTGACATGGAAGTTGAGGCATATCAGGGTTTTTAGTCACGAGACACACACTTGAAACATGTAAAAACACAGTCAGTCCATTTATAAAGGAATTCAAAGCATATAAATATGAGTTCTGAGTAATATATATGAACACCACTACAAATAATATATATAAGAAACACTGATAGAACATGAAGACACTAAAACCCCTTCTGAATCTCAAGTTGGTCAAGTAGAAGCTCTCTGCATTAGCTGAAACAGTCTTTTTACAATTTGCACCAATTTTTCCAAAAAGTCTCCAATACTTTGCTAATTTGACCTCTTGGCCTTTAATAGACCATTTAAAATATAGTATAACCTTATCCTCCACTATATGCCTTGAAATCCTACTGTTTGACACCTTTTCTAACCATAAACATGGTCTCTATTACAAAATTACAGCTGCAAACCTAATGAACAATCCTATTTCAAATAGGACTAAAACTCTTTAACTTAACTCCTAACAACCTTATCTAAAATTAAACACATCCAATTACACTTGTTATCTTCATGAAGTCGAATTCTGATGATGAGCTCCAACTTGTTGTGACCATGAGGGTGATGATGTTGTTCTCCTGAAACCTAGGAAACTCTCTCCTTGTTTTTTAGCCCTTTGATTTCTTTGACTCCTTGGGACATTCTGACCATTTATTGAACCATGATTTAGATGCCATTTTCTGCCAATAACTAAAACATATTTATTTAATCATCTCCCTGTGCTAGCTATGCAACATTGTCTTCGAATTATCCAAAAAAAATTGAAAACATAGTTGCTCTACGAAAGCAGCACAATTTCGTAGCACTTTTCGTAGCGCAATGTTTTAGCCCATTTCTTTTGCTATTTTGGTATTTTTTCTTCAAGGTGACTTTCATCTACACTTGAAATGGTTTCTCTATAAATTTCATGACAAAACTCTCAAAAATTCCCCTCAAAATTGATAAGGAAAAGGGTGAAAACGCTGCTACAGCAGTTTCATAGCGCATTTTAATTTATCAATTTCTCACACCTGCTAATGAATTTGAAGAAACTGAGAGAGGTTTTTGTAGTTAGGTTTGTTAGGAAGAAAAAAATATTTCAGTTTACCCAAATTCATTTTTAGTTGCTTAGAAACCTCCTTGGAAGTTGACTTCTCAAACCAGAATACAAAGTTTTTTGTTTTTTTATGACTTTCAATAGTTTCATAGCACTTTTCACTCTTTTTACACTGTTTGCGCTATGAAACTACTGAGTGAGTATTTTTTTCCAGATTTATTCAAAATGAAAACCAAAAATGTGCCAAAACTTAGAAAACCACTAGTTTCATCAAAATAATAGATCATATGAACTAAAAACACAAATTTCATGAGGCTCATTCTTAGTTTTCCATTTGATTTAGCTTTTGACCTTTTAATGATTTGTCATTCTGCACCTTTGTTTTTTTTTTAAGCTCATCCTGAGTCAATTTTAGCTATATTTCCAAATATTTCACTTGGATTCTTAGCTTCCCGTTGCTTGCTCTCAAATGAGTGTTGATCACTCTAACAAACCTTGCCTCTTTAATAGCTGGAACTGTGCATGTATAGAACTGCTGGGCACTGCTTGGGATCTCTGACCTAGCAACTGTTTGACCTTCCCAAACAGCCTTCAACCTCTTGAATTCCATCTTTTCAATGCTATGTTGTCTTTCCATCTTTCTCATCATTTCCACTTCTCAATTTGCTAGTTTCAACCTTTCTTCCAACAACTGACACTCTGAGATGTGTTCATTTCCCTTCTCTACCTTGTTGACTGCATGCTCTAATATATGATATGAGAGATAAATCAAATTTTCAGGGGACTTATCTACTTCAATAGTTACTTGGGTATCTTTAATTCTTCCTTGGAGTTTATTTTCATGTCTGGTTCGAGGTTTTCCTAGCTTGGAAGACAAAAGCTGCATTCTCACCTTCAAAATCCAATTTCTTTGCTGATTTGAATTTTTTCTATTTAGGATCATTCAATTCAATGAAATATGCCTGCATAATGGGTGATTATTCTATATCAATTGCATGAAGTATATCATCTAAGTTTCCTTTCATCATTGGGCTATCCTCTATCACTGAAACAACTGCTTTTCCCTTTGATGTTGTTGCTTGGCTTCTTGTCTTTCTCAGATTTCCTGCTAGCAATTGGTTTCTATTTTGCCTCTTTGACACTCTTTGACTTCTTTCATCCAATATTGTCTTGATTACCCTTTAATACATCCTCCCTAGCAATTTCAGTTCTTGATTCATCTTTTTACCCTTCAAAACTTGATGAAAAAGAGTAAGAAAAGATGCTACAGTATTTTCATAAAAAAATTTACCAAGAGAAAAGTATTATTGCCCAAAAACCTCAAAATATTTCTTATCTAATCATCTAAAAACCACATCAACCATATAATAACTTCATTTTAGCTTTTTTGAGGCATTTCTTCTTCATTTACAATAGGTTGGCCTATTGGTTTTTCTTGTTTTTCCTGAGGTCTCGGGACAGAGCTTATATCTCCTATTCCATGATGTACTTTGAGAAAATGAAGGATTTTTTTGTAGGCCACTATGTATTTAATAACAAACTATCTTTCTTTTTTGAAACACATCTCCTAGTGTCCAGAAACTTCCTTTGAAAAACATGTGTAAAACAGGAAAACTCTGTTTCTGAAAATAGGGCTTGAATGAAATCCTTGTATCTCCCAATTGATAACACCTATGAGAAATTTGAGAGAGGTTTTTGTATCTGGGGCTGGGATGAAGACAAAAATCTTTCATAATTCCAAAATACTATTCCAGTTGACCATAAACTGAACTTGAATTTGACTGTTAAAAAGTCATGTACAGGACAATTTAGTAACAACATTTTCGTAGCTCATTTTAATTTATCAATTTCTCCCACCTCCTAATGAATTTAAATAAAATGAGAGATTATTTTATATTTGGATATGTTATGAAGAAAAACCTCTTTCATATTTCTAAACTTCATTTTCAGTTGCTTAGAAACCGCCTTTGAAGTGGACAGTTACAAAACCACGTTTTCGTAGCGCCTGTAGTGTATTTTCTACATTTTGCGCTATGAAAGTAGCAGTTCTTTCGTAGCGCAGATCCTCTTTTTTAAACTAGCAGTGCTACGAAATGGAGGATTATTGGCTAATTGCAGAAATTTAACCCGAAACCTTATGGATTGACTCCTATATGGAAAATTTTAATATTTGATCATGGAATGGACCTCTAAAGACTTTATTTGAATCCAATAATGACCTTTAAACTTACAAAAACTCTAACCTACCCTTAACCAAATCCTAAAATGACTTTAAAACCCATTTTAGACCATGATCAAAAATAGAGTTGGCACAATGATGTTTTGAATTTTTTTTGGGTGATAACACAGTCATGTACATAGAGCCCAGAATCGCTATGTAGATAACAATGCAAACAATATTCTATATTGGCATTTATCACACGCATTTAACACAAGAAAATAACCATAAACCATAAAACAATGCATATCCATAATATGTGTCGTCCAAATATACAATGTTTTGGATTCCATTAAATCTGATACATATGACATGCCCATAGCATGTTAAAAAAAACCAAAACTGGGGGCACCTCATGCCCCTACATCTAATCACTATCTGGAGGATCCCAGGCCAATGGCTCAGCTCCTGTAGCCCGTATATCACGCATCCCCTGTTTGGCCATCACCATGCACTACATGACTCCACGCCACTCCGAGGGTATACCAATACATGGCTCTATGTACTTGTCGTCAAGGTCCTGCCAACTGCGCTCAGACACAACAGTCAACAAATTCTCACATCTACGGCGGATATCCTTCGAGAGGGCCACTACATCCTCATTTTGCATTCCCCTCGATCCACTAGGCTGCAGCTCCTAACACTGCAGGCCATCCCATTTACCCAGTCGGTTTCATCGGTGCTATATTTGTAGCTCGTAGATCACGCATCCCTTGTTTGGCCATCACCATGCACTACATGACTCCTCACCACTCCGAGGTTATACCAATACATGGCTCTATGTACTGGTCGTCAAGGTCCTTCCAACCATGCTCAGACACACCAGTCAACAACTTCTCACATATATGGTGGATATCCTCCAGGAGGGCCACTACATCCTGATTTTGAATTCCCCTCGATCCACTAGGTTCTGCAGCTCCTGACACTACAGGACATCCCATATACCCAGTCAGTTTCATCGGTGCTATATCTGCATACCAAAATTAAAAGAATCAGTACCATATACAATATTATAAAACTTTAAAATTCAAAATAAAAGATAAGAAAATTTTCACTTACCATCTGGCCCCCATGCTCGACCTAGTGGAAGTGGCAAGTTTGGGTCCCCATGATAGTTCATCCCACTATGGGGATAGTTGTCTATGTATAATGGAATCTAATCCCAATGTGCAAAAACACGAATCATAACACCCATTTGATTGCCCCGCCTCC
This sequence comes from Pinus albicaulis, assembly GCA_034641835.2. Taxonomy (NCBI): domain Eukaryota; kingdom Viridiplantae; phylum Streptophyta; class Pinopsida; order Pinales; family Pinaceae; genus Pinus; species Pinus albicaulis. The sequence continues at coordinate 484,226,755 of CM076572.1, forward strand.
TCCTTTACACAACAGCCTCCCCTAGAGGTGCATCCTGGGCTCTTGTGGGCCCCCATCCTAGATATGTATACTAGGATGAAGTGTCGGGATCTTCTCAAAGAAGAGCGAGAAAAGCAATGTGCCATATGCATAGTCATGGTTCACCCGCCGCTTGCACAACGAAAATTTTCGTTTCAATAACGACAACATCATCTGGGCCCACCCATAGTAGGTCCCACTCAACACTCCCTCAACCAGCATCATCTACCCCCTAGTGATGTGGTGGAGCGCTTGGTTTCCCAGGTTCCGCAATACCATTTTGGTTACATCACAAGTCTCTAGCCTCTCTAGATCTCCGATCTGTATCTGTGTGCCTTTAACATGGACACCTGGTCGATAGTGTCACTCTAAAAATTCCACAATGTTCTGTCGCTGTGGTAACACTGGCTGTGTGTTTCCCACCATCCCCAATGGCAAGAGACTAGTCAGGAAATATATATCTTGAACTGTCAACTCGATCCGGTGCCCCTACACTATAAATATCTCATGATCCAGGTCCTAATAGCTAACTATCCGTGCCAAAAAGGGCTATCATGCCCTCATCAATGGGTTCTCCACAAATTTAATGACCCTAAACCTAGCCAATGCGGCATAGACTACATGATCCCCTCAAATATCAAAATGTAAGGTATCCAGGTCTCTCTCTCTCCCATTGATCCTCAACTTTTCCATACCTGCACAAAATCATCATGTTTTTTAGCATACAGAAAGGAAAGACTACATCATAACCTTAAAATACCAGCTCTCAGCCAAAAAAAACACAAAAACCCCTTTCTCTGATAGGTCTCACTTTTTATGCCATTTTCTAGGACGTGTCATAGTTTTTTGCCCAATACTTGCTACCCAAGTCGTGGAAAAGACCCCAAAAAGTTCAACCCGACTGTGAGGAGGAGAAGGGGTTTGTTCCTAATCTCTGGGTGCCTAATCTAAAACTTTAATCCACTTAATTGAAAGAGTATGGTTAGGCCTCTTACCTGCAACTGACAGATCTCGATTCCAATGGTCGGTTTGTCTGCTATGATTGCCGCAATATTTAGGGCCTTTTCTCCTCTCTACATTCACCACAAATACACTTGCAAATGAATAAAATAGGAGGTAAAATGCCTTATTAAAAGAAAAACCCCATATTTTTCTTTTGCCAACTATGACCAAACCATCAACACCATTGGAAAGCTCTCATCGAGCACTCAAATGGGTATCCTTTTTTTTTTGGTGATTTGATACTTCACCCGTAAGACTTTTTTCCAAGAAGGGTCATTCACTGCTTCTCAAAATCAAATTTCTTCACTTGCAACACTTGTACTTTGGGCACCACTTTTCCTTCATACTTGTCCATTCTCGTGTCAATTTTTTTCGTGATTAAAAATCTTGTACTCATGTTTTTAGGGTCCCCACTAGGCCTCTTCTGTGTGGTAGCATCATCGAGTCGCCCTTGTTTAGAGCATATGAGTTGAGTCATCATTGCATCCATGGAGTCTATCCCGAGTTCCCTTTTTTTCCCATCACAGTCTTCCATCCTTCATTGCTTTGTACCTCCCTCGTGTCACATATTTTTTCCCCCAGTCATACTGTCCCTTATCCCCTCGAGAGTCAAGTCAGTATCTTCCATGTCATTCATGCCCTTTATGATCTAACAAGGGAAGTCGTTAGCCCGCTACTTAGTATCCGCTATTCCACCATCATCCCTAGTGTCAGTCGATCAATCACTCTACTATTATTCCTCATGCCTTAGTTGAGGATTCCTCATTGCCTCACCTATGGTGGACCTCCTTCTGTCGACATTAGCTTATTAATTCCAGAAGATAGGTCTAGAGGGCGATGTACCTTGGTTCTAGCTTCCACTCTTTTTTGGTGCCTCAGATCAGGAAAAGGGACCCTTTATTGCCCTTTGACTTGATTTTTTCTTAGTTCCATCTCCTTATGGCATGATCGAGATTCATATACTTGATGGTTCGATGATGCAACAGATTGTACCATCGATTCTCGGGTGTGTGTGATTTTCTTTCAGACCTCATGAGGGGGTGGCCCTTCAGGTAGCCCCCCACATACCCAGATGAACTCTTTACTACAACCTTGGATGCAGCTCTACAGATTTGATGTTTCTAGCCTTAGCCACTTGCAACGACTTTTATTTTGCATGTATCATCATATTTTCAGAGCCCTTTCCTGTTTTATAGGGCCTCTTTGGTTGTACTTATATCTCATGTACTCAAATATTATTGTATAAGTCATGGTTGTTATCCTAGGCACAATATGTATGTGGGATCCATTATGTTTTTTATTTGGCCCATGTTTAGGCCAACATGTACTATATGGCTCACTCCCATGTTTACTGGGTGCACCATTATTCTTTGTACTTTGATATCTCGGTGGGCATAGGTATGCCTCCCCCGCCTCATGCATAACAAGTACTCAATCATAAAATAGACTTGACACACCTCTAAGTCTCGCCTCCTTAGGGTTTTTTCCTCTCTCGCTTCAGTCTGTATTACATTTCTCTCTCCCTGACTCCCATTTGGTGTGTTATCACTCAGAAAAAAATGAAGCATCATTTGACAAAATCCTAGAGGTTCATGTGTCAAAGGTAGGGTTATATGATTCATTTTTCATTACTTGGTCAAGGAAATTTTTTAATTTTTCTTATTTAGCTTACCCTAAGGTCTAAACCCACCCTCTTTCAAATCCCCTCTTGTCACATCAGTCATAATTTTCTGACATTTTTCATTTCCCAAGGCTTTAGCATCGAAATGGTCGTTTTAACCAAGAAACCACAGTTTCGTAGCGAAATACATTGAGCAATTTCACTTTTCGCTACGAAACTGTTGATACTTTCATAGCTAAAATGCCCAGAAACACACTAGGAATGCTACGAAAGTGAGGTTTCTTTTTTGTCATGTCAAATTAGCTATTAGGTGTCAGAAAATTATTTTAAAATGATAGGTTAGATGCCATTCGAGTTAGTTAGGGTAAAAATCAAGGTACATGGTTAGGGTTGAAGTCATCATCACCATTTTAAGCATGTATGAGTCATCATTATGTTATGACTGGTCATCGAACTTCAAAATCTTTCCAAATTGAGTCATTTGTCATTATCCATTTCTTCTTTGCATGTTTTTGAGCTCTGGAGAGATATTTCATTGAGGTGAAGCTGTGGTTGGTTTCTTTCAAAGGATTGTAGATACCATTGATCAAGGGAGGAAGAGAATTATCAAGCAAGGTAGAGAAGATTTCAAAGAACCATGGCTGCAAAAAGGAAGAAAAATAAAGGTGTCCATTGTCTTAGGTATGAGCCATCAGATATGAACCTGATAAATTAAGACCCAACAACTATAGAAATATTTGAAAAGGATAGGATGTTTATAGTTTTGTGAAAGACTACAAGGCTTCCGTGTACAATTTTCCAAAGAATTTTCCCTAAACTTCAGTGGAACAACTACTAAAGTGGGGATGCTAAATATCAATATTACACCAGAGATCATTGCAGCAGCAACAAGGATTCCAAGAGGACAAGAAAAATGATTCAAAGGGTTCAAATTCAACATGGAGGAGTGAAAAGATTTTATCATGCCAGAAAATAGTGAAATGGACCTTAAAAATTCCATTCCAAGGAGCTGCATGAAGGATAATTTCTCAAAGTTGTTGCTTATCATCCAGAAATATTTCACTTGTGAAGGAAGATACCATAAAGTATATTCTTACCATTTCAAGCTTCTCCTACACTTTGCTGGTAATATATTTCTTGATATGCCTTTCTACTTACATAGAATTTTAGCAAAAATGGCAGATAAAGTTCAAGAAAAATATAAAGGAATTGAAACCTTATTGTTTCATCATGGTTTGATAAAATTGTTGGTTTTAAATGAATTACAAAGACTAGGCAGAGATTGGTCTTATTTCTTGTTTTTTAGTGGTTTTGAAATGGATACCCTTACCCCTAAAAGAACTCCTAAACCTAGGGGTATGCCATCACCTTTAGTGGCAGAGAAAATTGAACCAGTCATGATGGAAACAGTATAGTTGCAGAGATTTGATATACCCACTATTTCACCTTCAAAAAAAAGTCAACAATGAGCAAACTTGGAAAAAAAGAGCAACCTGTGAGTAAAAAAGGAAGAAAAAGGATTACAAGGAGTCAAACAATGGCTTTAGAAGACAAAACAGTGGCTAAAGGCAATTTAGAAAACATACTACATGCCATTCATATTGAAGAGACTCCTATAGTCTAGGATGAGGATATAGATGAAGGTGGACAGAAACTCAAGAAAGATAAATCTGCAAAGAATTTAGAGTTTGAAGGTAAGGATGCAAGTTTTATGTTCCAGGATAGGAAGCCCATGACATGAAATGCTAAAAAATTGTTGGAAAGCAGTAAAGAGGTTCATCCATCCACTCACACAGTTGAGCCACCTCAAGACATTATTGATCTTTCTTCACCTGCAGAAAGAGATCTAGTCAACAAGCCAAATAAAGGAAAGGAGAAATTTATTGAAAAAATAGAGTTTGAACTTCTTGAATAACAGTTGAAGTTGGATAATCATGAAATATAAGTCATGAAGAATGAGGCAAGGAAACATAATATACAAAATATTTATTTTGAAAAGATGAAGGAGGTTTGGGAAGAGCAGGTTGACAGTGTATCAAAGACCATAGAAAACAATTAATCAAATGGACTATGCCATTAAGGAAAGAGGTAAAACATGTAAAAATAATGAACTTTCATTTGAAATCTACCAAAAGAAGCTGAAGGATCAAGTTAAAGACCTCCAAGAACAACTAGAACTAATCCATGAGGAGCTGGAGAAGAAAGGCCTAAAAATGACAGTAGTTGAGGAGCCAATAGCTCAAATCATCATCAATGAGGAAGAAACACCTCAAGACTCATATTTTGAGCTATTTTATGTTTTGAAAGGTCAATGGCATGTTGGAAACAAATTTTTTATAGCTGGAAGGCATATTTTTGAAGTTAGGAAAAAATATGGAATTTACATAGTTTTCAGCAATTTTGTAGCGTTTCCTAGGCTTGAAGCCAGGAAAACGCTACGAAACCACATGTAGATTTATTTTTGTATTTAAAACCAATTTGGGGATCTTCCAAGAGGATTAAATCATATCGAGGATGTGTCAGGGCATGATGAAGCCAATGCAGAAGGAAAGAGGTAGAAATTTTAATGGCAAAGGTCATTTTTTGTATGCTACGAAAGTACACTACGAAACTACCATACTTTCGTAGCGTGTTGTTTTGAAGCTTTATGAAAATGTTTTTGGGTAGTTTTGGATAGGTGGACACTTTCAAAGGGTCAAGGAAATTTTCCAACAGTCATCCAAGACTTGAAAACAATAATATGAAGACAACTCATCAGCCAAACCATTCGTTGAAGATAAAGACCAGTTTGCCTAAAAAATAGGGTTTGTTTCCAGATTTTGAGGAGGCTAATCAAGTTGTCAAGTAGTGATGAGTTCTGTAATAGCTTATTCGAACATGTGAAGGATTAGTTGTTAGATGTATAACTGTTTCAAGAGATAAGGTAGTTGATGTAATAACTATTTGTTTGAGTCCTATTAGGAAAATGACTGTTTAATAAAATAACTGTCATTTTCTCATTAAAGTAGATGTTTTCTTCTTATGAAAGGTCTTATTAGGAAAATTTAGATGAATCTAGCCAAGAGGTAGATCATCTCTGATGTAACAAGTCTATTAAAGGGTAGATATTCGAATTTGTAAAGGGTTGGATATTTTTTGGCAATACTGCAGCTTTATGTAATTTGACTATTTTTTCAGTAATACAGAAGATTTGTACTTGACCAACCTGAGATTCTCATGGAGTTTTTAGTGCTTAATTAATCTATACTCTATATGTGTACCATTTGCAGTGGTTTTCATAATTAATACTCATAATTCATAAGTGTATGCTCGGACTTCCTTTATTGATGAATTGATTGTGTTATTTCATGTTTCATGTGTGATTTACCTCTACTAGAAACTCTTACCTGACTCAGCTTCCATGTCAAGTGAAATTACCATTGAATTACTAAAATCGTTGCCTCCATAAGCCCAATGATTGTATACTTATACTCTTTTCAACCTAAACACATCAAAATCAAGTTATTTTCCAAGTAGAGTTAGCCATCTAGATTCATCATTATCAAATATCATTAACCCTTTTGAGAGAGCCTTCTCAGACTGAAGAGGCTAAGCTTCAGTTGCAAGTTGGTTTGAAACAATTACATGAAGTTGTCTTATTAGTAGCCAATCAAGTGCAATTTTGTGATAACACGGTGTTTAGTGATTTTGTTCTTACAACGTACTTCGTTCTTACGATTAGCTCCCAACGCTCGCACATTGGGGGGCAAGCTGTTACACCAATTTTTGGTCATATAAACTGTTACTATTAGATGGACCAAAGTACACCATGTAAGACCAATTTTACCATAGTAATATTTCTTTCACTATGAGAAATAATTTAATAAACCATAGTTTATTAAGTGATTTCTAGTCTAAACAGGAAATCCCATGGGGAATAATTAAATAAATCCTTATTTGTTTGGGTTTCCTCTAGGGATAATTAAATAAACCACTATTTAATTAATATTCCTGGTCATATTTAACCCAAAATAGGAGAATGAATTAGATAAATCATTATTTATCTTATTATTTTCTAGGAATAATTGTTTACATCATTATTTAATAATATTCCTTGTGAAATTTGACTAAATCATTTATAAATAATTGAATAAATTATTATTTATTTAGATGAATCATTTATTTATTTATTATTTCTAAATAAAGGGATTTTACCAATTTCAAATTCCTTTTCCCTCCAACAAAAATAATAAAATATTCCATGAAAGTTGGATCTAGATTTGGTTAATAATATTTTAATTATGCACCAATATCAAGACTAACTCAATATTTTGTTATAAATAGAAGGTTTTTCCATTCATTCACTACATTTTGTTGCCTTGAGATCACCTTTTGATGTATACTTTTTGTCTGACTTTGATCCTCTATCATTGTCATATTTTTCTACTTTTTTCTTCTGAGCTCCGTTTGACTTCCATTTTGTCTGGGTTTTGCTGCACCATCAATAGAGAGATATCTTGGATTTGAAGCACTCAGGACATACAAGAACCCATCCAAATAAAGGGGATTGGTAAAATATTTCTATGCTCCCTTCCCAGGTGTCATAATACAAAAAATCCTTTATAGATTCTTGCTTTGTCTATTGGATGTATGGAGAAAACTCTTTCTTATTTTTGTTGTTTAATTTATTTAACTGCATAGATCTGGATTTTTGTAGCATTTATTCTGATCACCTAATGCAAATATAAGGAAATTGATAGCCACATCTGATGTTAGGGTTGTTTGTTATGCACAGCTAAGGTGAAATTTTTTCGTACGCTTGTGATTAGAATTCACACTAACAATTATGTTCAAGAATAGATATTGGCGCTCAATATTCATCATTAAAAATATTTGATGTAGTCATTTTCATGCAAGAGAAAAACCTCAATGTAAACACATTGATACCTTTTTTCGTAATGAAACCAATTTTTGCACCACATTCATGGATGCACAACATTTCTCTTCAAAGGAGGAACATGCTTTAGATGTTTCTCGAATTGCTTGTCTCATAAATGGACACGGAGCATTAGATTTTTCAAGTTCTTGGAATGCATTTTGTACCTTAGTTTCATAGACAGATATAATATCCTATATCATTCCAACAACTTCAATTCTTCATCATGCAACAATAATTCACATTTAGTATTCTGATCAACTGGAATAACCATATAGTTATTCAAGTATTCTTTAACACCTCTTTCAAATCCAGTCTAAAACTCATTGTTTTGATTCAATATCAAAAAACCCCATATCAACTTGTGATGCACCACTAATCATGTTTGGAACAAATATTTTGTGCACTAGAGCATCTAGGATTGTAAATCTTGACTTCTTAGTTTCAAAATGAGCCCTATCAACCTCTAGTATCTTTCCCCTTTCTCGTTCTTCTTCATTTGTGTCCATGATATATGCCATATACCATCTTTCTTAGTTATTTTACTTTGCCTCTTTTTCATATTTTTGAATTGTGTGCTAATCCACCATTTTAGATAGAAATAGCATTTTCCCATTAGTTTTTGATTTACCAACATCAACATGATCAATAACTACAACATTCATATGTGTCTTCTCTTCAAATTCCTCTTGTGATAGTTGAGAATCCTAAAAATGTGCTTGAGAAAATTCTTAATGTCAACTTCTTTATTCTATTCCATGTCCTTTAATTCCAATGATTTCAAATTAGATACTACCTGCTCTTTTATGTTTATCATTCCTTTTGTCATCTCATGTATCTGATGAATTTTCTCTTCAAATAATGTCCTTTGATATTTCGATTCACAAGAATAGCTACCATCATTGGAAAATGAATCGCAATCTACGTTAGTTGCAACAGGACCAAAATTATCATCATTTCAAAACTGTATTTTATGCAATGAGGCCCTTAAAGATACATGTACTGAGTAGAGTACATGAAAATTTCCTAAGACTAGATTGTATGAACTAGCAGAGGTGTCATCATTTGTTAATATATGTTGACAAAACTCTTTATTACGACGCTTTGATATCCATTTGAATGTTTACCTTGTGCTGCGACATAAGAAAGCTAAGAAGCCAATGTTGTGGCACAAGTAATTCAATATGTTAGTGATATGGCATGGGGAATTCCATTAGCTATAATTGTGGCACAATAAATATAAGATTAATTGCACATATTATTCCTCGTTGGAGAAATAATGGCCTTATCAATGCCTAAATACTTTCACACACAGTTGAGGTTTTTCCATACAGGTTCAAGATATAATGAATATCTCACATTTTTCTTTGTGCCTAGGGTGAAAGAGAGTGAATTCCCTTCATTAGTACTCCCATTTCAACAAGTTTTTATATTGCCTCCAATGCATAAGGGCGTGATTTTAAGTGATCCTTAAGGGATATGATGTTGATTTTTGGTAGCATCGGAAGTGCTCTAAGTCTCAAAATATGTTGAGAGGCTTAGGAACATGTATTCCAAAGAACCTCGAAAAAATTTATGAAAATTCCAATCAGAATGCGTTTATTAAAATAATTAATTATTTTAATGTGACCATAATTTTAAACTTAGGAAAATTAAATAATTAAAGGGTATTAATAAAACAGAGTGTGAATATTCTAGAGAACATGGATCAAGTCAAGTTATAATCTTAGTCATTGATTGGAGATATAATCTCGTTCTTTGAATTCTCAATGAGAAGGCTATAAATTAAGGCTTGAGGGTCATTTGGAAAGACACACCGAGAGGATCCAGAGATAGAATTATTCTGATAGAGCAAGTTCTCAAAGGAAGATTAGATCTAAGTGATTCTCGATTGCAATTGAGGGGTAGAGACAATTTCAGTATAAGGATATTCTTTAGGCCAAGGATTAGTAGCGGAGAAGGTAGAGAAAGATGAGGAGGAGGAAGCGCATAGCCCAAAGTGAGTGATGAAGCACCTATAAGGGGTGACGCAGGGCCATGCAGGGCCCACATAGAGGCATCACATTTCTTCAACATAAATTATGATTTCAGTTTGGGAAATCCATATATGATTTGGGAAGGGCTAGATTTATTTTATGGAAGGGCTACAATATTACGCAGAAGGGATGATGCATTTCCAAATCTGACCCTACACAGGCCTACGCAGAGGCAACACAAAGGGAGTTGGGGTTTCATCATTTCAACTACTAGATCAACCGGGACTTGCAGAGTGATGTTTACTCACTGATTTTTTTCTATGTTAGTGTTTCTATGTAACTGAATCATCTATGAGACATTCCGAGTTGTATATAGAGTAATTAATGCTTAATAATAAAACCATTAGATCTACTGCATCGATTTTACGACATAAGATTTTTCCATGGAATTTCGTCCAAAAATAACGGTGTCCTATGTGTATATTTTTCTTTTCTCAGTTTCCTTATTTCAGAATCATAAGTAATTAAGTGTAGGTTTCTTCAGTAATTTTCTTCAATATTTCATGAAGAAATCTGAAATAATTCTGTAATGTAATTTACAAATAGGAGAAATAAATTAAGTTAGTTGCAGCATGATTCAGGAGATCATTTAGATCCAGGAATTTTCACATGGTATTGGAGAATTTGGTGTGAAATAGGAAGAGAATATCTAGCACTGAAACAAAGGCTGAATTTCTGCAGTAGCAGCAGTTCGAATCCCCAAAGGGATTGCACAGTTCTAGCTAGAAGGGCTAAATTTTCAAGGTGGTCTCTCTCTAAGTGAGTCGAAAGAGAGGTAAGGCTTTCAAATCAATATCTTGCCAAGGAAGAGGGGGTAGCTCATAGCCTTCACCCAGAGCTAAAGGTACAAAGTTTTTATATAAGCAGTTATGGGGCAAAGAAGCGTCAGACGAAAAAGAGGAGAACATAGTGAAGGAATTATTCCTCAATGAGTTATTGGCCGAGGAATTCAATTTTTCTTGTTTTCTGGGTAGCAAAGGAGAAGCAGACTTACCAGCTCCATTAGGGAGTGAGTAAGCCAACCTAGAAGCTATGTAGTAGCGAGAAAGAGGGAGAAATTCGATAGTTTTTGGCTGAGATGGAAGGTCAAAAACTTAGAGATCAGGTCAGTTGGAGGGATCCTCCAACTACGCAATCTGGAAGGAAAGAATAATATTCCTTCTGGATGAGTATGATCTCAAGGAATTTGTAGAAAAAGTGGTTGTTGTGTGTACAATATAGATTATAATAAAAAATGCAAGTTCGATATGGAAAAGGCCAAGAGACTTATCCTTGATGGTGTCAAGGATCGTATGGTATTTCATATAGCTAGTAAGAGCACAACCAATGAGATATGGGAGGCGTTGTTTGTGCTATACCAAGGAACTTCCAAGCAATGGAAGATGTACTTGGAGAAGAAGCTCTGGATGATCCAGATGCAGAAGGGGGAGCACATTGTTCAATTCCAAACAAGACTTCAGGAAATTTGTGATCAGTTAGCAGTCGTGGGATCTACCTCATCTACTACAACTATGGTGAGACTAGCCCTTAATGCAGTCACTGCAGAGTGGCAAGTTTTTGTCCAAATTTTCTTGGGCAGGGTGACACTACTAATTTGGAAGGTGATGTGGGTAGGTCTTTAGGAGGAGGAGCTGAGAAGAGATATGTTCAAGTGTAAACTTGACGATAGCAGTAGGAGAAGATCGAATAATTTGAAGGAGGAGGAGAATGAAATCCTCACATCAAAGGGCAGGTAGGGAAACTGAGACGCAAGAATGACGTCTCCAAGGTGAGGTGTTTCAGATGTGGTGAGATGAGACACTATATCACAATTTCCTTCGAAGAAAAAGGACAAGGATGAGAATCATGATCCAAATGTTGGAACTGCGAAGATTGAGGAGGATGAGTAGGCCATGAGTGCCCACGCATCTCTAGGAGGGAGATGGGGTGACATGGAACTGTAGTTCAACTTGAAATTCAGTTGAGAAGGATGCTTGAGGAACCCACCTCATGGATCATCACCTTGCTACGAGAGACCATGATCAGTAGTAGCGGGATGGAGGAGTTTTCAGTGGGAGCCAAGAAGTGGTGGAGCAAAAGATGTAGTGGTTAATAGGGCCAAATTATGAGCAACATAGAGCATAGAGGCAGTCGTGTGTAGAGGCACAGTGCAGTATATTCAGCAATACAATGGCTTCAGAGGGTAGCATGGGACTAACAGTAGTCAGATCTTCAACACCGAGGTGCATCCATTAAATGCTTGTTCAATTTTTTGGTGGATTCAGTTTCTTCTCTCAGTAGCTGAGTTGTAGTGAAGATGTAGTGTTAGCAGTGGAAGTGCTAGCAGCATAGTAGATGCAACACTTGAGAGAGATATATAGTACGGATGTATCATTGGTGGTGTAAATTCCAAGGGAAGAAATATAGTTTCAGTAGTAGCACAATGATTGGTGGACAACTTGTCACACATCAACAATGCAGAGGATGCTTCAGGGTCAGAGCAATGTGCAACAAGCATGTTGTTTGAGCACTTTCCTTGCTAAGAGGGAGTGTTTATTTTTTATAGCATCAAAATTTCTCTAAGTATCAAAACATTTGGAGAGGCTTAGGCACATGTATTCCAAAGAACCTAGAAATCATTTTTGAAAATTCCAATAGTACTCTTATGGTTGATTACTCGATACAATTTTGTAGGTTTTAACCCTAGGGTTTATGCCCCTCTGTGACCCCCCCTTTTTGTGCTCGACGCAATGAACAGGGGTAGATATCGCCCCCCCTGTGACCCCCCCGCGCATGCGACTAATCATGGAAATAATATAACACATACCCAAAAAAAATTTCCCTTTGTGAGAGGTGTGCACAATTTTATTTATTTTCTTGGTACACCCTCTATCACAGTAATGACCATTTTGATTTCATGGAGATCCATAAGATACATCCCAATCTTGAACTGCACCTTATTCCCATTGTTAACACTAGAAAATTGTACAATAGAAGATGACATTAATTAATGTCAAGCCAAAGGATTTACAGGGCTGGAATACATTACAAGATTTAGAAAGTATTTAAAAATCTCAAAGGTTTAAGGAAATCAAATTTGAAATAATCTTAAATGTTGATTGAGTGAATTATCCTTCGAGAAGAGTGCCTTTTGCGTGCCTTTTGGCCCGATAAGTGCGCATTCCTGAGAGTGGCGAAATGTCACTATTTGGGACCAGATAAAGAAAAGGACAAGTTACTCCTTACTTGGAGCCGCCTAAGGACATCCACCAACACCACCTTAGACATTATGTGAGCACACAATGGAATATTTGGAGCACACAAAGGAATCATACCTCTCCCTTGGGTCACCATCCACAATGTACCAAGGGAGGGAAGGAGGATTTGAAATCCCCTATATAAAGCCACCATGAGATGAAGAATTGGTAATCATATTGTTATGCTGGCCAAAATTGCCCAAGCAATACCAGCAGTGTGTGACCCGGAGCTGCAGACAGAAGGGACTCACTTGTTGCCCATCCAACAAGCTTAGTCCACATAGTAGAGAGAGAGGGAGACTTCACCGAGGCGAGGCTTGTAATGAACAACATCCTTGCATTGGGACCTAGAACCATTGTCCAGGGGCCCTTTGGCAAGAGGGTTAAGTATTCTGCCCCTTTCTACCAACGCTCAATAAGAGGGGCCTAGAGCCACCATTTGCATTATTATGTCGTTTGACTCACTAGAGCTTCTATTTATTTATGTTTACTTTTAGTTTAGTTTTTAGATTACATTTGCATGCTTATTGTTATATATAGTTTGCTCATTTAGTCCACTTCTTTCTGGCTATTACCAAAAATTTAAAGGGGTAAACCACACCCCTTAAACTGGTGTGATTTTGTACATACGTGCACCAAACACACCACAACAGGATTGACAACTCCACCAAAGTTTTATTACCAAGTTTATGTGGTTGTGCCTTCTTTTGTAGGAGACCTTTGTCTATGTTGTGGAGTGGAGATGATAGTCCTCTGATTTCTCTTGCAGTCCCTAAATTCACCCCAAGTGACAGAATGAAGAAGAGCAACTCCTAAATTTTTCTTTCACTTGTAGGAATTTCGCATGTTTCTTCCTCACAGACATGCAGGGCGCGCATTCAATGTTGACCCGCTCGTAGGAAGCACACCTGTCTCATCCTTTTGCGTGCAATTTATAGAATGAGAAATGTCTCCCTAAATTTTGTATTTTTCTTCTTGTAAGTGCTTGGCAGCCCCTATTGCATCTTCCAGCACTGGTTGTGGTACCCCGCAGCTTGTTAAAACTCACTTTTAGCTAATTTTTGGAGGCTTAGTGTCAGTTTTACTTCAAGTTGATTTTTTCAAAATATTCACATAGCTTAAGTAGGGGGCAAAGTAACTTTCATTCCAAAAAATTTATGTTTTGCAAATTTTGGTACTCACACCTAGATAGCTAGTCCAAGTAAGTGGCCCAAGACCATGCATGCATAGCTAGTTTTCTTTGTTCTAGTGTAAAAGCTTTTAGTTTAGTTCAATTTTTGCACTAGGAATTGCGGGACTAGGATTGAATTTTTTATAGAAGAGCAAGTAATATATGCTACCTTTGCACCCTCTGGTGACCCTAGGTAAGCATATGAATGCTCCATATTCACAATTCACCATCTCCCTATAGTTAGTCACATAGATTAACTAGAAAAATTTGAAAGTGGACCATTATCTGCACATGTTTTCCATTTGAGCCAGGAACAATACAACATAGTTTAAATAGGAGATTTTGTAAAGGATCAATGATATACACACATTCAAACTATGTGCTTATCCAGTTTATACTCACACACACTCACCCACTAAGTGAAGAAAGACCTAAAACTAACTTAACAAAACTCACTAAATTCTCCCCACAGGGGCCACAAAAGAATTTATAGCTTAAGTTAGGATCAAGCGGGTAGGCATCCAATAAGCAGCCTTGATTATAATTCATATTGAAACATAGAAGTTGTGTATTTAAGGAGCTTCAAATCCACCTATCATCCCATGACAAAGAAAAACCGAGCGCGATAGAGACCCTTTTTAGAGGGGGTTAGGCTTAGCGAGTGCCTGCAGTATTAGTTGGGGCTACCTGACCCGACTGATACTTGGTACTATTAGCTAACTACCAAGAAGCCCAAGACTCAAATACTCACTTGGGATGCTGGTTCTTAGTGGCTAAAAACTAGGGCAACCTTTACCTTATAGGTGACAGTGCAAGCAAGTGCTAGACCCTCTACCCTTACCTTGGTGGATTCTCTTTGGCTGACTGGGGGTGTCACTAGCTCTTACAGGACATTGTGCCACACTCACAAGAAAAATTCTCAAGGCCCAGTTAATTTTGAGTGTGTGAGGATGCATAGGTCTTCTAGGATTTGAGTATCATATACAAACGAACAAAAACCACTTTTTGGATTGCTTGATCACATAGATTAATTTAAAGGGAAATCTATTTTGTTTTTCGCTTTATTTTATGTATGTGACAAGAAGTTTTTCTTTGATCATAGACTCGATCCTCTCAAATTTTTCCAAAAAATCTAGGTGACACCTGATAGGTACCAATAGAACCTCATCTATCCAGGCATATTTTCGACCTCCCCCCATTACCGGAAGGGGTTCCAGGTCTTTCATCGTTTAGGCATCAAAGATGGAATATTGCCACCATCATTGGTTCGTCCTTTATTGGGATAGTCGTAGTTGGAAACCCTAGTCGGTCTCCCAACACCACACCACATACCACTCCTCCCACAACCATGAGGGGGCTAAGGAGTGCATCCCATTCAGGAAGCCAGCTGAATACAAAGCAGGGTACGTTGCAGACTAACCCTCGTTCTAACCAGAACTTTGTGTCTTCACACATTGCAATGGTGTCAACCTCTCTGTCACCTTTCTTAGCTTTGTTGAATCTACCCGATTTAACCAAAGTAAAAAATAACCCCATCACACACGATCCTACATGGCCTCTCATTCCCACGAAGCTCCCTTCAGATATACCAAAATTCTAAGGAAAGCAAGTGGAAGACCCAGGTAATCATGTCATGACCTTTCACCTATGGTGCTCATCGAACAATATCATTGATGACACTATTCCATTGAGATTGTTTCAATGCACTCTCACTAGAGTGGCCGCGAAATGGTATGTGGAGCAGCCCTTAGCTTCAAATGGAACCTTTAGCGCCCTTGCTACCGCATTCCTAACATATTTTCAGTTACCCATTCACCATGATTCTGGAATGGAATTACTAACTCATTTTAGACAAACCCCTGTTTTCCACATCTCATACCATCTCCATGAATGGAGACATCATCGTAGTTTATGTAAAGCTAAACTCGACGACTGGGTTCTCTTAGTTTTTTTCTTGAAAACTCTGACGATGGATATTTCAAAGGATGTGGTGCAGTAGAACCCCACATCCGAAGAGGACACAATCAACAAAGCCCAAAATCTTGAGTTGATTTAAATGTAGTCAGGATACATTTATAAAATCCAACCTAATGCCTCACGCCTGCAAAATTTTCAAGAAGTGCCAGGCACGTCGAAATCTATAGATGGACTAATTGGTTCAATGACCCAGGGTTACCTAGGCAGCAACAGCCAAAACCCTGGTTACTCATACAGTTCTACCGAGAACGTGCCTCAACCCAGTTTTCAAAGTCATCATATGGCTCAGTAAAATTTGACTAATAGGGCGCAAGCGTACCACCAGGCAGGACCTTATCCTTCGACTCAAGGGAATCAATACGCTAAAATGAAAATTGATGGAAGAACTCCCCTCCAATAGTCAGGTGTAAACCCGAGATTGAATTACGCTCAGTCCCTAGCACACGACCCACCTCTGCAAAATAATGCATAGGTGAAATTTGTACAGTCGTCCCAAAACCAACCACACCAATATAACCAGGAGAACTAATCTCCTAACATGGTAAATAAAAAATCCAAAAAAATCCAAAAGGGAACCCTGGATAGGGGGGCAAAAACCAGCAGCACCCACCGTGATCCCAGGCTGGAGGTAGCTCCAATCGGAATTGGAACTAGGAGCCAAGAAATGACCAACGACATAACAAAAGGCCACCTCTTCGAAAAAACCATTCCTGTTCATTATGTGGTGAGTACAGGCACTATACTCACTCCCTGAGCTAAAGAAGCTACATAGTAACCGAGGACAAGGAGGATCTTCCCACAACCAGCCGTTATGCAAGAACCTTTCCCCAACCAAGAGACGGTAAGCACTCACCAGCAAAATATAGACGATTCGGGGAAAAGCAGCCATGAAATCTACATGATTGGAGAAGAGATGTTTTTCCAGACACAGAATCACAACTATGACACCCCACTAGGCACCAATATGTCAGGGGAAAGTATCAGTGTGCCAACTACATCTTTGACCATTTCAAATATGTCTATAGAACCATTGCAAAAAATGGCAAATGGACCTAATAGGCAAGCATGAAACTACTCCAAAGCGGCCCATAATTATAGCATTGTGGATGATTTAGCACAATCCCCCATTGTTATTTCATATTTAGAAGTTTTTTAGTCATGCCCAAAACAACAGAAATCTCTACTTTCTGCATTAGGCACCATCAACCTTGTTGATATGCGCTTGATGGATTTTTACTGAGACAAAGCCACCCCCCTGCTTCCTTCCATGGTTGCCTTCGAGATACCAGTGTTGGTGTAGAATATCACTATCCAAAAATGTGTCATATATGAGGGTGCATTCACATGCATCATGTCAAAAAAAATTTGGCAGAAGCTAGGTTCTCTCGAACTAAAACCCTCATTCATCACGCTTCGAGGATACGATGGTCGTCCCTCGACCCCCGTCGACCTCTACCAAAATGTCCCGGTCTGTTTAGCTGGAAAGATGGTCCACAGAGACATTGAAGTCTTGGATGCTCACTTGGATTAAAATATACTCCTCGGACGGAGTTATATGTACGCCATGTTTGCCATAGCCTCCTCCATCTTCTGCATTATGATGTTCCCCCATTAGGACCACATCATTACTGTAGACCAGATGAAACATAGTGAGAAGGGTCCCCTAACCAACACAAATGTAATTCTACCCTATGTAGATACAACCTCGGATGGTCTTTCACGGTACCAAGAATATGGCCCTGGAAAATTCAAACCATCATCCATTTTAGGGTCATTCCTAGGAGATCCTCCTATTATCCTTGAGGCATCACCGGATGTCACAGGATCTTCGGTATGCGTGATGTCTAGATCAAGCTTCGAGGCTAGTTAGGACATAGAATCAAACAATAATGACACCGAGGCATCGACCACGGGAGCCTCTCTAGCCTACGCCACCTCCCAAACCCCTTTCCTCTCCCCCCCAGGTAGATTCATCTCCCAGCAGTTTTTGGCAACACTGGTGTTACCCAACATATCGTTGGCATTCCCACTTTGGTAAATTGTTCCTCTTTACGAAATAGGATCCACCCATGTTACTGCCACAGGGTTGAAGCCCCTTAGTCCCGAGGAGCCCTCACCCGTCTAAGAAACAGTTGAGAGCACCCCTGCAAAGGAAATTCCCATTGCAAAACTAGTGATCACCACTAGGAAAAACGAGAAGAGAGGAAAGAAGATGGTGACCCCCTCCATTCAACGTGAATCAACAGTCTGTGCCATATGTGACATAATAGGTCATCCTACCCATATGTGTTCGAAGATGGATGAATTAAAACCACTCCTTGGCTCTGAAACAGACATCTCGATGTCGCGTTCCTGTAAAAAGGATCCTACCACCAAAGGTAAAGGCAAAGCGCTGCGTACCAATCACGCATGTGCTCTCTGCAGCAACTATGGGAACTATACCCACAATTTTCCATAGATACCATGATATAGGGATGACTTACATGCCATCGAGCGATCCTATGAAGAGGATCCCTCTACCTAGTCTATCAGAGATGAACCTCATATCATCCTGTACCTTCAGGAGGAACAAAGGTCACTAGAAATACAACCATTTCTCCCTCCTCCCCCCAAGCCACCATACACCAATCAGGAACAGGAGAACCTAGTCACCTCATCCTTTTGAGTTATCAGGCGCATCGATTATTGAAGACAGCTTGATCAAGTCTTTGACCCAAGGTCACCTAGGTAGCAGTAATTTGTATTCAAGGTGTGACCATGCACGTCGATTCTGCAGACAGCTTGATCAGGTCTTTGACCCAAGATCTCCTAGGTAGTAGTAACACCCATGGTACTTAGGGAGTTACCAAGTAGGTATATTCTGTAGACGGATTGTTTGAGTCTTTGACCCAAGATCACCTAGGTAGTAGTAGTACCATGTGCATCGATTCTGCAGAAGGCTTGATCAGGTATTTTTCCCAATATCACCGAGGTAGCAGTAGCACCATGCACGTCGATTATGTAGATGGTTCGATTGGGTCCTTGGCCCAAGGACACCTAGGCAGCAGTAATCAATACCCTAGATACTCATATGATTCTACTTAGAATGTATCACAACCTGTCTATCAGGAAAGTCACCCCAGCACTCATATACCAACCAGGGACAAGGGAACCAATATCCCCCATTCCCCACACAAAATGGACCAATGGAACAACATAATGCGTTGGTAAATCTAGTGAAACCCTTCCTAGGCTCATCAACAACCATACAACCAGGATAATTATGACAATACTCCAAATGCTACAAAAAGAAGCCGAGGAACAAACAAAAGGGATATCCTGGATAGGGGCCAGTAACCGGAAATGCCCCCCCTGATCTTAGTCTAGGGGAAAGCCCAATTGAAATCAAAGCTAGGATCCATGTAACAACTCCCAAGGGAAAACCAGAGCTTAGAGTATCTGATCACTAGACTAAAAGAAGCATTGTGATCCATAACAAACAGAGGTGATGCCACACATTCACACTCCTGAAAAATATAATTTTTTAGCACCGGAAATTATTCCCTCTCTCATATTATTTTTTTAAAGCTCATGAATTTCAATAATATTTGATAAAGAAGATGCTTTCACTTGAGGTAGTTGTTTTTACAAGAAAAGCTCGCAAAACATCCACAACACCATCTACTGAAATTTCCAGAGTAGGTATCATTCTATCCCCAGCATGATAGAGTCCTAGTCAACTCTGCATATCCTAACATCATTTCTCCATAAAAAATCAACCATAGGGTCCTCATATCCGACTATGTTTATCATCACCTCACCCTGCACATGATAAAAATCCTCGTTGGTTGGTAGAGCCTCCCCTCCAAGGCGCTCGTTACCCACAGTAGACCATATCACAAACAAAAGTTCTGCCATGGCCATACCACTTCAGTCCAGGAAGCACCTCATGCCCATCCATTCATCATGCATAAGGTCAATTTTACCATAAAAGTTGAAGCCCCCTTCCCGGACGACCAGTTTGTACAAGAAGATCATAAGCGCACGACCGCGCCTTGCATTTGGCCCACCATACCTCCACCAGCATAATCCCATCTGCGACATTTTTACAGCTTCTTAATTAACCCCACACATGATACCAACCAATAGGACCCCCACCCTCAGCAAAACACCTTCCTCATGCCATCAGTGAGCAATCACTTTCATGTTTTGGGGTACCCGTCTCTGTGTTTTGTACAAACCGAAACCCATTATTTTATTATTTTGGTAAGTGTACAAATATCGCAAACATTGCACTTTGTCCCTTCACCCTCTCATTTCATCTTTTCTCCCATGGCGACAGTCCCTGAACACCCTTGGTCAGAGTATTTCACCCCCATGCACAAACCATCATGACATTCATAGCCGGTCTACACTCACCCTAGAAGTCCTACCAACTCCTGGGATTTCCCCTTTAGAAATAAGTATGACTACCGCCAATATGCTCAAGTGTACTCTGACCTCAGGCCACGGAATTCCCATCGTCAGTTTTCAGTCGCCACTCGCCAACATGCCTATGTTAAACCCATCACATCCAAGTCCCCGACCCCTCAGGTCGGCAACCCATGGTTCGATTTAGGCTTCCTTTTTGTTGACCTCAACACCTCTTTTCCAAAAAGGAAGCAGTACCTTGGATCACCCCTCTCCATGCAAAGGGGCATCCTCGGGTGGCACTGTGGGAGACATCATTGTCCATAGATGTCATCGATCCTCCTGACATTAGACTATGACAAAAGCTTTCATGTCAAGATGGTATCGTACCTTACAACCATTGCACTTTGATCAGATCTGTCAAAGGCCCGTGCCTCCATAAGCATCTCTGTCAACAATGCTTACACGGGAAGGTCCCAACCAACACTTATGCGTACATTGCACAGCTATATGGCATACCAAGTTTACACATATAGGTACCACATTCCACATATCGTGAAAGAAAAAATGCCCTGAGGGCGTCAGCAGTCGTCATCAACAATCGCCAACATCAATACCATAGTAGTGACACAGACAGAACATATATCTGTTAAATTTGTTTAACTAGCCCTAGCATCACGAGCATGGGACATGTCTGTGTCATTGAAATTTTGTAATTATTGTAAATTATATTTTCTTGCAGGGATCCCTTAGACTTGGCCATTCTTGGAAATGGTGCAGGGTGTGTTCAAACCCAAGGCTTCACGTAGATCTCTCTCTCTCTCTCTCTCTCTCTCTCTCTCTCTCTCTCTCTCTCTCTCTCTCTCTCTCTACGCACGATATAGAAAAGAAGCTATAATGTATTTTAGCTATACAATCCTTCCTAGACCTCACACATTAGGGGGAAATTGTTAACACTGGAAAATCGTACAACAGAAGATGACATTAATTAATTTATAGCCAAAGGATTTACAGGGCTAGAAGACAATACAGGATCCCGAAAGTATTTAAAAATCTCAAAGGTTTTAAGGAAATCAAATTTTAACTAGTCTTAAATGCTGATTGCATGCATTATCCTTTAAGAAGAGTGTCTTTGGCATGCCTTTTGGCCTGATAAGCACGCATTCCTGAGAGTGCTGAAATGTCACTATCCGAGACCACATAAAGTAAAGGACAAGTTACTCCTTACTTGAAGCCGCCTAAGGATAGCCACCAATGCCTCCTTAGACACTATGTGAGCACACAATGGAATATTTGGAGCACACAAAGGAATCATACATCTCCCTTGGGTCACCATCCAAAATGTTACAAGGGAAAAATAAGGATTTGAAATCCCCTATATAAACCACCATGAGATGAAGAATTGATGATCACATTGTTATGCTGGCCAGAATTTTCCAAGCAATACTAGCAGTGTGTGACCCAGAGCTGCAGACAGAGGGGACTCACTTGTTGGCCATCCAACAAGATCAGTCCACACAGTAGAGAGAGAGGGAGACTACACTGAGGCGAGGCTTGGAATGGACAACATCCTTGCATCAGGACCTAGAACCATTGTCTAGGGGCCCTTTGGCAAGAGGGTTAAGTATTCTGCCCCTTTCTACCAGCACTCAATAAGAGGGGCCTAGAGCCACCATTTGCATTATTGTGTTGTTTAAATCGTTAGAGCTTCTGTTTATTTATTTTTGGTTTTAGTTTAGTTTTTAGATTAAATTTGCATGCTTATTGTTATATATAGTTTTCTCATTTACTCCACTTCTTTTTGCCTATTACCAATAGTTTAAAGGGGTAAACCACACCCCTTAAACTGGTGTGATTTCATACATACGTGCACCAAATACACCACAACACCCATTAAAAGGAAATACGTAGACAAGAATTTTCAATAGTGTCATGGTCCGACTACCTCCAATATCATAAAGAAATCTTATTCAATAAAGAATAATTATTTACATCACAAATCCAATTGTTTAATGGAAATAACATTGCTAAAAAAAATGATAATCATTATAGATACAAAAATCTTAAAGCATCCTCTCAAGATATAGGATATACATAGGTCCAATTTTTGGTATGAATCATGCCACTTTTAAAAGTAGGCTACAAAAATACATGAGTCAAAAATAAATGAAGAACTACTTTTCGGCGTTGTTTTTGAGTATAGGATTCATGTTCTTCTTTGAGGCATATAAAATTTGGTTTGAAATATTTTACCCATAAAATTTCTAGCCTTTTATTGGGTGTGTGTTATATTCTTTCCATGAAATATTTTACCCATATAATGGAAACATCCCCTGTCGAGGGGGTTTTAGGGGCGTGACAACGTCCCCATAATTTTTTTTGGACCCTATATTAGGTGGGAATACCTACATATGCTTTTGTGCATGGGTTTTGCACATGGTTTTGGGCATGATGGTTTTTTGTCCATGGTATTTTGTAGATCTGGTCAAGGGAACTACTGTTATGTTCTAATCCATGGTTAATGGATTGGGGTTTATGAATGTTTTGACATGTATATATATGTATTATAACATTGAAAGGAATATAATTTAAAATCAATCTGGTATTCTAGGTTTTGGGATCCAGGGGAAAATATCTGTGTATATGTATATGTTTGTGTACTCGTGATCGTTTATTTTCTATTTTTAAGAATTCGTTTGCAGGTAGCTTATGTACATGGTTAAAACCTACATTTGGTATTATATTTGTTTTAGCTTGAAGGTGACGCCTTTTCCGTTGACAGGTTTTTCTCAGGCCTGTGGTAGACCCTATTCAGTGGGATATATGTAGGAACAATTCTTGTGGTGAAAGAATATGGCAAGAAATGGAAAGATAGAGATCCTTAAATTTAATGGTCAGAGTTTTGAGTTGTGGAAGATCAATATGGATGATTTGATAGTGGATAAATATAAGTGGATCGTGGCAGATCAAGGTACTAAACCAACAACAATGTGAGATGAATACTGGGAAAAGTTGGATCGAAAAGAAAAGAGGATAATACTATTGTGTATCTCAGATTATGTATTGTTGAATGTATATGGGGAAGCTATAGTGAAGGCTTTGTGGGACAAGTTTGGGACTTTGTATCAATATAAGTCTCTCATGAACAAAATGGTCCCACAGAAAAAGTTGTATAACCTGAGGATGAAGGATGGAGACTCGATGACAGAGAATCTAAACGCCTTTAATACTGTGGTAAGTCAGTTGTTATCTATTGATACTAAAATTTCAGATGAAGATAATTGCATCATTTTTTTGTGTTCTCCACTAGATTCGTGGGATAGTCTAGTTGTTGCAATAGGTAGCAAAACAACTACCTTGAAGTTTATTGAAATTGTCTCATCTTTGTTGTCAGAGGAAATGAGACGAAAAAATATGGAGGGCCAGAATGGATATGCCTTGTCTATATGAGGATGGTCCCATAAATGAGACAAAAAAAATTCCTTGAGTGGGAGATATAAATATAAAGGGAGATGAAAATCTCCAAGAAAATGTATAAAGGTGTGATGGAAATTTGGAAAGGAAGGGAACTTAAAAAAGGATTGAAGATATAAATATTTTGAGAAAGGAAATGGATCTGATCATGCTCCTTCTACAGAGTCTAAAACTACCTTAGATGAAGGTGGGAATGTGTATTTTGGTTCCTCTTCAAGTACACATGTAGATCATGAGGCATGGTTGATTGCCTCAGGTGCATCGTTTTACTTCACTCCCCATAGGGAGTGGTTCTATGAGTATGAGAAATATGATGGTGGTGATTTATTCCTAGGGGATGAAAACAAGGCCAGACAATTCAGATGCAGAAAATTCGAGCTGAAGTTGCAAGGTGGAAGGATTAGAACACTTCCTGGTGTTCTTCATATTCCTACATGGCAAGAAATATAATTTTTTTAAGAAAGATGGATGATGCAGGTGTAAAATTTTTTTTCAATAAGGATACATGCAATATGGATCCGGTAGCATTGGTATTGATGTGGGGAGTTTGGATTGGAACTTTTTACATGCTTCTAGTTAGCATTGTTATTGATGGGTGCAACGTTTATGTGGTTTCTGAAAGTGGAGATGAAAACCTTGTGGCCTTTGGATAAAATACCATGATATGACATCAAAGGATTGAATATATTGGATAGAAGGGCCTTCGAATACTTCATGCCAATGTTATGGTAGAAGGTATGTCTAATTCATCTCTAGATCTTGATTTTTGGGAACATTGTGTATATGGGAAGCAAAATTTGGTGAGTTTACCCTCTAGTGCTAAAAGGGCGAAATGGATATTAGAGATTGTGTAAAATGATGTGTTTGGACCTATGTTAGTTCCATCACCAGGTAAGTATGTGTACTATGTGTCATTTATAGATGATTTCTCAAGGAATACATGGATATATTTCCTTAGGAAAAAATATGAATTCTTTGACAAAGTTAAATAATTTAAGGTTCTGGTGGAAAACCAGATAGAGAAGAAGATAAAAGTGTTGAGGATAGATAATGGTGGAGAGTTATGCAAGAATTAATTTGAAGAGTTCTATAAGAAGTGTTCTATAGAACGAAAAAAATTTACTCCATACACACCGCAACAAAACGAAGTTGCAAAAATAATGAATAGGACGTTGATGGAAAAGGAAAGAAGCATGCTCAGTGGTGATGGGTTAGGACACAAATTCTAGGCATAGGCAATGGAGACTATATGTTACCTAGTTTACAGATCACCTTCATCAAAATTGGAGGATAATACTCCACATGAGGTATAGAATGATAATAAACAATATCTTTCACATATAAGGGCATTTGGTTGTGATGCATATGTACATGTTCCAAAGAAGAATATAACCAAGTTGGATATTAAAAATGAAACATGCATCTTTATTGGGTATAAGGATGGTTTAAAAGGTTATAAGATTTGGAACCCATAAACAAGGAAGGTTGGGTATAGCCAAGATGCGTTATTTAAAGAGGAAAAATATGTTGTTTAATATGAATTCCTACCTTCCGGATGCGGATGATTAAAAGGATCTATGGGACATCCGTCCCTGGCCAACTCCCAAGGCGTCTCGCATGGGGTGGCCATATGGCCCCCCGCGGCGCCATTAATTCTGACTTCAATTCGCATGCGATCAGAAAATTTAGTCTCCAACGCTGGCTCCTATTCATCCTTGGTATGCACAGTCGGCTCATTATGGATTCTGAATCGGGTTCTCCAGACCATTCTAGCTCTGTTTGCAGCTCTTTGAAACCTATTTACAATGCTTACTCTGCGGGTGCAGTGCCCAATGCCCGAACTCACACTGGTCGTCGCTGCTCGTTGTTCAGCTGTATAGAAACTATTCTTGGGTATCATTTTTCTCATAGTGCCTTCTGTCATTCCAATCTCAATTTGCAGATCCATCCTGGCTCTCTCCGTGGTCTTGCTCCTATCCAAGCTTATTCCCCTTGTCTGTGGCCTGTTCAAGACGCTGAGACCGCCATTCCTAGACTCAGGCAACGAATGAGGTGTCGCCGTGGTGCTACTCGTGGCAGACCTACAAGTGCGCGACCCTCATCCAGTCTCGATGAAGCTTCCTTCACTGATCAAATTGATAGGCAGCATTCTCAAGCCCCCCTCCATCAATGGGACCATGACAATCCTCCTGGCTTCACCCATGACTTTACACCCCCCTCTCCTCCTCCTGGCGTGCCTCTGAATCCTGTTTCCCCTGCCCCTCATCCTTCTGGAAGCCATTTTCTGAGGCAAACCTCACAGAGAGCGGAGCTTCGATTTGACTGTGCCTTCAATCACCCCACCATCACTGCTTATGTTACTATAACCCTACGAGAAGAGTCAACTCTTCGTTCTCCTCCTTGGCATGAACCTCCACCCTCTCCTCTTGACCCCCGCCCCAACCCTGCTGCAATGCCTCCTGTTGGTCCGGGCAACCCCCTTGTCAATGCCTCTCCATCCCTGGATCATCTCTTTATGCAGGTGGATGAAAATCCCTCTAACAAAGATGGAGCTCAGAACGCTGCTGCAGAAGATTCCGAGGAATATTACGGGTGTCGCATTGAGGAGGATTTGCCTTCTCCTGCCAACACCAATTAACTCTGCTATGACTTGGCTCAGTATGGTTTCTACACTTGATTATATTGTAATAAATACTGGTTTTTTTTGTTGTCTACAACAACAGAAGCTGCATGATAGTGTTGTCTTTCTATAGTTTTCTTATGTTCAATGTACTGGTCTGTCCACCGGTTTCCCTTTTCAAGGGCGGTGCAACTGTTTTTAAAAAGAACCGGTTTCCCACCTGGGCAGTTCATCAAAGTGATAGAACATGGACATCAAGCCTGGTCTCAGGCTCCCATAGCTGAACTGAGGCAGTTTTGTAACATTATGTTTGCATAATAGAATTAGCACAATTTAGAAAAAAAAAAAAAAACATGAATTCCTACCAAGGGAACCTCAGAAGATAGAGTTTGAGTTAGAGGAAGAATTAGACTCTACAACAGAACAAGATTAAGAAGAGGAAGATCCAAAAACTCCAGCTTTGAGAAGATCATTTCGAGAAATAAGGTAATCAGAAAGGTATAGTCCATCTTCTTTATGTTCAAAATTTTCTTTATCTATCACTAATGATGATCCCATAACTGTCAGGGATGAAGTGGATTCAGAGGATGGAAAGTTTTGGATGGAGGCCATGGTTGATGAAATTCCATCCTTACATAAAAACTAGGCTTGGGATCTAGTGGAGTTATCTATTGGAAGGAAACCCATTGGAAATAAATGGGTGTTTAGGAAGAATATGAATGCAAAAGGCAAGGTGTATAAATACAAAGCTCGGTTGGTAGGAAAAGTTTATTCCTAGGTGTCGGGAGATTATTTTGGTGATATTTTTTCTCCTGTTTCTAAGGTAGCTTCTATTAGATTAATTTTATTTGTTGCTACTGCATTTTATTTTGAGGTAGAATAGATAGATGTGAAGACAATATTTATTCATGAGGATATGGAAGAAGAGATCTACATGACACAACTTGAAGGCTTTGTGGTAAAGGGTAAGAGATAATTGGTATGCAGGTTAAAAAAGTATTTACATGGGTTAAAACAGTCACTAAGGATGTGGTATCAGAAATTTTATACATATATACAGGGACTTGGCTTCACCAGAAACAAAGCGGATCATTTTTTGTATTTTAAATTAATTGGTGACCGTGTTATTTATTTGGTCTTGTATGTGGATGATATGTTAATCATTGGAAATGAAAAAGAAATTATCCAAGATTGGAAGACCCAATTGTCCTCCAAATTAAACATGAAGGATCTTGGTGCTGCAAACTATATTTTGGGCGTGGAAATTAAATGAGATCAGGCAAAGAGGAAGCTTTGGTTAAACTAGAGGAAGTATTTCGAGACAATATTGTAGAGGTTTAATATGAATAATCTTGAACTGATGAAGGTTCTTATTCCTGTAGGTGTAAAGTTATCTGCTGAATAGTGTCCCAAGACATAATAAGAAGAAGATGACATGTCCCATGTTCCATATGTAAGTGCAGTGGGTAATATGATGTATGTAATGGTTTGTAGTAGACCAGACATTGCATATGGGTGAGAGTACTAAGTAGGTTTATGTCAAAACCAAGGAAGGAGAATTGGAAAATAGTGAAGCGAGTTTTCACACATTTGCGTGGCACTAGCGATTATGGTTTGTGATACCAAGGAAGACCAAAATTGGACAAAGTTTTATAAATACGTTGCTTTTTTATGCAAACTAGGTTGGAGATCTGGATCAAAGAATATTTAAAAGTGGGTATTTGTTTAGCATATTTGGAGGTTCAGCTAGTTGGATGAGAAAAAGATAGTTTTTAGTGGCTCTTTCAACCACAAAGGCATACTACATAGCAGCCACTCATGTAATCAAGGAATACATTTTGTTGCATAGATTGTGTTAAGGTATGGAGTTGGTGAAACTAGCTATAAGAATAGATTGTGATAGCCAAAGTGAAATTTTCTTGGCTAAGAACCCTAATTATCATTCAAAGGCAAAGAACATTGATGTTCAGTATCAATTTGTGAGAGATATGGTTCAAGACAAAAATGTGTTGTTGGTAAAGGTGTACACTTGGAAGAATGTTGCAGATGCATTGAAGAAGTTTGTGAGCACTGAGAATTTCTCTTGGTGTAGAGAAAAAATGGCCATTGCAGGGTTGCACGAATGACTAAATTCTCCTGCGTCTCCCTGTGGAAATAAAACAACAAGTGGGATAAATTTGGGTACGTGTTATATTCTTTCCACGACTAGCCCCACACAAAAAAACATTGGACCCTATATTAGGTGGGTGGACCTACCTAGGGTTTTGTGCATGGGTTTTGCACATGGTTTTGGGCATGATGGTTTTATTTCCATGGTATTTTGTATATCCAGTCAAGGGAACTACGATTATGTTCTAATCCAAGGTTAATGGATTGGGTTTTATTAATGCATCAACATGTATATATATGTATTGTAGCATTGAGATGAATATAATGAAAAATCAATCTAGTAGTTTGTGTTTTGGGATTTAGGGAAAAATACTTGTGTATATGTGTTTCATGTTTATGTTCTCTCCATTATTTTTTTTATTTTCTTAAGAATTTGTTTGTAGGTAATTTCTGTAGAGGTTTAAAACCTACACCTTCCCTATTCCACTTCCAACATCTCTAGTACTAGTACAAACTAGTCCCACATAAGATCCAACGAATGATGTTGCTCCAAATACTCTATCAAGAGAATTTATTGTGCTACTAATAACACGTACCTCTTTAAGTGTCTTCCTTGCCTCTAATTATTTTTGTTCATATTTGAATTCTCGCAACTATTCTTCTTTGCTATATTCATCATAATGGACCTTAATAGTAATAGTTCCCCTGTCATTTTTTTCTTTGAATCTAAGTGTGTCAAGAGATGCCAAGAGTTGCAACACAATATCCTCCAATTCATCCAATGGATATTTTACGAAACCAATTTTCTTATATTGGCCAAGTTCAATTTTATAAAACACCTCTAGTACAAGTTCTAGAGTCTTTTTCTTGAACATCAAGGTCAAAATCTTCATTCCATTCACGATTAAGAATGTTTTTGACCACTTTTATTTTCACTTTAAAGAAAACCAGAATGTAGAAAACACCATATGGATTAGATTTTCAAATAATCTCCATGTTTTTCAACAATTTTTCTCTTACTACTATAACTTTAATTTAGTCTTCTTGTCTAAGATCAAGTTCACTTGTATCGATAGGTACTCCTCCAATTGAAACAACAATTGGTTGGCCACTATTTTGAAAAAGTGTAACTAGGTCCAATATTCATAATGACATGTGTAATTATGATTTTATGTAATTGATTAAAAGAAGAAAAATAAAATTATTTTAATGTTTGTCTCATGGGTTTCATGAGTAAGGAATATGGCTCCCATTGTGAACCTTTAGGATTATCATCTAGTCATAAAAGTCAATTTGAGTCAATTTCATGTATGAAGGACCCTTCATGGGAATATTACAATTTTGTATGTGATTAAATATATAGGAAGGCCCTCCAAGACCAAGAAAAGTCTCCTCCTCAAGCAAGCTTCAAGAAGGATAATTATATCTCCATCAAATGACACGTGGACCCAAATTGTAATGATGTCGGCTTATTATGATGGAAAACATGTATAAATAGGTTTTCTCAGCCTTATTTCAGAGACATAATTTTAGAGAGAGTTTTAGTCATCATTATTTTGAAGTAAGAGGTGCTAAGTGAAACAAGGAAGTTTATTATCAAGCGAAGGAGGACGAGTATAACTTGAGATTATTTTCTGGTATGTTTTTGGGTTGATATCCTCCACACGAGTGAGAAAGCAAGAGATAAGTTGAGGCAAATGAAGTCAAGAGGAATTTAAGTCCTCTTGGGTAGCCAAATTAGAGTAAGGTAAAATAAAAAAGGGAGTCAAGTCAACCAATGAGGAGACCCTATCCAGAATGAAGAAAATCAAGGCATAGGATTGCAACTTAGGTTTTTGAATTAGGATTAAAAAACTAATTCAAGGAGGCTGAAGATTTGAAGCAGAAGGAGGTAGAAGTGGAAGAGGAGCCAAGAAAAGGTAAGAAGCAGAATATTGACTATCATTGTCCAAGGACTTCATGAATGGAACTTGTGTCTTGGTATTGGAGTGGAAAATAGGTCAAGGGTCTTGGTATTCGTCATTTGGAATCTCTATAAGAAGAAGAATTTGTTCAGGTTTTCCTCTCAAGTAGGAGATATTTTAGCCCCATTTTATAGCCTGTATTCCATTACGATTGTCTCTTTATGACTTATGCATTGGTATTTTTTTTATGAAGAAAAATAATAATATCGTAGGTAAAATAAGATCCTAATATAAAGAAGTAAAAATCACTCACAAGCAGTTTCTAATAGAAGAGAAATGAATTAATTTATATGCCCTAGATTTCTCAACATGGTATTAGACCTAAGGTGACAGATTCAATGAAGGGAATCTTATCAAGGGACACTCAAGGATCAAATATTGAGAAAGGAATCAATCCAAGATAATATTTAAGACAAGATCTACAAAGGAAGCATTAAAACCCTACATCGAAGAAGGATTGTACAAAAAAGTCTTGGGATTATCATTACGAAAGTAATTCCAAGTTGAATATATGAATAAAGGTCCTTACCATTGAATACATCACCAAGACGTCATAATTTATGTTCATCAAAGGATCCAAATAGATCTCACACTTCGTGGGATCAAGGATCTCTCTTGAAGAAAACTACCTTCATCAAGCAAAAGTTTTTCTATATATCATCATAAACATCAATAAAGAAGCAAGGAGAAGGAGAATTATATCAAGTAGGTATTTTTATGTCCAAATCTGAATCTTTCAAAATTTATTTTTGCAAGGAAAGAAACAAATTGGTTAGGGCTTCAAACTATATTGCATGGAAGGAAAGGACATATTTGAATCTCATTGAAAATGAGGTTATGGAACATGTGAAAGTATCTATCACTAAACCAAGAAAGGAATATTATCAAGCTCTTTAAAGTTATATGAAAGGGGAAGTTAGGACTCAAAGGATTCTCATAGAATCCATCAAACATCCCCTCATCCCATATGTATCTAAACTCAAAACTTCAAAAGAAATATATGACAAACTGGTAGAGTTGTATTACGTAAGCATTGTTGGAGAAGTAATATCATTAACGAAATAAATATATAGCTAAATGTGTCAAGGTAAGATGGAATAGCCTCATACCTTAGGAGGATATATAAAACTCAATATCAACTACAAGATTTGGGAGAAGTAATGTTTGACAAGGAAATGACTATAGTAATACTAATTGCACTACCAGAGGAGTGGGGTAACTTTTCTTCAAGTATTTATGGAAAGGAATGAGCTAATCCATTACATGAACCATGGTCACTATGCAAGATTGAATAATCTATACTAAAGGCCAAATCTGATGTGGGAGTAGGTGAGCAAAAGCCAACATATGCTACTATGAAAAAAAGAAAGGGAAAGTTTAGAAAGTTTGGTCCTCATAAAAAGAATAATAATATGTATAAAATACAATGCTATGGGTGTCAATAATATCATCATTATAAGAGATATTGTAATAAGCTCAAGAAGAAAAATAAAAAAAATAGGAAGAGAATAATCCCACATCAACAAGGAAGTAGAGGAATCCAAAAAGAAGAAATCCAAGAAGGAGGAAGTAATAGATATCCACTATTGAGATAGTCTTCCTCACATTGTTTTTTTTACGTTCCTAAGTATTTTGTTGTAAGATATGGCTATCATTATTCACTAAGTAAAATAATGGGGTGCATCAAGGCATCATAGAAGCATTGAAAGCAAGACCTCGGGGCATCATCATAGAGAAGCATGAAAAATGGTTAGAATCTATGGAATTCAAGGATATAAATCTTGGGAATCTCATTGAAAACACAAGTGGCAAGGTAATCTAGTACAAGTTTCATCATACATCTATCAAAATTAAAGAGTCATCTAATGGGGATACTTTATATCCTCAATATTATTTGTTGGAATATTCATTAAATCAAGAAAGTTCTTGCAGGAATTCTGGATGTCCCAAAGGAAAAATGAGGTATGTATGCTTACATGTGTGGATCACACATTCACTAGATGAAATCAACATATTATTTCCTCATATGAAGTATGAGGTGGTTGACTACAATTGAGGAACTCTAATTAGAAGCTCCTAGGAATGAAATGTATGAAAGAAAGGAAGGAAGAGATAGTGGAATATGAACCATGGTAAAGGAAATCAACATACGATACCTGAAATAATTGACTGTGATATCCATCGAAAAGATATGAAGACTTTGATGGAATTCTGAAAAAAATGGAGACCATTGACAATGGATATCTTTGGAGATGTGTCAATATGTATGCAGGATGATGGTGCAAACTGGAAGATGTCATGATGAAATACCATCATAAAGGTAATTTTGATTTAATTTCCTATTTTTTGAATGATATTGGGATGGCATTATATAGGGTTTCATAGGGAAGAGCTATGAATGTATTCCAATGATGATGACCATGTAGTAGGATGAAATATCCTTAAGGAAACATTTCATGAAGAAGGCAACATGGCATGAAGTAAGGCTAGATATGGATTGATGGATCACTTTCTAATAAAATTAATGATGACACGGATAAAAGATGAAAGTAATGGATGGTTAATTCCCTATGTAAAAGTCCCAAACATGAAGACTCCTAGATAACGAAAAAGAAGTTCATGACATCGTGAGGAGGAGTTCTTCAAGCAGCTGGTTGTCCAATCATCTCCACGTGAGGAGCTATTGTATGTCCCTAATTAAGAGAAAGTCTGGAAACAAATTTCTTTCTTTGTAGAAACTTGGTAGAAAAATTCCTAAGCCAAGAGGGAGCTTAGGTACATTCCTTCCATATGAATGACTATATTCCTTTATTGGAATATAAATGTCCTCCCTAACTAAGAGTGAGAGATAGACACATCATTATTATCTTCATGTGGGAAGACAAAATGGAGGATTGGGTAAAGAATTGGCATCTGATACCCTTTGAGGATGAGTTAGGGCATCCAAGATAAGAGTAGTTGTATAGGACCAATAATATTTGAGGATTGGGAATCCAAGATCAGCATAGTCCTGGTGGAACATGTTGTCACTCCCCCCTGCTTCCCAAGGTTGAGAATGGAGTTGAAGGAAGGTAACCACAAACCAACCTTTAGGTAAGGTAACTAGCCCTACCAAATCAGAGAGGGATATCTCAATGTCACTTTAAATTCAAAGGGATTACTGGATATAAAAATTTGGGCTAGTTATGCTGCTCAATATATTAAGGTTTTTACTTGTTTGGAGTTTTGCTAGATAGGAATGACAGTTAGGAAACTAGGTCTAGGGTTTTGGTATGATTTCAAAGGTTTAGTTGCAGAGGTAAGGGTGAGGCCAAGTAGGTAAGCTAAGAAGCATGATTAATTTTTCATTGTGTATAGAGTGAACTGAGAGGGAGTTAGAATGAGCATTAAACTGAATTCATTCATCATAATATCAAAGACAATTTCATGAAAATCTTATAAAACAAGAGCATGGAAAGTATGATTTCTGCCAATAAAATGATAAGAATTAGCATAAATAAGAATATAGATGAAATATGAGTAACATAACATTCAACATCATGAGTTTACAAAGAAAAAAAAATGCTCAAAGGCATACCACAGGAGTCTCAACACTATGTCTACAACACTATCCTTGATTTCATTAGCAAAATCTTGTACAATAGATCCAAAGAAAATAAAAACTATACAACCTCTAAAAATACTTGAGGTGGAGTACTTATAGAAAATATAGTTATTGACACCTCATAGGGTCGAAATCCTATCCAAAAAGCATCATAATTACATTGGATGAGTCACTTCCTAGAATCTAGGGAAGTTAGAAACTTATCCCTGAAATTTAGCTAAATACTAGAAGTGTGTGTCTAATGCCACCTCATAGGAAAAATAACATTGAATTTATGGATTTTTCTAGGCATAATAACTGTCTGAGAGGAATCCTATTCAGAAACGTCGAGCCTGTAGTAGAAACATCATGCCATTTTTGGAGAAGCGTCATGCCAGTTCAAGGGTAATTTCGACGCACTTAGGAGCATGCAAATGCAAATATGAAAGTTGTGCTGAGTAGCCCCATGAGTCTAGTTTACATAACACTTTTATTTTTTTGAAAAAACCTATAGGAAGGCCTCCAAATTTTTTTTTTCCCAACGTCACTCCAGAAGCGTCGCGCCTGGTCCAAAACACTGGCAGAAGCATAAAGATGAGGCATTTTTTTGCATTTTTCTTTGAAACCATAGCTTTTCGTGGAAAAAAAAAGTCTAGATATGACATGTAATAGTCAATATGAACCCAAACATGTAAGAAAAACTTGATTCGGAAGCTCTGAGAGAAAGCTTCGCGCCTTGGCGCGATGCTTTTGTGGAGGCAAAATTTCTAGATTTGTGGAAAAATCACCAAAAATATGAAAAGTGCTCAAAACTGACCAAGTTTTGTTCTATAACATGTGTGGAGGATGGGATAAATATCCATGGATGCCTCAAAGAGGAGGTCTAAGTTGTATTTCTCCTTGAGCTTCATTTGAGCTTCTTTACACTTATTTTTCACTTGTTTGAACATGATTTGTGAAATTTTGTTCCTAGAGAAATAATGATTGGCCATTTGTATATGGAGGTTATTATTATTTTTAGCTTTCTTCAATAGCTTCTCAAGGTGTCCATTGACCCTATCAGGCCCATACTCTCTATCTTGATTGATTTCATCAAGAATTAGTTCATCAAAAGTCTTCCAACCTGATTTAGGAGCTACTGATTCTCTTTCTCTCTAAAGCGCCTTCTTGAGGCCTCTTGTCCCTAGTATTATTCTTTTTATTCCACTATCTGCATCCTCGAGTTGATAATCACCCACTGTTTCTTTTCCCTTGCATTTATCTGCATCAACATGTACCTTTGGTTTGTCTTGGAGAAGCAGTTTCACCTTTAACTGAAGATTTTCTTGTTGTAGGAATGTGATCTAAGAATTTGCAATTGAGGGAACCTCCTCCAACTATGTTATTTATTCGACCTTCTCCTTTATGATCTCCTCAACTGACTTATCCTTCACCTGTTCTGCATGTCAACTTATAAGGGCACTTTTTCATCATGGTGTTGCAATGGGGACTCACCATCATGGATAGGTGGTTGATCCATTGTTTGTCTTTGCTCAAGTGTAGTTTCAGGTGCCAATACACCTCTGATGGTCTTGGGAGAAAAAACCATTCTCTTTCCTTTCATAGGTTTGAGTGATCTCAACCCTAGGCTCTTTTCAAATATGAGCTTGCCTACTGGAAGAGCCAACCTTCCTTGGCTATACTGATGTTGTGGTATGAAAAATGGGTGAAGTAGTAACAGGAGATGATGCTACTTTCTCCATGAAAACCTCCCAGGTCATTTTTTTTTTTGAGGGCTGGTGGAAAAAATCATCTTCTGTTATCACAAAATTGCACCTGATAGGTTGCTAATAAGACAATATCATGTAACTATTTCAAACCAATCTTGTGATTGAAGCTTATCTTCTTCAGTCTAAGAGGGCTCTCTCAAAGGGTTAATGATATTGAATAAAAATGTATTTAGAGGGCTAACTCTACTTGGAAAACAACTTTCTTATGATGAGTGTATGTTTAAAATAGTATCAGTATGCAAACATTGGGCTTATGGAGTCAACACTTTTAGTGATTCAGTAGTGAGCTCACTTGACCTGGAATCTGAGACATGTAAGATTTTTTAGCAGTAGTACACACACACATGAGACAGTAAATCACACAGTCAATTCATCTATAAAGGAAGTCAGAGCATTACATGAATGTATTCTGAGTATTAAAAATTAAAACCACTGTAAATGGGACAAATAAGAGATATAGATAAGATAAGCACTAAAAACTTAGTCAAAATCTCAGTTTGGTCAAGAAACAAGTCTCTGTATTATTGAAAATAGTCAATTTACATAAAGCTGCAGTTTTGCCAAAAAATCTCCAACCCCTGAAAAATTTGACTTTCTTCCCTTTAATAGACTTGTTACATCATCATATGGTCTACCTCTTGGCTATATTCATCGAATTTTTGCCTAATGACACCTTTCATAACCATAAAAAATCCATTTAATGAGAAATTGACAGCTATCCTAATTGAAAGTCCTTTTCGTAATAGGACTCAACCTATTCATTATTACATTTAACAACCTTATCTCTAACAACAATTAAATATTTGAAAAATATGATTTCACATGTTTGAATAGGGGTGATGGGACTCATCACTACATGACCTCTTAATCACTACTACATTTGGCGGAAATTCCGACACTTGGTTCTGACGCTTTTGACCAAATGTCGGAAATTTCCCCAAATTTGTTCCATCCCGCCCAAAACCGTCTCTATACCGACGTTTATAGAAATGTGTCGCAATACCGACACTTAGAAAAGTGTCACAATTGCGACGTTTGGAGGAAGACGTCGCAATTGCGACACTATGGCCCAACGCGTCGCTATTGAGATGACTCCAATCATCGCAAGTGCGACACAATGTCTAGTTGTCGCCATTGCGACGTTTAGGTACCCGTCACAATAGCGACGCTTTTTCCGCCATCGGTATAACGACACTTATATGCACGCCACATAAAATACGAAAATTATATGCGCGCTACATAAAAATTCGAAACTTATATGCACGCTACATAAAAATGATTTTATTGTTTCGTATCCGTCGCAATAGCTACATTAACGTCTAATATGACGCGCGCATTCGCCCTCCACTCTTGCAGAACAGCATTCGCCCTCAGCTCTTGCAAAACAGCATTTTCCCTCAGCATTCACGCTCAGCTCTTGCAGAACAACATTTGCCCTCAGCATTTGCCCTTAGCGTTCGCCCTTAGCTCTTGCAGAACATCATTCGCCCTCAGCTCTTGCAAAATGGTAAGTTCTTATTGCAGGCCCTTCCTCCTATAGTAGGGTTGACTCTATTTGGGTTTTTTTGGTAAATTCCATTAGATTGTGTTAGGCTGTAGGGTTCTCTCTAGATTTCAAGAATCAAGATTCAATACCCTCTATTATCTTCATCACCCAATACAATATTTAAATTTTTCCCAAAGAAACGCTTATTAATTTGGCAGCCATTATTTCTCCCTGCTTTAAAAACCCTACATTTAAATGAAAACAAGCATTGCATTTCAACTACAAAAATCTATTAGTGTTCAAATGTACATGTGTGCTACATTAACGTCTGATATCATGCACGCATTCGCCCTCCGCTCTTGCAGAACACCATTCGCCCTCAGCATTCGCCCTGAGCTCTTGCAGAACAGCATTCGCCTTCAGCATTCGCCCTGAGCTCTTGCAGAACAGCATTCGCCCTCAGCATTCGCCCTGAGCTCTTGCAGAACAGCATTCGCCCTGGATTCGCCCTCAACTCTTTCAGAACAGCATTCGCCCTGCATTCGCCCTCAGCTCTTGCAGAACAGCCTTTGCCCTCAGCATTCGCCCTCAGCGTTCGCCCTCAGCTCTTGCAGAACAACATTCGCCCTCAGCTCTTGCAAAATGGTAAGTTCTTACCGCAGGCCCTTCCTCCTATAGTAGGGTTGACTCTATTTGGGTTTTTTTGGTCAATTCCATTGGATTGTGTTAGGCTGTAGGGTTCTCTCTAGATGTCAAGAATCAAGATTCAATACCCTCTATTATCTTCATCACCCAATACAAGATTTAAATTTTTCCCAAAGAAACGCTTGTTAATTTGGCAACCATTATTTCTCCCTGCTTTAAAAACCCTATATTTAAATGAAAACAAGCATTGCATTTCAACTACAAAAATCTATTAGTGTTCAAATGTACATGTGTGCATCACTTGTGTAGGGTATTCCTTTTCCACTTTCACATTATCCAAGAATGTGTGCATTATAGTTCATATTTTTTATGATTTATTGTCTTGAAAAAGGAAAGGTAAATTATTTCCCATGGAAAAAGAAGGTTTTCCCTTTTTATAGGTTGTTTGGACTTACGTGGAAAAATTTATGGTATGCCTTTCATATTATGTAGTTTAAATTTGAATTAACAGATTATTCTACATGAAAATATAATTACCTATGTGATGTCCTTCATTACTAATTAAAATTATAGGGTTTCAATTTCCTAAACTCTAACTCATCTGATGCTAAATTCTAGGTTCTCATTGGTGGATCACTCTTCCATTGATTTCCTTTCCCTCTGGATCTTGTCATACTTTAAAATTCATCAATGATACATATATTATTTCAGGTATCCCAAAAGGCTTTATAGTAGAACATATTGTGAAGTTTTTTTGAAACTTGAGGATTCTTTTTAGAACTGCAACGCGGTCTATGATATCGAGTTATATATCAAGAAACTTGTCCTTAATAACCACACTATGAGGTAGGTTCAACCAGTTTGAACTTGTTGGGACATAGCATATGAAGTTGTGTGATGAGTCCATATCACAGGTCTATTATGGTCACAAAAGTGAAGACATGTAATGATAGTTATTATGTTAACATTGCTAGAAACATTTTCGAAATTATCCATGCTATCAAGATGTCAAAATTCTAGGCATTAGGTGTCAATACTCGTAGCTAATAGATAATAATAATAATATAAAAAAATCACAACTTTATTCTTGAAATATGATTGTTACACATTGGTAACCTAGTTAATGAGTTACTATCACCCAAATATTGCAAAACAAACTTAAAATATAAATTAAACCAACATGAGAATCCAACTAAGGGTTTCTTGACAAAATCATGCCATAACCTGGCATTTTGAAAACCAAATTTGAATCCATCATAAGTAATACAATGCAAACTCAGATGGATTTTCAATGCATGTTTGCATGCTACACTTATTCTCTGTCTAGATATCATTTTTTAAATGGAACCATTAGTCAAGCCCAAAGTCCTTTTTATGTGAAAAATTTCAGCTCTATTTGAGCTCTTTTTTGCTCCACCACCTCCATAAACCAGTGTTACACGGGGTCTCGCCCCCCCACCTAGGGGTCTAGATTCCTCGCCCCCTCGCGCTCCGGGGTCTTGGGGACTTCTAGGGGATTTTTCCCTCACGCCCCTCCCTCACGCCCCCTCACACCCCCGCACACCCCCTTTCACGCCCCCTCACACCCCCTCACACCCCCCTTCACGCCCCCTCACGTCCCCTCACCGCCCCTTTTAGTTTATGGTTTCGTGTTAAAAGTTGATGTGCCACTTAGCATATTTGAGAATCCAAGTGATTCTGATTCAGATGGTGACATGGTTGATCCCGATATATTTGTGCAGAAGTTGGATGTAGAGACTAGTGGGGCATTAACTCGAGCATTTATGCTCATTTATCATTATGATGATATCATTTGATATTCATATGTTATGTTTTATGTTTTATGTTTCAGACATAACTTATTTGCGTTTAAGTTTTATGTTTCAGACTTGAGTTGTAAACTTTAGTTTAAACTCTATTTTGAATCTTGATATAATATGTCATATGATATCTTAAACTGTATTTTCATTGTACATTGTTAGTAGTTACATTAATGATTATATAGTTACAAACTTACAAACTTACATGCATGATTGTATGATGTATGTTTTAACTTTTAACTTTAAAATTTGTTTCAATTATATGATTCATCATTCATCGATTTGTAATTTTATCATTTATGATTTATCTTTCATGATGCAAGTGTATGATGACTGTATATACATTCCTTGCAAAAGTATAGTTACATTTTAAATATTAAATTTTATAATTTTTATGACCCCGACGTCCCCCCACGTTTCCTGAAAATTGGTAGGGAGCTTTTGCATAGGCCGCTCCCGCGCTCCCTCGCCCCCTCGCTCCCACCTCCAGGGGACTTGTTGGAACATTGCCATAAACATATGCAAACATATATCATTATCTTGGAATTACATTACATATGTATGTGCCAATGTTCCATAATCATGCCCCATCATCAATTTAAGAAATTTCCATTGAATATCAAATTATGGAGGGGGGGAACTTTTTGCTGCAACATTTGGCTCAAAATCAGGGACCATCTCTGTATGAGGTGAATGAGATGGTCCCTGGCCATGGAGTCATATATAGTCATCCATCACAAAAAAATTTCTTTGTTCATTCTCACCTTGAAAGTTGCAAAAATTCATGCCCTAATTGAAACGGCACTAAATTTGAAAGATATAATAAAAATGCAAGCTAGAAGTGCCCTATTTATACAAAGGGAAAACCTTCCTACCTACCCTAACTGAGATAAATTTTGATTGAATAGGAAACATGATATTTCCTATGGAGTTGATCCAACAACTTGTTAAATGTATGGGACTCAATCATGCATTTGATTTCTAGGGAAACATGCGCATGAAGAGAAAAAGTGCAGAATTAATGGAAAATCCATACATGCCACTTATAAAAACCACACCGAAAGGTCAAAAAATACTTAATGCCTTAACTTAATTTGAATCCAAAAATGAAAAAACAAGATTAGTGAAAACACGAGAGTGGTGTGGGTGAACAACATAAATAAAAAGTGAAGATACCTTTCCCCAAGATGCCTTTGTCATCGTTTATGAAAACATGTTTTCCTTTCCCTTTATACATGCAAGTGAATGCATTATAGGTATGGTGTTTTCCCAGAATAGGAGGAGCCTACTTAAATATATCATTCGTGGATTGAATGTTTGGGTGCCTTAATGTGCAATGACATGTTTCCAGGACTGAATTCAATGCAAGGCATATTTGAAACTCTAACTCTGTCTTCCGGTGTCTTATTAAAAATTATTTCAGTTTTCATTTTGTGTTTTCAAGTTAGATATTGTTTTCAAGTTTTTACATTTATAATTTTATTGCAATGTGGCATACTGATCAGAGCAGTGCAGGAACAACCCCGAGACGGGATGATCGCGGAAAGAGGCCAGCGGAAGAACATGTAAAGTGCCAGCATTGCTCTATCTTCAGGTATTTTAGTTATTTACATAATTAAAATAATATTAATTTTGTTCAAATATGCAGACACCTAGCCATGGTACGCATGATGATTCCCTCTTTGAGGAAGAGCTTTCTTCATCCCTATCTCCAGTGTTCTTGTTGCAAAAAAAGGCACGAGATGCAAGGTCGAAATTTAATACTTTGATAGACGCGCCTTAAACACCTGAAACAGAAGAGAGGATACAACATCTTATGAGGCAGCTAGAAAGATATCAGGTAATAATAAAAAGTCAAAAGGATATTTTTTTTGTTCTGCATGAGATGAATTGTGATAGTTTGATTTTTAATTTTTATATTGACTAAACTAACAAAAAGTTCTTTTGTATGTAGCGTTTTCTGGCATTTGCTGAACCCGGTGTTGGTGGTAGTGGGACACAAGGGCAAGAGATTGCCCAAAAACCCTCTCGTACACCTTCTACTCCTTTAGGTGCTAGCCAAGAAACACACCCTTCCCAAGAAGACACCCAACCAACCGCTGAACGTGTTGGCAATGATGAGGCTGATATGGCCAACTACATTATTGCGTTTCCTGGAGCTACACGTGTCAGCTCCACAGGGACCATTAATGGCACGTTGTTGGTGAACGATGAGGGTGTCCCTATAAATCATGTATAACTCCCAGGTAAAT
This sequence comes from Pinus albicaulis, assembly GCA_034641835.2. Classification (NCBI taxonomy): domain Eukaryota; kingdom Viridiplantae; phylum Streptophyta; class Pinopsida; order Pinales; family Pinaceae; genus Pinus; species Pinus albicaulis. The sequence continues at coordinate 484,268,842 of CM076572.1, forward strand.
TTTAATATTTTAACTATTTCATGTAATTTATCTAAAACATATTTATCATGATTTTTATTTTTAAATTAATGATAATATCTTCTTTTTTTTGGTTTTATTCTGTGTAGGAAACAATGAGTTCTACAGGATTCTGGAGAGCCATGCGTTGGTAATTTTTGGCCCAACCATACGTACAGGGTGGAATTCCCAGAATTCCAACCTGAAAAAAGAACTTGTAGATTATCTAGAAGCCCTTTTTGGGGTCGGCACATTTGACAGAAAAGCGGTGGCTCAGGTAGCCGGAAAATATTTGAAATATACCAGGGACACCTATAGGACGCAATTGCAATTTAACCCTAGATATGAGCATCCTCTCGCAGTTTCAGAGAGTGATTGGAGAGCACTCATCCATGACAGAAAAGAGAAAAGGGCAAAGAAAGAAGGAAAAATGCCAACTGGACCCGCAAGGTAAATTACAACTTTAATTCAATAGCTTTAATTTTCTTTATGTCTAAAATAAAAGTGTGCTACGTCATATATGACTTCAATATTTTGATGCTAGGTTGCCTGACACCTCAAAGGAAACCAAAGCTAGGATTGAGAAAAAGGGCCATCACAAGCTCGGCCAGGGTGGCTACTTGAAATTAGTTGCAAGAATTGTAATTAAGTAGCTAAACATCTTATAATTAATTGTATCGCCTTCCAACGTTTTTGTAATCCTATCAGATATGATTAAAAATACACAATCATATGTAATGTAGGGTGATTACTTCGAAACAGAAACTATAGAGGAAGATAAAAATATCGCTTTCCGTTTTGGCTATCAAGCTATAGTTGAACGTCGTAGAAGCTTGGGGCAGGTCCCAAGATCCAGAATGCCTGATAAGGTAAAACATTAACCTTTCAATATTTTTTTTTTCATCTGTAAATTTAATGTCTAAAAAATTTGTTTAAATCAGGGGAGCAGCACTACCGACAAGGAAAATAACCCAGTTTTAGAGCCAGATGTAGATGATCCTCTCACGCAACCTGATCATTGTAGTGGGGACTAGGCCGAAAATGCTGCTATCAGTGAGGGCCGTGACGGTAATTAATTTCCACTTATAATTTTTTCTAATTATACCTTGATGGTTGTCCTTATAACGTTTTTTGTTTAAATGACAGAGAATGTTTCCCTTGAGGATCTTAACACCAGAGAGGAAGACAGGGCAACAGTCCCAACGGCGACAACTGGTGCACCAGGTAAATAATCTCATTGCAATTTTTTTTATTAATATTACCGAACTAGTTCAATGATATTTAAAAACTGACAATTAAAATTTAATATTATTTGTTTTTGTAGGAGATGCCCCGTCACTGGATGAGACCAGACATCGTGACAACGCAACTAGGTTAGCGGCGACAACTGGTGCACCAGGTAAATAATCTCATTGCAATTTTTTTTATTAATATTACCGAACTAGTTCAATGATATTTAAAAACTGACAATTAAAATTTAATATTATCTGTTTTTGTAGGCGATGCCCCATCACTAGATGAGACCAGACATCGTGACAATGCAACTAGGTTAGCGGCGACAACTGGTGCACCAGGTAAATAATCTCATTGTAATTTTTTTTATTAATATTACCAAAATAGTTCAATGATATTTAAAAACTGACAATTAAAATTTAATATTATCTGTTTTTGTAGGCGATGCCCCGTCACTGGATGAGCCCAGACATTGTGAATATGCAACTAGGTTAGCAGTGCGGGTCGAAAGGCAGGAAACAGGAGTAGAGCACGATGATATTGATGATGTAATTAGGAGCTTTAAAAATAGGAAGAAGAAAAAGAAAATTTGACAATGTAAAATATTGTATTATTATAAGACAAACGTTACCATACTTGGAACGTTTTTTGCGTTATATAAAAAACTCATTTATCATACTATTTTTATGTCAAGCATTAATTGCAATGTTTCTTTGCGTACTTTTTGTTGAATTGTTTTTTTATTAGTTATTGAATATTTTTTTTTATGCTCATGAAAGTAAAAAATGAAATATAGATTGGGTATTGGGGAATTGAGAGTGATGTGAGGGGGGGAGGGGCCATAAGAGCTTCCACCTTCACGTGGTTGGCCCTATTTAGTAGAGAATAATTTATTGGAGTGATTTAATCTTGGAGCAAACCTCCCTCGATCCAGCGTAGCAACAAAAAAGTCACTGTTGACTTAGTTGCTACTCTTTCAGATCGTGGGAGGCTTATTCCAAGTTCATGCGACTCCAATAAATTGTTCTTGAAATGAAGAGGAGCTTATTTAGGTATGTTTTGACATTTTCAACATATGTTCTAACATTATCATAAGAATGCATCTTAGAGTAAAAAATATTACATCAATTACTTGTATTTATTGTATAGATAATGATGGATTTTGATTGACTTGGCAGTGCAGGTACAAATCCTCTTGCATCATGAGCAATACAACTTGTCAACCAGGGTCATGTCCAGGATATTTTTGCTTGTGCGCTTGACCATGTTCGTAATGTCACATTTTGTAAGTTCCTTTACAGTTCATAATTCAATATTAAGCTTGTTCACGATTATTATCTAGGTTTTTTGTATGTGTTTTTTCATCTATTTGATTGTAAGCAACTATGCATGTTTCCTGTTGTTCACTATGATTTCTCCCATTACCACTCCCAGATGAATCCAAATTTATTGTTACATAGGTTACTTTATTGTTACTATGATTTCTCCATTTACGATTTCATAGGTTACATCATGTAAAGTTGTCAATCTCAAGTTGGTGATGAGATTTAGTTCTCCAGATTTGGGGCTTTTCTGATATTTTCTCCCTCATGTCATTCCTGCATCACCTCGTTGTTTGAGCATGCCAATTGTCTACCACTTGTACCAATTGACACATGTCAATCTCTGAGTGGTGCCACATTTCACCTATTTTCAGTGAGAGTTTAGGGTTTCTCTAACATAGCTTCAGAAATCCGATTCAGTGCCTGCTTGAATATCGTCACATAATACTCATGGTTTGGATTGATGAGCATGTTCTAAATGGTTGGTTGATTCATAAGAACCACCCATATAGTCATCTTGAGATATTTCAGAAGTTTTCTCGGGTTTCCTTTTTCACCGTTTCTAGTGGGTGGGATGGTATGGGGTGATCCATCAATACTGGTGCTCTTGTAGTAGGGAATTTGTTTTTGGGGATATAAAGGAGAATTTGATGTAGATATCCCATTGGATGCATTCATGGATGGGCACGAGAGGTCAAGAATTTAAATTAAAAATATGCAACCTCTAGCATGGCAACCTGAAGGCCGCGAGAGACACTGGTTAAAGATTGTTTTGTGCTGGCCTTAATATAGTCGTGATTTATTTCTATTATCTTAATGCAAATATATAGTCCGGTCTCATGAAAATGAGGATTGTGGTTGTATTTCTCTTTGGTTGTTTCTCTCTTAATGCTCCAGAAGTTGCCAAAAGTTGCGATAGCTGTTTAACTTGCTTGTTACAACTTAAAAGTGGTTTTTAGCAATGGGAGTCATGTTTTTTAAGGTTCATACTAATATGAAGATCTTGTAATTCTATATTTATCATAAGATAAGATGGCCTCTGCTTTGGGCGGTATGACAAAAATTTCCACATCTACCTCATTGGGTAACAATGGAAAGGGGAAGAAGTTGGGTGCAATGTTTGATAATTATGGCAGACAATTGTCTTCTCTTTCAGTTTTTTCACCCATTTCCTTTAATCGCTCAAGTAGAAGAGGGACTCTGAGATTATGCGACAGAGAGAAGGTAGTTAATACAAGAGCTATGGAAAAGGATTTGTACTTCAACAAGGATGGCTCAGTGACAAAAAAATTGCAGGTCAGAGAAAAAATTATGTTTAAAGGAAGGTCACCTGCACGTGAAACTTCACTGCGGTGGATCTTTCCTTGTCCACTTATTTTCGATTTTAATGTGTTATTTTAATTTTTCATGGAGGGTTGTTTTGGCATATGGTCTGGCATTCAATTGCACACTTACTGAAAGCATTGTCAATTTGTCTTGCAGGCGGTGTGAACAAACTTGCTGATCTTGTTGGAGTCACCCTTGGGGCAAGGGGAAAAATGTTGTCTTGGAGAGAAAGCATGGTTCTCCGAAAATAGTTAATGATGGTGTGACAGTAGCTAAGGAGGTAATTTGTAGATGTGTGCTCTGGTTTTCTTTTTAACGTTGTATTAGTTCCCCCTTTTAAATGTCTTAGATTTGGTAGGCATAATTTGAAAACTCAAAGGTGAAAGGAAACATATTTGTTACCCAGTGGTCTACTTGGCCTATGGACTAGCCACATTAGAGTAATGCATAAATCTTTTCACAACAATAAAAGGAAAGGGTTATGGCCGAGTCAAATTTTATTGTTATTGACAATGTAATGAAATGTATCTCAATGCTATGGTTTTGGCCTTTTTATTGGTTGAATTAGAGGACCCAGTTGAAAATATTGGGGCCAAGTTGGTAAGGCAAGCTGCGGCAAAGACAAATGATTTAGCTGGGGATGGAACCACAACATCTATTGTTCTTGCACATGTTAGAATAATGAAAAATTCCAGAACAATGAATGGAGAATAAATCTCCCTTCCTTTAACATAGAGAAAATAAAAATTTCTTTGACAGGAGACAGAGTTTCAATACTTTGAAAACAAACTTCTATTCCCTTCAATAACTCAAAAAAAAACTATTACACTACTTCCTCACTGAGAGGGATTACAAAATTATGACTGCTACAAAACGCAGTGCATAAAACCAACTCACCGTCTGTTCAAAACAAACATACTCTGTCTCTAAAACACTCTGCTGTGTTTTTCCCTTTCGCACTGCTGTGCATACACACTTAAAAAGTTACACTTAGTCTTTCACTTTTTACACACTGCTGTGTAATAAAAAATTTACGTACTGTCTATAAAAAAACTACCAAGCTTTTTCGACCTTTTTATTTTTATATGTCGTAACATATAAAACATATTATAATAAACCCTCTTTTAAAAAAAATAAAATTAAAACTAAATTATATGGCCCACCTTTCATTTCGCATATGATATATATATAACATATGTTTAAAACATATGTATATATTAAACTATCAAAACATTAAAGAACCCTCTCCGTCGGACTTCAAAAGTCTGAATAGGTTGAATTCCAAACCAAATTCGCGTTCCAAAATGGGATGTTGACGTCTGCCTAATTTTAACTCGAATTCTCAATCCAATGTGCCCTATAAAAAATTCGGGTCCAGTTTTCAGGTTTTCAGATTCCCTTCAATTTCATGCGATCCAATATTAATGCTCCACGTGTCCTCCTTTTGAATTTACAAAACTGTCGGGTAAATTTCTGGTTGGTGAATTGCGTTAATGTTGGTTGTTGTGTTTAAATACAATCCTGTATAGAAATATGGCTGCGGCCATCTACAAAGAAAAATTCCAGGAATTTTAAATGCTGAATTAAATTTCTGGATGGCATGCAAGCAACCTCCAAAAAAAAATGTTGCTGCTGCATCCGTCCTTCTGCTGCAGCAGTTGAAGTTAAAATTCAGCAGCACAGGGTTTAATAATTGAGGGTGTAAAGGTAACTTTTTGTCGATAGTACTGGATTAAGATCATCTATTCATTTTTGTAGGGTCTTATGGTGTTTGCTTTTTTAGTTTTGGGTTGGGCTTATTGAGTCTAAGATAGTTTTTGAGTGAAAAAATTGCTATCTGGTATTAAAAAATTTTGGTTCTTTTGTCAAAATTTATGAGCTTGTTAGGAAATACAAAACTGAAAATGGTTGTATCTTAAATTTGCAGAAAATAATTTGAAATGAAACCTTTTTGTTTAGGTTGTTGCAGCAGGTGCAAACCATATTCAAATTACTAGGGGCATTGACAAGACAATAAAGGCCCTTGTTTCGGAACTCAAAATTTTGCCAAAGGAGGTAAACGCTTGCCTTTTGAGTACGCTGGTTTTCCTTTTTGCTGATGGTTTGGTGTATCTAATTGAATTAGTTGCCTAAGGTATTTTTGGTTGCAAACTCCTTTTCATTTTTCATACAGTATTTGCCTTATGGAATACATTTGATTGTGTGGTCTTGTTAGATCTACAACATTTGTAGTTGTTTAGTCTTATGGCCGAGGTGCACTTTTATTATGGAAATAGTTGATGCAATATTTTCATTTAATCCTTAATGCAGGGTAGCATGTTGAGAAGTTTCATGTGAAACATTTGGTATTCAAAATGACACTTGATCCTATACAACATCATGCACTTGACTTCAAAATTCATATTCAAAGTGTGCCAGACAATTCTTGCAAATTTTCAAATATTTATGTTGTTTTAAACCATTATCTTTTTCATGTATTGGATGCTGAAAATGTGAAAAATAATTTGGTATGAAACCAACTGGTGAATAATTTCCAGCACAACAACCACTTCCAAGACATGATTTAGAAGTAGAACAAATGTGCTTATGAAGCATAGAAAGATATCCTTGATGCATTGTCAATGTTTGGCTAGGTTTATTTTTGGAGAAAATAACTCCTTATTCCTAGAATAGTGATCTTCAATACAAGTAAATGCTAGAGAAGAGAGATCATTGTGTGACGCAACAAAACTGAAATTGGACCCCCAAGGAGAGCTGGTGTGTCTACAATCGCTCTGTCAGCATTTTCCCTTGGTGTACCCTGTTCTTTTCCTCCAGCCTGAGTCTTAATTGACTTCTTCTTTCTTCGAGTTTATTTATCAAATTCGTAGAATTTGATAAATAAATACTATCCACAATGGTTGGACTTTAATTTATATTCCCGACTTTATATTATCTCCAATCCTTATAACCAATGTTTAACTTTCAACACTTTGTATTTATACTCCACGTTTCTTTTTAAATAAATAACTTGTAATGAACTTTCGGATCTATATTTCACCACCCAACCTTACAATAATCACGCTCCAGAATTATGCTAATTATCCGCCAATCGTTTAATTAAACAATTTCATTATACTCCGGCCCCACCTATATATATCAATAACCAATCAAGCACTCATATCGTACCTGGCTATCCTCCGCACACCTTAGTTAACCTCTGGGCAAGTTCAACGTGCGACCACCGTCCGATGGCCCTTCTCCAAATCAACGACTCTTGGCAATTTCGCTCGCCTTCCAACGTCGGGCTTTAACGTGCGATGGCGCGGGTTAAACGGTGGTTTTCCGGGGGTCACTTCGCCACGTGTCGCATTCCTTATGGAATCGCTCACGAATAGGAAATTCTGCCTACTCCGCAAAATCAGTGCGATATGGGCAACCCGCTTTTGTGATTCTGCTCGTGGTTTTGGTAGAGGGATTGACCATGGGTGCAAGTCTGGTTCTGCTATCCTTTTTTTTGTTAACTCATGTCCAATCCTCGGGTCAGGTTCCGAAAGCACAACAATTTTGTCTCTTTATTAAGCAGGATTTTTATATTTGAACAGTTTTCACGACCCCGGTTCTCTACACAGACCTCGCCTTCGGGTGGGGTGAGTTCACAGGGTTATCCAACAATTTACGGGAATTCAAAGACAGAAGAATGGAATTATCAGTACCCAATTGCCTCACAGTTAAAAAATTCTTCAAAATTAGCAGTTCGAGATAATTCAATGGCAACTAAGCTTGGAAATCATTTAACTGGAAACAATTGTTCACACACAGAATTTTATTGCAGAAATCCCCTCTCTACTCTCCTCTTCCCTCACTACTTGTATTCATCCGAGGAATTACAATTTATATACATAACATATGGATCTTCGGTTCCTCTAAGAGGACCATTCTAGAAATCAAAAGGTCTAATTATAATAATTCAACTAACTGAAATAGTTCGACTCCTACAACTCTAACTAGTCTAAGTAATATAGTCAGCTGAGGTATTGACACCTAGCTGTTACAACTCAAATGTTTTCGAACCCTCCTAGCCACAACATGTGGACAAAACCTCCTACATTGTTGGCTAGTGCCTAATGCCCCTGCATCATCGTGTGACATAAACTTATTAACAAAAGTGAATTCCTTGAATTTCACCAAATATTTTCTTTGAATTCCTTGCTTTTAAAAGCCAATGATATCCCTTATTGTGTTAATGTTACGGAAATTCCTTGTCCTAGTGACTCACACTCTACTATGAATGTTTTACCAAAATTAGGTGCAACCGATGTTGGTGTAGAAGACATGGCATCCATTGAAAGAGAGAATGCCAAAGTAGCCTCATCATTCCATATAAATGATATTTTCTTCAAGAGATATGTGAGTGGACTTGAAATGTATGCATAATTCTTAACAAATGATCAATAATATCATGTAAGTCTAAAAAATCTTCTAAGAACCTTGATTTTCTTAGGAATAGGTCATTTTGTAATATCTTGCATCTTTTGAGGCTCCAACTTCACTCCTTCCTTTAAAACAATATGAACCAAATAATCGATTTCTTATTTCCCAAAAGCACATTTGGATATTTTTACATAAAAATGATTGTTCTCAATAATTATTTATATAAATTTTCCACATGTTTAGTGTGGTATTCCCATGATTTATTATAAATATGTGTATTATCAAATAAAACCAACACAAATTTTATAAGATGGGATCAAACAAAATTGTTCTTAAGTCGAGCCCGCCGGACTTCAAACGGCGATAAACCATAATTCAAACCAAATTCGCGTTCCAAAATAGCCTGCTGACGTCGACCAATTTTGTGACGCGGAAACCAAATGAATTCCACCCTAATCTTTTTCGGGTCCGAAGTTGGGCTAGCGTACGGAGGGAAGTTGTGACGTGAATTTCTTATCAAATTCGCCCTAATATTTTTCGGGTCCAGATTTCCACTGCGCGAGCGGCCCAAACAAAGATCCGCTCCAATCAATTTCTGCCACGTGTCCTCAATAAAAACTTGCCCTGCTCCCGGCTGCGGGTGCATTCGATGGAATTTAAGGCGATGGGACATGGATATGGTGATTTCATATCAATCGCATTAACATTTAACGCTGTTCAATTAAGTTTTCACATCAAATCCGCATTAATTAATTTTTAACACTGTTCAAGATCGGCCTCCACTCCTCGATTCCGCACGCTCCAATATGATCCGGCCTTCGACTCTCATTATTAATGATCAGAGATTAATTATGACGGGCGTCCTTTGATTGCATTGCAGTCGGGTCGAGAAAATGGCTTTTAGCTATGGTTTTTCAGACGAGCTAGTTGCTGGAATACACTGCCTGCTAACTGTGACGATAAGGAGAAGTGGCCAGCTGAACTGCTGCCTAGACGTTGCAGCATATCTGTATTTCTCTCAGTTCTGTCTCTGTCTGTGTTCCTCTGTTAATTGGAATTCTTCTTCTCCGTCTCCTCTTGTGCCCACTACGCCTGAGACTACACCCATGCCTCGCGTGCATCATAGGATGCGTTGCCGCAGGGGGAGCACTAGAGGTCAACCCCTGTGGGCTCCCTCCAGCCCCTCAACAAAGTCGAATTCCATCCAGTCCAGTGATTATTACGCGGGTCGATATCCAAATACTAGGAGTGGGCGGGGTCGGGTTGTAGGATCTGGCCACCGTATGGATTCCCCTGCTCCTCGCTTCCCCACCACTAGTTCACCTTCTCCCACACGCGCACTGTGCAATTTTCCTTTAATTTCTCTCTCAACCGCCCACGAATCACGACTTTAGTCACTATGGTCTTCCGCGAGGAGGCCCAAATGGAGGAAGAATGCACTCGTCCGGCGAGTCTGAGCTCGGAAAAAGTCGGCTAGCATTCGGGCCTTCAGGAGGGGAGTCGTGGCATGCATGTGGAGGTAGCACCTAGCGATCCTGGACCTTCCGAAGGATGGTGCCGAATCGTGGAGGAACCACCGGAGGAGTAGTTTGGTTAATTTGTTTTTCTTGCTTAGCAGGCCCACTTAATTGGGCTGCTTTTAGATTATTTTATTGTGGTGGACCTTTGTAATATTTTTGAATTCTGTAAATTAAACGTTCAAGACCGGTTTCCCCGTATGAGGGCAGTCTTCTTAATTTTTTGATTTTTTGATGACAAATTTGCCATGAGTCTGGCCAGGCAATGTTTTTGACTTCGGTGTAATTTTATTCGCAATGTTAATAGATTAAATTTACTTAGAATTCTCACATGATTAGCATTTTTCTTGATCTGCTCAAGGATTTTGGGTACTTTAATTTGTATTTGGAACAATGGACGTCGGTACTCTATCTGTTGCTTTACTGTTCTACATACTGCTATTTCACTTTCTTATAGATGCCTCGGGCATATTTGGATGCTTTCTCAGATTGTCGATAATCTCCATGTGGATTGTTTTACTTCATATAATATATTCAAAACATCATTTTTTCTCTTGTGAAAAAAAAATGATTAATGTTTATCACTCTGCCTTCAAAACTAGCGATGCTGGTCTATGTTGCTGGTTTATTGATATGGTCTGATGGTCTTTTTTATATTTTGGACATATCACACTCCTCACATGATTAGCGTTTTTCTCTGTTCAAGGATTTTGGGTACTTTAATTTGTATTTGGAACAATGGACGTCGGTACGTACTCTTTCTGTTGCTTTACTATTCTACATACTGCTATTTCACTTTCTTATAGATGCCTTGGGCATATTTGGATGCTTTCTCAGATTGTCGATAATATCCATGTGGACCGTTACTGGGTTTTATATCATGTCCCTGTATGTGACATGGGGTATTTTTCTATCATTGTTTGGGGTGGGACTTCCACTTTTCTGGATGGATATTTGGGTTCCAATCTTTAGATGTGAAAATGTAATGACTTCATGGACTGTTTTACTTCATATAATATATTCAAAACAACGTTTTATCTCTTGTGAAAAAAAAATGATTAATGTTTATCACTCTGCCTTCAAAACTAGCGATGCTGGTCTATGTTGCTGGTTTATTGATATGGTCTGATGGTCTTTTTATATTTTGGACATATCACACTCCTCACATGATTAGTGTTTTTCTCTGTTACAAGATTTTGGGTACTTTAATTTGTATTTGGAACAATGGACGTCGGTACTCTATCTGTTGCTTTACTATTCTACATACTGTTATTTCACTTTCTTATAGATGCCTCGGGCATATTTGGATGCTTTCTCAGATGGTAGCAAATCTCCATGTGGACCGTTATTGGGTTTTATATCAAGTCGTTGTATGTGACATGGGGTATTTTTCTATAACTGTCTCGGGTGGGACTTCCAATTTTCTGGATGGATATTTGGGTTCCAATCTTAAGATGTGAAAATGTAATAACTTCATGGATTGTTTTACTTCATATAATATATTCAAAACAACATTTTTTTCTCTTGTGAAAAAAAATGATTAATGTTTATCACTCTGCCTTCAAAACTAGCGATGCTGGTCTATGTTGCTGGTTTATTGATATGGTCTGATGGTCGTTTTATATTTTGGACATATCACACTCCTCACATCATTAGCATTTTTCTCTGCTCAAGGATTTTGGGTACTTTAATTTGTATTTGGAACAATGGACGTCAGTACTCTATCTATTGTTTTAGTATTCTACATACTGCTATTTCACTTTCTTATAGATGCCTCGGGCATATTTGGATGCTTTCTCAGATTTGTCGATAATCTCCATGTGGACCGTTACTGGGTTTTATATCAAGTCCCCGTATGTGACATGGGGTATTTTTCTATCACTGTCTGGGGTGGGACTTCCACTTTTCTGGATGGATATTTGGGTTCCAATCTTCAGATGTGAAAATGTAATGACTTCATGGACCGTTTTACTTCATATAATATATTCAAAACAACGTTTTTTCTCTTGTGAAAAAAAAATGATTAATGTTTATCACTCTGCCTTCAAAACTAGCGATGCTGGTCTATGTTGCCGGTTTATTGATATGGTCTGATGGTCTTTTTATATTTTGGACATATCACACTCCTCACATGATTAGCGTTTTTCTCTGTTGCAGGATTTTGGGTACTTTAATTTGTATTTGGAACAATGAACGTCGGTACTCTATCCGTTGCTTTACTATTCTACATACTGCTATTTCACTTTCTTATAGATGCCTCGGGCATATTTGGATGCTTTCTCAGATTGTCGATAATCTCCATGTGGACCGTTACTGGGTTTTATATCATGTCCGTGTATGTGACATGGGGTATTTTTCTATCATTGTCTGGGGTGGGACTTCCACTTTTCTGGATGGATATTTGGGTTCCAATCTTCAGATGTGAAAATGTAATGACTTCATGGACTGTTTTACTTCGTATAATATATTCAAAACAATGTTTCTCGTCTTTTAAAGTTTCATTTTTTTTTTTTAAAATTGAACCCGTCGTCGGTATACCGACACATTGTAGACGTCGGAATTGCGACAAATCAGAAACGTCGGCAGAGCGACAGTATAAAAACGTCGGACCACATTTCTTCGAAATTGCGATAGCTTACAAACGTCGGAAGAGCGACGTCCAAAATGTTGGAAGAGCGACGTTAAAAACGTTGGACCACATTTCGTCGGAATTGCGACATCTTACAAATGTCGGAAGAGAGACATCCAAAACGTCGGACCACACTGCGTCGGAATTGTGACTGTTTACAAATGTCAAAAGAGCGACGTTCAAAACTTCGGACCACATTTCGTTAGAAGTGCGACCGTTTAGGAATGTCGGAAGTGCGACGGTTCGTAAGACGTCGGAAGAGTGACGCTTGTTCGGAAGCGACGGAAGAAGTGTCGATAGTGCAACACTTTTTAGGTGCGTCAGAACTGTGACGACATGACAAACCATGTTTTTTCTGCCCTCGAAATGTCACTCTTGCGATAACTATGTGTCGGAATAGCGACGAATTGGCCGTTGGAATTTCCGCCAAATTTTCTAGTGAATTGACCTCCTCTAAAACTGGAAACAAAACCCTGTTTTTTAGGCAAACTGGTCTTCATCTTCAATGAATGCTTTGGCTGGTAGTTTGTCTTCATTTCATGATCTTTAAGTGTTGAATAATTGATGCCATGGTCCTTCAACACTTGGATAATATCCAGTTGTCCAAAGATTCCCAAAAAACTTCTTAAAAAGCTCTAATACAGTACGCTACGAAAGTAAAACAGTTTTGTAGCGTACTTTCGTAGCATTGCAAAAATGCCCTTTTCCATCATCCTTTTTTATTATTTCTTTCTTCATGGTGTTCATTCTGCCTTGATAAATCTCCCATACAAATTTCACCTCTTGAAAGCTTTCAAAACTGGTTCAAAAATAAAAAAGAAAGCTATAGTAGTTTCGTAGTGTTTTGTTGTTTTTCAAGCCCATACATGCTACGAAACTACTGAAAACAGTAAAATATATAGAATTTGTTGTAGCTTGAAAACTCAGCCTTATAAGTGAATAAAATCAGTTTCTAACATTCCATTAGTCTTCAAAACCATAAGCCAGCTTATACTATGACTTTTGAGGGGTTTCTTCCTCATTTATGATGGGTTGAGATATTGGCTCTTCAAGCACTGTCATTTTTAGGCATTTTTTCTCCAACTCTTCATGAATTAGTTCCAGTTGCTTCTGGAGGTTCTTAACCTTATCTTTCAACTTTCTGTTGGTGGCTTTCAAATTTATGTTCATCCTCCTGACATGTTTGGCTTCTTTCCTCAATGGAATGGTCCATTTGATAAGTTGTTTTGTATTATCCAAAGTCTTGGAAACACTGTCAACCTGCTCTTCCCAAATTGCCTTCATCTTTTCAAACTGAAACTTCTCTACATTGTGTTTCCTTGATTCTCTTTTCATAAAAAAAATTTCATGATTGGCCAACTTCAATTTTTCTTCAAGAATTTGAAACTCTGTTTTTTCCATCACCTTATCTTTTCATTTCTTTGATTTGCTAATTTTATCTTTCTCTATAGGTGATGAAAGGTCATCTATCTCTTGTGGTGGTTGGACTGTGTCAGTAGGAGGATGAAACTATTTACTGCTCTCTAATAGCTTCCTAGCATGCCTTGTCATAGGCTTTCTTGCTTGGAACATAAAACCTTCATCTTCACCTTCAAATTCTAATTTCTTTGCAGATTTAGACTTTTTTAGCTTCTGTCCATCTTCCTCTATGTCTTCAATCTGGACTATAGGAGTTTCTTCTATGTCAATGGCATGTAATATATCTTCTATATTTCCTTTAGCTACTTCTCTATCTTCTACAGCCATTGTTTTCTCTTCTAAGGCCACCGTTTTGCTCCTTGTTAACCTTTTGGTTCCTTGTTCACTCAGATTGTTTTTGTTTTGTAGGTTTGACCACTTTTGACTTATGTTTTGCTGGTGGGACATTTGCTGTATCAAAACTCTGCAATTTCTCTGTCTCCATCATAATTGGCTTACTTGTTTCTACACTTGCAAGTTCACTTGGTTTCGCTATCAATGGTTCACTCTATTCTGCTACTAATGGTGATGGAAGTCTCCTAGGTTTAGGAGTTCTTGAAGGAGTAAGAGCATCCAACTCAAAACCAATAACAAAAAAAAATGAAGATCAGTCTCTACCTAGCCTTTGAATTTCATATAAAACCAACAGTTCCATTAAACCACGATGAAACAATGAAGACTCACTCTGTTCAGATTTTTCTTGGACCTTATCTGCCATTTTTGACAAAATTCTATGCAAATAGAAAGGAAAATCAAGGGAAATCTTACCAGTAAAGTGTAGAAGTAGCTTGAAATGATAAGAGTAGACTTTATGGTATCCCCCTTCACAAGTAAAATACTTTTGGATGATGAGAAACAATTTTGAGTAGTTGTCCTTCATGCAGCTCCTTGGAATGGAATTGGTGAGATCCATTTCACAGTTTTTAGGCTTCATAAACTCTTTGCACTACTCCATGTTGAACTTGAAACCTTTGAACCATTTCTCTTGTCCCCTTGGAATCCCTATAGTTGCTGCAATAACCTCTGGTGTGACGGAAATATTAAGCATTCCCAATTTGGTAGATGTTCCACTGAAATTTAAAGTAAAATCTTTGGAAACCTGTACATGGCAACCTTGCAATTTCTCACAAAAATGTAAGCAACCTGTCCTTCTGAAGACTTCCACAGTTTTTGGGTCTTCATTGATCAAATTCATATTTTCTGGTTCATATCTCAGACATTGTCCACCCTTATTTGTCCTTTTTTCTACCATGGTTTCTTTAATGTCTTCACAGCCTTGCTTGATGATTTGCAACCTCGCTTGATAGTTTGCAGCCTCACTTGATAGTGCTCAATGTAAACCTTTGAAAACACTAGCCACAACTTTGGCTTAATGCAATAGCTCTCTAGAGCTCAATATCACACAAAGAAGGAATGGGAAATGAGAAATGATTGAATTAGGAAATATTTTGAAGTTTTTATGTTTTCTCATGACACAATGATGACTCATACATGCCTAAAATGGTGATGATGAATTCAGACCTGACCATGTACCTTGGTTTTATCCCTCCATGACTCGAATGGTATCTAACTTACCCTTTCCCAATGATATTCTAACACCTAACAGCTAATCTAACAAGACAGATAGGAAATCGTACTTTCGTAGAGTATCTAGTGTAAATCTGGGTGTTTTCGCTACGAAACTATTACCAGTTTCGTAGCGAAAAGTGACATTTCTCAGTGTATTTCACTACGAAACTGTTGTTTGTTGGCTAAAATGACATTTTAAGTACAAAAACCTTGGAAATTGAAATCTGTCAGAAAATAATGAGTGATATGACATGAAGGGATTTGAAAATGAGTGGGTTTAGAACTTAGAGTAAACTTAAACACGAAAAATTTAAAATTTCCCTTGACGAAGAATTATAGAAAATGAATCCTACAACCCTAATTTTGACACATGAACCTATTTAACTTTGTCAAATGATGCTTCATTTTTTTTTGGGTGATAGCACAAACCATGGTGAAATATACTGGGATGAGGATTTCTACCTTTTTTTTGTACTTTTTTCTGCCATCTTGACGAAATAATAAACAGAGTCTGCACATGTGCCCTAAAACCTGAATTAAGACATCAGGATAAATGAAAAGTATGTGGAGAACATACATAACCGGGGGTCGGGGTTGGATACACTTTGTTCAGGGGACCCTTCCTGATCATATAACTCCTTCACTCTGGTTACCCCCCTCTTCTGTTGCCCCAGCTTTCTTTACCTCTACTGATGCTATTGTTGCTTATCCTCCTTATGGCTTAAAGGTGTTTTTTCATAGGTAGGGAGAGGTTGTTGACCCCTAGGGACATGAACACTCTACTTAATGTTACCAGCTTCTTGTATTAAGGTGGTAAAGGATTCAGACACAATTCCATTTTCAAATACAAAAAGGGGCAGAGATATTTTGACAAATTGAGATATTTGGTAGCTGTGAAGTGCATTAGTAACCTAACATGGTATTTGATCAGGATATCAAGTCTCTTGTAGAAAAATGCTCAAAAATTAAGTTGCTCGGAATTGGTCCAAACCAGAACGTCTGGAAAGAGCTCGGAAAAACAATCCTGTAGACGTGAGCGACACTGAAAACCGACGCCGTATGAGAAAGATATTCAGCTTTGAAGTTTGCCAATTTCAGTAAAAGGAAGGCCAAATTTGACTTTATAAAAATTATTTTTATTAAAAAAAGAATATTCCACAGAATATTCTAGGAATATTCCATGGAATGTTCCACAGAATATTCTGTGGAATATTCCAGTGGCATCCAATGAAAGGGCGCCACGTGGTCAGCCCAGAGGCTGCCACATGGCCCCAAGGTGGATTGAAATGTGGTTTAAAAATTTGTTATGCGTGCGGCAGGATTCGAACGTGGGTCGGGTCGGAAGCAACGGAGAGGCCCGACCAATGGGCTACGGTGGTGGTGCTTGTTTATCTATGGCGCAAACGTTTATTTAAATGTTAAAATTAGTTTGTGCGGGCCCGAAAGGGGGCCAGCCCCCTCGGCATACGACTTCCCACTCAGAACCGTGGCATAAATTTCAAACGGCGCATATTTAACATTTATTATCACTATCAATCATGTGAACGGGTGGAAATCTTGGCTTATGTAACGGTTACAGTTGAACAACCAACCGTTTGATATAACATTTAAATCGGCAGGTTGGATGGTGATCCATGTGACCCGTCCACCTAGCATTAAACTTGACTATAATCATCCGGAGTTTGGTGGAGCACGCCCGCAAAATTTGGCGTTTGTCGCCATTTTTAACTGGAGTTAACTCCATTTCTCCACATTTAGTGGAGCTTTTCTAGGTGACACTGGGAAAAACTTCAGCTAGCCATAACTTTGGCTAGGGAAGTCCATTTGGGACGAATTGTTTTTTTTTTCTGGGGTATTGAAGCACTCTGGAGCTGTTGGGATAGGTTGCAGAGCCATCAGGGCTCTCTATTAGTGATTTTATCAGTGATTTTGGTTAAGGAGCCACTAGGGCCTAATGAAAGATCAGTTGTGTTGGACTATACTCATCCATTGGAGGTGAATGAATAGTTGATTTATACTAATTTCAGTCTTCTGTTTCTGAATATGCAGCTAATTTTTCCTTTTGAGGCTTTCTACATAGTTTATTTCTTAATTTGAGCATTAATGAAAAAGGGAAAATCCTAATTAGAGGCTTTTGGACCCAGCAGAGGTAGCCCAAGAGAGGGGTGAACTGCTTAAACAAATGCTTACTATGATGCTGTGCATTTTTGCTGTTATATTTCAGTTTCTACTACATTAAACAGTGACTTTTCATAAGTACACTTATCCCAATCAGACTTATACAGTGAACAAAACTCATTAGTTTCACTTCAAACCGCATTACTTCCTTTTCAAAATACTTGAACTTGCTTATTCACACATAAAATTTTGATTAATGAATACTTTGCACATAAAAAAATACTTTCATTGATCGGATCTATTTCAGTGTTTACATTATATTTCTTTAGGCAGAGCCAGTTTGTGGGCCAAAACCTTTTGGTTTCATCCTTTCTAGTAAAGGTGAAATAACCAGTAAAAGCCCCCTAATGTCAATCTCTGTATAAGAAATACTTTGTTCACACAATTTTAGATCAGATTGTTATCAGAGCTCTAGGTTTTTCTTAAGAGTTTGTGAAATTTATGCAAGAAAATTGTGTTGTTCTGCAAAATTTGATGCTTACTCGGATGAAATTGAAAAGAGGGGAAGGTCAATTGGTTAGAGAACAAGTTAATCCTCAACCAAGGAGGGCTATAGTGCCATTATATCCACCTTCCATTTCATCCTCATTAGCCTTAGAATCAACCACAAACATGTCTTTGAGAGAAGGAGAAGTACATGAGGAAATGGATCCCAAGGAAGAAGAAAGAGTCTTTAGAAAATATTTCTTGGATATGACTGAGATGGTTAGGATCCTATACCAGGAAAGAAATGATAGGATTTCTGGAGAAGGGTCTAGAAATCAAAGAGAAGAAGGAGATTCTTTAGGAGGAAAGAAAGACAAGGATGAGTCTAAGAAAGGGAATGGAGGAAATGGTGATCCTTCATTTCCATTGTCATGCTCTTCCTCCACATCATCCTCTTCAACTTCTGTTAATCAGTCACACAAAACAAAAACATCTCTTAAAAATCCTTTGTTAAAGCTTGATGTGAAGTTTGAGTTGACGATGTTTAATGGTGATGTGAATGTAGAAAAATTGGATAACTGGATTAGACATTTGGAAGTCTATCTAAGAATTTAGAATTTGCATGATGATGACACAAAAATCCAATTAGCCTCTTTGAGAATGGATGGAGCAGTTTTGGTTTGGTGGGAAGCCAAAACAAGGGAGGAAATCAAAAAGCATGGTAAGATAACTCTAACTTGGAATGAGTTTATTATAGCTACTAAGAAATAGTTTTATCCTCTTGCTCATATTCAAAAAGAAATCATGAATTGGAAAAATTTTAGGAAACTTAAGCGTCAAAATGTGCAATATTATACCCAAGAGTTTAGAAGGAGAGCACTTCTACTTGGAGTAGAATTAAAAAGTCAAGACACCTTGTTGAAATACATAGGAGGTTTGCACAATTACCTACAGCATACTATTCTAATGTTTAATCCTAATAGCTTAGATGAAGTCTGTGTGCAAGCTACACATTTAGAAGCTAGAGGAAAGAATACTTTTGATGAGGATAGTAGTTTCAAAAACAAAGGAAAGAAAAGAGTTGCAAATTCAAGAAAACAAAAAGGAAAGTTCTTTTGCAAGAACTGTTTGAAGACAAGTCATGATGAAGATCATTGTTGGAAGCTTCATCCTAAAATGAAACCAGAAAAATACAAGAACAAAACAAGACCAAAGAAAAGGATAAAACTGTAGAAACGGTTGAGCAAGACTTAGGGTCAGACTCAGGAGATGAGACAAAAATTATAGCCATGGTTTTAAAGAACATTAAGGGGAAAGAAGTGGTGCAAGACAAAACTCCTAGTTCAAGCTCTTTGAATTGTCACAAAGATACTCATGAAGAAAAGAGGAGGATAGATCTTTTCCATGTGAGGGTAATTTCAAAACATACCAAAATTGACACACTATTTGATAGTGGGTCACAAGCGAATCTTATCTCCAAAGACTTGGTCAAGTAGCTTAAACTTGAGACCATTCCACATCCAAAGCCTTATCCACTTGGATGGATATGCAAGGATGCAAATTTGCAAGTTTCAAGAAAGTGCATATTGCGCTTTGCAATAATTGCACACTTTATTGACACAGTTGAACTTGATGTGGTGCTGCTTGATATCTCAAGTATTGTTTTGGGAAGTCCTTACTTATTTGTCAGGAAGGATATCTTTTATTGCCATGAAAACAAGTATCACTTGTTCAAATATGGTAAAGAGTACATTGTGAGAGCTCACAAGAAGAAGCTGGAATCTTATTTACTCCATGCAAGTCAATTTAAAAGACTGGTTAATGCAAGTCAAAGTCTAACTTTGTTAATGTTGAAACGACCAAATTTTGAGCATTCGCCTTTTTATGATGTTGCTAATGATTTATCTCAGTTTAATAACAGCTTGTCTTTGAAAGAAGATGATGTTATGTTGCAAAAATTACCTTTTGGGTCAGCCAATGCAGTGAATGAAGTGTCAAAGCAAAGCAGTGCAAGCAAGGAGGACACACAATTCAACATGGGAAAAAGTTGGTTTCAGAATGGTACAATTCGCCATGGGAATAGTTTGCAAGGTGAAAGTTATTTTAAGTCTTCTGGGAAGTTTGATCAATGTAGAAAATGTTTTTTTTTCTGCAAATTACAATTTCTATTCTGCAAATTTTAATCATTTGCATCATGACTCCGTCAATATTAGCAATGGTCGATCAATCGATTCCAGAGATAGATTATCATTTTCTCAAAAGATTCATTTGATGAAATCAGGTAGATTTCAGTTATTCAAGGGTGGAAGAGTGGAGAATCAGTCTCCACATCATTAGTTTCAGTAATCGGAGAGCTTTTTGGGTCCAAAAGCTTCCCATTTGGGAGGTGTGATTAGGAGATCAAGTCTTTTTTAGAAAAATGCTCAAAAATGAAGTTGCTCAGAATTGGTCCAAACTAGAACGACTGGAAAGAGCTTGGAAAAATGATCCTGTAGACGTGAATGACACTGAAAATCGACGCCGTATGAGAAATATATTCAGCTTTGAAGTTTGCCAATTTCAGTAAAAGGAAGGCCAAATTTGACTTTATAAAAATTATTTTTATTAAAAAAAGAATATTCCACAGAATATTCTAGGAATATTTCGTGGAATATTCCATAGAATATTCTGTGGAATATTCCATAGAATATTCTGTGGAATATTCTAGTGGCAGCCAATGAAAGGGCGCCACGTGGCCAGCCTGGAGGCCGCCGCGTGGCCCAAAGGTGGATTGAATTATGGTTTAAAAATTTGTTATGCATGCGATAGGATTCGAACGTGGGTCGGGTTGGAAGCAACGCAGAGGCCCGACCAACGGGCTACGGTGGTGGTGCTTGTTTATCTATGGCATGAACGTTTATTTAAATGTTAAAATTAGTTTGTGCGGGCCCGAAAGGGGGCCAGCCCCTAAGGGTCAGCCCCCTCGGCATACGACTTCCCGCTCGGAACCATGGCATAAATTTCAAACGGTGCATATGTAACATTTATTATCACCGTCAATCATGTGAACGGGCAGAAATCTTGGCTTATGTAACGGTTACGTTTGAACAACCAACCGTTTGATATAACATTTAAATCAACGAGTTGGACAGTGATCCATGTGACCCGTCCACCTAGAATTAAACTTGACTGTAACTGTCCGTATTTTGGTGGAGCGTGCCCACCAAATTTGGTGTTTGTCACCATTTTTAACTGGAGTTAACTCCAGTTCTCCACATTTAGTGGATTTTTTCTAGGTGACACTAGGCAAAACTTCAGTTAGCCATAACTTTGGCTAGGGAAGTCCATTTGGGACGATTTTTTTTTTTTGGGTATTGAAGCATTCTGTAGCTACTGGGACATGTTGCAGAGCCATCAGGGTGCTCTATCAGTGATTTTATTAGCGATTTTGGTTAAGGAGCCACCAGGGCCTAATGAAAGATCAGTTGTGTTGGACTATACTCATCCATTGAAGGTGAATGAATAGTCGATTTATACTGATTTCAGTCTTCTGTTTTTGAATATGCAGCTAATTTTTCCTTTTGAAGCTTTCTACACAATGTATTTCTTAATTTGAGCATTAATGAAAAATGGAAAAGCCTAATTAGAGGCTTTTGGACCCAGCAGAGGTAGCCCAAGAGAGGGGTGAACTGCTTAAACAAATGCTTACTGTTATGTTGTGCATTTTTGTTGTCATATTTCAGTTTCTACTACATTAAACAGTAACTTTTCATAAGTACACTTATCCCAATCAGACTTATACAGTGAACAAAACTCATTAGTTTCACTTCAAACCACATTACTTCCTTTGCAGAATACTTGAACTTGCTTATTCACACATAAAATTTTGATTAATGAATACTTTGCACATAAAAAAATACTTTCATTGATCGGATCTATTTTAGTGTTTACATTATATTTCTTTAGACAGAGCCAGTTTGTGGGCCAGAAGCTTCTGGTTTCATCCTTTCTAGTAAAGGTGAAATAACCAGTAAAAGCCCCCTACTGTCAATTTCTGTATAAGAAATACTTTTTTCACACAATTTCAGATCAGTATTGGTACAATCTTGAAAATATTACCTCACATGTGAAATATTTCATGTTGAGCTTCATTAATGGGGCATACTTATCAAGTAGATGCTTGAAAGGGAAAAACATGTTCAGGTTCATCTCTGCAATGAGGTTTTAGGAACATTGGCTAGTTTTCAAGGTCCAATTCCATGCCCTTGAACCATATCTCTCATTAATTTGGAATCCCTATTGCTGAAGTGATGGCCTCTACTCATAGAGTGAATTAAATTTCTGCAATGGTTGTCTTGTCTCTGCTAAAGTTTGTGGCAAAAAGGGTAGTCAATGGTGCATGACATCCTACCTACACAATCTTCTCACAAAATCTCAAACATCCAATGTTTTAAAAAAATCTCTTAGCATATGGGGAGCCATTAAGTTCTTGCAATGTGAATGGATCAAATCTAGATTGGTTACCTCCCTTGTGAGCTTTATTTTTAGTCTTCATACTACTTTTGAACATGATGAAAACCTCCTAGATGAAATGAGTGGGTAGGGATGATGAATTTGGGAAAACAGGGGATATGGATAGGGTAGGTTTAGGGGTTGTGATGAGGTATAAGGAGGTTGAGAAAAATTCCCTAAAATTTTGAGGCAGTGGGTAATGTGTTAGCTTACAGAGAAAGATGGAATTACTAGAAATGGGTATGGGGAAGTGGGTAAAAATAGGGAAACATAGATATTTTCTAGTTTCCTTGTGAAAGTGTAGTGGGGACTTAGGTTTCTGATGAAAACAAGGGTAAAGGGCACTGTGAGAAATAGTAAGTGTTGTGGTAGGGTTGGTAAAGTATGAGTGAAGGTTTAGATAGTGGGAAAATGGTCTCCAATGGTCTAAACCAATCAAGAAAGGAGAAACCCTAAAACATAGGAGAGAAAAACCCTAATGATGGAAAACACTCATACAGTCATGAATTGAATTGAAGAAGGCAGGTAAGGTAGCCACTTACCTTTTTTGGAGGCCACAGGAGGTTTTCACAGTTGTTTTGAAGCTTTGGTAACTGATTTGAAGAGTGAAAAGAAAAAACATAATAGTCTTTGCAGAAGTGTAGCACTACCCAGAAGCGTAGTGCCAATACCCAGAAGTGTTGCACTGCCCCAAAAAAGTCGCGCTGCTCCTTTAGAAACTTCACAGAGCTTCCAGAAGCGTAGCATATTGGATTTCTTTGCAATTGTTTCTAGTTTCTTCCACCTTTGGAAATGGTAAGGTATTCTGAAGGTGAGAGATGCAATTTATTGAGCAAGGAAAGATAAAATAAGTGAAATAAATCACTTTTTTCCTTTTTATAACATCAATAAAACTCCCTTTTTGTCATTTAATGAAAACATGAACTTTTTTAGGAACACTTTTCTTTTTGAATAAATTGACAATGTAACAAGCTTTTGAAAGAAGACAAATTGTCTCTTTTTTATTCGCCTAACTAAGATAACTCCCTTTTAAAGGTAAATTTGTATGGTGGAAGCGAATGAATCTTATTTTTGCCTTTTTTATGAGAAATTTTGGACTTTAATGTTGGCGAAATGAAAGACACCTAGACATTGACCTAGGTGAAAACACGACGACTTGACCTAAGACTCTAAATGAAAATGAAGGACATGACCCATGAAATGAAAATAACCATGAATAAACTAGAGGGATTAGCTCTTAAATGCCTAGAAATATCCAGCGATCAAAATTTCAATTGAAAACTGACTTAGAAATGTAAATTTTTTACTTAGAACAACTACTAGACAAATTTGAAAGGCTAAATATTCATAATTGAATATTGGATAGTAACATAACACACCCTAAGAAATAGGGTGGGGTATGTTTCGAGAGAGACAATGATGAGGGTGTCTATACATCATTGGTATCACCAACATTGTGCTCAGATATCGTGGAGAGATATAGTTGTTAGTCAAGGCCTTGCTATGTGACAATGTTGGTTGATATGATTCTAAAAATATGAGCTACCAATTTGACTCTTATTATGAGAAATTATTTAGATTGAGAATGACCAAGTACCATTATGAATACCTATCTAGTTAATAAAGAGTGTTGAAAAAGTGTAACTAAGTTCGGTATTCATAATGATATGTGTAATTATGATTTTACGTAATTTATGAAAAGAAGAAAAATAAAATTATTGTAATGCTTATCTCATGGGTTTCATGAGCAAGGAATTTTATTTTAGTGATGGCTCCCATTGTGAGACTTCATGTCATGTATGAAGGACCCTTCATGGGAATATTGCACTTTTGTATGCGTCATTAAATATATAGGAATGCCCTCCAAGACTAAGCAGAGTCTCCTCCTGAAGTCGGATTCAAGGAGGATAATTATATATCCATCAAATGACACGTTGGCCCATCTTGTAGTCATGTCATCTTATTATGATGGAAAAAAGTATAAATAGGGAAACTCGGCCTTATTTCAGAGAGAAAATTTTAGAGAGAATTTTGGTCATGATAAGTCTGACGTAAGAGGTATGAAGTGCATTGAGGAAGTTTATTATCAAGCGAAGGAGGAAGAGTATAATCCGAGATTACTTTCTGGTATTTTTTTGGGTTGATATCCTCCACACGAGCGAGGAAGAAAGAAATAAGTTGCAGCATAAGAAGCTGAGAGGAATTACAATCCTCTTGGGTAGCTGAATTAGAGGAAGGTGAAATCAAGAAGGAAGTCAAGTCAACTAATAAGGAGAACCAATCCAAAAAGAAGAAAATAAAGGCATAGGATTTCACATTGGGTTTCTAAATTAGGATTACATACCTAATTCAAGGAGGCTAAAGATATGAAGAAGAATGAGGTCGAAGTGGAAGAGGAGCCAAGAAAAGGGAATAAGCAGAAGATTGATTGTTGTTGTCTAAGGATGTCATCAAGGGAACTTGTGTCTTGTTATTGGAGTGTAAAATAGGTCAAGGTTCTTGGTCTTGGTATTCGTCATTTGGAATTTCTATAAGAAGAAGAATTTGTTCAAGTTTTCCTCTCAAGTAGGAGAGGTTTCTTCCCTGGATGATAGTCTATATTCAGTGTCTTGTCTCTTTATGGTTTATGCATTGGTAGTTGTTTGATGAATAAGAACACTAATAACCTAAGTAAAATAATATACTAATATAAATAAGTAAAAGCACTCACAAGAAGTTACTAATAGAAGAGAAATGACTTAATTGATATGCCCTATATTTCTCAACACAATGAAGGGTATCTAACATAATTGAATCCACTATGTCTTCAATAATATAATAAATTCTAGGCATAGTTGTTAAGCTCCCTCTGATTGATTTTAAAGTATAATAAATTTTAGGCTTAGGCTTTGAAAGAAGTGCAAACCAACAACAAAAATGTAAGGGATATCTTAGCAAGTTGAAAGATAACACACACTATAGGGAAAAAATGAGATCCTTTATTGTATACATAAAGAAGAACCAAGTATTTGAACTACTATGATTATATTTGGATCACCACCCAAACGTAAGTACAATTCCACTACGATTTGAATTTTTAAATATCTGGATTCGTATACCTTGAATTTTTTGGAGCTACATTCCCATGAAAAAGTTTGTTGAATTTTAAATAATTAATTATTGTAGGTCGGTATTGTTTCAAGGGTAGATACACATATTATTTAATGACCATTGATGTTTCCACTACAACAAAATGCCACATTTAACTCAATTGTTTGTTAAGCCACTTCACTTGCTCAAAAAATGGAAATGATATTCATTCTGGATAATTGTTAGCGCAAATAATTTTCAAGCCATCTCTATCAAGGTCCCCAAGAACTGCAATATCCAAAACTATTTTAAGTTCCACCAATATTCCATTATTACTTCCACTGGAGACTTCCAATGATACTCCAGTGCAAGAAGCCTTCTCTAGGGAATCATTTGGATGAATTGAAGGAGTCATTTTAAAGTCCATGACAATAGGATCTCCATGAGTTTTACATTCTATTTTTTGACTTGATTCCAATGTTGGGTTTATCATTCCAATGAGTAGTTCCTTTTCTTTCAACATATGTTTGAAAAGAGATGTCTCAATGACCTTAGCCTCAGCCAACAAGTTCCCAACAAAATTTCACAACACCATGGCCATGGTTCTTTAAGGTTGAATTTAACAATTCAAACACCTGCATTGAAATGGATATTCCAACAACAAACATGAGTTCCATATTTTACATAAGTCTAAGAATGAAAAATGAAGTATTAAAAGATAATGCAAAAAAACTGGACAGTCGAAAGAAAATATCATGACCAAGTTTCATTCATGAATTTCATTCAATGATGGTTCAAGAATTTCAAAAATTTCATCTAAGTAATACACAAAAACATCCATGAAAATTTGGAAAAGCAAGGGGAACCCAAAATTTTAAATGTATAGGGTGAAAATTTAAGGGGGGTATTATAGCAGGTACAACAATTGGTGAACCACTGGTAGAATCCAACATCTCTAACTTTGTCGTTTAAAAATATAAATTCTAAATAGTGATGTGAAGAAGTATTGAATGGATATTGTGGGTACCACATTGAGATACCTAACCATTTATTGAGGTGTCATCCGTTTATTTCATAATTAGGCCATGTCAATATTTACATATAAAAAACAAGAGTTCACACACGTAAGCATTTGATGATGACACAAATAATATGATAGCGGGTTTGTTATATTCAAAATTTAAAATTATTTTCTGGTATTTCTTCACTGCTAGTGAATGTCCAAAGCCTTGATAAAGTCACTCAAAAAATCAAAAGCATTGTTTCACTACCAGTGAGTTTCCATAACCTCGACGAAGTTTCTTGCTTCACCTCTCTTTGTAGGAAACATTTCTCATGCCTTTACCCCATTATTTTATTTTTATTCACATTCAATTTTACATAATTGTTGGCGTTTAGTGCTAGGGTGGATGAGGGACCCATACTTATCTTATGAGCAAAGAGGTTGTTCATTGTTTTACAAAAACTAAAGGTTTTATGACTTAGGTTTTACCTCTTTCCATATCTCTACATCACATCCTCAACTCATAGTTAGACATTAAAATGCACAAACTCAAACACTTAGGGCCAAACCATAAATGAAATTCAAGTTATGGATATAGGAAATATGAACTTATTATAGTTCCCCACTATTATCGACTCATATTTCCCTCATTAAAAGTTAGACTCATGGAAAATATTAACCATAATGCATTTCAATACTAAGAACTATAAGTGATTTCCTCTTGGAGCAACCATCACAACCACACACACAACTACTTTTAGGTTTTCAACATTTGGGTTAAACGGGAAAAGGAAGCTATTTATGGTTTTATTTATATAAAATTTTGAAAAATAAAAGGAAATGTAGGAAAATAATGCTTAAATAGAAAATTAAAAGAGTAATGCAATGTAAGCAAAGGTTACACGCAGTAAAAGATAAAAAAAATGTTGGAAAACAATGCTAAATGGAAAAAATTTAACGATATAATGAAGAAAACAAAACTAAATGAAATGAAAGAGAAAAAGAAATGCAAAGGAATGAAGCTAAATGTATAATGAAATGAGATAAATTACATGTGTTAGCACATTTATTTGCTAAGTCACGAGTCCATTTTAAAATTTTTGTTTTTAGGATTAAACTTTGAAAATTTCAAAAAATTTGGTCGCTACCAAAATTTCCAGTAGTGTCTGTTTTAGGTTATTCAGACAGTTTGTTATATTCCTATTTTTGTCTTCTTTTTCTTTTATTCTGATGCTGCTGGAAATTCCGGTAACATCCTTTGTTTTTTGGAAATAAACAAAAAAGAACATTTTCATTTTTCAAGCCACTTGTTGTAGTGTAAATACGTTTGAAATCTTTTTTAAATGTTTTATATCTTATGATAGGAGTCGTATGCGGCCAATTTAGTTGAAGTCAAGACATGGTATACGTTTAACGCTTATGTGTCAACTTGCAGTATTACACCCATTATGGGAATTTTGAGGTCTAAAATGAGCCTCCTAAGAAAAATGTACAACCAAAATAAAATTTATGAGAACCAATAGGATTCAAGATGATGATGTCAACCATGGGGGATGATTCACCATTTTTGGAGTAAAAAGGTAAAAACATTAAAAAATAATAAAATAATAAAACTTCTTTTCAACTCGTATTTTAAACTTATCTCCCTAAAGGTTTACTCAAATTTCGAGTGGGAGTACTCGTTGGATGCAAAATTTAATTCCCCATCCAAGGAGTACCCATGTTGCATACTTTTGATGGACGCTACTAAACGAAAAATGAGAAATACATGAAAAAACGTGATTGCAATCATGTTTTTCATGTCTTTCCCATTTTTCATGTAGAAGAGTCCATAAAAAGTATGCAATATGGGTACTCCTTGGATGGGGAATTACATTTTGCATCCAATGATTATTCCTGCTTGAAATTTGAGTAAAACCTTAGGGAGATCAGTTCAAAATATGAGTTGAAAAAATAACTTTTTCTTTTTTCCCTCTAAAATTTGATGATGTAATCAAACCTTATTTTATTATTTCCACTATTATTTTGTAACTTCCTTAGAAGCCCTATTTAGACCTCAAAATTCCCCTAATGCCAACCGTTAATCTCGTCTTGTCTGTCACCCCAAGTCAGTTAATCTCATAAAAGTATGAGTTTTCGCAACGGAGGAGATCGTGGTCCTCAAAATTAATGAAATGACCATTTGGTTGGTCATAGAACATTGTTGTCAGAAATTTCGGCCAATAATTAGAAAGACATTAGAGGTAACTGCCAGTCACAAATCCGCTTGTGTCAAGCCATCTATAGCCATATATAGCATTCCATACAAATATACGTAGCCAACTGAAGGTATTAATGGCTATCACATGGTGCACACTACGGTCAGGAATATTTTCCATAATGAAAGTTAATTTGCATGGGTTGATGAACCATGGTTATTGTTTTAAAACCACCGAAAAAGTAGGAGCATTATCATATTGAGGGTTTAGCTATTGGAGATCGAATTACATAGAGTTTCAGTTTGAGAAGAAGTATGGATTTCAGACAGGATTTCAAAAGGAAACACAAGTAACACTTGTAAGGTGAAACTCTTCCAGCTCTACCACCTAATTGTTTTAAGAGACAAATTCATTAATTTTTGAAGATGACTAAAACAGGTGGGAAAATAAAACGAATTAAGCCACAGGGTGCATACCTAGTGGATGAAAATTCGAGGGTAAGAAGCTTATTTATCTAGGCAAGGTGGTATTCTTTATGCACCAGGTTAGGGATATCTCACTTAGGAGTAGCTTAAGAGTTTGAAAATTCTTTCAATGGAAAAAAAGAGACAGTTTATGGTCTCACATTGAAGGTTTCAGAAGACTCCATTGCTGAAGCATTTAACCTTCCATAGGAAGGAGATAGGTGGTTTAAAGGTCATGTTATCATAGGAGTATACCTCCATAGTTTCCTCAAGGATGCATACAAAGATCCAAATTGGGCCAAGGGAATTCCAAGAAGCTATCTAAAAAATCACTGGACACAAGCTGTTAAACTTATCAAGATATACCTCACCTGTGAAATGATGTATACAATTGTGTTTCTTTATCATATGAGGTTTATTTTTCATGTTGTAGGTATGAAGACCTTAAATTGCCATATTTATTGCTGAAAATTTTGACAAAGATGTCAGTAAGGGTCCAAAATCACATTACTGTTTCAGAATATAGCTTGTATCATCAAGATCTCATCAAGGTTCTAGTTGAAGAAGAGTTAAGGAAAGTAAATCAAACCTGTTATCACTCAGATTTTCCTTGAAGTTGTTGGGAAGAGGAAAGGGGTCTGAGGTAACCACAAACCAACTTTTAGGTACATAATCTAGCCAATCTATACCCAAATAGGGCTCTCTCTTTAAGGTTTAGCTCTGTTTTGAAAGATATTAGGCTAGTTATGAAATTTTAGGGATTTTGATTGTGTTTGAGTGGAGGAATTAAAAAAAAGAGGGGTAATACTGAGTAGTTTAGGCCATTGGGCTAATGGAGTCAAAGAATATTGATTAACTGGATTTGGTTTCTTAACAAGAGATGGTTTCACAGGGCAAGGTAATAAAATACGGAACAATTAAAGGCTTGAAATAAATGGAATGGACTCAAAATGGGTGAAGGGAAATTAAGAATCCTTCAACCTATTTGAAGAGAGGGAAATTGAATGATTATTAATAAAGGGAAATTAAGAATAACAAAAATTGAAAACAAATTGCACTTAAGCACTTTCTGAATTATTCTTTTTCGTTATCATTCAGATATGAAACATAGATGGTATAATAAACAAGAAAAAATTAAAACATGAGGTATAGAAGACTTATTGATCCGGTGTCTGACTCAAGAATCCTGTGAAAAGTCCTTTGCATCAATTCTTTATCCAGCTAGCCATGAAAAATTTGTCCAACAACACTTTATTCCAAAATAATCAATACTACAACAAAGTCTAAGAATCCCCCCCCCCTCAATACTCTAATTGAGGGAGTATTTATACAAAAAATTATAAAAAATATCTCCTAACAGAGTGAGATATATTTTAGGATGACTCATGAATAAGTTACAAAAAAATAGAGACAGATAGTATCGTAGATAGGAGAAAAGTTAAACCGATTTTGTGTTGTTCCTATTTTTGTGAATGTGCTGGAGGCAGGCCCTATAATTTGGCTTACTGATGTCTTCTTTGGTAACTCTGTGCTGGCTTCCATTTTTTTACTGATACTCTTTATCTGTACTGATACACTTTGACCTGTTTGATCTCTATTTATCCTTTTACCATTACTTACTGTAGTAAATATCCAAAATTCATCCAAGGATATTTATTACAAATTGTCCAACATGTCTTCCCACCATTGTGCTTCTAGTATTCTAGTTCTTTGAATATTTCTCAGGGTCTCATCATTTTCTTTGTATCTGAAAAAATTAGGCTGACTTGGAAATAAGTGCTTTACCTCATGTTTGAAATAAAACAAGTTTTCCAGACTGTCATAAAGAATTTTTCCTGTAGGCAACACTTTTGCTGCTGATGAACTTGTCGATGGACTTGCCTGGTTGTCTGCATACTTATTCAATTTCTCCACATATTTTTGATGCCTCATTAGTTTATCATGAGAAACTAAAGGACTTGGCAACCCTCTACTCTGCAAAATATCAAATCTTTTTATAAAAGCATTGATTTCTTCTTGCATATCATGGCATCTTCTTTCTAAGTTTTGCATCATAGTTCTTTTAGTAAAAACCTTTTTTAATTCCAAAATTGTCCCTGTTCTATCTTGAATGCCCAGCTCTTCAAGCTGATATTTATTCTTGGTATTTAAAAACTGCATGAGCTCGTTGGCTTCTTCAAGCATTTTTCCTAATTTTGTCCTTGCCTTTTGAACTTCTTCTAGAGCCAGTTTAACTAAATCATTTTGCTCATATATTATTTGGATTGATGGCCAAACATAATTGATTGATTGAATAATGTTGTCCCAAAGAATTTCCTTGATTTCGTTCAATGGTTTCTCCAATGTGAGATCCTTCTCTAATGCTTTCACCAAATTTTCTAACCTGTTGATCTCTCTTGTTTTTTCTGCAACATTTATCTTTGAGAGATCATACTTTTGTTCCAAAGTAGTAAATTGTTCCTTTGATTTTTGGAGTTCTGTAACTTGAAGCTTCAATTCTTCCATTGATTTTATTAGTTCCTCAGTGCTCAAATTGGCAGTGTTGCCCTGTGCTAGTCCTGCTGACTGCCCTGTTGTTGCTGTACATGTGACCACTTCTGTTGTGGTTGCTAGGATGTTTGGTGCTAGTGTTGTAGAAGGAACTGCTGTTGAGACTACTGGAATCACGTTGGGAGGCTGAGAGGTTGACTCTCCCTGCTTGTCCTTCAATGCTTTTTCAAGTTCTTGTTCAGTCTCATTCAATTGTTCATTGATTTTTAAGAGAAAATCTATTAGCTCTTCTTCAGATTTTTTCTTTGTGACCTCAGCAGTCTGTGGATGCCTTGAAGGTGGCAGCTTTAGTTGTTTCCTTAGGGCAGTAATATCATCATCTTTCTTTTTGATTAAGGCTTCTGTAGCCTTAATATCTTTGGGATCATGACCCAATCCAATAATTTTTTATTCTAAAGTCTTTATTCTATTATATTTGTCCTGGGAGGAAGCTTTTTCCAGATGCAGTTGGGCGGTTGTATTATCCAAAGAATTTTTCAATCTTTGGGCTATCATTCCCTTTCCAGTCAAGGTTGAATATATCATTTCTCCAGTTTTTTTATGTAATTCAATCTGATCCAAAGGATGAATATCCTTTACCATAACCTCAAAATTGGTTCTAAGGTAGTCTGTTGTTGTTTGAGGCTGCTGCACTTTAGGCTTGAAATGACTCATTATCATTTTACCTTCCTTGATGTTATAGGCTGACATTAATCTCTGTTGATTTGTGGGGGCCATATTCAAATATTTATTATAAACTTGACGTCTTAATGGATCATTTCTGGCTTTTATGTCTATAAATGTCTTCTTGATATCCCAAGCGTCCTATATTGGTGGCCTGAAGGATGATACCTCTGCACTTTTTTGTCTTTCTAACTCCTTTTTCTGTGAGTTGGTAGATGTCCCACTGACTGGGAATGTTTGCTGGTTTTCTAATCCTTCTTTCCTCTGACTATCAGTGATTTCTCCAAGAATTTCTTCTTCTGAGAGAGGATTGAATCTTTTCCTTTTGGTGCCAGGTTGTTCCGAAGGTCTACTGGTAGGGGTAGCTATTTCACTGTCTCTATTTTTACTTCTTTCCTCATTTAGGGGATTTTTCAAGATTGGAGTTTCTGCCATATTGACCTGAGTGGGAGAAATCTGCATTTGAACCTGTCCCTTGGAAGTTTTAGGCTGCTCCGACATCATGAATTGCTCTGTGGCCTATGTATTAGACTCTTTTTCCTTACCTTTGGATGTTGTTGTTGCTGGTGTGCTAGTTTAAAAGTTGCTAAGAGGTTCTAGCAGAGGAGGGACCAATCCCTGATCTTTGTACCTGCCCAAAAGAATCCAGGTCAAGTATTTTCTCAAGATATTTCATAAAATTCTCAACATTGACCTGTTCACTATCCTTTTCTACTAGGGTCCCTTCCATCCATTCATCAATGTTTGCAAATTGTTCAATCTCTGGAATCCTATGGTGAATGTATGGTGACAATTTGTTCTTCATTATTCTATCACATATAAAGCTTTTAGGGTCATATGGTACCCACCAAAAACTCTTTTGCAACTTAAGATAATCTTCCAGAATTCTTTCTGATTCTTTCCATGCATCTCTACTATTACAGATAAAAGGGCCTAACTTACTATTGATTCTAAGCTAAGCTTCCTTCTTGGCATTATAAAAATGGACCAGGTCTGAATTTATCATTTTCCTGAAATATTCCAAGGCAAAGAGCCTCATTGGAGCATACTTGGTAGAGCTCACATCCATATATCCTGATTTTTGTATGATTTTTGTATAGGTACCAATCACCTATCCTATATTGCTTGGAGAGCTGGAGGATTTTATTCATATCACTATTAATCCTAGGAGGGGAAACTCCTATTAATAAGGTGGTTGTTGGGTGAAAAAATAGGTCAATTAATTCATTGTATGAGTAAGGGGACTCAAAGCAACTATGGAATACTACAGACCAGAAAATTATAGACCTTGGATTTCCTTTGGTGTCAAGTTTCATGACAAGGAAGGGGAAATTCTCTGACTGATAATAAAGCATAAGATGGTATATAAAAGTGGAGTATTTGAAAACTCTTTCATCTTCTAGTCTCATGAACTGGTCATGAATCTTGTCAGCAAAGTAAGAGGCAAAGTCATATTTGACAGTAGGGGGCTGTCCAAGAGTAAAAATTGATAACAACGCTAGGGTTATTTCATCAACATAATCACTAGTGTTGAATCCCATTATTGAAGATATCATATCCACAATAATTCTGCCCATCTCTATGAAAAAGGTATGTCCATAAGGAGGGGGGCCTTTGGGTTGATGTTCTTGTAGCATGAAAGTTTGACAAAGGCGATTTAGTTCTTCTTGGGATAATTTTGTGGATTTTTCAAGTAAATCTCCCATGGAAAGGGGAGTGAGGGCTTGACCAGGATGAAATTGTAACATTTCATTGATGGATTGAGCAGTTATTGGGAAAATAATGGTTTGACTTGGGGACATAACTGCCAGTTGATTAGGGTCATAATTGGCATGGCAGTGATAAATTATTTCAGGAATGACATGAACTGAGGGTAGAAAATACATAGGAAGATTGGATTCCCACAGTCCAAAAATATCAGAGCCATTCAGGTAATTATCTTTGCATTGGAAAAAGATTTTCAGGGGATTTTCGCTAAAGGTGAGGTCTTTTATCTGGAAGTCCCTATCTGCTAGAGGCAGATAGTCTAAATATTTGTGGGGAGAATTCAGGGGTGCAACAGTCAAAACCATAGGGGTTTGCATTTTTGGTTCTTGTGGATTCAGAAAGGAATTTAGGTTTTTAGTGGAAAATGGGCAAAATGTACAGGTCTGGGAGGTTATATGGTAAAACAAAGACTCAATTATACTCTATTTTAATATTTTTTGTGGAATTGGAGTATAAAATCGAGACTTGCAGGGTTTCGGCGGAAATTGAATAAATACCTATGAATAATGAAAAAATAGGTGCAGGTAATGGCTGACAGGTTCTGCACTGGTTTGACTGCAAATTTCTTAGCAAGGTGATGGTTGGAAATCGTTGACAGTTAACTTCGACGTTCTTTGCATGGGAACTCTGGTCGCAACACAGAATAATGAAAATGATGTTTTTTTTGTTTTATTAATAAAGTCAAGGTTGGCAGGGGTTTTTGTCATTTGAGCAGGTAATGTGTGCGGGAAATGACATTTCATCGTATGCGGAGGGCGGTAAGCATTATGAAATCGCACCGCTTTTGGGGATGGGCGGTATTTGGACAGGAGCTAGCGATTCCATAGACCTTGCAATGTGTGGCGGGGTACTATTTACAAAACCACTCCACGATCGCATGTTATTGTTCGGTCATGGAGGGCGATGCGATACGGATGACAGCCGTTGGATGTGGAGGGGTTGATCGGATGGCTATCGGGGATGAAAGATGAGGGGATTTTAATGAGGGCGGGCCCAACATAATTAAATATTATTTAATCATATTAGGAGAAATGTGATTGGTCGGGAAAGTTATTAATTAACCGTGGGGGTTAATTAATCCTTATTAAATTTGATGTTATATTATGGTTATATTTTAACCAAGGGGCGGGATATGTAAAACTTGGGGATTTTATATCGTTATAATTTTTGACACCTAATCCTATGGGTTGGGTGTGGATATATAATATTGTATGATAAATAATATTAGGAAATAAGAAAGGCCAAGAGTCATTGGGAGATGAATCCCAATAGCCTCACCTCCATGTATAAATAAATGTACATTCTTCAGCTAATACACATTTTTTATTTGAGGAGTTAGCTCCTGGTTTGACATGGTATCAGAGCCAGTCCCACTATTGGCATTTATGCCTGTGGTGTAACTCCCTCATTCCTTTGCTCAGTCATTTTTTATGCTTGTTTTTGTTGCTCTATTAAATTAATGTACTGTAATTCTACATTTTTTTTATCTGCAATTTTTGCCCAGTTCTATTTTTGCAGCTTCTGGAGATTCTGCAATTTGCAGTCCCTGAAATTCTACAAATTGCAGCCCCTGCACACACCTGCAAATTCTGCAGTAGTTATTAAATTCCGCCATTCAAAATTTGTAACGACCTCTCGGCCTCCCTCTCTCCAACGCTCCCTTCCTCTCACAACCCTGCGCCCCTCACACTTCCCTCACGCGTTATCCATTACCTAATTCCTCTACAGCAATGTCTATTCTTTCAACTCCTGCATAAATCGACTGACATTGA
The DNA here is from genome assembly GCA_034641835.2 of Pinus albicaulis. NCBI lineage: Eukaryota > Viridiplantae > Streptophyta > Pinopsida > Pinales > Pinaceae > Pinus > Pinus albicaulis. The sequence goes on from CM076572.1 coordinate 484,304,887, forward strand.
AGAGCGCCCACTGTATAGCCGACTCACTCCATAACTCGACTCACATTGAAGAGCACCCACTGTAGAGCCGACTCACTACATAACTCGACTCACATTAAAGAGCGCCCACTGTATAGCCGACTCACTGCATAGCCAAATCCTCTCATACGCTGTTTTCAACTCCTATGCCCATATATAACAGCACTCATATATCATATTCAATATCGCACTGCCTGTCATATATCGCTTACAGTGCTCATATAGCATATTAAATATCGCTTACAGCACTGCCTGTCATATTCAATATCGCACCCCCTACCACATATGATACCACCTCCCTGCCTGTGCATACCCCGTCTCCATATCTACCCTAGGCCCGCTACATCCTACCCGCCCCTCCCTCCACGTTGTTTTAAATCCATATCCAATACATATTACGTTGTCTGCCTGTCATATGCTATATAACTGCATTTATAATACTACCCTCCTACACTCCATTATAACGCGATGTCTGTCATATAAATAATACAGTTTGTCATATATAATACAGTGTTGTGGAATTACATACCGCTCCCCTCCTCCCATTTGTATACATCGCCCTCTCCCATTTCTTAATACCATTCCATTTTTTACCACTATTTCCACTCCACCCTTCGCACATATTTATACCACTTTCCCATATTCAATACCGCATCCATAACACAATATCCATATAAATTTTCTTTCTTCAAACAAAAAAATATATATATATATTTTGGTGCAGAATTCAGTATTTTTAGCAAGTGTTTTTTGTCCCATTCAATTGAGTATACTTTTAGAATTTAAGATTTGTTCCCCTCCAAAACAATTTTTCTAGAAAAGTAATCATTCTTTCCTTTCAGAAGAATGCATTCTCCCATATCTATTGTAGGGGTGGTTCTCTCTGGCAAAGAGAACTATCTTGAATGGTCCCGAAAAATCAAGCACACTCTCATTTTTAATGAGTTGTGGAAATGAATTTGTGAAGGAAAAGAAGGAAATCCACCAGCAAAGCCCACTTCAGACAAAGAGCTCGCCATTTGGGAAAACAAGAAATGCAAGGCCTATGCCTTGATTGCAGCTTCCGTAAATGAAGAGGTGAGTCGCCATATTTCATCATTCTCAAATGCCTATGATGCCTTGAGCAAGCTAAAAGAACTCTATGACTCACATTCAGAATTAGAAAATGTTCAATTGATGATTACGCTGTTCAGTCTTGAAATGAAGAATGATGATCCCCTTGCTTTAGCTTCAGAAGTTAGATCTATCATGCATGATATTGATAGCACTGGTGTAAAAATGGACATACCTCTCATAGCATAAGTTAAGGCATTATATCCGACTTACTCACATTATCTTGAGTCTTTGAAAGCAAGTGGGAACCTTGAGCATATCACCTTTGATACACTTGAGAAAAAGTTTGCAGAAAGAGAGAAAGCTGTTGGGAAGATGACAGTCCCTTCATCTTCCGAAGAGGCTGCATAATTGGCACATAGAGAAAAGAATCATGCTCTAGATTCATCCAGAGGAAGAGGTGGCAGAAGAGGCAGAGGAAGAAGAAACTTCACAGAAAGGGGGGGCAGACAATCTGACAAATCCAATCTTCATTGCACACGTTGCAATAAATATGGACATGATGCATCCAAATGCAGAACACCTTGGGAGAAAATTGAGCAGCAAAGAAATCAAGACAAAGGTAAAACTAATGACAAAGACAAAGGTAAAGCACCTGAATCCACTCATTATGTTCTAGCACATTGTAACAATGGAGTAACTGAAAACCTATTTGATGTTTCATTTACTTCATGGAGAGATGATTGGTTGTTAGATTCAGGAGCAACATGTCACATGACATTTAGAAAAGATTTTTTTGAAGAATTCACTGACAAAGTTGATGGAGCAGTATATTTCGCAGATAAATCCAAACTCAAGCCATCAGGGCTTGGCACAGTCAGGCTTAAACTGCCTGGTCTTCCTGATCATATCTTACATGAGGTTCTATACCTCCCGGAGTTGAAGAGAAACTTGCTGTCCCTGGTCGAAATCTGGCAGCAAGGACACTCAATTCACTTGTTTGATGGCAAGGCAGAGGTCAGAAAAGCATCAGATCACTCACTTGTCATGGAGGGAATAGAAGAAGGGATACTCTTGAAGCTGAAAGGTTCATCTGCTCATGCTCAAAACTTTGCATTCAGTTCACATCATGATGAAGGTACATTCCCATCAAGTCTTTTATGGCATGCTAGATTTGGACACTTAAACTATGAAAGCCTTCATTTGTTGAAGAAAAATGGTGTTGATGCACTGCCTACAATTCCTAGAAAACCTAAGGAATGTGATGCTTGTATTCTAGGAAAGCATAGCAAACAGCCATTTCATGATTCACACTCCAGAGCACATAGAAAACTTGAGCTTGTTCATTCAGATTTATGTGGCCCTATGTCTATTGCTTCTGCAAATGGAAATAAATACATGATGACATTTATTGATGACTACACCAGAATGTGTTGGATTTACTTATTGAAGAACAAGTCTGATGCTTTTCAAACATTCAAGAATTTTCATGCATGGATTGAAAATGATGCACAAACTCATATTGGCTCTCTACGTACTGATAATGGAAAAGAATACACTTCAAACAAATTTTAAAATTATCTTCGTCAACATGGAATAAAACGTCAAACAACTATGCCATATAATCCCCAACAGAACGGTGTAGTTGAAAGAATGAACAGAACTATTTTAAATATGGTTCGCTCCATGTTATTTTTCAAGAATTTGAAATTGATGTTTTGGGCTGATGTAGTTCTATATGCCTTTTACATAAAGAATAGGTGTCCTTCAAGTTCAATTAGAAACAAAACTCCTTTTGAAATGTGGCATGGCCACATTCCTTCGGTAAAGCATTTTAGGGTCTTTGGGTCCACCTGTTATGCCTTGATACCCAAGGGTCAAAGGAACAAACTTGGTGCTATAAGTCAAAAATGTATCTTCTTGGGGTACTCTAATACCTCCAAAGGATATCGTCTCTATGATGAAGCAAATAAGAAGTTTGTGATAGCAAGAGATGTCATATTCCTTGAATCTTCTAAGAGTGACAAGGTTGTTCAGCGGCAACTTGATCGCCTGGATAGATTCACACATGCAAAGTCTTTCTAAGAATTTGATAATGAGATTCCACATCTTGAAGGGGGGATTCCTATATTGAATCAAACTGTGGAATCATGTCCTGAAGCACTCTCTCCCCCACATGAAGAAACAACCACGGATGACACATTGGATGATGTGATTGACAAAATTGGGAGATTGAATCTTGAATCAATCCCAACTTAGTCAAATGACCAGCCTGGGCCATCTCAGAAAGGTCCTCCCAAATGGCTGACAAAGACACTGGAGAATGTTCATCCTGATGAGGTTGGAAAAACAGGAACAAGAAGTTCCACTCAACAAATTGAAGGTGATGTAGATAATTCTGATTCTCCTATTGATATGGATATTTCTTATAACTGTGAATTGAGTTTATCTACAGATCATGAACCAACTTCCTTCAAAGAATCCGCTTCTCATGATGAATGGAAATAAGCGATGCAAAAGGAGTATGATGCCTTGATAAAGAATGGCACTTGGAAGCTAGTTGATCCGCCTTTGGTAACAAAACCAATTGGTTGTAAGTGGGTCTACAAGAACAAGTATAAAGCAGATGGCTCACTTGACAAGCACAAGGCCAGGCTTGTGGCAAAAGGTTTTGAAAAAAAAGAAGGAATCAATTATGAAGAAACTTTTGCTCCCACAGCAAAATGGACCACCATCCAGACTCTCTTTGCCCTAAAAGCTCAGAATGGATGGAAAGTCCATCAGATGGATGTAAAAACAACTTTTTTGAATGGATATCTAAAGGAGAAATTCTATATGTCCCAGCCAGAAGGATTTGTTGTAAAGGGTCAAGAACACAAAGTTTGCAAGCTTATAAAATCCTTGTATGGCCTCAAGAAAGCACCACAAGCCTGGTATGAGAAATTAACCGAGCATCTTCTGAAACTTGACTTCAAACATTTTGATCTTGATGATGCAACTTTGTTTGTTAGGAAAGTTGGAAAAATAGTTGTATATCTTGTGGTGTATGTAGATGATCTTTTGATAACAGGGAACAATGAGAGCTATATTGCATCCATGAAGAAAGAATTGAAGAAAGGTTTTGAAATGACTGATTTGGGTCATGTTCATTACTATCTGGGTATTGAAGTAATTCAACATCCTAAATTTATATTTCTTTTTCAAAAGAAGTACATTGGAGATCTCTTGAACAAATTTGGCATGGATGACTGTAATCCCTTAACCACTCCAATGGAACAAAACTTGAAGCTCACATCTATTGAAGGGAAGGAATTTGAGGATGCAACTAAGTATAGACAACTTATAGGAAGTCTTATCTATCTGACCACCACCAGACCTGACATTTCATTTGTTGTTGGAATCCTCTCAAGGTTCATGCAAAAACCTTGTGAAGGACATTGGTTTGCTGCAAAAAGAGTGCTAAGGTACTTGAAGGGGACTCAAGACTTTGGACTCAAATATACACAGGTAGGCGACTTCAACTTGACCGGATATTCTGATTCAGACTTTGATGGCGACAAAGAAACAGGGGTGTCTACTACATGTTACACCATGAGTCTTGGATTAGGAGCTGTCTCATGGAGATCACGCAAACAGTCAGTTCCAGCAGATTCCACGATCGAGGCAGAATATGTGGCAGCAGCTGAAGCAACAAAGGAAATTGTGTGGCTCCGGAAAATCCTGGAAGATTTGCAAATGAAACAAATGTATTCCACTCCACTCATGATCGACAACACTTCTGCAATAAAGTTGGCCAAGAACCCAAAGTTCCATGATCGAACAAAGCACATCAATACAAATTACCATCTAATTCGACATCATGTTCAGGCCAAAACCATCCATCTACATCATTGTTCCACAAATGAGCAAACTGCTGACATCTTCACCAAAGCACTTGGAAGAGAAAAGTTTGAAAAGTTCAGATCGATGCTTGGACTCACCAACATCCCTTCGGATTAAAGGGGGGAATGTTGACACCTAATCCTATGGGTTGGGTGTGGATATTTAATATTGTATAATAAATAATATTAGGAAATAAGGAACTCCAAGAGTCATTGGGAGATGAATCCCAATAGCCTCACCTCCATGTATAAATACATGTACATTCTTTAGTTAATACACATTTCTGATTTGAGGAGTTAGCTCCTGGTTTGACATTATGGGAACAGGTACATGTTATAGGGAAGTTAAATAATATAAGTTAATAGTTAATATGTGATAATGAATGAAAAATAGCTAAGTATAAAACATTAGGATTGTGTATTTAACTTAGGCTCGAATAAAAAAAGGGTTTTTTGTGGGATATTGTGTAATTTTCCTAAGTAAAATAGGATTTTACTTTAGGAAAAGACTTATGGAAGTAAATGAATGACTTATGGATGGCTTTAAGTACTTAGGCTTTTTAAATTATTGGGCCAAGGGTCCGGTCCCTCCAAAAGTCAGAGAAATGCTCTGAGCCCCTCTAATTTTCGAATGCCTTAGTACTTAGGGGAAATTAGTGAAATTTTTAGGGAAAAATGAGAAGGGGAGTTAATCATTTGACCTTGTTTTGCTTGAAATTCCTTCAGTGTAATGTCTGCCTTGCACTTGTGATGAAAGTAAAGATTAACACATTTAGAGTCATTATCCATCACATGTAATTCGGCAACATCATCTACCTACCCTACCTAGTTTAACCTAGCATTTTATCTTCTTTATTAGGGTGCACTTAGACTAGAAAACCCTTATCACACTTTATTTTCTTTTACATGTAGAAATCTATCTGAGTCTAACCTTATTACATCCAAGGGCTCAGATTACGCTGTTGAGCTCCTTTTCTTTACTCTACCTATCTACTTATCTGCCAAGATTAAACAGTTTGGTCAGATTTTATTCTCTATCTCTAAAACATAAAATTCAAACATGAACTAGCCAAGCTTAAGCTATTTGACTGTTCACCAATTGTGGCATAAGTTACAAGTTGCACACAATTTGTTTATTACATAAGAGCAAAAAGTAGTGGCATTTAGACTTGCACACTTTCCTTGGCCTTTCTTTTGGTGGGGTTCATTTTCTTTTACTTTTTTGGCCATTTTTTATTCTTTTCACCCTTTGATTTTTTTTTTTAGGGTATACCCTCTTTACATTTTTTTAATTTTTTGATTTTTTTGAAAATATGGAAAACCTTTGCAACAAGAAAAGGTATGAACATATTACATAGCCCATCAAGTCAATCATGAAATATGACACCTATTGGTATAGGAGCATAACAAAACCTAGGATCACTTCTTTTTTTACAGGGCAGGCCAACTTGCACCTCCACCTTGAGTTTCACAACCACACCCTCAACCTACAAAAAGAACCAAGAGGAAGGCCAAGAAGGAAAACATCTATAAGGCCAAGAGAGAAAGAAAGGGTTCATGTTGTAAATGGCCTACGTAAAGTTGGTGTGCAAGAGAGCTCCTCAACAAGAAAACCCAAATCTATGAAAATGGTGCTCCCTGTTCCTCCTTTTCCTAATGTATACACCAGAGCCCGAAGAGGAAGGTATGCAACTACAGAGAAATCTAAAGCGAAAATTCTATCAGAAATTTCGGAAGCAGATATTCCGCAGAAGATGCATAAAGAGTATCAGCCTACACAATCTGATCAAGAACTCCTTAAGGATGTTGGATATGAGATCAGAAATAAGAAGAAGAAAGAAGAAGGCAAACGTTTTGTTGGTACTAGAAAGAGGAATACCAAATACAACAACAATTTTAGGCTAAATTCCAAGGCTCTACACAATCTAAGATTAATTACAGAGGTCATTAATATAGAAGGTAAATCTTAAGGGTCAAAGAGAGAAAAATCCATGAAGAAGAACAAAAAAAAATCCCTTCAAAGCAGCACTCAGAGCCCTCAAAGAGAAGAAAGATACAAAAGGGTTCTAAGGAGGAGAAATCCATTGTAAAGGAAGCATCCACAAGAAAAACCATATCCAGATCAGCTGCTGACAGCAAGAAAGAATTGGATAAGCTTGTTGAAACTGTAGCCCACATAAAAGGAAGGAAAAAATGTTTTTTGATACAAATACCTTTTTTCTTATCAATCACAATTTTGAACAACTTCTTAGGTGTCAAGGAATATAAGTATTTTTGAAAAATAAATAGAGCCCTACTCAAAATTCTGGTAGCATTCCAGGTTTTTCACAGTTGCAAATTTTTACTGGAATTTCGGGTAGCGCCTGTTTTAACTGAATTTTGATACCTATCAGCAAATTTTCCAATCGAGTTAAGGATGGATAAGAACCCATAACCAAAAGGATATAACAAGTGATTGTGAAAGGTGGTTATGAGGTTGTTGGAGGTCTTATGAAATGGGGATACATGATTATTTAAATACCAAAGACACAAGGAGACAAATCAACAGAAAAATGAGTAGCATGACATCATACTCAGCATTTCAACCCAGATCTCTTCTCTTCTTTCTTCTATATCTGTCCTTTCAGTAATATTTTGATGGGATATGTTTGTAAAGTCTTTTGACACCTATGTAATTTTAGGAGTAATGTTTCATTCTTTTTAGAAAAGATGGAGTTGGTGCCCCTCTTTCTATATATACCATTTGTAAATACCATTTCCAGGTTGGATGTTGTTCCACCTTCTTATCACTCCACCGGATCTCTAAGGCTAAGAAGAGACTAGCAAAGGTAACCACAAAACAATATTTCACCAAGCAGTTAGCCCTATTAGGCAGGAGAGGGCTCTCTCCAATGGATCTCAGCCAATATGACTAGATTAATGAGATATTAGGCTAGGTATATTAGCACATGGGTTTGAGTGATTGAATTTTGAGGTGTTGGATGGTGAATAGGTCAAGGAAATAATTAGGTCAGGGTAAACAAGGATCAAAATTTCAGGGTTTTGATGGAGCAAGGTACGTAAAAAAATCAACACAAAATGGTATCTGATGAGATGGTTTAGACTGATAGGGTTTTGAGAAAAGAGCGTAAACTCTATGAATTATTTTCTACTAAGAAGAAAATGAGACAAACTATAAATATCCCTCCAAAACAGAGCATAAAATTAGTGAATTCTATCTTTCTGACTTGGGAAACATTTACATTTAGAAATGGAATGAATATAAATTACAATATGTTCACACATTTGCATAAAAAAAGAAGAAAAAATTTCAAATCATTTACCACATGAATTCCATCAAAATATTTGCAACTCAGTCAGTTATTATTAGCCAAAAATCTGATTACAAAAAAGTGTTCCAAGATCAATCCAACAACATCCAACCCTTGCTATGAGAAAAGAAGTGAATAATATAGACCAAAACTGATTCTCCCCAGATCAAGGGTCGAATCCTTGACTTGTGGAATTGATCCACAAAGTGCTCAACTGAAAACCCAAAGACTAGGGAGGTCAAAAAAATCATCCCTAACTTTGGTGGAACCGATTCATCTTAGCCAAAACTCCACTTTTACCTAATGTATTTACCCTCTAGTAATTATTTAGGTCATAATTACATTTACATTCATCAGTTACATTTGTAAAAAATCAAATATTCCATCACAATCTGAGAAAATTTCAAAAAATGGAAAATATCAGAGAATCTGGCAAAAGCACAGTGCTTGAAGGAAAAGTGCAGTGCCTAAAACAGAAGCGCAGGGCCAACGTCAAGGCCACTTTTGGAGGCCTTCCTGAAGTCCAAATTGAGCTCATGATATCTCATTGGAAATATTCTCTTGTCTAGTTTCCAAAAATTCCCTTGGTTTCTAAAAATGATGACTTTAAGACCCCCAAAATTCAAATCTCCGAAGACTGGTCAAAAGCGCTGGACCAGCCTGAAAAATGAGGCAAAAAAGTGATTTTCTAGGTGTTGTTGGCCATTCATCCCTGCCAGAATGTCCATTTTTTGTGTTCCAATAGTAAAAATTTGATTTAGAAGGCCTTATGAATCCAATGGTGGTGGAAATTTTTCATTTGGAGGCTCTCAGAATAAGTGCATCGCCCTAGGCACTGTGCTTTTGACAAGTTGACTGTGTTGAAAAATAGTCAAAATTTGTCAGAATGCCCAAAATTTTAAAAAATCACCCAAAAACCTTAAAAATTGGTGGATAGAGTGTTGATGATGTGACTCAAGAAATCATGGAGGCATCATCAAGGATCTCAAGTTTATCTTCCTCCTTTTGCTTAATTATGGTTTTCTTGTGTTTTTCCTCCAACTGCTTGAGTTTGATGTTACATATATTCTTTCTAGCGATGTACTTTTTAGAAATGTTTATGAGCATATTATTATCATTGTTTGCCTTGTGGAGGAGCTTCTCAAGGTTCAGGTTTACCCTATCTAGTCATACCTCTCTATCATATTCAACATCCTTGGAAATCCTTTCTTCAAAACTAGTTTGTTATGCCTCATGTTCTTGCTGCTGTAGAGCTCTCTTAAGACCTCTTGTTTTTGGTCTTATCTTGCTGGTTTGAGTTTCGTCGTGGTCAGAATCATCAAGTGCCATCATTGCCTTACCCTGGTGTATTTCCTTTTTTCTTTGAGCATTTCTAACTCCATGATTACTTGTTTATCTTTTAGCTTCTTGTTCTCCTATTCAAGGAATGATATGAAAAACTGAGCTCTTCCCATGTTATCCTGAAATTCTTTGGTCGTGACATCCTTCTATTTGATGATCAAATTTGAGGCCTCCTGATCATCTTGATCATCCAAATCCATCAACTCAAATTATCTTTCTTCCTCATGAAGATCTTCCTCTTCATCGACAAATGTCTCTTCCTGCTGCTCATCTTAGTGTACCTGCTTTGCTAATGAAGAAGGAAAGGCCCCTTCCACAATCTATGGAGAAAAAAATTGCCTAGGTCCCCTCTTATAGGTTTTAACCTCTTTAACTGTGGCCTTGTTAGATGACCCTGTTTTGTTTTTAGATACAAAAGCTGGTGGTGGAATTGATCTAGCAGGGTGAGGTGGTGGAGTATTGAAGACATCATTCTCAATGTAGGTTTCCCATGAAATTTTTAATTGATTGAGATGATGAAGGAAAATTATCTTGATTAGAGAGTGATGAAAGAGGTTGTTCATCTCATGTTCATACTCTCTGTTCTGCACTATGTATCACATTTTATCAATACTCTTGTACAAATATCGAGGAATGTTGAGCAATTTCACCCTTCTGAAATGCATGATAAATCTGATGTGATAGGCATATAGTCTGGAGAATATACCCTTAGAGGTGAAATACTTCATGATGATCTTACTCATGGGAGAAAATCTGTCAATTAGGTGGCTAAAAGGAAAGACTTTATTTTTATTATTTTTGTACCTTGGCTTGAGAAATGGTTCATACTAATGGGTATCTATATCTTTGGCCTTAAACCACTTCTCATCCACATTAGTTATCCCTGTGACTGTAGAAATAATATCTGTGGATATGGTGAAGTTTACTCCTGAAATGGTCACTTGATTGTCCTTGAGGATTGACATAAAAATCTTGGTAAAATTATGGTGATGTTGTACTCTTTGGACCATTTCACAGAAGTCAAAACAATTCACATGTTTGAATAAATTGACTGTCATGGGTGAGGTCAATAGTTCTCTAGTGTTGGATGGTTCAAGCCTCAAAATATTGCCTCCTTTGTGTTTCCTTCTCTCCTCGTCTATGTTCATCCCCTCTTCTCTAATGTGTCTTTGCTCCTCCATAGTAATTGTTTTGTTTTGAAACCCTAGGGAAGGGGAAGGGAAAGAGGTAGGATAGTAGGTTTAGGGAGTTGGGATTAGTGTAGGAAAAGTTAGGGAATTGGTGAGGGGAGTTAGGGAGCTTAGGGAAGTGTCAAGAGATCGAAAAACTTAGGGACACAGGGTAGGGAATTTAATTACAGGGATATGATATGGCTACGTAGGAAAATGCATCCTAGGATTAGGTTTTTAGGAAATAGGACTTGGGGATAAGGGGAGTGTATTTATAGTATGGGAAAGGGAAATAGGGTCTAGGGGAAGCTCAGCAGCAGAAAAACTCAAAATTCTTTTCCATTAAAAAGCCAGAAACTTCTACTTCAGAAACCCTCTTTAAACAGTGTTTTCCAGCAACTCTTCAATGCAGAGATTAATAGAAATTGTAGGAAAAATGAGAATGAAAACCTTCAGATGGGCAGAACTGCTTCTCTTCAAAACCAATTTCTGAATGCTTCTTCTTCTTCAAAGCAGATTTCTGAATGCTGCAGAATCACTGAATGCTGCTCCTTCTTAAAACCAATGTCGGAACGCTGCAAAATGTCTGCAAAAACTCTCTAAATGCTGCAAAAATGTCAACAATTTTGCAGATATGCAAAGGCCATAAACACAAATGGCTCACTCAAAGTGGAGCAGGGCCAGCAATCGCCCGCTCTGATACCATGTTAAACACCATGTTGAAGCACACACATGGTGTATGAGGAGAACAATGCACACACACAAAACTCAACACACAATGAAAGATAAGCGTGAGGCTTTCTTATTTTCCATTATACAGAGATGTACATTTATAGTAAAATGGTGTGACTCTTGGTTTAATATTCCAAGGTCACTTGGACTCCATTGTGTCTTTTCAAATTCCACACCTACCCATGGAGGATTAGGTGTTCCAACAAACACTTTAGCTTGTAATGATAAAAACTAGGGTTTCTTGGCTCAAAACATGAAATGGAAAAAGAGGAGGGTTTACACAATGAATTCAAATTGTAAACGGAAGAGAGAATTAAAAATAGGTGTAACCTACTTGCGTTGGACTAAAGAAACCCTTGTTTGATGGGTGGAGAAACTGCATTGAATTTTTGGAGCTATGGAAGAAAACTGCCAAAAGTCGAATGCCTTGAGGATAAGCGCGGTGCCTCCCTGGTAAAAGTGCAATGCCTTAAGGGAAAGCAATGTTGGAAATACTGAGAGGGGGTGGGGGGGGGGGTTGAATCAATATTCCTTTCAATTAGAGCATTAGTTAATCTTCAATTATTATCAGTGTTTGTACAATGATAGAAGCAAACAAGAGGAACACAAATGCACACAGTTTTTAAGGTGGAAACCCACTCCAAGACAAAAACCACCTAATGATTTTCTAATAATTCTTTAATATTCAACTCCAATTGAAAATAAAGCTCCAACTTCCTAGAATCTAGAAAAGCATTCTTCTCCAGCTCCCACTGGATGGACGCTCCAACGCCCGAGATTCTTCAGTAGTCACTGAATGGATGCCCCAACACCCAATGAGCTACAACTCACCCTAGCACCACCCTAGCACCCTATAGAAGAATAAAAGAAGAATGGACTCCCATACTAGGGAAAATGGTCCACTTTACAATGATATAGAATGATGTAGAAGAAGAAGATATACTAGAACATAACCCCAACTTTGACACAACCACCTAATGATGATCCTAGACCTCCCAACACTGCCTCTTCAACCCTTGGCAGATAGACACTAGTACAATTTTTACAATAATGTATTTACAATGAATTAGTACAATGATACCTTTACAATGATTGTATGCAGTGTTGCCCACTTGAAGACTTCATAGGATGAACTTCTTGCTGCTGTTATGCACCTTGGTTGATGCTCTTTTCATGCTACCCTCTCGTGAAAGTCATTTGATCCCTTCGCCTCACTTGAAGACTTCATATGATAAACTTCTTGTTGCTGTTATGCACCTTGGTTGCTGCTCTTGTCATGCTACCCTCTGCTGCACCTTGTTTTTATTTTATGCCGTAGAAAGTCTGGTCCTTTGCAATCCTTGACAACACATGATCTAGCTTTTTCTTGCCTTCTAGGAGCTCGATATTGAATCTGGTGTATCTTTGTTATTTCATATCCTCAATATCTGATTTTCGGTCTTGTAGTATTTCTCTGAGTCGTATTTCCAATGCCATAGGTCTGACCCAATTTGGATTCTTCAAGAGAGAGTTATACCCAATTTCTCACAATGCCCTAATTATAGACTATTTCAGTAGAGCGCACTTGTACAACATGCCACATGTCACTGTTTCTTCATTTGGATCTGAAATTGATAGAGCGCAAATTAAAGACTATTCAATATCTGCCACTTTTTACGAAATTCCAATCCGATACTCAGAGAGAGAGTTATGATAAATTTACCAAGGTTACTTCTTTGAGATGAATTTTAGGAGCCTACAAAAACCCTGACTTCCAGAGATCATATCTCCAAACATATTGTGCACCTTGATCTGAAATTTTTACAGCAGCTTCCTCTGGATTTCATCTTCACCTCATAAAAATTTCAGCTTCCTAACCTTTGTAGAAAAAATTTAGAGTGCATATGCCACAATGACCTGTTTCAGATGGCGAAATCCCTTGCATAAGGAGGAAATGAGGATCACAATTTATATAAATGCTTAGGTTGAGAGGGAAGGATTCAACAAGTGAATGTAGGAGGATTTAGGAGCTAAAAAATATTAATTATGACTTTTCAATGACCCATGCCCCAACCCCATGGGGTTTTAGCCCACTAACTGGGGGTACAAACTTCAAACATGAATATCTCTCAAACCGTGAAGAATTACATGGCGTGCCATATATCAACAGAAACATATCGACAAGTAGAAACCATAAAAAGCATTATTGACCTAGAATATATTAATTTTTTAGGTCAAAATTCCCATGCAATATTTGGTTAGCCACTGGTGTTGCTTGGGTTGACATCAATGACAACCGCTGATCAACAATCTTCCCCTTTGGCATTGATGGCAACATAAGTAATCCCCTTGCGATCATGACACTTCTTCCTACAACATTCTCTCCCCCTTGGACATCAATGGCAAAGGGTAACTCCCCCTAAAACACAAACATCCTGCGGACCTGTACACACGTTTACTCCCCCTGACACACAATCGTCCTGCAGACCTATAATCTACTTCCACTCCCCCTTTATATTCTGAAAAAGGAAAATCTAATGAGAACTTGGGATAATCCCAAGCTTCTGGTGAAGATATTCCAATGCTTCACGAGGTAAAGGTTTAGTAAAGATATCAAGAATTTGTTCTTTTTTACAAACATACTCAAGTTTGATATTATTTTCAAATACTCTGTTCTCTAACAAAATGATATTTGATAGGAATTTGTTTTGTTTTTTGAATTCATGACACTTTTGGAGATGTCTCGATGGCACTAGTGTTGTCACATAATATGGGAATAGGCTCACTCAATTATACTTGAAGATCTTGCAAAGTTTGTTTTATCCAAAGGACTTGAGTACAACATGATGCTGCTGCAATATATTCTGCTTCCGCTACAGATAACAAGATTGAAGTTTTCTTTTTGCTCAACCATGATACGAGACAACCACCTAGATAGAATGCTGCTCCACTAGTACTCTTATGATCATCAACACTTCCTACCCATTCTACATCTGTAAAGGCTTGAATAATGATATTGTTACCCTTGGGATACCACAAGCCATATTCTTCTGTGCCCTTTAGATATCGAAGAATTCCTTTGACGGCAATAATATGTGATTCTTTTGGTGATTCTTGGAATCTTGCTACTTGTCCAACTTCGTGCATAACATCTAGCTGAGAGGCTGTTACATATAGAAGACTACCAATCATAGATCTATAAAAACTCTAATCCACATCCTTAGATGAGTCCCCTATGCTCAATTTGCAACCTGTTACCATCGAAGTAAGGACGGGTTTGCAATCTTCCATTTTGAATTTCTTGAGCATTTCATTGATGTACTTGGCTTGACATATAAATATTCCTTTCTCTTGCTGAGATATTTGAAGCCCTAAGAAGTATGTTAGCTCACCAAGTAAAGAAATCTTAAACTCACTTTGCATCTTTGTATAAAAGTTCTTACTTAGTTGATCATCATTGCTACCAAATATTATATCATCCACATATAACTCAACGATTGTTAAATTATCTTTATCTATTTGTACATAAAGATTTCTATCAACAGTACCTTTCTTGAACCCTTGTTGACATAGATATCCATCAAGACAAGCATACCATGCTCTGGGAGCCTGCTTGAGACCATATAGAGCCTTCTTTAACCTGTAGACATAGTCTTATTTTTGTGATAGTAGAAAACCCACAAAAGGGGGAGTCTCGATGTAAACTTTTCTACTAATTGTCCATTCGTAAATGTCGACTTAACATCCATTTGGTAGACTTTTTGATTTTTCTTGAACATGCATAGGTGAGAAACATTTGGATGGCTTCCATTCTCGAAACTATGCAAAATTTTCATTGAAATAAATTCCTTCCACTCGTGCATAGCCTTTGCAAACCATCTTGTTTTGTTTCGGTAACCTCGCCCATCTTCATTCAATTTGTTCCCGAACACCCATTTAGTCCCAATGACATTTTGATCTTTTTGGTCGTGGAACTAATTCCTAGGTGTTATTATTCTCAATTTGATTTGATTCTTCATTCATAGCTGCTACCCAATGTTCATTCTGGCTAGCTTCCTCAAAACTACTAGGCTCAAAGGTTGCTAGAAAAGAGATGTGAGCTTGTTGCGATGAACGAAGCTATTGACCTTCATTTATATCACCAATGATTTGATTTGATGGATGGTTCTTTTGAATCCACTCTTTTTTTCTCCTTGGAGGAGCTTCTTGTTGTTGTTATGGTATATCTTGATGATCATTGTTTACTTCTTCCTTGTTGATAGTTTCTTCTTGTTCTACAATTTTATCTGTGTCTTTTTCAGCCTCTGTCTCAAGTTTCAAAGATTATAGATCCTCATCATTATTTTCTAGAACACCATCTTCATCAAATGTAACATTTATGCTCTCCATTATCTATTTACATCTTAGATTATAAGATTTATAGGCCTTTATTTTGCGTGAGTAACCAACAAAGATACCTTCATCAACACGTGATTCAAACTTACCCAAATTTTGATCTTCTCTTTTGATATAACATTTTCTTCCGAAGATTCTTAAATATTTTACATTAGCTGGTTTTCCTTTCCATAATTCATATGGGGTCTTGTTGCAATTATTTCTGAGAAGACTTCTGTTGATAATGAAGACTGTTGTATCAATTTCTTGTGTTGTACCCAACTAGATCTTCATCTAATTATTCAAATGGGCCGAAATGCCATATTCAAATACTACATTAAGGCCTGGCCCCTTTTGCCGCAACCTTAAACCACTTCCTCGCTGTGCATCGTTATGAAACTTCATTATAAAGTTTTATGTATATAAAACCTCGTTTATTAATCGCAATCGCAATGTCTGTTCCAATCGAGAGTTAAGTTACAACTGTTCCGATTAATCCCTTGCAAACATTTGCGATGCGATTGATCAGGTCATCACACCTCTCCGATTACCCCATCGCCCTGATCACTCCATCCTCCCCGATCGATCGTGTCACACTTCCTCCCCGTTGCGATTGCAACCACCTCCATGCCCCGATCTCCGATCGTGATTGACTTGCTGGGCCCCACCATATGATACTTCCGCCTGTTCGTATAAAAGGCCTTTTCCTTGGTAAATCAGAAAGTCATTGGAATTTCAGTTTTAAAAGGGGATTCACCCCCAATCGCATCAGAAGTTATCTGTGTGTCATTCCTCCCCTCTCCCCCTTACGATTCTCGATTGCGATTAGATCCCCGAGTCCCACTCCATGATATCCACGTCATCCCTTCCGCTAATCCTCTCGTACGCTCGCGTGTCACCTACATCCACCCCAGTCATTTGTGTTCTCCGTTGACACATATTATTACAAATTCATATTATATACCTCTTCCTCGTTTATCTAGTGCCATTCCATTGTAAATCCTACCGCTGCCTTTCATGTCTCCACCATTCTCTTGTGTTTTCCGTCATTCCCCATTGTTCACCATTTCTGCGTGTCTTCACCTTCACACGCATGTAACTCATCACACCATTATCTCAGTGCCTGTTTTCCTTAAAATGTTTGTGGATTTTTGCAGGTTGTAGCAACAGGGAGCCTCCATTAATTTCCGTTCCCATTAACGGAGACCGAATGCATTTCAAAGGATCATTCAGCATGTGCAGAATAATGGAGAAAAAACCTGGGGAGACGTACTGATAAGAACATCATTTATGGAAGCTAAATGAACATTTATTGAATCCCCAGGGAAATTCAAAAGGGGCGGGTGCCGGTAGCTGAAAACATAAATGAGGTTACAAAGAATATCAACAGAAGATCAAGGAGTTCAGTGTCCGGCACCGAAAAATATAAATTCCGACTCCAGACTCAAGAGACCGAGAGTACCATGCACGAACACAAGCAACCTCAAGGCTTTATTGCAGCAGATTTTCCCTCCAGCCAATTACAGTCATTTATATGGTAGTCATTCCTGGTATGGGCGCGAATGTTTTCCGCCATTTTGTTCAAATTAAGTCATTAAGTGCGCTCCACCTACCTCCTTCTGGAGAATTCTCTTTCGTTTCTATAAAAGCCCAGAAATAAGACATTAGAGGGGTTCCAGATTTCTATCAGCAGACCGCAGGCAAAGTTGAAAAGGGGCTGGCGGTAGTCGAAAATAAATGAGGTTACAAAGAATATCAACAGAAGATCAAGGAGTTCAGTGTCCGGCACTGAAAAATATAAATTCCGGCTCCAGCTCAAGGGGCCGAGAGTACCATGCACGAACATAAGCAACCTCAAGGCTTTATCGTAGCAGATTTTCCCCCTCCAGCCAAGTACATTCATTTATATGGTAGTCATTTAAAGTATGGGCGCGAATTTTTTCCACCATTTTGTTCAAATTAAGTCATTAAGTGCACTCCACCTACCTCCTTCTAGAGAATTCTCTTTATTTTCTATAAAATCCCAGAAATAAGACATTAGAAGGGTTCCAGATTTCTATCAGCAGACGGTGTAGTGAAAATACTTTTGTATACAATTTGTAATATTTCTGTATGAAGATTCAAAGCCCGTAGGGTCTCAGTGAGGAGGAGTTATAACTATAATGAGGATTCTGGTCTTTGGTATCTCACAGTATGTAATTCTCCTTTATGTGTTAATACAATATCTCATTTCATGCTATTTATCTTCTTGTATCATGTTCTAGAATGTGAGTGGCTCGCTAGTTTGCAGTAAGGATTCATCCTTGTTGATGCCCTTTTTGGAGTTAGTCAAGCGCTTTAAATAGGCCTAGTCATGATATACTGTTCCATGTTCATCTCTTCCATATTTTCTGCTATATCAGTTGTTTTAGGAGGGTGCTTTTAAAATGCCAGGATTGTGCATGGATTCTTGAATTGGCAAGCCCATGCATGGTTTTTTTGTATATCTGGGTATCAATCTAATATCAACTAGTATTTTCTTGTTATTTCTTTCACTGCATTCACTCTCTAATAATTTTATTTCTGTGGCATATTATCTGAACTGGCCCTCTTTATAGTAAGCTGTCTCTTAATTGTCTGATGCCTTTGTATTGGAGTTTTGCATGATGTCCCTACACTATTCTTATCTTTGTATCGGCTTCTGAGAGAGAGATTGGTCCCAATATAAACTTATGTCCTTTTTTTACAAGATATAGTAAGAGAGCTTTTGGATTGACAACCCAAGCTATATGATGAGCTCCTTGCTATATTAAGATGTCCTAGGCACTGGTCTATGGAAACTCTAGACTGTCTCTAGGGGGTGACAAAATTGTCCACAACATCTTTCTGGCGCCGTTGCCGAGGAATGAATTCAAGAATATCAGTTTCCCTGGGTCTCGACAAATTGTTTTCACTCTCTAATCAGGTGAGCATGGAGAGTTGAAGAGTTGTGTATCTCTCACCTTGGCAACTCCACTACTTTTATTCGATAAATTTATTGGTAGTCCTGGCTCCTCGTAAGCCGCATTTGAGGTCAGATACATCTCAATCAAAGACACCTTACGTGTCTGACCCATAGAATATCATTCATAAAAGGGTTTGGAAGGAGAGGAAGTCAGTTCGTGCTGAAAACCCTGAATATTCCGTTGAATATTATCCGCCCTCTTCTTCTCAAGAAGTTAGAACAGAAAATCCCGAGTCTTACTCAGGAACTCCACGTAGAGGAAGTGCTTGGATTGAAGAAGATTCTCATCCTACTTTCGAGGCTGAGGAAATTAAAGAAGTCACAGAAGTAGTTGTTGTTAACCATGAACTATTCCCATCCACACCTCAGGCTTCTGTGCAATATATTCCCATTGTCATTCATACTCCACTTCCTCCTACTCCTCTCCCTTCATTTGTTTCTCAGACTGTTGCTCAACCCCCACCTCCTCCAATGGCTAATGTTCTGGCTTTCCTATTGAACACATATGCTCCACTGGCCTTGCCCCAAGTACTGAATGATATGCCACAGGATTACTTGAAGATTTTTCCAAGATTTAATGGTGAAAATGAAATTGATGCTTAGAAACATCTCGAGACCTTCTGCTCTTTTGCAGAAAACTTAAATGTCGAACATTTGGATGTGGTCTTGAGATTGTTTGTACAATATTTGGAGGGTGAAGCCAGAAAATGGTTCAAAACATTGGGAAATCATTCTGTGACCACCTGGGACCAGATGGAGAATACTTTCCTCAGAAAGAGGGGAGAAAATAAAGATCATGGTCAGTATCTCACTGAGTTTAATACTATGAAGAAGAAGCATAATGAAGGAGTGGCAGAGTTTATTAAAAAATTTAACAAGTTATATTTGAGCCTGCCTCCTGAAATGAAGCCCCATGAAACAACTGCTAAGATAGTTTTTATAGTAGCCTTTGATCTTGATTTCGGCTTCGGATTGAGGGAAAGGAAACTAGCCACTTTAGATGATGCACAGTCAGATGCTCTGGAGTTGGAAGCAAACTTTGCCTCTACTGGAAAATTAAAGGGAAAAGTTGAACAAGATACTAGGAGGAGAGGCAAAGAAGAATTTTCCACCTCTAATCAGGAAAGGGATTCATACAAGATGGACGAAATAAGAAAAATGATAAAGAAGATGGTCAAGCTTAAAATGGAAGCTAAAAATGCAGCTCCCAAGAATTTCTATAATGCCCCAAACAGAGGATATAATCTCCAGTACAGAACGCCCCCATTGCAGATATTGCTTAGAGAAGCAAAGGAACAACAAGACCAGGTACCTCATCCCCTATACCTGGAAGGACCAGTAGATGACTCCACTGGAGATGCAGCTTATGGATTAGAAGATTCAAATCTGGCTTTTTCAAATAATGATGATATGGAATGCCCATTGCAAGACGAAGAAGAAGAAGTAGAGATTGACCATTATTGTAAGTAATTTGCTGATTTCATGCAAGCAAAATTCAATGTAAAGTATGACCTCAGATCTTCAAGAAAGAGGACCCAAACTCAAGACCAAGAAGAAGAGCCACCTCAGAGAGAAGCATCTGCTCAAAAGGAATCAGCAACAAAGAAGAACATAGAAAAAGGTAAGAATTCTTTGGATGCTCCTTTGCATCCCAATGATCAGATTCCTTCTTCTTCAAAAATAGTCAGTCCCCCTAATGATGAACCTGTATCAAAAGAAATTAAAGCTTTGGCTGAAAATAAAGAGTCAAAAGAAGTTCCGATAGAGAAGCCTCCTTCTGCTTTCAATTTGCAAAAAGAACTTGAGAAGATTAAGATTCCGGTCCCTTTGACAGAATTATTAAAACAGCTTGTATATAAATCTCAAGTTACTTCCTTCATACTCCCTCCTGAAACACCGATTGTGCCCGATAGTCTAAACCTGCAAGAAGAAAGACCCATGGTAGTCTTTGGTCCACACGTCAAGGAGATAGACTCTGCTACTCCTCCTTTTTACATGTCTTTGGTCATCCATGACCTGCTGTTACACAATTGTATGTTAGATTCTGGGGCTTCCCATAATCTTATGCCTTTTTCTGTCATGGAACAACTAGGACTGCAAATTACAAGACCATATAAAGACCTATATTCATTTGATTCTAAAAGGGTTAAATGTTTGGGAATGATTAAAGATTTAGTGGTCAATTTGGCCCAAATTCCAGAAAAGAGTGTGGTCATGGACATTGTGGTTGCTGATATCCCAGCCCGCTTTGGCATGCTATTGTCAAGGTCCTGGGGTATGAAAATTGGTGGGTCCGTCAAATTGGATTTAACATATGCTACTGTCCCAGTCTTTGGAGGCCAGGAGAGGAGGTTATACAGGGAGACTAGATTTGTTAAAATGGTAACTAAGACTGACTGCTCAGAGAATTCTCCAATTGATAACAAAGAGGGAGATTTTTCATGCTTGATGTTAAAAGAAAATCAAAATTATGCTCATGAGCCCCTTTTTGGTCAAATCCAAGCTGAGCAGCCTAAAGAAGATCAGGAATCAGAAATTTGGACTTTGCATTTTGATGGGGCAAATTCAAAAGAAGGCAATGGAGCTGGGGTGTTATTAATCTCTCCTGCAGGGAAATGGGTGCCACTGTCCTTTAAATTGGAGTATGAGGCTACAAACAATGTAGCTGAATATGAGGCACTATTATTGGGACTGCAGATAGCTAGAAACATGGGCATCAAATGTTTAAAAGTCTTGGGAGACTCTGAGCTGGTGGTGAGACAGATCAAAAATCAATGCCAAACTAAGCATCCACGACTGAGAGCTTATAGAAACAAAGTATGGGACATGGTAGAAAATTTATTCTTGGCATTTAACATATAGTTCATGCCCCGGAAGAAAAACAGAATAACAGATTCCCTTGCTGTAGCTGCCAGTACATTCCGTCCTCCTCAGAACCCGCTTTTAAGATATGAAGTGGAGGTACGTTATAGACCGTCCATTCCAGATAATATTAAGCATTGGCAGGTATTTGAGGATGATGAACAGATGAAGAGATTCATGGAGATAGTGGGAGAATTCTCCAATATGGAGATTGATGACAAGGTAGAAGAGGAAGTTGAAAATATTGTAGAAAACAGATGGGAAGAGAAGATAGCAGGTAATAAAGTGTTGCAACTGAAAGGAAATGTTATACCTAGAGGTTTGATGCCTCTAGAAAGATTATTTAACAAAGATGATATTCCATTGCAGCCAAACAAAGTGACAGAAGAAGATCAAGTGGAAGATTTAAATCTGGGTACTTATGCTGATCCCAAAATTGTAAAATTATCTAAAAGAATCCCAGAAGAATACAAAGAAAAATATTTGAAGTTGTTTCAATCTTACAAAGATGTATTTGCTTGGTCCTATCAGGACCTAAAAACTTTTGATGTTAACATAATGTAGCATAAAATTCCTTTGAGGGAAGGTGCAAAGCCTTATAAGCAGAAGCTCAGACAGATAAACCCTCTGCTGCTTCCCTCTATTGAAAAGGAAATCAAGAAGCTACTGAAGGCCAAAATAATTGTGCCATTGAGATACTCAGAATGGATAGAAAACCTTGTCCCTGTTCGAAAGAAGAATGGAGAAATAAGGCTATGTGTGGACTTCAAAAATGTAAATAGAGCATCTCTAAAAGATAATTACCCACTGCCCAAGATGGACCACATCCTACAGAAAGTAGTGGGAGCATCCAGAATGTCCATGATGGATGGTTTTTCTGGCTACAATCAGGTGGTTGTACTTCCAGAAGATCAGAAGAAAACAACATTCACTACACCATGGGGAACATTTATGTATGCCAGAATGCCATTTGGATTGATTAATGCAGGAGCTAATTTTCAAAGGGAAATGGACATAGCCTTTGTTGGGGAGCAGAACAATTTTTTGGTGGTATATCTCGATGACATCACAGTGTTCTCAAAGAATGATGATGCGCATATTGAGCATTTAAGAAGAACTTTTGAAAAATGCAGAAGGTATGGCCTTTCTCTCAGTCCTCAGAAATCTTTATTTGCATTAGATGAGGGGAAACTCTTGGGGCACATTGTAACTAAAGATGGTGTGAAAATAGACCCTAAGAGAGTGGAAGTAATAAATGGTATTCCTCTACCCAGGAATAAGAAGGAGGTGCAGGTGTTTTTAGGCCGAATTAATTTTTTGAGAAGGTTCATTCCTAACTATGCCGAGATAGTTAGGCATATAACTGATATGTTGAAAAAGGAGAATGAAGTAAAATGGTCCAGGAGTCTAGAGATGCATTCACAAGGATAAAACAGGCGTTCGCTGAAGCTCCTGTGCTAGCTGGACCAGATTACAAAAAGCCATTTATGATATTTTCTTTTGCTTCACCTCATACAATTGCTGGAGTATTGTTGCAGAGGAATGAAGAGGGGTATGAGAAGCCTATAGCTTTCTTCAGTCAAGTGCTTTACGATGCTGAATTGAAATACAATATATTGGAGAAGTAGGCATATGCCCTGGTAAAGTCCCTTAAATCTTTTAGAATATATGTTCTGCAATCTCACATTACTGCCTATGTCCCCACAGTAGTTTTCAAAGACATTCTTGTTCAGGGATATAGCGAAGGTAAAAGAGAAAGATGGATTGCAAAAATACAAGAATATGATTTGGACATAAGGCCTACCAAGTTAATTAAAGGACAGGGACTTGCTAAGATGCTATCTGAATCAAATAATCAGGCCTTAGGCATTAATTTATCTGGGATAGAAAATGAAGAATCCGAGAAAGAAGAAGAACAGCAAGGGCTGGAGATGGCCACTCAAAAGATACATATGAAATATCTAACTAGTCCTTGGTATAAAGAAATAGTTGAATATATTGTAACACTTAGCTGTCCTCCAAGTTGTGATAATATAAAATACAGAGCTGTAAGGATGAAATCTCAAAAATATATAATTGCCAATGGACAGCTCTATTGGAGAGACCCTCTAGGTATATTACTGTTATGCCTCACAGAAAATGAAGTGCAGAATGTAATGACAGAATTTCATGAAGGAATTTGTGGAGGACATTACAGTTGGAGGGCTACAACTCATAAAATCTTGAGGGCTAGTTTTTACTGGCCAAAACTGTACTCAGATGCTTTTGCTTGGGTCAGAGCATGTGACAAGTGCCAAAGATTTGCAGAAAGACAAAAATTATCAGCTTTTCCCTTGATTCCTATTCATGTGAATGAACCATTTCAGAAATGGGGATTAGACTTTATAGGAGAGATACATCCCCCATCAAGTGGCCAATATAAATGGATATTAACAGCCACAGATTATTTCACGAAATGGGTGGAAGCCATACCTACCAGAAATGCTACAGATGTCGTAATAATGAGGTTTATGGAGGAAAATATCATATCTAGTTTTGGCTGTCCTGCTAGAATTGTAACTGACAACGCGCAGGCTTTCAAGTCTGCCAAGTTTGTAAATTTCTGCCAAAGGTATAACATTACATTGACTCACTCCATAGCTTACTATCCACAGGGGAATGGCTTAGCAGAGTCTTCTAATAAAACCCTAGTGAGGGCGCTGAAGAAAACAATAAGTGAGAATCAGAAAAACTGGGACTCTCAATTAAAATTTGCTTTATGGGCGAATAGAATAACCAGCAAGAGAGCAACAGGGAAATCCCCCTATGACTTGGTATATGGGCGAGCAGCTGTGTTTTCTGTGCAATTGGCATTACCAGTAGCACGTTTCATGCAGGAAAGTCAGCAAGAACCAGATGATATGATCAGAAGAATAAGTCAATTAGTGGAATTAGAGGAGACACGAGACCAGGTAAATCAGAGACTGGAAGAATATCAGGAAAAAATGAAGAATATTTTTGATCTCCATGCAAAAGATAGAAAATTTTAGATTGGAGACCTGGTTCTCAGGTGGGATGTTCGAAGAGCAGAAAAGGGCAAGCATGCTAAATTTGATCCGTTGTGGTTCGGTCCTTTCAAAATTGTAAAGCAAGGAAGGAAAAATACTTTTGAGCTGGAAAATTTACAGGGCGATGTGTTGGATGCCCCTGTAAATGGACAATTTCTCAAGCCCTATTTTCAGAGCTGATCCAGGCAGAGCAAGTTGGATTGTGATATATTGTATATATATTTTTCACTTTAGTTTTGGTTTGATGTGTGCACTGATAAATTTTGAAGATAAGTTCTGGAAAGTGGAAGATCAGTGGTCTGCAGGTTCTCGACGCATTCAAGCATGAACACGTCGTCCCCAGGTGGAGCCAAATGTTGTACCCAACCAGATCTTCATCTAATTATTCAAATGGGCCGAAATGCCATATTCAAATACTACATTAAGGCCTGGCCCCTTTTTTCCGCAAGCTCAAACTACTTCCCCGCCGTACATCGTTATGAAGCTTCATTATAAAGTTTTATGTATATAAAACCTCGTTTATGAATCGCAATCACAATCTCCGTTCCAATCGAGAGTTGAGTTACAATTGTTCCGATTAATCCATCGCAAGCATTTGCGATGTGATTGATCGGGTCATCAGACCTCTTTGATTACCCCACCGCCCCGATCGCTCCATCCTCCCCGATCGATCGTGTCACACTTCCCCCCCGTTGCGATTGCAATCACCTCCATGCCTCGATCTCCGATCGCAATTGACTTGCTGGGCCCCACCATATGATACTTCTGCCTGTCCGTATAAAAGGCCTCTTCTTTGGTAAATCAGAAAGTCATTGGAATTTCAGTTTTAAAAGGGGATTCGCCCCCAATCGCATCGGAAGTTATCTGTGTGTCATTCCTCCCCTCTCCCCCTTAGGATTCTCGATTGCGATTAGATCCCCGGGTCCCACTCCATGATATCCACGTCATCCCTTCCGCTAATCCTCTCGTACGCCCGTGTGTCACCTACATACACCCCAGTCATTTGTGTTCTCCGTTGACACATATTATTACAAATTCATATTATATACCTCTTCCTCATTTATATAGTGCCATTCCATTGTAAATCCTACCGCTGCCTTTCATGTCTCCACCATTCTCTTATGTTTTCCGCTGTTCCCCATTGTTCACCATTTCTGTGTGTCTTCACCTTCACACGCATGTAACTAATCAGGCCATTATCTCAGTGCCTGTTTTCCTTAAAATGTTTGTGGATTTTTGCAGGTTTTAGCAACAGGGAGCCTCCATTAATTTCCGTTCCCATTAACGGAGACCGAATGCATTTCAAAGGATCATTTAGCATGTGCAGAATAATGGAGAAAAAACCTGGGGAGATGTACTGATAAGACCATCATTTATGGAAGCTAAATTAACATTTATTGAATCCCCAAGGAAATTCAAAAGGGGCAGGTGCTGGTAGCTGAAAACATAAATGAGGTTACAAAGAATATCAACAGAAGATCAAGGAGTTCAGCGTCCGGTACCGAAAAATATAAATTCCGACTCCAGGCTCAAGGGGCCGAGAGTACCATGCACGAACACAAGCAACCTCAAGGCTTTATTGTAGCAGATTTTCCCCTCCATCCAAGTACGGTCATTTATATGGTAGTAATTCCTGGTATGGGCGCGAATGTTTTCCGCCATTTTGTTCAAATTAAGTCATTAAGTGCGCTCCACCTACCTCCTTCTCGAGAATTCACTTTCTTTTCTATAAAAGCCCAGAAATAAGACATTAGAAGGGTTCCAGATTTCTATCAGCAGACTGTGCAGTGAAAAGGCTTTTGTATACATTTTGTAATATTTCTGTATGAAGGTTCAGAGCCCGTTGGGTCTCAGTGAGGAGGAGTTATAACTGTAATGAGGATTCTGGTCTTTGGTATCTCACAGTATGTAATTTTATCTTATGTGTTAATACAATATCTCATTTCATGCTATTTATCTTCTTGTATCATGTTCTAGAATGCGAGTGGCTTGCTAGTTTGCAGTAAGGATTCATCCTTGTTGATGCCCTTTCTGGAGTTAGTCAAGCGCTTTAAATAGGCCTAGTCATGATATAATGTTCCATGTTCATCTCTTCCATATTTTCTGCTATATCAGTTGTTTTAGGAGGGTGCTTTTAAAATTCCAGGATTGTGCATGGATTCTTGAATTGGCAAGCCCATGCATGGTTTTGTTGTATATCTGGGTATCAATCTAATATCAACTGGTATTTTCTTGTTATTTCTTTCACTGCATTCACTCTCTGATAATTTGATTTTTGTGGCATATTATCTAAACTGGCCCTCTTTACAGTAAGTTGTCTCTTAACTGTCTGATGCCTTTGTATTGGAGTTTTGCATGATGTCCCTACACTATTCTTATCTTTGTATCAGCTTCTGAGAGAGATATTGGTCCCAATCTAAACTTATGTCCTTGTTTTACAAGATATAGTAAGAGAGCTTTTGGATTGACAACCCAAGCTATATGATGAGCTCCTTGCTATATTAAGATGTCCTAGGCACTGGTCTATGGCAACTCTAGACTGTCTCTAGGGGGTGACAAAATTGTCCACAACAGCTTGAACCCAGAATTTTTCATCCAATTTTGAGTCCTTCAACATTGTTCTACCCATTTCCTGTACGGTTTTGTTCTTTATTTCAACAACTCCATTTTTCTAAGGTGTTCGTGCTGTTGAAAATTGCCTTTTTATTCCATTTTCTTCACAGTATTGCTAAAATAATTTGGAAGTGAATTCTCCACCATTATCTAATATTAAACACGTTATTTTCAAATCAGTTTCATTTTCAACCAACTCCTTGTAGATCTTAAAGCACTCAAATGCTTCAGATTTTTTCTTTAGGAAAATGACGGCTGTAATCTTGGTATAGTCATCTATCATTAACATGAAATATAATTCTCCGTCTAAGCCTTTTGTTCTCACAGGACCACATAGATCAGTATGTATAAATTCCAATGGATGTGATGCAAAGTGTTCTTTTTCTTTAAATTGGAAATTTGTCTGCTTGCCATGTCAACATGCCTCACATAGTGTGTTGGAAGGTTTTTAAATTTTTGGCATTTCTCGTACTACTTCCTTCTTGCTTATCCTGACAAGATTTTCAAAGTTTATGTGACCCATTCATTTGTGCCATAACCAGATTTCCTATTCTTTAGCTAGTAGACATGCTTTAGTTACTTCATCCAAAACATATATGTCATTTGGAGCTCGACTTGTTGTAGCCACAATTTTACCATACCTTCCTTTCCTGATTTCACATTTTGTGGAGTTGAATAGCATTGTGTGTCCTTGATCACACATTTGTCCAACACTGAGCAGATTTTGATTCATGTTTTCGACCAATATAACACTCTTGGCTATAACATCTTTTCTTCCAAGAGTGACGATACCTGATCCTATAACATTTGAAGATCCATTATTTCTAAAGGATATGGTTCGATCCTTCTTCTCTTTCAGAGATACAAATTTCCTTCTATCTCTAGTCATATGCGTTGAGAAACCGCTATCAACATACCACACATTTTTACTTTTTTGAGCCTTGAGAGCGAGAGCACAATTATTAGCCTTCTTCTTCTTCCATGTTCGTTCATTTTGTGGCTTCGAAGATTCTTCTGGGGGATTTTCAAGTCTGTAGTCTCTGGCTATGTGTCCAAAGTTCTGACATTTGTAACATTCCATATTTTTTCTTAAATGTTCAAATCTATTGATGTTTTGTTGAGCCCTGGGAGGTTCATATTTGAAGAATCTCTTGGAATTGTATTGGTTCCTAGGGTACGTGAAACATTCTACAACTTTATGACCAAATTTTCGACATGAATAACAATAGCCATGTAAAATATGTTGGTACCTAGATGAAAATCTTCGTTGAGGAATCATCTTCCAAGGATGTGCTTGCAAATCTTGTCCAATGAAGTCTACATGTATGTCAAATCTCACAGGTTCATTGTATTTTTTTGTAGAAGGTCCCGCTTCTTCTTCTTTGTAACCGAGGCCAGTTCTGTCGTTGTAAGATCGTTGATTTTTGATGAGTTCTTCTAATGCCCTTGAGCTGTTGGCATAGTTTTGGAAAAAATTTCCCTTCTTCACTTCCTTACGTAGTGAGACTACTTCGGCTTCTAATGCTTCCCTTTCTTGGTTGCTTTCTTCCAACTTCCTTTGAAGTGACTCTTCAATACATTTGTGTTCTTCAACCTCAATTTTGAGACCTTGAACTTGTTCTTCAAGAGTATTGGAATAGATCTTCTTAGCATTGAGCTCTTTTATAAGCTTGATTGCCTCCTCATAAAATTATTCTATGGTCAACCCTTCTTCTTCATTGTTTGATACTTCTTGTTTATTGTGCTTGGCCATAAACAATAATTTCTCATTGGCTTCTTCTTTGCTATCACTTTCTTCATCGGATGAGGAGCTATCTTCTTTAGAGAGAAAGTTCCTTTTGGATCCTTTATTTTTTCCTTTCTTGTTGAATTTCTTAAAGCCTTTCTTTCCTTTTGAGTTGCCATCACTTTTGTTTGGACATTTTTCTACGAAATGCCCAACCTCACCACAACCGAAACATATCAATGGAAGTTTACCTTTGAATTTTCCCTTACCAAGTTTTAGTTTTCTCGTAAAGTAAGCATATTCTTCATCTGAAAGACCTTCTACATCATCTCCCTTTTCTTCACACTTGCAGGTGCATGTCATTTCAATTGAAGGTTGTTTGTCCTTATTGGTTTGCTTAGATGCAACGAACACAGTTTCTAGATTTGAAGTACCCTTTTCTTCATCAAGTCTCATTTCATATGCTATGAGAACTCCATGTAATTATTCCTTGCTGAGTTTGTCCAAATTTGCACTGTATTCTAAGACCGATACCTTTGGGTTGAATCTCCCTGGTAACGTTCTAAGAATCTTCCGTATAATAGTCTTCTCGTCAATTGGCTCTCCCAATCCTTCTAGAGTATTGGTTATTTCATCAACGTATTGGAAGTATGCAGCAATGTTGCAATCTTCTTTCATTCTGAGTTGCTCAAATTTTGCTCTATAGATTTGAATCTTTGCTTCTTTGACATTTGAGTCACCTGCATATATATTCTCAAGCTTGTCCCATACATTTTTGGCGGTTTTACAACCCAACACCTTATGATAAGCAGATTCAATAAGTCCACTGATAATAATATTCTTTTCTTTTTCATCATTTACCAAATTCTTCTTACCTTGTTCATCCGTAGTTGATGTAAATCCATTTTGAACAGTGTCCCATACTTCGTAACCTTGCGCCAAGAGATAGACATCCATTCTTCCTTTCCAGAGTGCATAATTATTTTCATTGAATAGAGGTACACCATTCTTGGTATGTTCCATGACCTCCTTCCAGCTGTTAAACTGCTATTGAAGGAACCAAGCTCCGATACCAATTGTTGGAAATACTGAGAGGGGGGGTGAATCAGTATTCCTTTCAATTAGAGCATTAGTTAATCTTCAATTATTATTAGTGTTTGTACAATGATAGCAGCAAAAAAGAGGAACACAAATGCACACAGTTTTTAAGGTGGAAACCCACTCCGGGACAAAAACCACCTAATGCTTTTCTAATAATTCTTTAATATTCAACTCCAATTGAAAATAAAGCTCCAACTTCCTAGAATCTAGAAAATCATTCTTCTCCAGCTCCTACTAGATGGATGCTCCAACGCCAAAGATTCTTCAGTAGTCAACTGAATGGATTCCCCAACACCCAATGAGCTACAACTCACCCTAGCACCACCCTACCACCCTATAGAAGAATAAAATAAGAAAGGACTCTCGTACTAGGGAAAATGGTCCACTTTATAATGATATAGAATTATGTAGAAGAAGAATATATACTAGACCATAACCCAAACTTTGACACAACCACCTAATGATGATCCTAGACCTCCCAACACTGCCTCTCCAACCCTTGGCAGATAGAGACTAGTACAATTTTTTACAATAATGTATTTGCAATGAATTACTACAATGATACCTTTACAATGATTGTATGTGGTGCAGCCCACTTGAAGACTTCATAGGATGAACTTCTTGATGCTGTTATGCACCTTAGTTGATTCTCTTTTCATGCTACCCTCTGCTGCACCTTGCTTTGCTTTTATGCCCTAGAAAGCCTGGTCCTTTGCAACCCTTGACAACACATGATCTAGCTTTTTCTTTTCCTTCTAGGAGCTCGATATTGACTCTGGTGTATCTCTGTTATTTCAGATCCTCAATTTCTGATTTTCGGTCCTCTAGTAGTCCTCTGAGGCTTCTTTCCAATGCCATAGGTCTGACCCAATTTGGATTCTCCAAGAGAGATTTATACCCAATATTTCACAATGACCTAATTATGGACTGTTTCAGTAGAGCGCACTTGTACGCTGTGCCATGTGTCACTGTTTCTTCATTTGGCTCTAATATTGATAGAACGCAAAGTACAGACTATGCAATATCCACTATTTTTTACGAAATTCCAATCTGATACTCAGAGTGAGAGAGTTATGACGAATTTACCAAGGTCACTTCTTTGAGATGAATTTCAGGAGCCTGCAAAAACCCTGACTTCCAGAAATCATATCTCCAAAAATATTGTGCACCTTGATCTGAAATTTTTATAGCAGCTTCCTCTGGATTTCAGATTCACCTCATCAAAATTTCAGCTTCTTAACCTTCGTAGAAAAAAATTTAGAGCGAAAATTACATGATGACCTGTTTCAGATAGCGAAATCCCTTGCATAAGGAGGAAATGAGGATCACAATTTATATAAATTCTTAGGTTGAGAGGGGCTTCAACAAGTGAACATGGGAGGGATTTTAGGAGCTTAAAAAATATTAATTATGACTTTTCAATGACCTATGCCCCAACCCCATGGGGTTTTAGCCCACTAACTGCGGGTACAAACTTCAAACATGAATATCTCTCAAACCGTGAAGAATTACATGGCGTGCCATATATCAACGAAAACATCTCGACAAGTAGAAACCATAAAAATAATTATTGACCCAGAATATATTAATTTGGTAGGTCAAAATTCCCATGCAATATTGGGTTAGCCCTTGGTGCTGCTTGGGTTGACATCAATGACAACCACTGATCAACAAGAAAAGCACCTAGTCTGTCAGAAGCACAACAACTTAAGGGAAGCACAGTGCCTGCAAAAAAAAATTGATATTCTCACTCAATTCGATTTTCTAACTTGGGAGTTAGAGAGATCAATGCACAAGGATGAAAATGAGTGTCTTTTTCGTCTTTGATGGCCCTTTATATTTTTTGAATCTTCATAATTTGGCTTTGGGACCAAAATTTCCTTTAAACTCAACTTTGACATTGCACTTTACCTTTGAACTTGATATTTGGATTTGATCTCTTTTTATGGATTTGAACACTATAGCTTTTTAGAGCATTGAATTTTTGGTTGATTGGTACGTTGAGTATGCAATTTTTTTAACCCTGAGAAATTATTACATATTAGGAAACATAGAATTACATATTGAATAGAAATCGAATTAAAAAATCAAACTTTCATAATGAAAATTTTTTATTGTCACTCTCTTACTTGCTGGTCTTTTATGCATGAAGATGGTGATTTGATGGACCTTGAAAACCCTAAGACCTAATGAAGACTCTTACTAAATCAACTTCATGATGAAAGGATTGATATGATGATAAGAAATAATGACTGATGTACACCCAGCAAAGTGGTGAAATGAGCCAAAAAGTAACGAAATTTTTTAAAAGAGCGAGGTTTGACCTTGGACTACCTCCAATGAACAAATTTTTGCATGATGACCTAATGGAATGACAAAAATTTCAGAATGGGACCCTACTATGATATGAAAAGATATTTTTTGATCACTAGTCGCAGGATGCAAAAATTGACACTAACATTGGCTCCATTTTGGGGATGACAACTCCGTTGAGGTGTCAAGAACACTGTGGACCAAGTAGCTTATCCATTGGGCATGGAGTCAAAATTCAAAAGAAAAAATGAATACTGAAAACTTGACTTGATAAAATGACTCAAAACTGAATTGACTGAAATAAAAATGTACAAAACTTATTGATGGTAGCATATCACTGAGACTTGAGGGCTTCAAATCATGATGACAACCACCTACCTACTGAAGACATATGTACAATCATGTGAAGTGATCCTTCCAATGTAACCAATCCAAAAAATGGATACTTACTTGAATTCTGCTCTCACTTTGCTCGAGCATGCATAAAAAACAAAATATAGGCCACTCCAAGTGTCTACTGAACATGTGCTCATGATCAAGAAATGCAAGAAAATTCATCTCCCCTGTTGACTGTAGCAAATCAATCTAAGGGTCTTAAAAATTTTGAAATGTTACCTTGTCTTGAGATCTAGCAGCAAAAATACAAGTACTCCATTCATTTTGATCTGAAAGTATATTTGGTTGTTGATCCATAGGAAGGCATATGGAAGTATGAATTTCTGTTATTTGAGTGTTGGTTTCAAATTCCTCAAGCATGGGAAACTCTAACTCTATCTCTTGCACACTGTCTATCTTAGGCTCATACTCCTCCTATTCATAGTCTAAATCATCCTTGAATAGAAAACATTCTTCAATATTTTCAAACATGATAACCCTATCCTATTCATGAAAGATAGTGGTATCTATTAGTTTATCTTCTTGTAGGAAAACATCATCACAAATTAGCTTACTTAAATCAACTTCTTGTATAGTTTCATCAGTCTCATGAATGTCATCATTTAAACTCAAATTTTCATTTTCAAAAATGGAAGAAGTTTCACTAACACATTCTTGACTATGTGAACACTGCAAACGTGCATTATCTTGGCCTGTAACATGACTTCTCAGGAGCTGATATATTTCATCTTCAGACGGAGGAGAAACTTGATTTTTATAGCAGTTAACATTGGCTTGATGATTTTCATTTTCAAGATCAGGAATAGGCATTTATATTTATTGGTCCCAGTATTTTTCATATAAGGAGGAAACTGCTGATTCTTATTGGGAAGAAAAATCATAAACGGCCTCTATGATCTCATCATCTAGACACTCCTCATCCCCATACAATTTTTCAAGAAACTCAATGAAATTTTCGAAAATCTCACAAAAACTATCAATCATCGACAAGGAAGAATTAGAGCTTTGATAATGTTGAAAGAAAACTGAATGAAAGTCCTTTAGAGAATATAAACTAGCAGATGGTAGAATATCATACCATGATCTTGCTTTTTCCTCCAAGGTAGCCATAAACATATTCATAATAAAATCTTCAGGAAACTCAATCTTTAGTCTATGAATATGAAAATTAAATTTGACCAAATGCAAACTAGCATCTTCACCGTCCTAACCCTTAAACTATGACAGTCTTGTTTTCCAATCTATAAAAGGAATATGGTTCAGAAAACCAGGAATATGAGCTCGATTCATAGTTGAATACCTTAGAGAAATTGAATACATTTTTAACATAGTGAGGTCACCAAGAATATCTTCAAACTACCACTTCTTGAACAGTGGAGTCACCATGAAAATTATGAACCTTTGGATTCTTCGACACTAGATTCGGCAGGTAAATGATGCACAAAATTCTTATGCATGATCGATGTTCACCATCAACAATAATATCTGATCCTTTTCGTTCTTTCCTGGGGAATATTTGTCACTTTTTTCCCCAGTATGGTCACGAAGATGTTATCACTCCACCGGATCTCTGAGGCTCAGAAGAGACCAAAAAAGGTAACCACAAACCAATCTTTCACCATGTAGCTAGCCCTACTAGGAAAGAGAGGGCTCTCTCCAATGGATCTCAGCAAAGATGACTGTATCAATGAGATATTAGGCTAGGTATAGTAGCACAGGGGTTTGAATGATTTAACTTTAAGGTGCTAGATGGTGAACAGGTAAGGGAAAACAAGGATCAAAATTGAAGGGTTTTGATGGAGCAAGGTAGGTAAAAAAATCAACACAAAATGGTATTTGATGATATGGTTTAGACTGATAGGGTTTTGAGAAAGGAGCATAAAAGCTATGAATTTTTTTCTATTAAGAAGAAAATGAGACAAACTATAATTATCCCTCCAAATAAGAGCATAAACTTAGTGAATTTTGTATTTCTGACTTAGGAAAATTTTACATTTAGAAATGGAATAATTATGAATTAAAATACATTCACACATTTGCATAACAAAAGAAGAAAAAATGTCAAATCATTTACCACATGGATTCCATCAAAATAGTTGCAACTCAGTCTATTATTATTAGCCAAAACTTTTATTACAAAAAGTGTTCCAAGATCAATCCAACAACATCCAACCCTTACTATGAGAAAATAAGTGAATAATATAGACCAAAAATGATCCTCCCCAACTCAGGGGTCTAATCCATGACTTGTGGAACTGATCCACAAAGTTCTCAACTGAAAACCCAAAGACTAGGGAGGTCAACAAACTCATCCCTAACTTTGGTGAAACTAGTTCATATTAGACAAAAATCCACTTTTACCTAATTTATTTACCCTTTAGTAACTATTTAGGTCATAATTACATTTTCATTCATCAGTTACATCAGTAAAAACTCAAATATTCCATCACAATCTGAGAAAATTTAAAA
The DNA here is from genome assembly GCA_034641835.2 of Pinus albicaulis. Classification (NCBI taxonomy): domain Eukaryota; kingdom Viridiplantae; phylum Streptophyta; class Pinopsida; order Pinales; family Pinaceae; genus Pinus; species Pinus albicaulis. Next base: position 484,340,255 of record CM076572.1, read on the forward strand.
ATTTGGAAAATATCTGAGAATCTGGCAAAAGTGCAGCACCAACTTCAAGGCCACTTTTGGATGCCTTCCTGAAGTCCAAATTGAGATCACGATAGATCATTGGAAATATTCTCCTGTCTAGTTTCCAAAACATCACTTTTCTTCTAAAAATTATTAATTTAAGACCCCCAAAAGTCAAATATCCCAAGGCTGGTCAAAAGCACAATGCCATCTTGAAAAATGAGGCAGAAAGGTGATGTTTAGGGTTTTTTTGCCATTTCTCCCTGCTAAAATGTCCAATGTTTGTGTACCAATAGTTCAAATTTGATGTATAAGGCCTTATGAATCCAATGGTGGTGGTGATTTTTCATTTGGAGGCTCCTAGAAGAAGGGCATTGCGCTTTTGACAAGTTGACTGTGTTGAAAACTAGTCAAAATTTGTCAAAATGCCCAAAATTTCAAAAGCTCACCCAAAAAATTCAAAATTGGCAGATAGAGTGATGATGATGTGTCTCAAGCAATACGGTAGGCATAAGCAAGGAACTCAAGTTTATATTCCTCCTTTTTTCTTAATTATGGTTTGTGTGTGTTTTTCCTCCAACTATTCGAGTTTGATGTTACATATCTTGTTTCTAGTGATGTGCTTGTTAGAAATGTTTCTAAGAATATTATTATCTTTGTTTTCCTTGTGTAAAAGCTTCTAAATGTGAAGGTTTACCCTATATATCTATACCTCTCTATCATCTTCAACCTCCTTGGCAATCCTTTGTTCAAAAATAAGTTACACTGCCTCATTTTCTTGCTGTTGTAGAGCTCTCTTAAGACCTCTTGTTTTTGCTCTTATCTTACTGGTTTGAGTGTTAGCATGGTAAAAATCATCAAGTACAATCGTTTCCTTACCCTTGGTGTCTTGTATTTTTTCTTTGAGCAACTCTAACTCCATGATTACTTGTTGGTATTTTAGCTACTTGTTCTCCTATTCAAGGAATGATATGACAAACTGAGCTCTTGCCATGTTATCATGCAATTATTTGATCATAGCATCCTTCTCTTTGATGATCAACTTTGAGGCCTCTTGATCATCTTTATCATCCAAATCCATCAACTCAAATTTTCTTTCTTCCTCATGAAGATCTTCCTCTTCATGGACAGCTGTCTCTTTCTACTGCTCATCCTGGTGTCCTTGCTTTGTTGATGAAGAAGGCAAGGCCCCTTCCACAATATGTGGATAAAACACTTTCCTAGGTCCCCTCTAATAGGTTTTGACCTCTTTGACTGTGGCTTTGATATATGAGCCTGTTTTCTTTTGAGATACTGAATATGGTGGTGGAACTGGTCTAGCAGGCTGAGGTGGTGGAGTATTGAAGACATCATTCTCAATTAAGGTTTCCCATTCAATGTTTAATTGATTGAGATGATGAATGACAATTATCTTGATTAGAGAGTGATGAAAGAGGATGTTCATCTAATGTTCATACTCTCTGATATGCACTATGTATGAAATTTTATCAATACTCCTATACACATAGTGAGGGATGTTGAGCAATTTCACCCTTGTGAAATGCATGAGAATTATGATGTGATAGGCATATAGTATGGAGAATCTACCATCATAGGTGAAATACTTCATGATTATCTTCATCATGGGATAAAATCTGTCAAGTAGGTGGCTGAATGGAAAGACTTACTTTTTATCATTTTTGTACCTTGGTTTGAAAAATGGTTCATACTGCTGGGTATCTATATTTTTGGCGTTAAACCACTTCTCACCTACATTATTTATCCCTGTGGCTGCAACAATAGTATCTGTGGAGATGGTGAAGGTTACTCCTGCAATGGTCGCTTGATTTTCCTTGAGGTTTGAGATAAAAACTCTGGTCAAAGCAGGGTGATGTTGTACTCTTTGGACCATTTCACAGAAATCAAAACAACCCACATGTTTGAAAGAATTAACTGTCATGGGTGAGGCCAATAGGTCTCTGGTGTTGGATGGTTCAAACCTTAAAATCCTGCCTCCTTTTTGTTGCCTCCTCTCCTCTTCTATGTTCATCTCCTCTTCTCTAATGTGTCTTTACTCCTCCATAGTAATTGTTTTTTTTTTAAACCCTAGGGAAGGGGAAGGGAAATGGGTAGGATAGTAGGTTTAGGGAGTTGGGATTAGTGCAGGAAAATTTAGGGAATTGGGGAAGGGAGTTAGGGAGCTTAGGGAAGTGGTGGGGGATAGAAAAACTTAGGGAGACAGGGTAGGTAATTTAATTACAAGGATATGATATGGTTGCCTAGGAAAATGCAGCCAAGGATTAGGGTTTTAGGAAATGGGACTTGGGGATAAGGGATATGGTAATGAAGGGATAATGGGAGTCTATTTAGAGTATGAGAAAGGGAAATAGGTTCTAGGGGAAAACACTTTATCTTGTAATGGTAAAAACTAGGGTTTCTTGGCTTAAAACATGAAATGGAAAAATAGGAGGGTTTACACCATGAATTCAAATTATAAACTAAAGGTAGGATTAAAAATAGGTGTAACCTACTTGCATTGGACTGAAGAAACCCTTGTTTGATGGCTCGAGAAACTGCACTAAATTTTTGGAGTTGTGGAAGAAAACTTCCAAAAGCGTAGTGCCTTGAGGATAAGTGTGGCGCCTCCCAGGTAAAAGCACAATGCCTTAAGGGAAAGTGCAACGCCTTAAGGGAAAGCGCAGTGCCTACAAAAAAAATTGGTTTCTCGCTCAAATTCTATTCTGTGCCTTGGGAGTTTGAGAGATCAATTCACAAGGATGAAAATGAGTGTCCTTTTGGTCTTTTATGGCCCTTTATATTTGTTTAATCTTCATAGTTTGGCTTTGGGACCCACATTTCCTTTAAACTCAACTTTTACATTGCACTTTACCTTTGAACCTGATATTTGGATTTGATCTCTTTTTATGGATTTGAACACTGTAGATTTTTATAAAATTGACTTTGTGGCTGATTTGTACCTTGAGTATGCAGCTTTTGGAACCATGAGAAATTATTACATATTAGGAAACATAAAATTACATATTGAATAGAAATTGAATTAACAAATCAAACTTTAATAATGAAATGATTTTATTGTCACTCTATTACTTACTGGTCTTTTATGTATGAAGATGGTGATTTGATGGACCTTTAAAACCCTAAGACATAATGAAGACTCTAACTGAATGAACTTCATGATGAAAGGACTGATATGATGATAAGAATTCATGACTGATGTACACTCAGCAAAGTGGTGAAATGAGCCAGCAAGTAATGAAATTTTTAAAAGAGTGAGGTTTGACCTTGGGCTACCTTCATTGACCAATTTTTTTCATGATGACCTAATGGAATGACAAAAATTTCAAAATGGGACACTACTATGATATGAAAAGATATTTTTTGATCATTGGTGGCAGGATGCAAAAACTGACACTAACAAACTTGAAGACTAAATATAATAAAAGGACTTTTTTTACTTCATGCTAGAGGATTTTGTGACTCAAGGACCATCTAATGTATATTGTGTCTTATTTTTTTGTTAATTTCATCTAAAATATGAATTTAAGAAACTAGTAAGGTGTGAGTGAGAAATTGTTAAAGGATTTAACATTAAATTATCTACTTTCAGTTTTCTGCAAATTATATATGTGTTATAGAACATGTTAGTTATGATTTCATACAGGATTTATGGAATACTTTATACATGAAATCTATTTTCTGAATGTTGTTTACTTTGTATAAATAGATTTTGTGTAAATATGCCATCATCATAGTCGTGTGATTGATTTAGGATAGGAATATTTCCTAGAATAGGTAGTAACTATCCATCTTCTCCATTTGGTACACTCTACTCCCTATACTACCAATTTACCCATACAATTTATACTTGCCACAAATTTGGAAAAACATGAAAGTCTAAAAGAATATAAAATTCATTTCAAAATCTTTGAGAAGCCATCCCACCACTCAAACAACCCTAAAAAATTTGAAATGAACTATGATTTGTAATACTTACTCCTTTTGCAATCAAGGAGTGACTCCTTGTGCTAACACCTTTGGCATTGTTTCTGGGGAGGCGAATTGAAGTTTATCCCTGGGTGAATGACAAATTTATAAGTATGGTTCCTAGGTGTACAGTTACAACTGTATTTTTAGACATATTTACACCTGGCTACTCCATTGTTGAAGTTATGGCTCCTAGAAGGACTAGAACCAGGGCTAACCCATATTCCCCTTTGAGAATCCTAGTTTTTGACCTTGAAAATATAATAAATAAAAGAAGTGAATGAAATTTTTCTACCTCTACTACTTTTTTCTCAAAGGTTGTCCCTAAAGAAGTCCTGCAAACTTTATCCTCAAATTTTGCATAAAATCTTGTGCCTCCCTTATTTTCCAACCAACAAACAGTCTCTACATCATAATTTGGTGCTTCATCGTCTATTGTTCACAATACACCAATTATTGTTCCACAAATCCCAACAACTCACACCATGGCAGGTCCAAACCCACCCCCTAACCAAATGGATGAAATTGTTGCTACAAGGTATGCCCCTTTGGTTTTACCTCAGCCTATGAATGCATTACCTGTAGGATATTATCTCAAGTAGATGCCTAAGTTTAGTGGTGAGGGAGAGGTAACAATTGAAGAACACATTGCTGATTTTTATACCTATGCTGACAATCTAAATATTGAGCATGAATATGTCTAGATGAGATTTTTTGTGCAGAGTCTTGAGGGTGATGTTAGGAAATGGTTCAGATCTTTGATAGTTGGTAGCATCACTGTAATTGAAACCCTAGATAGTGCATTTTTAAGAAAATGGGGTGATAAGAAAGATTTTCTATATTATATCACTGAATTTGGTGTAATAAAAAAGAAAAGAAGGAGAATCAGTTTCTAGTTTTTCTAAGAGATTTAATAAGATGTATAGAAAAATCCCTACTGAAATAAAGCATACTAAAGCTTCATCCAAAATCACTTATGATGGTGCCTTTGATCTTGATTTTGTTTATTATTGAGAGAAATAATATCCACAACATTAACATAAATGCAGGACAATGCACTGGAAGTAGAATCTAATGAGTTAGTAGCTGATAAGCTTAGAGGAGGGATTGATAAAGAAAAAAGAAAGAAAAAATCTGAAGTTTCAACTTTAGGAACTTTAGACATAGATCCTAAGATAGATGAGATTACCAAGATGGTCAAGTCATTAACTACTGATATGCCCAAGATCAATATGGAAGAAAGACCAGCTACTACTAGAAAATTTTCATTCAATCAGCCTAATAGATAACAATTTAGAAGACCTATTTCTCCTCAAATTTTGTAGCGAGAAAGGAGAGATGCTAATGATAAAAAAATTCAACCTCCTTTGTAGAATGCTACATTTGAAGATGAAGAGGAAGCTGAAAGGTTGGAGAAAGCTGCTGATATCAATTGCCTGAGAGACAAAGAAGGATTGATCCATCTTACACAAGCATAGTATGAAGATTTCATGTCATGTATTCAAAATAATGAAGTGGTTCCTGATCATTCCATGATTGCAAATGATCATCAAAGAAGGTAAAATATCAAATCAAATAGTATTGATGATAACTCAAATCCTATTTCACAACCCAAGAAGAATCAGGATGTGGTTAAAATTTCAGCAGAAAAACAAGTTGCTGAACCAAGAAAACTAGAAATTCTGGTAGTAGTTAATACTCCTTCACTTGAGCTAAAAATTACTTACAAACTGCCCCCTGTTTCAATTTTGATAATGAAATACAAAAGATAAATATTCTTATTCTTCTTATAGAGCTCATGAAAAATGATGATTTCAAAAATACTTTTATGAAAGCTCTTCAACACCCACCTATCGAAGTAGTTTCTAATTTTTTAACCTTCAAGATGACAAGCCCACTGTTATTTTAGGTCCATTGGTAGAAGACATAGATGAGTCTACCCATCCTTTCTATCTATCTCTGATATTCATGAGAAGATCTTGCATAATTACCTAATGGACTTTGGAGCCTCACATAATTTAATGCCCAAGGTAGTCATGGGTGAACTAGGTCTTGAAGTAAATAGATAATAACAATATCTCTACTCCTTTGATTCTTGAAAATTTCAATGCCTTGGTGTCATAAAAGATCTTGCAGTAAGCCTTTTTCAGTTACCCATTAGAGGGATGATGATGGATATTGTTGTAGCTGAAATTCCCCCTATATTTGGCATGTTACTTTCTAGGTCATGGATTAGAAGGTTGGGAGGAAATTTTCAAATGGATCTCATTTATGCTACTGTCCACGTTTTTGGAGGAGAACAAAGAAGAGTTTATAGAGAATCGTAGCTCACATATATCATTAGTGACAACAAATACACCAGTAATCATCCAATTTATGCTAGAAAAACTAATGTTGGTTCAAGCATTTTACACATGGATAACGTTATGCTATTTGCAGAAAATTTCCAAATTTCAAAGCCTACTGAAAAATAGATCAGTCATGAGGGTTCCCAACTAAGGAAAATTTATTTTGATGGTTCATGTTCTAAACAAGGATATGGTGCAAGAATAGTTCCCATTTCTCCTTTGAAAGAAAGCTCCACTTTTTATTTCAAACTTGAATTTGAAGCAACTAACAATGTTGTTGAGTATGAAGCTCTACTGATTGGTTAAAAAAAAAACAAAAGATATGAATATTTCGGAAATTTCTGTTTTTGGAGATGTTGGAATTATTATTCATCAAATCAGAAATGTTTATCAAACTAAGAATCCAAGACTCATAGATTACCGAAATGCGGTATGGAACATTGTAGAAGACTCATTCCTGGATTTTAAAATTTATTTTGTTCCAAGAGAAAGTAATATTATGGCTGATTCACTTTCTATTTCAGCAAGCTCATTCAAGATTCCAATACCTATGAAGCTGAAATATGAAGTGGAAGTTAGGTTCAGACCTAACATTCCTGATAATGTCAAGCAATGGAAAGTTTTTGAAGATGAACAGGAGATAAAAATATTCATTGAAGCACCTGAAGAGTTTGTTGTCCTAAACATTGATCAAGATGAAAATTTCATGAAGGATGATGTTGATTTCCAAGGCACCAAAAATATGCAATAACATATTGTTGATCAGCCTATCATTCAGCTGCCTACCAATCGCATTCCCAAGGGGTTAATCCCACTTGAGAGGCTCTTTGATCACAATGATGTATTATTCAAACCATAGTTGGCTGAAACAGAAGAAGAATTGTAAGATTTCAATTTGGGCACAGAAAAATAACCAAGGTATGTTAAGTTGTCAAAAGCTTTATTAGAAGAAAGAAAGGTTGAATACCATAAGATGTTTTGTGAATTTGTTGATGTTTTTTCCTAGAAATATGAAGATCTTAAGACATATGATACAACTATAATTGAGAATAGGATACCATTGAAGGATGGTACCATGCCTTTCCGACATAAATTAAGACAAATTTATCCACTACTGCTACCAGTGATGGATAAGGAAGTGAAAAAAAATTTGGATGCCAAAATCATCATTCCATTAATATACTCAGATTGGGTTGCTAATCTAGTTCCATTAAGAAAGAAGAGTGGTGAAGTCAAACTATGTGTAGATTTCAGAAACCTTAACAAACGCTCCAAGAAAGATAATTATCCATTTCCAAATATGGAGCATATTCTTCAAAAGGTAACTAGTTCAGAAAAAATTTCCATGTTAGATGGTTTCTCCGGGTATAATCAAGTTTCAGTTTGGCCAGAAGACCGAGAGAAGACAACATTAAATACTCCTTGGGTAAAATTCATGTATCCAAAGATGCCATTTGGGCTTATCAATTACGGAGCTACTTTTTAGCATGTTATGGACTTTGCATTCGTTGGAGAAAAAAACAAATTCTTGGTAATCTATTTGGATGATATTACTATTTATTCAGTTTCAGATCAAGAACACCTTCAACACTTGAAACAAGTATTTTTTAAATGAAAATAATATGGTATATCATTGAATCCAAATAAGTCTCATTTTTCTCTAAAGGAAGGTAAGATGTTGGGTCACATAGTTTCTAAGATGGAGTGAAAATTGATCCTAAAGAGTGATTGAAATTCAAGATTTGACACTTCCAAGATCCAAGAAAGAGGTTCAATATTTTCTTAGTAAGATCAATTTCTTAAGAAGGTTCATTCCAAATTTTTATCAAGTGGTGAAGCATATTACTTGCATGTTCAATAAGGAAAAAGAAGTCATGTAGACAATTGAATCCAGAAATTCATTTGAGCTGATCAAAAAAGATATTATTGAAGCACCTCAACTGGTAAGCCTTGAATACTCAAAGAATTTATTGATCCTCTCATTTGCCTCCAAAGATATTATTGTTGTTGTTTTGTTACAAAAAGATTCAGAAAATAAGGAAGCTCCCATAGCATTTTTCAGCAGAGCTCTTAGAGATGCAAAATTTAAGTATGAAATGTTGGAAAAGCATGCTTATGAATTAGTGAAAGCTCTGAAGGATTTTAGAGTTTATATTCTGCATGCTCAAGTTATTGCCTATGTACCTTCATTTTTTGTTAGAGAGATATTAGTTTAGCCTGATATTGATGGAAAAAGAAGTAAGTGTGTGACTAAAGTTCTTGAGTTTGATTTAGAAATAAATCCTACTAAATTAATCAAAGGTCAAGGATTAGCCAAACTACTAGCTGAAGAAAATTGTAAAGTTTTGGACTTGAATTTCATGGATGAAAAATTTGAAGGGCATATTTATGAACCTATAGACAACATGGCAATAGATGTAAAGCTTTCTAAATTCAGTTGGTATAAGGACATCATCTATTTTTTGCAGCATTTTAAACCTCCTCCAAATTATGATAAAAGCATAGTAAGATCTTTGAAGCTGAAAACTATTAAATTCTGCATCAAATATAATTGCTTATATTTGAACGATCCTACAAGAGTTTTTTTTAGATGCATTTGTCCAGATGAGTCCAAGAAAGTTATATTTGATATGCATAGTAGTGTGTGTGGAGATCATCATTATTAGAGAACTACTGCATAAAAAATACTAAGAACTAGCTATTTTTGGCCTAGCCTATTTTCTGATGCATGTGTTGAGGTGAGAGCATGCGAAAAATGTCAAAATTTCACTAGTAAGAAACATTTGAAGTCTTTTCCTCTCAAGCCCATAGTTGTTTCTACACCTTTTCAGCAATAGGGCTTAGATTTCATTTGTGAAATTCATCCATATTCAAGTGGAAAACATCGTTGGATTATTGCTGCAACTGATTACTTCACCAAATGGGTTGAAGAAATACCTACCGGGAATGAAACTCATAAAGTTATCATTAATTTTATGGAGGGAATCATCACCAGATTTGGATGTCCATCAAGGTTAGTACCAGATAATGAAACTAATTTTAAAGCCACTCCATTGGTAAATTTCTGTGAAGATTATGGCATTCATCTCACTCACTATACAGCTTAATATCCCCAAGGGAATGGTTTAGCTAAATCATCAATCAAAAGTTTGATAAGAATCATCACCAAAATATTGGAGAAAAACAAGAAAGCCTGGGATTGAAAACTAAAGTGTTCTTTATGGGCTAAAAGGGTGACCATAAAAAATTCTATTAATACATCACCTTTTCAAATGGTTTATGGAGTTGATGTTGTTTTTCTATTTCAATTGGCCATTCTTGTAGCTAAATTCCTGCAAGATCATGAAGATGAGCTAGATGACATGACCAAGAGAATTTATCAAATCATAGAAGTGCAGAAAAAGAGTGAACAACAATATGATTTGGTACAAAATATCAACAAGTTGTAAAGAAAGTTTTTCATAGAGGAAGTAAAAAAGAATATTTTCGAATTGGAGATCTAGTGTTGAAATGGGATGCACAACATCAAGACCTAGCTAAACATTCCAAATTTGATGTTTTATGGCTTGGTCCTTTCATAATATCAAATATTATACAAAAAAATACTTTTGATTTGCAACATCTTGATGGGACAAAACTGTTTGGAGGCCCATTCAATGGGCGCTTTCTCAAAAAAACCTTTTACTAAGGTTGTTGGTGGCCTAATTTCACTGTAAATACCGGTGTGTTTCATAATAAGATTCCATAGCCGAATGCCAAGGCACTGAAACTACAAAATATTCTTAGAGTCTCACAGTGAGAGCTCTATCCCCTGTGGAGCCAATGTTAGCACAGTTCTTTGCTAATTCATGAGTCCATTTTAAATTTTTTGTTTTTAGGATTAAACTTTGAAAATTTAAAAAATTTTGGCTGCTACCAAAATTTCTGGAAGTGCCTATTTTAGCCTTTTCAAGCAGTCTATTATATTCATATTTATGTCTACTTTCCTTTTATTTCGATGCTGTCGGAAATTTCAGTAACATCCTATTTTTTTTTTAAATAAATGAAAAAATTGCATCCGCTTTTGTCAAGCCATGTGTTGTAGTGTAAATATGTTTCAAATATTTTGTAAATTTTTTATATCTTATGGTAGGAGTCATATGTGGCCAGTTTAATTGAAGTCGAGTCATGGTATACGTTTGAATCTTAGGTGTCAACTCGTAGTAATACACCCAACCATTAATCCCATCATGTATGTCACCCCAAGTAAGTTAATTTCATCTCAAAGTACATGTTTTACGAATGGAGGAGATCGTGGTAATCAAAATTAACGCAATGACCATTTGGTTGGTTGCACAACAGTGCTACCGAAAATTTCGACCAATAATAAGCAAGACAACAAAGGTGACTGCCAGTCACAAATCTGCTTGTCTCAAGCCATCTGTAGCATTCAATACGAAGATACGCAACCAACTGAAGGTAATAATGGCTATCAAATGGTACACACTACGGTCAGGAATATTTTCCATAATGAAAGTTGATTTTAATGGGGTGATACCATGGTTACTATTTTAAAACCACCAAAAAAGCAGGAGCATTATCAGATTGAGAGTTTAGTTGTTGGAGATCGAATTGCATAGAGTTGCAGTTTGAGGAGAAGTCTGGATTTCAAATAGGATTTCAGAAGGAAACACAAGTAACACTTGTAAGGTGAAACTCTTCCATCTCTACCACCCATTAGTTTCAAGAGACAGAGTCATTAATTTCTGAGGATGAATAAAACATGTGGGAAAATAAAACAAATGGAGCCACAAGGTGCATACTAGTGGATGAAAATTCAAGGGTAAGAAGCTTGTTTATCCGGGTAGGGTGGTATTATTAGTGCACCAGGTTAGGGAGCTCTCACTTAGGAGTAGCTCAAGAGTTTGAAAACTCTTTCAATGGAAAAGAAGCTACAGTTTATGGTCTTACATTTCAGGTTTCAGAAGACTCCATTGTTGAAGCATTTAACCTTCCACGGGAAGGAGAGAGGTGTTTTAAAGGCTAGGTTATCATAGGAGGAGACCTCAATAGTTTCCTCGAGGATGCACACAGAGATCCAAATTGGGCCAAGGGAATTCCAAGAAGCTAAGATTTTAAACTTATCAATATATACCTCACTTGTGAAAGGAGGTATACAATTGTGTTTCTTTATCACATGATGTTTCTTTTTCATGTTGCAGATATGAAGACCTTAAATTTTCCATACTTCTTTCTGAAAATTATGACAAAGATTTCAGCCAAGTTCCAAACTCACACTGTTGTTTCAGAATATAGCTTCTATCATCAAGCTCTCTTCAAGGTTCTAGTTGAAGAAGAGTGAAGGAAAAGAAATCAAACCTGGGATCACCTTTTATCTTACAGGGTAGGCCAACCTGCACCTACACCTCTAATTTCACAGCCACACCCTCAGCTTGCAAAAAGAACCAATAGGAAGGCCAAGAAAGAAAACATATATAAGGCAAAGTGAAAGAAAAAAAGGTTTCTGCAGTCAATACTGAGAGAAATTTGAAAAAAGGAGAGATTTCCTCAACAAGTAAACCCAAATCTATGAAAATGGTGCCCCTTGTTCCTCCTTTCCTAATGTCTACACTAGAGCCCGAAGAGGAATATAAAGTGTAGAATTATTTGAGCACTCACTGTTATTGAAGACAATTTCTTGGTCATTACAAGGAGAGTCAAAAATGGTTTTTAATATATGTTCAACGTGATTATCTTGAATATAATAAAAATGGAAAATAAGAGATGGTTTACCAATTTCATTGTCTATTCTACTTCTAATTAATTTAACGTATATTTTGAAATTAAAAAAAAAAAAAATTCTTCTTTTCATTCAAAATTTCTTCTTTTCCTAGTCCATTCATACCCAAGATTTCATTGTTTGCACCAGAACTCATTTCATTGGGTTATGAAGATGAAGGAGGATGAGATATTTAGATGTGATAATTTCCTCCTCCAAGGCTTGATATTTTCTTTGAATCACACTTGAGAAAGAGACAAAATTTGGCATGGAAAAAGAATCCATAATATTTTGTTGATTGGTAAATGGCAGATTGTTAGAATCAAGTTGTGATTGATTGTCAATGTTTAATTCAAATTTGCATTCCTCCATATAAAGGTAAACCAATCGTCAAAAATATTTGTGAAAATGATCCCAATTTACATCTCTCTTAGGAAATGAATAAAAAATATTAATAAATATATATGTAAAATATTCCAGTGATTCATCTGGTTCCATTCTAAACTCATTGATTATTTTAAACTATTTCTCAGAACTATACTTTCAGAAATCATATTGAAACTCATCAATGAATTGTTTTAATGAATGAATATATGAAATATTTGACATCAGGATTTGATGAAACCTTGAAAACTACACATATGAGACTTTCATGGCACATGCCATTAGAGGTACAAGTTTCAATAAATTAGAGGATATGTTCAAATGTAAATATTTCACCTTCGCCATCAAACTTATATTTTTACAAGAGATTAACTATCTCAATAAGAGTTTTGAAACCTACTTTTCCAAAAACACAACGTCAAATAGGAATTTATGAAGGAGCCATTTTAAAATAAAAATTATGATATAATCTCCATAGGGTCATCTTGTCATACACCCTCCTTCTAGTGCCAAAAATATTGAAAAGGAAATAATGCACTGCTAATGGTAAGGGGATATTATCAATGTGAACTCCCAATTATACCTCACATTTTCTAGGATAGAAGAACCATTTGATATGTGGGCCCAAATTCCACCATGTTTGTAATTTCTCTTGGGTCCTACGTGAAGATATGTTAATGTGAGGCAAGTGTGAAATACTCGAAGAAAGAGGACAAATCAGCCCAAAAATGATAAAAATGAAGTACAAAATACAAGAATATAACAATGAACAAAGAAGAATAAGTACATCTTAAAAGGATTTAGTTAGCTAGAATAATCTAAGAAATACATGAGTAAAAGAATACTAGAAACTAGTTTCAAATTATATCATAACCGATTACTATTATAATGTGTGGAGATGAAAGGGAAAGGGCTCAATAAACATATGAGCAATAATACATGTATTATTTCACCAACATAAATTTCATGTGAAAGGAAGAATACACACACAATAGAAGTATCAAATCACCATTACAATTACCATGAAATTGTACGAGAATCTATGCCAAGGCTAGAGTTTATTATTGATAATGTTGCAATCTCAAGTTCATGTGCTACAAGCCCATAAAAATCCAATAATGGAAGGAAGGTTTCTGATATCATCTCCAATATAATCCCCTAGCCTCACTACAACTCAGTCTAAAATCCCAAGAGCAAGAGTGCTCAAATCTACCTAAGTGCTAACAATGATCTGAATGCTAAAAGACTCAAGTGATAAAATCCACAAACCAAGCCCCTAGCCTCACCACAACTTAGTTTAAAATCGAAAGAGAATGTGTGCTTAGAGCTAACTAAGTGATAATAGCTATTTCAATGCTAAAATACTCAAGTGCTAAAATCCCTTTTATTTTCACTAAGATTACCGAGTAATGTATCCATTAATCCCTTAACAAGAATGCTTAACGTATTCTCATGAAATGGCTTAACTTCAAAATACACCTATGCATGCACAACAACCAAGGGATGCAATAAATCCATATTTGCATCACGTAGACATTTAACAAGATGTGAATCACTTTTTCTCATTATCCTATCATCATTTAACAAGAGATGATTGAAGGTGTCAGAGGGAAAAATGATAGGAAAGAGACAAGTTATTACCACCATGGATTAATAAAAATACTTGTTGAGCATCAGTTCAAAAACACAAAAGAGGAAACTTGTGCAAATTTCCTTGAAAGAAATAACTTCATAGAAATTCCCGAAGGGGAAGAACCATTAGATGAAATATTCAAGGTAGACACACAATCATACTCCTCCAAAGAGATGGTATACGCATCCCCATACCCTAGAAAAAAATAAAAGAAGAAGATGGATTTAGAGAACCTTGAAAAGGAGAAACCATTTGTCTCCTTCCTTAGGAAATCGAGAAAGAGAATCATAGAAGAAAATCACAACACGGAGGAAACTCCTATTGAGATCCATGACAAAGAAGAACAAGAAAGCTTTGAAGAAATAACCATGGATGAAGCACAAAAAGAACATCATGATCTTCTTTAAATATTGGAAAGAGAAGCAAATAAAAAACCTAAAGAGATAGAAAAATATAAATGGTATGAAGAAAGTGAAAAATAGGAATCATCTATTTAATCTCCATATGAGAAACTGAGCAAGAAGATCACAAATATTGTAGAAGACACTTATGGGTAGACTTCAAAACCACATAAGGAGGATGAGACAAATCATTTAGAGGAACTGAAGGAAAAAGTTCATATAACATAAGTAATGGAGAGGCATCTCAAGACATAAAATGAGATGTATAAAACTCAAAATAACAAGCTTATTAAAGAAAACAAATAGCTTCTAGAGAAGACAAGAAAACTCGAGAAGCAGAAAATTCTTATTTCAAAGCGGGCCTACAGATGGCTAAAGGAAAAGAATCACTTCCAATACAAGTATGAAGGGCATAAAGTAAAAAATTAAATCTACAAGGTGGGGGAAGGAGAAGCATGAGGTATAGAAGCTCTTCTACATGCAGCTCATATGGAGGGAACCACTTTAGCATCTGGAGAAATAAGGATATCCAAGAGGATCAATCGAGCATGAGGAAATGCTTCATGCAAAACAAGCGGGAGTGTTGGCTTCCAATTTTGGCTTCCTTTACCATACATATTTTCATCATTTTATCACTTTTTCTCATTATCCTATCATCACATTCATCCATTTTTCACATCAAGGTGGCTAAATCATGTCTTTAAATTATTTTAGTTTTTCAGTCAAAATTGATCATTAAAGATAAATTATGACAAAACTGGAAAATCTTGTAATAGCTTATTTGAAGTCATGGTTGCAGGACACCTGGGCGCAAACCAAGTATACAACTGCAAACTATGGGAACCAAGGATGGATGAATATATATTGGTTCATACTAGAAAAACTAGATTAGGGCCGGTCAACGTTGGTCAAACTAGACTAGCTGTTCTGAAATATCCCCTTATTTGAGAATAAAATATGGGAAGTTTTGTGATTTTTTGGGATTCACCCATATTTTGTGTAACCAACTGATATATTTGACCTAGTAAGTTGGATAGAAGATAAATTTGAGTTATCCAACTGTTACAAAGTAATTTGTGACCGTCCTTGCAATCCCCTGTCCCGCACATTGGAGGGCCTTTTCCGTGATCTGTGAGCAGTGACATGACCTGAAACCACTTTCATGACATCCCTCGTGACAAGGAAAATAATTCCTCTGAAGACAGTTTCCTATGAAAAACCCTAAAAATACACCTTTTGGACTTGGCACGACTAGTCAGTTCAACCCTCGCGCCAATGGGGGAAATCCAACAAAGAGGGTGCGCCAACTGGTGCTCTGTCCCAGTGTATTACTCGTGACAAGCTTAATAAGAATTGTTTTTTAAAAATAAATGGCGGAAGTTCGACTACCTGAGTACCCTAAAGTCCTGGTTGACTATGTGTGACCTCCATCCTCCGATTGTTTGCCCTCTAGTACTATCGAATTTACATTCTAGCCCTAGGGCATCTAGGTGCTATAGTGTGTTGAGCCTCCCGTGGGAGTTTTTGGTTTTTGTTTGATCAGTCAACTTCGTTTTTGCTTCCTTGCATTCATTTGGTGGTTTTTATTGTTCGTTGCGTGATTTGAGTGATTTCTCACTTTCTCATTCAAGTCTCACTTTTGTCTCATTTTGAGCCTAGATCACACGGTTCATATGAGTTTTTGGGATTCCTCTTTGATTTGAGGGATTTCTCCATCAGTTTGAGGTCTGATTGTGTATTTTGTATTCAGTGAACTTGCTTGTCTTTACTCTTTCACTATCACTTCTCGAATTGTTCTCTTTATTATTTTTCATTTTGTTTAGTGCATCTTGCTCTTAAACATTGAAAATACAAAAAATCAAGTCTTTTGCTTTTGATTAGTTAGTGTATATTGAAAACTTTTATGTGTTATTAGTGGCATATAACTCTAAAGGAAAATATTTTAGTTTCATTAGCATGCATTAGAGACACTAGTGGTTGTTTTGTGATCATTTTGTTATTGTGTGAAAGCTCTCAACCTTCCCGCAGTTAGCTATTCATCAAACAAAGTGATATATTGTGGCATGTAGTGTGCATTTAGAGGATTTTTGAGACATAACATTCGGTAGGGGCTGCAATTGAAAAATAATTGAAGATTAACTCTAAAATTTATTCAATTTACCTTAAGGCAGCATTGAAACATTAACGAAATATGTATAGGTCTAGGCTAGTGACGTGTTCCGGTGTCGTTAAACCTAGTAGTTGTTGTTTGCCTCTTGGCTTTAGACAACACTAGTATGGACTTGTGCTCCCAGTACCGTCGCGTATATAAAGGGAGACCCCACTAGGTTTCTATCCTTTATCTGCAGGAAGCCGAATCTGCCACCTTATACCTGTGATACACCGGACACAACATTCGGGGAGATTTCCTGCACATACGTCAAGTCCTTGGTTGATTTCTTTTTCATTTTTGAGCCAAAGTGTATATTGCAGTTCATGGATATCTGGTACACCCTTTTGCCTAGATTTCCAGAGTAGTTATTTTGATCTTTTCTGACTCATTAAATTTGAAAGGATCATCAAGCGCTTGTCCTTTCACACTTTTTTCCAAATTGAAAGAGATAGAGTCACCTTTTATCCATTTATCAACTCTTAAAACATGAAATGGTAAAGTTTCTAAGTTTCAATGTGGTAAAATTAATCACCTGCGATCACACGCCCTTTTAGAGCTTGTTTGTCGACTGTTTAATTGTGTGCCTTGGTTTTTTCCCATGTGCTTTTGTTTTGATCTCTTCCTCTTTTCGTTATTGTCACAGTGGTGAAACCTTTAGTTTTGTCTACTGGTAGTCCTTACACAGACGATTCATCAGAGGTCTCTCAGTCCTCTGCTGAACCTCAATAGCCTATTGTCACCGAGTTTCTCGACAGGGGACCGGTTCTATCTGAGCTTCCCTTTGGAGGACCAATTGAGTTCAATTGTCCCTTATCCAACACTTGGTTTGGATTTGGAGTAGGGAATATTTCCCTCCTCTTACATCGGGATCACCCTTTTTAGCTGTTGTTATACCTCCTAGTCCTCGTCGTCTTTTAGAAGATCTAGCGGCAAGGTCAGATATTGACTCACCCAATCCTTCTCCTAGTGAGGAAATTCCTGTATCTAGTGAATACTACCAGCTGTTCCCAGAAAACAACCCTAAGTCTTCTGTCATGTCTTCACATGGTCCTTCACTTCCAGCAGGGTATAGATCCTTAAGTTAGATTGTGGCCATTGTTGCCTCTATGGGAGTATCAAATCTGTCCATGAGGTCGTTTATTCCTTCGTTAGGGATGTCTCCCAGAACACCCCTCACATCAACTCCTCAAGTCACATTGGTACCTGTTAGGCCTACCATCTGTGTAGCTGCATCTACACCCATTGTTACTGTCCACCAGGACCTCGTCACTTCCTAAAGATGTCTACATAGAATCTGCTATTCCAGAGAATATCTCTCCTGAGGAGTATCGGTTGTCTCTATAGCAGTCGAACTCTAAGATTGGTCAGTCCTTCGAAGATCCCAACCATCCTTACTTCTCCCATTATGGACAGGATGGTACACCCATTTATTTTTTCCCATATCATTACGATGAGCAGGGAAACCCTCTACGTTTTCCTGCTCCAGAGGCTTATCAGTATGTTTAAGGATTTTTGTTTGCCCAGGCTGGGCAACCTTCCAACCGGCAATTACAACCCTTCCAGGGCCAACCTTCGGGCCAGCCTGGTTATTTATATGACCCGCAAGGACAACCCTTACAAGGCCAACCTTTGGGCCGGCAGGGGTTGTTATACGGTCCGCAAGGATAGTCCTACAACCCTCAAGGTCAACCTATATAGCCTCACCCTGTAGTCCAACCAGGGCAACCTCAAGGACCCACAGGTCAACTAGGGTATTAACCGGGACCGTTGTACGGTCCTGGGGGGAAAATCCAACCCTCTCAACCTATGGTGCAACCTCTGCAACCTCAGTTTCCTATTGGTCCGAATGTTGCACAGCCAGGGCTATCTTATGGTTCTGTCACCGGTCAAACTAGTTATCAGGCACAACCTAGCCCTATCCCACCACCAGGCCAATCGGCTCATCCGGGGCAGCCTGGTGCCCTTCATCAGCCAGGTCAACCTGTTCAACCAGGACAACCTGCTCACCTGGGTCAACCTGTTCAACCAAGGCAGCCCGCTCAGTCAGGTCAACCTGCTCAATCAGGACAACCTGCACATCCAGTCAACCTTGCTTAGCAGCTGATTTACTCTATGCCGCAGCCGAATCCACCTGTGCGCCCAACTTATCAGGCTCAGCAGGGCCCCACTTACCAGCAACCCGCTCAACCCCAAGGCGGTTATTATCTTAAAGGTCAATCTCGACTGGTTTACAACTTGCCCCAAGGTTCTGGTTATTATCTTCAACAACTAGGCTATACCTATACTCAGCAGTCAAATCCATATATTGCTCAAACGTGTATGACATATAATTAGGATCCATTCCCCAGTTATCAACCTCTGTACACTGGTTATCAGCAACCATATCAACCTAACTATACGGCTTACACCCCCTATGGTCAGAATCCCCTGGGACAGAACTAATGGGGGAAAATTTATGCTCAACCAGGGTGGAGTACAAGTACGCGTCCTTATCGAGGGCCTGTAATTCCTTTTAATCCTCAGTTTCCTTTCCTTGCTACGTTGGAATTGTCGTATGTTTCTAAATTGACCAATGATCTAATTCTTCACAATCCTTATTGGCATCTAGTTCCGACCAAGGTGCCCAGTGACTGTCCTAAATTTGAAGGTAAAGCTGGAGAGGACCCCCAAGCTCATGTCATGACCTACCATCTATGGTGTTCTTCAAACTCTTAGGTGGATGATTCAATTCGTCTGCGTCTTTTCCAGCGCACCCTTACCAGTGCTGCCACTAAGTGGTATATAGAACTACCCCATGGTATCTTTCAAGACTTCAATACGTTAGCTATGGCTTTTTTGACACATTTCCAGTTACCGTTTCATTATGAAGTCGAGACGCATCTCCTGACTTCTCTCAAGCAAGATAAAGCCACCCACATATCTGATCATATTCATGCGTGGTGACGTTGTCGTAGATTGATCAAGTTTGATATGCCTGATCAACTACTAACTCATTGGTTTACTACCTCCTTTGTTAGCAAGATCGCTCAAGATATTGCTATGGGGGCATGTGTGACCGAAGAACAAGCCATCGCTCATGCCCAATACCTTAATTTGGTGTACTCTCAGTCTGGCATGCTTTATGATATTTGGACTGATGCCCCATGGCCAGGGACCTCTAAAGCACCAGCTACCCATTGGTGGACGGTGTTATTGGTTCCGTTTCTCAAACTTCTTGGAAGTCCTATAATGGGAAGCATAAATCTAATTCTTCCAATAATTCTGCTCTTCCTTTCCCTCCGGATTTTGGTAAGACTTTGGAGGTCACTGCCATTCAGAATAATCCTATGGAAAATCCCTCCAAATGAAAGAAGAAGGGAAAAGGCAAATCCAAACCTGATGCCCTGAAACCATAATCCTCCAAACCTTGTGCTGACGATGGTTCCCAACGCAAATTGAAGTACCCCTGCCTTATCTGTGAAGGAGATCATTATACCAAAGATTTCCCCCGACGATCTAAAGTTAGTCAACGTCTAAAAGGCTCCAAAGGGACTCCAGTAGTTCTCAAAGAACCATTCCCATCTCAGCAAACCCAGATGGTTGAGCAGCCTTTACCATCTGCACCATTTGGGTCCCAAGTTTTTATGATGAATGGTGCTGCACCTATCTCAATTGCTACGAGCTCGAAGGATTATGTTGGATCACGCGAGGGAGCTGGGAAGGAAGTCATTGATGTCCCACCTCCCCCACCTATCTCTGGTCCTTTAGAAATTGAGAAGCCCAACACTGAACCTGTTGTGAGGCCACCTTCTAAAGGTGTTCTGCGAAAATATTCCTATAATCCAAACACCCGTGCTGCTCAGCACTATAGCATTGTTGAGGATTTGGCATAGGCGCCTTCCACAATGTCTACGTTGGAAGTGCTTCAAAGTTTCCCATCGCAACGAAAAGCTCTATTGTCTGCAATCGGTGGAATTGATCCCACCGATTCTAGTCTTCTCACCTTCGACCTGGAAAATTTTGTCCCCTCACTTTTGCATCAAATTGCTCTTTTTATACAAGTCAGGATCAATGCCCTCAACATCCACAGTGCCGTTTTGGATGAAGGTGCTTCCAACTGTGTTATGTCATCCACCTGCTGGAAGGCCATTGGCTCTCTAGCTCTCACGTCATCTCCCAATGCCCTAGAGGCATTTGATGGTCAGGAATCAAAACCCCTTGGTGTTCTCGAGAGTTTACCGTTCACATTACAGGGTAAGACAATCAACGTGGAAATAGAAGTGGTTGATGCCAAGCTCAACTACAATCTTCTTCTTGGTCGCAGTTAAACTCACGCCATGCTATGCATTCCATCCACCTTCTTCCGGCTTTTGAAATTTCCTCATGAGGGAAAAATTATCACTGTCGATCAGCCGTATTTATTCACCTCATCCTCCGAGAATAGCGTACTTTACATGGATCAGATCCCCAATCCCCTCGATAGTGTAGGACCCGGTCTTTTCAAAGACCCTGTCCTCATGGGAATTTTTCCCGCGCCACCACCGCACACCGTTCAAGTTAACATGATCTCTAGTTCAGATGACCCTTGGATCATCTCTTCGCCTGAACAGGTGACCTCTTTCGGAGAATCAATGCCTTTGACTCCAATTGAGATAAATTATTGCGAGATCGTCGCTGCATCAGATCCTCCTCCTCTTGAACAGCTCCTTTGAGCATGGCTCTAGATATATACTCTCAATCTCCTTGGCTCGGCAATGCAGATTCGCCTGATCCTTTAAGAGAATTCTTCCCTTCTGATGAAGCTATCGTTGAAATGATGTCTCTTGAAGATCTTCCATGGAGTGATGGACATCATCGTTCCTCGTTCATGCATGTCCTGGGGGCAATGTTTGATTGTCTAGAGCACTTCGCATCTCAGGTTCCCACTCTGCCTCTTCAAACACCGATATTGACTCATGAGGTCCTTTCAGAGGGAAATTTGAGTAACATTACACAAACCATGCATATCTACATCTCCGTCAAATGGGGGTAGTTGAGAACATTCATGTGGGAGTTACCTATTCTCCCGAAGAGATTCAGGTATACACGAGCCTTTTTCGTGAATTCAGAGATGTTTTCACATGGTCCTATGAAGAGATGCCTAGGATTGATCCCAGTATAGTCATGGATGAGATTCCCACCTACCCAGGTGTGAAGCTCGTGCGTCAACGTCTACGCCCTGTGCATCCTCGGAAAGAAGCAGCTATAAAGTCAAAAGTTGAAAAACTTCTTAACGTAGGATTTATATACCCAATTCCCCTCACAAAATGGGTTTCTAATATCATCCCTATAGATAAGAATCAGGGCACTATACAAGTCTGTGTTGACTACTGAAACATCAATCGGGCCTATCCTAAGGACAATTGTCCCACTCCTTTTATAGATCAAATCATTGATGAATGTGCGGGGAGTGATATTTATTCCCTTATGGACGGTTTCTCGGGTTACTATCAAATTAATATTTTACCTGCTGATTAACATAAGACTGCCTTTATCTGTTCGTGGGGTACTTTCGCTTACAAAAAGCTCCCGTTTGGCTTGAAAAATGCTGGGGCCACCTTCCAGCGTGCTATGTCCTATGCTTTCCACGACATACATCATATTTTTCAATTGTATCTGGACGATTTACCAGCCCATTCGGCTCGGCATGAGGACCATCCTGAACACCTCCACTAGATTTTCCTTTGTTGTAGACGTTACAATATTAGGCTCAATCCTCACAAGTGTGTCTTCTGCATGGATTCTGGTCGTCTTTTGAGATTTATCATCTCCAAAGACAGAATTCACCTTGATCCCCTCAAGTTCGAGGCCATTGTTAACCTCCCATCCCCATCCTTTTTACATCAACTATAGAGTCTACAGGGGAAAGCCAACTTCTTACGATGCTTTATTCTGAACTACACGGAATTGGCCTAGGGGTTTACGCAACGTTTGAAATAGGACATTCCCTTCCATTGGGATGATATTTCCCAGCAATCCTTTGACAAGCTTAAAACGTTGCTCATCAACGCTCCGTTAATACGTCCTCCCAACTATCATCGCGATTTTACCCTTTATTTGTCCGCTGCGTTTAGCACGATAGCTATGGTTCTAGTACAAGATGACGAAGATGGAAATGAACACATATTTTACAATCTATCTCAGAATATTCTTGACATGGAAACATGCTATGCCCACGTCGATAAGTTGGTGCTCGCTGCGGTTCAGGCCATTCAGCAGTTCTGCCATTACATCCTGTTGCGCACAGTGACCATAGTTTCTGACTGCAACCCCATGACATACATCTTGTCTCAGGAAATTTCTAGGGGGGAAGTACTCCAAATGGATTGTAATCCTTCAAGAGTTCGATTTGGAGTTCACCACTACCAAATCGAGGAAATCATTGGTTTTTGCTGATCTTATTTTCTCTCTCCTGACAGACTCCGTTCAATCCCAATCCGAGGATCATATCCCGGATGAAACACTCTTTCTTATCAGCACTCATAATCCATGGTACGGTGACATTATTGTGTATCTTCAAACATCCACGTTCTATTCCAAGTTGACCAAAGATTCTCGACGTCATATTCGGCATCAATCTCAACCCTACCATATTGTCAGAGATACCTTGTATCGAGTCGGAGTTGATTCGGTGCTCCACCAGTGCTTGAATCTGGAAGAGGCTAAGAAATTCTTGAATGATTGTCACAGTGGTGCCTGTAGTGGTCACATGTTTGGATATGCCACCGCCCAGAAGATTCCGTGGGTGGGTTTCTTTTGGCCGTCTATATTCAAAAACTGTATAGTTGCAGTTCGAAAATGTCATGCGTGCCAGGTCTTTCAGCGCAAGATGCGTGCACCACCCCTACCCTTGCATCCTATCATTACCATAGGCCCTTTTGCTAAATGGGGCATAGATTTTATGACATGTAACCCTCACTCGGCTGGGGGGCATGCTTATATAATCGTTGTCATGGACTACTTCACTAAGTGGGCTGAGGCGATGCCTACATTAGCTTTCGACGGTAAGACAACCACTCATTTCATTTTAAACCATGTTATTACGTGTTTCGGAGTCCCTCAAGCCATTTTCACTGATCATGGCACTCATTTTTAGGATTACATGATGGCAGAACTGACATCAAAGTTGGCCTTGCATCATGATAGCCCAACGCCATACTACCCCCAGGCGAATGGCTAGGTTGAGGCCGTGAACAAGGTATTGGTCATGATGCTTCAACGAACGATTGGAATCCACAAATCCAATTGGCACCTCCAATTGTTCTCAGCTCTCTAGGCTTATCAAATGTCAGTAAAGAGTGCGATCAGATTCACACCTTTCTAGTTGGTGTATGGTCTGGAAGCAACTCTCCTGGTTGAACGTGAAATTCCTTCTCTGAAATTGGCTGTGGAATTATTGCCCGACACTTCTCTGGAGGAAGAACATCTCTTATATCTGGAACGACTGGATGAAACCCACCACTTGGCTACCTTGGCTATTGAGGCACAGAAAAATTGGGTTAAAGCCCATTTTGATCAATCGGTTTCTCTGCATTCTTTCATTGAAGGGGACCTCGTCCTCTTATATGACCAAGCACATGATAAACTTGGAGTGGGAAAATTCCAGCCCATGTGGCATGGGCCCTATATCGTTAAGCGAGTATTAAAAAATGGGGCCTATGAACTAATTGACTATGAAGGTATTCCTCTGGTGCAACCTAGGAATGGGTTGTACCTCAAGAAGTACTACGCTTGAGTTATTCTTGTGTGGTGTGTATGTACATAAGTGAGTGATTTCATTTTTTTTGCATGAGTGGTGTGGTGTGCTTTGTAAGAGTCTTTTTGCTCATTGGGTCTTCATGATTGTGCAGATGTCTATTACTCATTTTGTCGGTTTTGTGGATGGTGCCTCCCGTAGTACCAGGAATCTGTCCTTGGCAGCCTGGGTAATCTACAATCCTGCTAGTGAGTTAGTTAATTTACAAGGTGTTTGTCTAGGACCTACCACAAATAATGTCGCGAAGTATAGTGCCATTTTGGAATTATTGAACGAGGCTGTTAAACTCGGTATTTGTGCATTACTTATATATTTGGACTCACAGCTTGTAGTGTTACAACTTAATGGTCATTATTCAGTTAGAAACCCATCCATTTTATGACTGTATCTACGTATTCGTTTACTGGAAAGAAATTTTGATTACATTACATATCAACACATAGCCAGACACATGAATGCATTAACAGATGCAGTAGCTAATATGGTTTTAGATAGATATTTATGCAACTTGTAAAAACATCATCATATGTAAAAATGTCCATCCAGAAATAGATATATATATGTGTGTGTGTGTGTGTGTGTCGAAATGGTTTTCAGTTTGTGTACATCACGTAAAATAAAAAAAATATACATTTCTATTCTAATAATATTCGGAGACAATATGTCTCTCAAAAATGTGAAAATGAAAATCCCTAGATGTCTAATCAGCATGGTGCTCATTGTAGCATGTCACCACCCACACCAATCGCCTCAGTAAACGATGAAGACGACTAGGCACCCCCAGAGTGTTCCTCTGATAAGCCAATGTGACATCTACTAGCCGAGCATAATCTGGGATCCCCTGGGTGATTCCCTCCAAATTCTGGACTAGCTCACTCCCCTCGCCAACCTCAGCTTGAGGATCATGTGCAAGAGGGGTCCTCTGTGCGAAGGGCGACATCCCGATGGGCCTCTCTGGGCCAACTTCTACATACATATAGTATTTTTTGTTAGAATGGGCATGTATTACAAAAAAATCATAAATACATGAAATAAAAAAGTGTCTTACCTAGCTCCTCATCCCAGTCATCCCCCTCTGGGAGTGGAAGGTCTGGGTCTCCCATGAAGTCTATACTGGCATAGGGCCAGTCCTCTGTGATGATCAGTTGTCGCCGAAGCCATGCAAAGAATTCGAGCCTCCATGACATTTTTTGGCCCCCTCCTAATCTGGGCATGAGTGTTGCCCATCGAGCCATCCTTGGCTCCCTCAATGGTGGCTCGGCAACTATCACCCCCTGGCCCTGGAATATTGGTAGTCGTTCAAGGATGAAAGACACCAGGATAGATCCGTACCCAAACTAATTCAGTTTGGACTTCTTGCACTTTGTCAACTGCCGTTTGATGTTCATTGTTACGGCAGTGGCCCAATCGAATAGTGTCGGGTTCATGCATTCAGATGCTAGTAGGAGTTGTGTTTTAGTTGCCTCATGTGGTGCCTGTGACCCCACAGCCCCCGTAATGGTATGAAACACCACTCTTAGTGCTATATCGAGGACCGTGTGGATATCAACCTTCCCAATGCTTGATCTTGTTCGTGCCCCTAGGCACACTCTTTCCATCACCATTGCCATTTTCTCACCAGATGGCCTAGCACCTGTCAAAATCAGCACTGGACCTTTGCGGGACAATCCAGTTATGAAATAGACATCCGATACTTCGAGCTCCAACACTTGGTCTCGAAGCTTGAATTTTTCTTCGTTCTCATCCCAAATGCTTATCAAATACTGTAGTAACTCGGGTTGTGCCCTTAAACATGGTGTTAAGAAGAAATTTTTTAGACCACAGTTTCGGAGAGCGTTCATGCATGCTTCATTCTCCATGGCCATTTCATCTTCTTCACTATGCTCCCTTTCCTTCCACTTGATCACCATTGTGTCCGTGTATCTGCACCAAAATGGTCATAAACACCTCATTAGATCTCTGGAACACTCAGAAATTCAACTGATTGGTTCACCTTTTTTTAAATTTAAGCGGAAATTTAGGTTGTGCCATTGGCGCGACCCCTTTGCGGAAAGGAGCCAATTGGCGCAGGTCTGTGCCTGATACCTGCGCCAATTGGCTGAGCCCTAAAATTGCAAAGGTTCCCTTAGGTATCCAAAAACACAATGGAAATATATAAGAAATAAAATAAAACAAAGCTAAGGAGAGCGCCTCTTACATGGAACAAACGAGAACTGAAATGACGTACTGAATCGACCACAATCACCACCACAAGTTTGCACAAGAAAAGCTCACTGTTGCTCTCACAAGAAGTAAAAAGTAAAAGTGAATATGTTTTTACTATTTTTGGCATATTTATAACTTTTCAAAGTCAAATTAGGTTTTGAAGGTCATTTTTCCAATATTTCATTATATTTTGTCGAAAAATGGTTTTTATGCTCGCTTTCATGTGCAGCAACAGGTTTTCACGCAGCTTGGACGGCGATACGAGTTGTATTTTATACTTTTTCGGACTTGATAAAAACATGAAAAATTCATTTCTAGAGTCATCTTTTAGCTCTTTTCTGATTCTCTAAACATGAAAATATTGCCGATTCACTTGTCGTTTTTATCTTGTTAAATTGGCTGCGAAACAAAATCTACCTAGTATACGTTTACCCCTTTTTCGGTCTGGGATATATTATTTACGAAAAATGAATACCCTAGCCTATTGCAACTAGGAGGCTTTCTCAGACACAATTTTCTACCTTTTCGGATCTGAGGAACTATTTATGAAAAGGGACCTTTGGAGTTTACTTTTTTGCTGTCTTTTCAAACTCTCTAAACATAAAAAGACACCGAGTTCTTCCTTTGTCAGACTCGTTAAAACCTGATGACATCAGATTCCGTCGTGATGATGATACTCGAGTTCCTCCTTCCTAGGGCTCGTTAAATGTGCTAGGTTGGATTTGTCTGAAGGACGAACTTATATCACAAGCATATGCTATCCCCTTCAAGCTTGTTTTCAAAAATCATTGGGGTACTCGCCAGAAATGGTGGGGAAAAAATGAAACCAATATCATCGCCGTGTCGGCAGTATGTCACTCTTGAACATGGCACTTGTTTGCATTCGTGTCGGGTTGGGGACATCTCATCTCGTTTTCCACTTGCCTCCATGTGCTTGGGTTATCCTTTTTGACCACTCATCTGCCCTTTGCCTCATCATTATGACCTCAGAAATTTTGATGTCGAATACTGCCAAATCTAGTGTCGTGCCACCGATGTGTTCAAGAGAAGTTGACCTCTACAGTTTCAACCCTCCTCTGATTCTCTACTTATCATGATTCATAAACATTATGCTCCTCTGTCTCGCGTCGATGATGTGGGAAACACTATGGCTCACCTTCAATGAAGGTCACTTCCTGTTGACTCCAGCTCACTATCCAGGAAGTTGATCTAGAGACTCCCTTCTGGTACCTTGGAGCCTGCATGCCTCAATGGTAGGTTCTTCGCATCCGACGCAAGGTTTTCATCATTGACCTTCGATCAAATGATTCTGTGGGTGTTCGACGCCAACTCACTATTCACATTCCATAGATTGTACCTATAGTACCTTGAGGGCCATTTTCATTATTGGTGGTTCCTCTCGCGTCTGTTAACGGATTTCATCATTGGCTAGTAATCAGATGATGTTCTTGCATGTTCAAATTCATCTCACTTATTCACATGCTAGAACTTGTACTCTATACGGGTCGAGATGGAGCGCAAGACCCTGGGTTTTGTCTGATGGAATCCAGGCTATGGATTTTTCAGATTATCATGATTGGTTACGTGACTCATTGATTGGATGGCTGCGACCATACTTGAGTCTACTTATTAATCCTTTCTGGATGGCTGCGACCATACCTGAGTCTAATTATTAATCCTTTCTGGATGGCTGCGCCCATACCTTGGATCCTGATTATTGTATACTCTGTTATGGATGGTTGCACCGATACCACACATCACGTATTTGAGATATCAGTTGTACTTGTCTACGCAGGTTTTCTGACGGTAGTGTTTTCAGTTGGGCATGTTCTCGTAAAGAATTTCAACCCTCTCTCTCTCTCGGGCCTCATGCTTTAGGGGGCATCTATTACATAGTAATTTTTCACCGTCCCTGCAATCCCCTATCCAACACATTGGAGGGCCTTTTCCGTGACCTGTGAACAGTGACATGACCTGAAACCACTTTCATGGCATCCCCTGTGACAAGGACAATAATTCTTCTGAAGACAATTTCCTGTGAAAAACCATAAAAATAGACCTTTTAGCCTTGGCACGACTAGCCAGTTCAGCCCTCGCGCCAATGGCGAAAATCCACCAAAGAGGGTGCGCCAACTGGCGCTTTGTCCCAGTGTATTACTCGCACCAAGATTAATAAGGATTGTTTTTTAAAAATAAATGGCGGAAGTTTGATTCCAACCAACTCCTGAACAAGTCTCTAAAATGAGTTGGGAGGTTTGGCTCTGGATCTCCATTTAGGGGAAGTGGTTTTCCACCTATCATGGAAGCTTCCTTGAGGATAGGGCCAATCCCACCATTGTAGTGATCCCAACTCCCCTTCCACCATCTATATAAGCTTGCCATTTTCCCTTAGCAAGCTATAACTAAGAGCTAAATCAGTAGCAAGGATACTATCGCCAGACAACCTTTGAGAACCAAGCTGAAGAGAGAGAGCTTTGTCACATTTTCGATGAGCTTCATTGAGATGTGCTCCACTGTCGACCTGCCAAAGGAGGATATAGCGTCAGAGCTTAAGGTTGTATCATTCCTTTGTTTTATTAATAATAAGTGACTTTGATTATGGTTTCACTCGTGTATCTTTATCTTTGATGCAATGAGTTACATCTTCTTTGACTGATGTTTAGTTACAAGATTTAGATTCTATTTTGTATATCGTCGTGTTTCTTCGTATGTGTGTAGGTGTTCGTATGCGCTAAGTGGAAGGATCGTGATTTTCTGAAGCGGAGGATGGGAAGCGTCATCCTTCTTTCGACGACCATCGCATAAGACCTGAGGTAGGCAACTTATCATTTCTTGTCATTTTGTAACTAGAGACCTGCGTCTTAGCATGACTTGATTGTTGCTAGACCCGATCTAGGCTAGTAGGGATCACCTTTGTCCGTAGAGGGGATTTACCTCTCCAACACCAATATTTTTAGCTTTTCTTGTTATGTTTTGGCCTATTTAAACAATACTTTCATAGTTAGAAGTTACCTTGGTACTTGTGGAGAATTTTTATTTGCTGAAGACAATTGAAGATTAAAATCCATTCTCTCTCATTTTCTTATGCATCATATGGTTTGAATGAGTTTTTGTAGCTGATTTTTTTGAAGGTGTAACATGCAAGAGTGGAGGGCCCACATTTGAGCTAAGTGTAATTTATTTTCACATAGTGTTTATAACTGTAAATATGCTAGCTTTAATTATGGATGTTTATTATTATTTTCTGTAGATATATGTACATGCTTTCATGCTGAAATTTCATTAATGGGCATGATTTCATTTTTTGAAGATTGATCTATAATTCAATAACTAGTTTGAATGTGGAAGGATACCAAGGACTTTTTAGAGCCTCTTCTCCATGAACCAGGATTGGATTAGATCAAGCTTCACTTTCTTACTTGCTTTCTAGATCAACTTTACATGCTTCGTTGCTTCTTGGTAATGGTGTTGTAGAAGGATGGGGGAAGGATACCACAGAATATTAGAGTAGAGCCTCTTCTCCATCTTCTAAAATATATTAATGACATTGACCAATCAATTCCAAGATTTTATAGAATAGATCTGAATGCTTTTGTAAGATTACATCTGAATGTTTTCATAGAGTAAATCTAAATGTTATCAATCACATGATTTCATAGAGTAATTCTGAATACTTTCTTTACATAGAGACTCCATCATGCATTTCTCTTTTCCAAAACTTAAAATAATGATCTCCTAAACTAACTATATCTAAGACCCATATATTTTGGTATGTTTCTAAGTCTACTAGCCCGGATTGATAAATGAAATACATGCTCTAATTTAGTTCCATAAATTAGATTTAAAGGAACATAGGGAACATTTTGTATTTGGTTTTATAACATGGAAAACCCATTCAAAGGCCCCAAACCATTTGGGTCATTTGAAACATTAGGAACTTTAAATTGTGGTTTCATTGTTCCAACCATGTTTATAGATTAATGCTATGATACAGATATCCAATTGTGGAGAGGTTTTGTGTGCAGTGATGGTAATTATTAGTGACCATTTAGTATTGGTGAGGGCATACCTGATTGCACTATATAATAGGGTGTCTATAATTCCTTCTTTCATCTCAGGTATCCGATGAATTTTCTCTCCAAATAATCTCCTTTGATCTTCCGATTCACCAAAATAGCTACCATTGTTGGAAAGTGAATAGAAATATGTGTTAGTTGCAAAGGGACCAACATTATCATCAATTCGAAACCATATTTTATGCTATGTGGTCCTTAAATATATAGTTACTACATTAGAGGAAATTTCAGCCTAAAAGTGGCCTCTTAAGGAATATTAATAAATAATAGTTATAATAGTTAATAAAATATTGGCATCTTCATCTGAGCATCACAACATGGATTTTGGACCTAGTTGTCCAAAATTAACACTCCCTCTCAACTAGGGAGAACTCCATCCACTTGTGCCATCCAAACATAGTGCATCATCCCTCTTTAACTTTCTTTTATAGCTTGTTTGTTTTAGAACAAAAGTGGGTCAGTCACAAAGACATCATTCCTAACTGAAAAATTCATCCCAGAGGTCTAAAACCTCTATAGGACTCAAAAGATTCACATACCAACTTGAAGTTGGTTTACCTGACCTGAAGTCAGTTGGAGGTCTGAAACCTCACTAAACTTGATCCCAAATCAAGTGGTTGGACACGTGCCATCCTAGACAAAGAGAGTACAACAATCTTTGATGCATCCATTGGTCTTTGCTACTGGTCTCTATATTTTCCCACTTCACTGGCCAAATGAGAGGTACTTCCCATGAGTCCGAGACTCAATGGGTAGGATGCATATAGGGCATATATCATGAGAGGTGAACCAGCTCAACATCATAATGGTGGGGAAGAAGCACCATAAGGTCTGGCAAGCCTAGCCCCATGTGTGCTTATAGCTCCGAGAAGCTATCCCCAAAGCCCCTAGAGATTCCAGAGCTCATCGTCCAACATGACCCTCAGCATAGGGTCATTCCAAAATTCCATGATTCTCATGAAATGTAGGAACTTAACCTTCCCCAGGGGATTTATGAGAATGTCTATGACCTGCTCATCAGTTCCTATATGATCGAGCCTTACAATGCCTAAATGTACCATATCCCAAATAAAGTGGTACCTAATATCAATATGCTTGGATCGATCGTGGAACACGGGATTCTCGGACAACCAAATCCCACTCTAGTTATCACAAAGTATCACAGTGGTATCTAGCACATGCCTAAACAACTCACTAAATAGATTTCGTAACCAAACTGCTTCACAACAGGCCATACTCACTGTAATGTATTTGGCCTCTACAGTGCTCAAAGCCACCGACTTATGCTTCCTTCTCATCCATGATATCGAAGTAGACCCAAGTGTGAAGAAACATCCCGATGTGCTCTTATGATCCACCACACTACCAGCCCAATCGGCATTAGTATATCCATTGAGTGTCACGCTCCCGGCAATGTATCTCAGCCCATGGTTTATCGTGCCCCGAAGATATCACAATATATTCTTGGCACCAACGCAGTGAATGTGATGAGGTTCAACCATATTTTGAGTCAAAGTGTTCACTGAAAAGCATACGTCTAGATAGGTGTTCACTAAGAACATCAGGGCCCCTACGGGTTGATGATACTTAGTAGGATATACTAGCACGGGCCAAATAGCACTGTCAAACAACTTATTAAAGTTGAGCTCCATCGGTGTCGACACGGAATTACAGTCCACCATTCCAAATTTTTGAGGAGGTAAATCCCCTTTGTGGAAAGAGGTGATCCCACTAACCCTAGATTGGGCCTAGCAACAATCAAATCACAAAATGGTGTTGGTTCCTAGGTACAAGAAAGAAAAATATTGCGATAAGTAGCCTACCTTAAATCCCACATTGCTGTTGTCAATGAAGAAGCGGTGCTCCTCGTCCCTAGCCTAACAGATCACAATCCTTTCGTTCATCACATCCAGACACCTGTACACACACAGAGAAACAACGAAATACAATGTAATACTTAAAGCATGTAACTATATATCAGTCAGAGAATACATAATTCGTTGCATTACATAAAATAGTAAACACAAGAATGGAACCAAAATCAGAGTCGCTTATATTATAGATGACAAAAAGCAAGATTACAACCAAATGCTCTGATGCTATGATCTTCCTTCGGTGAGGCTTGCAGTGGAGCATGTCTCAACAAATCCTGTCAAGAATCTGGACGAAGCTATCTCTCTTACGGGGTTCTCTTCAACTCAGCTTTCAATATTTGCCTAGCTATAGTTTCCTTCCTACAAGTTCAGCTAGCTTGCTAATGGAGAGGGCAAGCTTTTATAGATAGAGGAAGGGAAGTTTGGATCCCTATAATCATAGGATAGGTCTTGTCTCTTAGGAAGGTTCCATGAGAGGTGGAAAACCACTTCCTATACATGGAGATCTGGAGCCAAACCACTCCACTTCTTGTGATGATTCATTCTGGAGTTAGTTAGAATCAAACTTCCGCCATTTATTTTTAAAAAAAATCCCTTAATAAGCTTGGTGTGAGTGAAACACAGGGACAAAGCGCCAGTTGGCACGCCCTCTAGTGTGGATTTTCCCCATTGGCACGAGGGATGAACTAGCTAGTCACGTCAAGGCTAAAACATCTGTTTTTAGGGTTTTTCAGAGGAAATTTTCTTCAGGAGAATGTTTTTACTTATGCAGGAGGATGCCATGAAGGTGTTTTCAGGACATTTTACTATTCACAGGTCACAAGAATATTCCTTCAATGTATAGGATGAGGGATTGCAAGGACAATGAAAAAATGATGTGTAACAGATGCCCCCTAAAGCATGAGGTTCGAGAGAGAGGGAGGGGTGAAATGCTTTATGATAACGCGCCCAACTGAAAACACTACCGTTAGAAGACCTACAAATACAAATACAACTGATATCTCTGATACATGATATGTGGTATGGGTGAAACCATCTATAATAGAGTGTAAAATAACCAGGATCCAAGGTATGGATGCAGCCATCCAACAAAGAAGGATCAACAAGTAGACTCAGATATGGTTGCAGCCATCCAGTCAAATGAGTCATGTAATCAATCATGATAATACACAAAGAATCCACAGCCTAGATTTTATCAGACAAGATCCAGGGTCTTGCGCTCCATCTCGACCTGAACAGAGTACAAGTCCAAGCATGCGAATAAGTGAGATGAAGTTGAACATGTAAGAACATCGCCTGATTACCAGTCAATAATGAAAGCTCTTAACAGATGTGAGAGGAATCACCAATAATGACGATGGCTCTCAAGGTACAAGAGGTACAATCCATGGAATTTGAACAGAGATCTAGTGTCTAACACCCACAAAATCATTCGATCGAAGGCCAATAATGAAAACCTTGCATCGAATGCGAAGAACCTGCCATTGAGGCGTGCAGGCTCCAAGACACCTGAAGGGAGTCTCTAGATCAGCCTCCTGGATAATGAGTTGAAGTTGACATGAAGTGACCTTGATCAAAGGTGGGCCATAGCGTTTCCCACATCATCGACACGAGACAAAGGAACATGATGTTTGTAAATCAAGATCAATAGAGAATCAGAGGGAGGTTGAAAATTGTAGAGACCAACTTCTCTTGAACATATTGGCAGCACGATACTGGATTTGGCAGTAGTTTACATCAAAGGATATAAGGTCATGATGACGTGGCAAAGAGTAGATGAGTGGTTGTTATAGCATCATTTCTCACCTTGACATGATTCATGATTGCTTTATGGCTTTTTGGGCACCCATTCCTACAGACTTGGACAAATTCACTTAAAAACAGTGGAAAATCCTCCATACGCGACTATGCCCGTGTTTTTCCACGTGTATATGTGAGTACAGCTAGACTTTTCCACGTATGCCATTAAAATGATTAAAAAATATATAAAAAATCCCTAATTTCGCGCTGGGTTGATGGTTACTCAGGTAGTTCAACCACCCCAGCCCGTGGCCAACTGTTTCCAACTGCTGAAACTACTTGGAGGGACTATAAAAAGCCCTCATGTGTATGGCCTAAGGGGGAGAGAGAAAGTATTGATATTATACTCTGTTGGTATTCCCTATCCAAGTCCGATTCCCCGTGCCTCCTGCACTTTCCCAGTTCATTGTAGGAAACCCTTGTTTCCTTGAGATACACATCCCTTTATATGTTATCTCGTATGCACCAGTTTGGAAGGAGTCTTAGCGAGGCAAGGGCTGGACGGATCCGAACGACGGTCTGCGAAGGCCTTGGAAGGATCAGGTGATCTCTCCTCTTGATTACTTTTGTACGTACTATTTATAATACAGAAGTATCATGCTGTTCCCGAAATAAACGTGTTAGTGTATGCTTTTATGTATGAGAATATTTGTTATAAAAGCATTCATTATGATTTATTTAATGTTTTATATGAATCTCACTAACATATAGAGTAGAAATATGCTGTACAACTTGTCCTTTGTGCTGGTTTCTTCTTGTATTTCAGGTTAAGGAGGAAGGACGGTTGCAGGGAGTTTGAACTCCACGTGGATCTACTTCAAACGTAGGACCAACGGGTAAACCTCTCATTCTGATCTATTTAGTTTTTATGAACGTGCATGATCGTGTGAGTCTCTGTTAAGTAGTACGCCCCTGCTCTGTGGAGGTTGAATCCCAACCAACCTCTAGGGTGTTAATTCCCCGAAACAGAACTGGCAACTCCGCTGGGGATCGAACCCAGAATCTCTGGTTTCGCAGACATCTAACTCCATCTAACTCCAGATCTATCATGATCCAGCATAGATTGCCAGATGACAACGCTGGATTCTCTGCAATTTCCCCACCATTTCTTGCGGCGTACAATTCATGGCTGGGTCTCTTCGCACGACGGTTATTGAAGCTATATAAATGTAACATGCCCTCCCAATTTCACAACACACTTCAGTCTTTAAGCTCCTTTGCCTGCGACACAATTGAGGGTTTAGATTAGGGTTTCAGCATTCACAATAATGGCAGAATTCGAGGATTTCCTGCCAATTATGGCGCAGAAACTGGGAGAGCACGAATTCATGGCAGAGCTCTGTAACGGCTTTCGTTTTCGTTAGGGTTTTGGTTACGTTGTTACGTTTTTCGTTAAACTATATTTCCATAATACCTTTCAAATATACTATATGCGCATGATCCGCCTCCGTTAATACGTTTGTCGTTAAACTATAAGGTATTGTGCAATTGTTACATTAAAACGGATTAACTCTCACATTCTCCTCAGGGATCTCCTCAGGGATACCTAGAAATATTTCGAAGACAAAACATTTTTTCATATTTCCGTATACAAAAATCTCAGTAGGAGATACGTTTAATAATAATGAAAGGAAAAAGTTGACCGAAAATTTCAGTCTTAACCTAACATGTCCAAACAAATAAATGAGATCGGAATTCTGTTAATTAGTTCACGTGGTGGGACGGAAAATTTCAATACAATTATTGAAATTTTGAATGTCTATACATTACGTGCAGTGAACAGTGCCAAAATTATTCAAAGTAATGCATTGATTCAATATTGATTCAATATATATTTTGTCATGTATAGAATATACGTGCAGTGAACAGTGGTTTGTCATGACAAAATATATATTGATTTAATAGTATTAGTGCAAATCTATTAAATTACGTGCAGTGATAAATTAATAGATATGGTGGTGCAAATAGTATCGATGCATATATGTGCAGTGAACAATGGTTTGTCATTCAAATCAAAGTAATGTATTGATTCAAAATATATTTTGTCATGTATAGAATATACGTGCAGTGAACAGTGCCAAAATTATTGAAGTTCAAGACATTGGATCAATACATTACTTTTTCTTCAAAAATGAATGTCTATAAAGTTGGATTTGTATTAATATGTTTTATTATTGTGCAAGTGTGGATTATTATTTCACTTAATTGATTTTCTTTTAAAAATGGTTGAATGAAAATTTCTTATGAAATAATTCAATATATATTTTGTCTCTTTGCGAATCACCACAAACCATCATGGTTTTAATTGTAAATTTACAATATTGCAGGTGTACTGCAATTGCCTTAAAGATATAGAAAGAGTATTAAATATTGTAAATTGTGTTTAGACATAACAAGAGTATTAAATATTTTGTAGTTAGATATTTGATATTCTGTGATTAGGTATTAAATATATATATATATATATATGGTTAATTGATGTGTTTGGTTTTTTTGTACAGGATTATAATATCATGGGTACTAGTAATGGAGAAACTAAAAATAACAATATTGAAGAAATGAGAAGTGTAAACAGAGAAAGAGTTAAAAGACAAGGATCAAATATTATGAAACAAGTAATTGAAATTGAAAGAGAGCAGAAGAGGGAAGAAAGAAATGAGCAGCGAAGATTGCGAAGACAAAATATGACTGATGAAGAAAGGGAAGAACAACGAAAGAAGGAACGTGAAAGAAAAAGGCGGCAACGAGAAAGGAAAAATGAGGATGAAAGGGAAGCAGAAAGAATAAATAGCGCTCAAAGAAAAAGAATGAAATTTGAAGAAATGGATGAGGGCGAAAAAGAAGAACATAGAAGAAAACAAAGACAACAATATGTAAGCTCACATAGAAAAAGACAAATTGAAGGTCATAGTGATCTAGGGCCAACAATTGAGGCTCATTCTCCTATAGGTATGAATCTACAAAATCATCAACCAATGGAGCAATGTGACGATGAATGTGAAATGATTTCCAATGTACCAGTGGAAGATGAAGTTATTGCACATAAAAGATTTCGTGAAAGAATTGATAATTTATCTCATCCTCAAATGTGCCATGTGTGAGAGGAGTCGTATCCTGGAATTCAAGTGGTGACTACAAAGACAGGTCCAATGTGTACAAGATGTAAAAAAGAGGGTAATAAACATAGATTTTCATTACAAAATCATATGAATCCGGGGTTGCAGCCTTTGATCCTTGGAAGTCTTACACAAGTTGAGGAAATGTTGATAGCAAGAGCAAGTCCAATTTTGTAGGTAATGCATTCTATAGGTGGCCAATACAAATATAGAGGACACACAATTAGTTTTCCTCAAGATGTTAAAGATGTTGCCAATAAATTGCCTCGACATATTAAAGACTTGGATTTAATGATGGTGGTGCGAAAAAAAGGTCAACAAGGATCAAGCTATGATTTCACTGTTAGAAGGCAAAAGGCACTCGATGCATTACTTTATAAGATTCAAAATGATCCATATTATAAAGGTGTAGAAATTGATATGCATGCGGTGGACGAGTTACCGGAAAAAACAACAAATGTGTCACATATGATCAATTCTGTTGTACTACCTGATATGGACAATGACATAGACATTACATTGTTAGAAGGTGCTCCAGGTCATGCAGATGCTTTAGATGATTATGATACAACTTCTTTTGCTGTAAGGCCTCCAAATGCACCTAGGGAAATTGAACTTATTCATGCATGGGCAGATAATCCTAATAGAGAAGAAAACCAACTTGATGGTGAAACTACAAATGTCATTAATTGGCCTAGAATTGGTTCATCTCCAATAAATGAGTACAATACTGAAGGGTTATTTGATATGGCATTTCCAACATTATTCCCTAGAGGAGAAGCCGATTGGTTACAAGCACGACAAAGAAACGTGCATCTTCATGAGTATGCAAAACATCTCCTCAGATTTCGTGATAACAGGTTTGGGAGACATCCTCGATTTAGATATTTTTTACTCAATATCATCATGAGACATCGTGCTCAAGCGTCTTCTGCAGTATTTGTTAAAAAAAATATGACAGAACTACCTACAACAGTTGATGAGTTACGAGAGCATTTGCAAAATCTTCCTAATTCCAAAATTGTAGATAGATTGATGAGATTTGGACATGTTCT
Source organism: Pinus albicaulis (assembly GCA_034641835.2). Taxonomy (NCBI): domain Eukaryota; kingdom Viridiplantae; phylum Streptophyta; class Pinopsida; order Pinales; family Pinaceae; genus Pinus; species Pinus albicaulis. Next base: position 484,378,815 of record CM076572.1, read on the forward strand.
AAGAGGTACACGTGCATATTGGAGCAAATGTCGTGGCGAATTATGTGACTTAGTACAACAAATTGGATCTCCTACAATATTCTTCACACTAAGTGTGGCAGATATGCAATGGCCTGATTTGCATATACTAATGCCAGGTACCTCTCCTACATATCCAAAGGAAGCAAGAAAATGGAGACGCCAGAATGTCATTGATAATCCTCACATTGTAGCAAGTTATGCGCATTTAAGACATACATTGTTTCGAGATGAGATTTTTTCAAAATTTCATCATGCTACAGATTTTTGGTGTCGTTATGAATGGCAACATCGTGGATCTCCACATGTCCATGGGTTTCTTTGGCAAAAATATGCTCCCAATATGGACAAATTGAATTGGAATGACCCGAATCAAGTTAGATTTGCAAAAGAATACTTTGATAGATCTGTCCATGCATTCAATCCACGTAATGAATATCAAATAAAGATGCCTATTCAACGGAACGATGATGATCATCCCTGCTTAAAGAACACTGAACAAATATTTCAATCTGATCCGATGATGGACTATGAACAACTTCTCAATTGTGTTGAGCGCCACATCACCTGTAATGAGAAGTCATGCCTTAGAAAGAAGGGTGGAAAATTGGTGTGTAGATATAAGGCACCATGGGAGCTATGCAAAATGTCAAGACTTTATGTTGATGAGAGTGGAGAAAAAATATATGAACCTAGACGAAATGATGATCGATTAAATACACATAATCGTGAAACATTGATGATGTGGCGTGCAAATATGGATTGGAAACATGTTCTTTCTAGGCATGTTGTGATTAACTACATAGCAAAATATGCATCAAAAGCAGAAAAAGGGTCTGAAAGCTTCCATGATATGTTGATGCGTATTTCCTCTATTCAAAATCCAAATGAACCAGCAGCACGTGCATATAGAACATTATTGTGTGAGACTATCATTGACAGGGATATAGGAGCACAAGAAACATGTCATATGCTTTTGGAGCTTCCTCTTAATGAATGTAGTCGTACATTCATTGTTTTGAATGTTGGGATAAATGTTTTCAAAAAAGTAAAAGTTGATGAAAATAATGACCACAATGATAATTCTCTTATTGATGCATATAGGAAGAGACCCATGAGTATGGAGCACATTTCATTGATAGAAGCTTCTAGATCTTGGTCATATGACAAACGTCCGCATGATGAGAAATGGCTACCACGAGTTAATGCAGCCATTGTACGCGTATTTCCGAAGTTTCATTCAGTTCCCCCTCGCGAAAATAATAGTTTTGTTGAGTTTTGTTGGTCTGAATTAGTATTGTACAAGCCGTTTCGTGATTTTCATACAGATATTGGTTCTAGAGATGATGACATCATACAAAATTGGGAAAATTTTTCATATAATCCTTGGCATATTGATCGTAATCCAATACCTTCAAAGGATCCAGCTCAATGTCCAGATGAGGATGAAGATGATTTACATGTACAAAATGATTCTAAGCAACATGAGTGGGAGATTATTTCAGGTTTGTATAAGAATAAGTTTATACATGCGAGCGAATTTGACATGATTGGATTTAGGGATCGTGATGTTATGACAAATTGGAGCTCTAGCTTTGTTGATGAAGAGACATCAAGATGTGCAGTGAAATTCATATCTGATAAGAAAAAAGTGAATGCAATTGTTACTACTGAATCATCAAAAAAATATTCATTTGAAAGTTTAGGAGAAAAGCAAAAAAGAGCATTTAATGTAGTTCTTGATCATTACAAAGATGACAAGGAAGAACAGTTGCTCATGATTATCGAAGGGACAACAGGTACTGGAAAGTCTTACTTGATTGGTGCAATAAAACAAAGACTTGAAACTGACTCTCTTCCTCATAAGAGCCCATTGCTTCTTTTGGCCCCTACCGGTGTTGCAGCATTCAACATATCTGCATCAACAATACACTCTGCTCTTTATATACCAGTGAGGAACTTCACTGATTTACAAGGGTCACGTTTGCTTACCTTACAAGAGGAGATGAAACATATTAAGTACATTCTTATTGATGAGATGAGTTTTATCGGGAGAAATTTGTTGACACATATTGATTCTCGACTTCGCCAAGCTTTTCCTCATAAAAATGAAGTCCCGTTTGGAGGTATATCAATTATATTAGTTGGTGATTTGGGACAACTACCTCCTGTTATGGATAGACCTGCATATGCATGTGAAGGTCATGAAAAAGAATTATGGAATTTATTCACAACTGTTGTAACTCTTGATACAGTATATAGGCAAGATGGACAGAGCAATGATCAAAGATTATTTCGTCATTTATTAATGAACGTTAGAGATGCAATTCCAACAATAGAAGATTGGAAAGTACTAATGACACGTACAGATTACAAATTGGATGCTTCAACAAAAGAGTCATTTAATAAGGCTACACATTTGTTTGCAACAAATGATGATGTGCACAATCACAATAAGCGTTGCTTGGTATCCCTAAATCACCCTGTTGCACGTAGTGTTGCTACAAGATCAAATAACAAAAACAACATGGAAGCAGATGAGGAAAATTTGGATAATGAGGTCCTTCTTGCTGTTGGAGCTAGGGTTATGCTAACTTCAAATTTATGGACTGATGCAGGACTTGTCAATGGTGCTCTTGGAGTAGTTGAAGATATTGTGTATAATCCTGGAACATCACCTCCTAATCCTCCTACATATGTTTTAGTAACATTTGATAAATATGTCGGAGTTGCATGGGATGAATTATTCCCTCATACTATTCCTATTATACCTATTGAAAGAGGCAATAATAAACAAATTCCATTGCGACTTGCTTGGGGATTAACAATTCATAAGTCCCAGGGATTGACACTAGAGAAGGCAACTATTGATATTGGAAGGACAGAGCGACAAGGTCTCACTTTTACTGCAATATCTCGAGTTAAATATTTGGATGGTCTTCGATTTCAACCACCATTTCCATATGATCGATATGAAAAGATGGCAAAATGTGCCGGTGTTTCTAAGAGAAAAGAAGAAGAAGTCAGGTTAAGGTTAAATACTAAATAAATTATGTATTTTTCATGTATTTTTCAATATATTCTTCATATCACATTTCAATGATATGATAGTTGTATTTGTTATTTAATATATTAATTAGTTCATTTTTAAGATCACCAAACATATTTATATTAATAACATTTGTTAGAATTTGTATTTCTAATCTTAAAAATTTCAAAGTATGATGTACATCTCAAAAATATACAAAAAATTTAATAATCTGAAAAATAAATGTCGGCTTAATATAGGTGTATTTGATATTTCAATGATATGATAGGTGTATTTGTTATTTAATATATTTCATTTTTAAGATCACCAAACATATTTATATTAATAACATTTGTTAGAATTTGTATTTCTAATCTTAAAAATTTCAAAGTATGATGTACATCTCAAAAATATACAGAAAATTTAATAATCTGAAAAATGTGACGTTGATGCCACCGACTGGAACCAGCATAGATCCATCTAACTCCGGATCTATCATGCACCGAGAGGGATCAAATCTCTCGAGGTGCAAACCTTTCCTCAAGTTTTGCACTCAAAAATAGGTTTGCACCTCGAGAGATTTGATCCCTCTCGGCGCATGATAGATCCGGAGTTAGATGGATCTATGTCCGGGAATCTAAACATTAAATAAACGATAATGAATGCATGTATAACAAATATTCTTCATACATTAAAGCATACACTAACACGTTTATTTCGGGAACAGCATGATACTTCCGTATTATAAATAGTACGTACAAAAGTAATCAAGAGGAGAGATCACCTGATCCTTCCAAGGCCTTCGCAGACCGTCGTCCGGATCCGTCCAGCCCTTGCCTCGCTAAGACTCCTTCCAAACCGGTGCATACGAGATAACATATAAAGGGATGTGTATCTCAAGGAAACAAGGGTTTCCTACAATGAACTGGGAAAGTGCAGGAGGCACGGGGAATCAGACTTGGATAGGGAATACCAACAGAGTATAATATCAATACTTTCTCTCTCCCTTAGGCCATACACATGAGGGCTTTTTATAGTCCCTCCAAGTAGTTTCAGCAGTTGGAAACAGTTGGCCACGGGCTGGGGTGGTTGAACTACCTGAGTAACCATCAACCCAGCGCGAAATTAGGGATTTTTTATATATTTTTTAATCATTTTAATGGCATACGCGGAAAAGTCTAGCTGTACTCGCGTATACACGTGGAAAAACACGGGCATAGTCACGTATGGAGGATTTTTTACTGTTTTTAAGTGAATTTGTCCAATTCTGTAGGAATGGGTGCCCAAAAAGCCATAAAGCAATCATGAATCATGTCAAGGTGAGAAATGATGCTATAACAGTGGTAAAAATATATTACCAAAACACAAAGAGACAAGTAGATAACAAGATGAGGTGTCCCCAACCCGAAACGAATGCAAACAAGTGCCATGTTCAAGAGCGACATACTGCCGACACGATGATGATACTGGTTCCATTTTCCCCCACCATTTCTGGCGAGTACCCCAATTATTTTTGGAAGCAAGCTTGAAGGCGATAGCATAAGCTTGCGATATAAGTTTTTCCTTCGAACAAATCCAACCTAGTACATTTAACGAGCCCTAGGAAGGAGGAACTCGAGTAACGTCATTACAACGGAGTTCGATGTCATCAGTTTTTAACGAGTCTGACAAAGGAAGAACTCGACATCTTTTCATGTTTAGAGAGTTTGAAAAGACAATGGAAAAGAAAACTCCAATAGTCCCTTTTTGTAGATAGTCCCTCGGATCAGAAAAAGTAGAAAACTATGTTTGAGAGAACCTCCTAGTCGCGATAGGCTAGGGTATTCCTTTTTCGTAAGTAATCTATTCCAGCCCGAAAAAGGGGTAAAAATATACTGGGTAGATGTCGTTTTGTAGCCAATTTAAAAAACTCAAAACGACAAGTGACTCGACGATCTTTTTAATTTTAGAGAGTCAGAAAAGAGCTGAAAGGTGACTCCAGTAGTGACTTTTTCGTGTTTTTACCAAGTCCAAAAAAGTATAAAATAGAACTCGTGTTGTCGTCCTAATCGCGTGAAAACCTGTCGCTGCACAAAAAGCAAGTGTAAAACCCATTTTTCGACAAAACATAGTGAAATATTGGAAAAGAAAGTCTCAAAACCTAAATTTGATTTGGAAAAGTTATAAATATGACCAATAGTAAAAACATATTTACTTTTTACCTTTTTACCTCTGTGCAGAGCGATAGTGAGTTATTTCCTTGTGATCTTGCAGTGACGATCATGGATAGTGCAGTGCACTATTCTAGATCCCGTCTTTTCCAGGTAAGAGCCACTTACATTAGCCATTTTTTAAGCCATATTTCATAGCTTTTCATTGTCATTTGGAATCCCTAAGGGGAGGATTCGCAAAACTAGGGCTTTCACGTTTTTTGCAAAGGGGCCGCGCCAAGTGGCGCGAATGTCATCAAAACAGTCGCGCCAACCGCGCAACCCAATATTCCACTTAAATTTAACAAAAATTGAGCCAATTAATTGTTATTTTAAATGCCTAAGGGATTTTATAATGTGCTTATGACTAATTTTACGCAGCTATAAAGAAAAAATGGTGATTGAATGGAAAGAAAGGGAGCACAGTGAAGAAGATGAGTTGGCAATGGAGAATGAGCAATGCATGAATGCTCCTCGAAATTGCAGGTTAAAGAAATTATTCTTAACACCATGTCTCAGGGCTCAGCCTGAATTACTACAATATTTGATAAGTATTTGGGATGAGGATGAAGAGAAGTTTAAACTTCGAGATTAAGTACTTGAAATTGAAGTGTCCAATGTCTACTTCATCACTGGACTGTCATGCAGAGGTCCAGTTCCGATTATGACAGGCACCAGGCCTTCTGGCGAAAAAAATTTGATGGTCATGGAGAGGGTGTGCCTAGGGGCACAAACAGGATCAGGTAGTGGCAAAGTTGACATCCATACTATTCCAGACCTAGCACTTAGAGTGACACTACATACCATTACACGGGCTGTGGGGTCACAGGCACTGCACGAGGCTACCAAAACATAGCTCTTCCTGGCGTCCGAGTGCATGAATCCCATAGTGTTTGACTGGGCCACAACCGTGACTATTAACATAAAATGACAATTGACCAAATGCAAAAAGGAAAAATTGAAGAAGTTTTGGTATGGGTCAATCTTGGTATCGTTCTTCCTAGAATGGTTGCCTATCTTCTAGGGCCAGGGGGCAATATTCCCAGATCCACCATTGAGATATCCATGGATGGCTCGATGGGCAGCATTAATGCCCAGGACAGGGGGCGGCCAGAAGATGTCATGGTGGCCTGAGTTCTTTGGATGGCTACGATGACAGTTGATCGTCGTAGAGTATTGGCCCTATGCGGGCACTGATTTCACAGGAGACCCAGACCTTCCACTCCCGGAAGGAGAGGACTGGGATGAGGAGTTGGGGAAGACTCTTTTTTATTTTTATGGATTTTATGATTTTTTGGTATACATGCATGTTCTAACAATTGATCCTATATGTATGCAGATGTTGGCCAAGAGAGGCCTGCTGAGATGTCATCGATAGGGAGGAGGACACCACTCGCTTATGACCCTCAAGGTGAGGGGGGCGAGGGGGAAGCATTGGTACAAAACCTCGAGGGGATTTCTCGTGGGATTCCAGACTATGCTCGCCTAGCTGATGTCCCTATGGCTTACCAGAGGCACACCGTAGGGGTGCCAAGTCACCTCCATCGCTTACTGAGGCAGTTGGTGCGGGCAGTGACGTGCTACCATGAGCACCATGCCAATTAGTCGCCTAGGCTTTTATTTTCACATTTTTGAGAGACATGTCGTCTCCAGATGTAATTAAAACAAACATGTATATTTTTTGGATTTTATATGATGCACACGCTGCAAACATCTGACACACACACACACACACACACAGATATATATATATATATATATATATATATATATATATATATATATATATATATATATATATATATATATATATATATATATATATATATATATATCTATTTTATACATGGATCTTGCTTACATATAATGATGTTTTTACAAATTGGGTAAATATCTATCTAATACCATGTTGGCTACTGCATCTGTTAATGTATTCATTCGTCTGGGTATATGCTGATATGTGATGTAATAAAATTTTCTTTCCAGTAAATGAATACGTAGATACAGTCTTAAAATGCATGGGTTTCTAGTTGAATAATGACCATTGAGTTATAAAACTACAAGCTACGAGTCTAGATATACAAGTAATGCGTGAATACCGATGTTAACAGCCTCGTTCAATAATTCCAAAATGACACTATATTCTGCGACATTATTTGTAGCAGGCCCTAGACAAACACCTTGTAAATTGACTAACTCACCAACAGGATTGTAGATTACCCAGGTTGCCAAAGACAGGTTCTTGGTACTACGAGAGGCACTGTAGAAATTTGAATAACTAATATATTATTCACCAAGATTCTCCTGATCACACACTATTTGACTTCATGCACAATACAAAATCTCTTCTACCATTGATCATCACATGCGGAAATAAAATCAATTGCATGCACACATTAAAACCATAAAAATTCACACATATGAACACAGTATGTAATGGGAAAGCTTAAAGCTGAAAACCCCCAACTATATGTATATTATATATGTCATAGAGATCATGTAACAATCATTATACAAAGCTCCTCACAAGCTGTCAGTATAATCTCCACTTGCTACACACTAATCAAGCTATATCTAGCAAAACACATGCTTCAATCTCTGCCACCTGATAGCCTGCCTCTACTGTTCAATCCCTACTGAAGAATGCCTATTGATGAGAATTTTATTGTCCCATCCTTTCTCACTCAGTCTTTATAGGCATCTCTACTAAGTTTTGGATGCAAACCATGCTTCACTTATAGTCACAACTGATAGTCACACTTTCCCTTTCACCTATCTTTGCACTGGTCTCCACTGAAATTGTCCATGCACTGAAGTTAACTGATGTATTCTTTAGTTGATTCATGAGTTTATAATTAGTGAATTAATTAATAATTAATTCACACCACTCTCACTAATTGTATCAATTAGTTAAACTATATACAAATAGCTCAACTATGTTTAGATTAGTTAAACTGAACACAAATCCATTAACTTCCTCAATCAACTCCACCAAACTCTCTCACATGAGTTCTAACTGAAGTATCCATGCAATAGCTCCACATAACCCTCAGGAATAACGTAATTCCTTCTGTCAGCTCCTGTGCCACATCTGTGCACTTAACTGAAGTGCTCCAAGAGAATAGGATAATGTTTAGAGTCCAAATATTATTAAGAGCTAATAATATTCGACATATCTATTTTTTGACTGTTAATCTAAAAATAGATTCTACCCAATATGTCTAAAATTAGAAGTCCATCTATTTTTCCAACTTGACCAACCATCCACAAATAGCATCCCACAACTCATATAATATGATCCATATGTTTAAAAATAGACATAGTCTAAAAATAGACTTTCCGCCAAAAATCACTTGTGTGGCCCCCACCTAGTTTAGGTGATCACTTTCCAACTAGGATCAGGAATGATGTTTCAGGATACCTCCTTCACTATTTCTTGTTGAAATATTCAACACTCCCTCTCAACAAGAAAGGACTGTCTTTGCATGTGACATGCAACTCCATGCATTTGCCCTGCAACCTTCACGAGTGCCATGCAACTCCATGCATCTGCTCTGCAACTCCTCTGAAACTGGATAGGTTCCAAAAAAATCAATCAGTCTGATGAATCTATCATCAAAGTCTTCAAATTATTTTGGGCCCAACTGCACATGTCATCAAGAACCACTACGTTGTTGAACTCTTGCACCCATGCACTCTTGCACTTGCTGTCAACTCTGATCTGCGCTCCAGTATCATTGTCACTTTGATCTGCCTACATCAATCCAACTGATCATGCCACTGTTTCTCTGTGGACACCTTGTAGCCAAGTTCAATTCATGAGATCCACACCATTTCAATGAATCCTACCCAAAAATCTCCTCTTGGGATTACTCATGCATGTCGCCCCACCTCTCACCTGGTGGTATAGCTGCATGCACTCCCTCTGCCCATCTGGCACGAAATTTCTTTGCATGAGTGGTTGCTCCCACTCCATGATCCTCATCTTGCGATTGCTCCACATCCCAAGGTTCACTATCACCTACATGCAAATTCAGATCCCTCTAAAGCTTCAATTTCATGGCTTTCTTGCACTTCCCAACAGTAGGAAGCTCCGTAGAAATCCCATCTACTTCAAATCTATAAATATTCTTCTGCATCTCCAGTTGTGGTTGCTCCACAACCTTCTGAGACTGCTTCTCACGCTGCATGTTGAGAGTCTCCCTCCCAACCACCAAGTCACTAACCTCTTCTTTGATCCTAAAAGCTTTGCATGCATCTTGTACCTCAATGCATGTAGATTCTTGGCTTGCGCACATTGCAATTGTCCCACCGTCGCAAAATTTTCTAACAAAAGAGCTGATTGTAAATCGACGATATCTCCCTGATCCGAGCTCCGATTCGATTAATTTTTTTTTTCAATTTGGGTGTTTTTTCTCAAGGAATCCAAATATGCTATTTTTTTCTTAAAATTTTGTATCCAAATTTTCAGATATTCTCTGCAAACTCGCGCACCCAAAAATTCCTTCTCTCATTCCATGTAGAAAATCTATAACACAGCTCTGATACCATGTAGAAATTTGAATAACTGATATATTATTCACCGATATTCTCCTGATCACACACTATTTGACTTCATGCACAATAAAAAATCTCTTCTACCATTTATCATCACATGCGGAAATAAAATCAATTGCATGCACACATTAAAACCATAAAAATTCACACATATGAACACAGTATGTAATGGGAAAGCCTAAAGCTGAAAACCCCCAACTATCTGTATATTACATATATCATAGAGATCATGTAACAATCATTATACAAAGCTCCTCACAAGGTCTCAGCATAATCTCCACTTGCTACACACTAATCAAGCTAGATCTAGCAAAACACATGCTCCAATCTCTGCCACATGATAGCCTGCCTCTACTACGCAATCCCTACTAAAGAATGCCTCTTGATGAGAATTTTATCACCCCAGCCTTGCTCACGCAGTCTTTATATGCATCTCTACTAAGTGTTGGATGCAAACCATGCATCACTTATAGTCACAATTAATAGTCACACTTTCCCTTTCACTTATCTTTGCACTGGTCTCCACTGAAACTGTCAATGCACTGAAGTTAACTAATGTATTCTTTAGTTGATTAATGGGTTTATAATTAGTGAATTAATTAATAATTAATTCACACCACTCTCACTAATTGTATCAATTAGTTAAACTAGATACAAATAGATCAACTATGTTTAGATTAGTTAAACTGAACACAAATCCATTAAATTCCTCAATCAACTCCACCAAACTCTCTCACATGATTTCTAACTGAAGTATCCATGCAATAGCTCCACATAACCCTCAGGAATTGCGTATTTCCTTCTGTCAGCTCCTGTGCCACAACTATGCACTTAACTGAAGTGCTCCAAGAGAATAATATAATGTTTAGAGTCCAAATATTATTAAGAGCTAATAATATTCGACATATCTATTTTTTGACTGGCAATCTAAAAATAGATTCCTCCCAATATGTCTAAAAATAGAAGTCCATCTATTTTTCCAACTTGACCAACCATCCACAAATAGAATCCCGCAACTCATAGAATATGATCCATATGTCTAAAAATAGACATTGTCTAAAAATAGACTTTCCGCCAAAAATCACCTGTGTGGCCCCCACCTAGTTTAGGTGATCACTTTCCAACTAGGATCAGGAATGATGTTTCAGGATGCCTCCTTCACTGTTTCTTGTTGCAATCTTCAACAAGCACCATCCGTGAAACCGACATAAGGATTAATAGATATCTGCACAATCAAGAAGACCCAATGAGCAAAAAAATTCTTACAAAGCACACCACACCACACATGCAAAAAAATGAAAAAATTACCTATGTACATATACTATGCGATAATGATTCAAGCATAATACTTCTTCAGGTACAACCCATTTCTGGGTTGTGCCAAAGGAATACCTTTATAATCGATCAGCTCATAAGCCCCATTTTTCAATACGTGTTTAATGATATAGGGCCCATGCCACATAGGTTGGAATTTGCATGCCCCAAGGTTATCGTGAGCTTGATCATACAATAGGACAAGGTCTCCTTCGATAAAGAGCACGGATAAACCATTTGATTGAAATGAGCTTTAACCCGCTTCTTTTGTGCCTCGATAACCAAAGCAGCCAAGCGGCAAGTTTCGTCTAGTCTTTCAAGATATAGGAGATGTTCTTCCTCCGGGGAAGTATCGGGCAGTAATTCCACATCCAACTTTAGTGAAGGGATCTCACATTCAACTGGAAGAGTAGCTTCCAAACCATACACCAATTGAAACGGTGTGAATCCGATCACACTCTTCACTAACGTTTGGTAGGCCAAAAGAGCTGAAAACAACTAGAGATGCCAATTCGATTTGTGTATACCAATTGTTCGTTGAAGCATCGTGACAAGAAATTTATTCACAGCTTCAACCTGGCCATTTTCCTGGGGGTAATATGGCATCGAGCTGTTGTGATACAAGCCCAAATTAGATGTTAGCTCTACCATCATATAGTCCTGAAAATGAGAGCCATGATCAGTGATGATGGCTTGAGGAACGTCAAAATGTGTGATCACATGGTTGAAAATGAACTGAGTAGTTGTCTTACCGTCTACAGCCAATGTAGGCATCGATTCGGCCCATTTGGTGAAGTAATCTATGTCAACGATGATATAAGCATGCCCCCCAGCCGAGTGAGGGTTACATGTCATAAAATCAATGCCCCATTTGGCAAAAGGGCCCACGGTAATGACAGGATGTAATGGAAGGGGAGACGCACACATCTTGCGTTGGAAGATCTGGCACACATGACACTTTCGTATTGCAACAATACAGTCTTTAAATATAGACAGCCAGAAATAGCCCACATGCAGAATCTTCTGGGTGGTAGCATAATCGGATATGTGACCACCACAGGCACCACTGTGACAATCATTCAAAACTTCTTCAGCCTCTTCTAAGGTCAAACACCAGCAGAGTACGGAATCGACTCCGACCTGATATAGGGTATCTCCGACAATGCGATATGGTTGCGACTGGTGTCAAACACGGTGTCGAGCATCCTTTGTTAACTCAGACCGGAAGGTAGATGTATGGACATACACGATGATATCGCCGTACCATGGATCGAGAGTGCTGATTAAGAAGAGATTTTTGTCTAGGATATGATCCTCGGATTGAGACGGAATAGAGTCAGTAGGGAGAGAGAAAATGAGATCACAAAAACCAGTGACTTCTTCGATTTGGAAGTAGTGAACTCCAAATCAAACTCTTGGAGGATCACAATCCATTTCGAGTACTTTCCCCCCAGAAATTGTCGAGACAAAATGTAATTCATGGGGTTGCAGTCGGAAATCACGGTTACCGTGCGCAACAGGATGTAATGGTGAAATCGTTGAACAGCCTGGAATGCGGCCAGTGCCAATTTATCGACATGGGCATAATGCGTTTTAGTGTCGAGGAGATTCCGAGACAGATAATAAACCATGTGTTCATTACCGTCATCTTCATCTTGTACCAGAACCATGGCAGTTATGTTGAATGCAGTAGCCAAATAGAGGGTAAAGTCGCGATGATAGTTGGGAGGACGTATTAATGGAGCATTGACGAGCAACGTCTTAAGGTTATCGAAATATTGTTGAGCAATCTCATCCCAACAGAAAGGGATGTCCTGTTTGAGAAGATGCATAAACCCTTTAGCTACCTCTGCATAGTTCGGGATAAAGTGACGTAAGAAATTCACTTTCCCCTGAAGACTCGGAAGCTGATGCAGCGAGGATGGGCAGGGGAGATCAAATATGGCCTCGACCTTGAGAGGGTCAAGGCGAATTCCATCCTTAGAGACAATGAATCCTAAAATCCAACCAGAGTCAACGCAGAAGACGCACTTGTGAGGATTAAGCCTGATGTTGTAACGTCTGCAGTGGAGAAAAATCTGGCAGAGATGTTCTAGATGGTCGTCGCGTAGAGCTTAATGAGCCAGAAGGTCATCCAGGTATGGCTGAACAACATTACATATGTCGTGAAAGGCGTATGACATGGCGCGTTGGAAAGTAACCCCAGCACTTTTTAAGCCAAAAGGGAGCTTCTTGTAGGCGAATGTTCCCCATGGACAGATGAAAGTAGTCTTATGTTGATCGAATGGAAGGATATTGATTTGATTATAACCTGAAAAGCCATCCATAAGGGAAAATATCTCACTCTTCACACAATCATAAATGATTTGATCTATAAAGGGGGTGGGATAGTTGTCCTTAGGGCGAGCCCGATTGATATCTCAATAGTCAACACATAATTGAATTGTGCCCTGCTTCTTATCCACAGGGACAATATTGGAAACCCACTCTGTCAAAGGGATCAGATATATGAAGCCTACTTTAAGAAGTTTCTCAACTTCAGCTTTTATAGTAGTAGCTTTCTGAGGATGCATTGGGCGCAGATGCTGGTGCACAAGCTTCGCACCAAGATAGGTGGGAATTTCATGCACGATGATACTGGGATCAATCCCAGGCATCTCTTCATAAGACCATGTGAAAACATCACGGAATTCATGGAAAAGGCTAGTGTACACTTGAATCTCATTGGGATAACAAGTGACTCCCACTGGATGTTCTCAATGACCCCCGGTTTAACGGAGATGTTGATAGGCATTGTTTGGGTAATATTACTCAGATTTCCTTCTAAAAATACTTCATGATTCAATATTGGCATTTGGAGAGGCGGAGAGGGAACCTGAGATGCAAAACGCTCGAGACAATTAAACATTTCCCCCAAGCCGGGCATGAACGAGGAACGATGATGTCCATCTCTCCATGGCAGAGCTTCAAGAGACATAGTCTCCACGATAGCTTCGTTAGACAGAAAAACCTATCTCAAAGGATCAGGTGAATTTTCATCGCTGAGCCAAGGGGATTGAGAATAAACATCAAGAGCCATGCTTAAAGGAGCATTATCAACAAGAGGAGGATCTGATGTGGAAACGATCTCGTAATAATTGATTTTAACTGGGGTCAGAGGCATTGATTCTCCAAAAGAGGCAACCTGTTCAGGAGAAGGGATGATCCATGGGTCATCCGACCTAGAGATCATGTTGGCTTGAATGGCATTCGGTGGTGGAATGGGAAAAATACCCATGAGAATGGGGTCCTTGAAAATACCAGGTCCTATACTATCGGGGGGATTAGGAATTTGATCCATGTATGGCACGTTGTTCTCATAGGATGAGGTAAAGAAAGACAACTAATCAACAGTAATAATCTTTCCCTCATGTATAAATTTGAAAATTTGAAAGAGGGTGGACGGAACACATAACATGGCGTGGGTCCAACTACGATCGAGTAGAAGATTGTAGTTAAGTTTGGCATCAACAACTTCTACTTCGACATTGACTATCTTACCTTGCAATGTGATCGATAGACTCGCAAGAACACCCAAGGGTTTTGATTCCCTTCCATCGAATGCCTTGAGGGCATTGGGAGATGAAGTGAGGGCTGGAGAGCCAATGGCCTTCCAGAAAGCAAATGACATAACACAGGTAGAGGCACCTTCGTCCACAACGGCTCTGTGAATATTAAGGTCGTTGATGGTGACTTGTATAACAAGGGAAATCTGGTGTGGAAGTCAAGGGACGAAATTCTCTAGATCGAAGGTGAGAAGGCTAGAATCGGCAGGGTCAATGCCGCCGATTGTAGATAACAAAGATTTCCATTGATATGGGCAACTTTGAAGAAATTCCAACGTAGACATTTCCAAAGGCACTTGTGCCAAATCCTCAACAATGCTGTAATGTTGAGCAGCACGGGCGTTTGGATTATAGGAAGACTTTCAGAGAACACCTTTGGAAGGTGGTCGTACAACAGGTTCAGCACTGGGCTTCTCAATTTCAAGAGGACTAGAGGCAGGTGGGGGAGGAGGGCCATCAACAACTTCCTTCCCAGCTGCCTGGCGTGATCCGGCATAATACTTCGACCGAGTGGCAATAGAAACAGGTGCAACACCATTCATCATGAAAACCTGAGACCCAAACGGTGTAGATGGCGAAGGCTGTTCGACCATTTGGTTTTGTTGAGATGGAAAAGGTTCCTTAAGAACTGTCGGAGTTCCCTTAGAGCCCTTAAGAAGTTGACTAACCTTGGATCGTCTAGGACAATATTTGGTGTAGTGGTCTTCATCATAGATCAGGAAAGGGTACTTCAGTTTTCGTTGAGAACCATCATCAACACGTGGTTTGGAGGATTATGGTTTCGGGGCATCGGATTTGGCTTTTCCTTTGCCCTTCTTCTTCCCTTTGGAAGTCTTGTCCATAGGATTGGCCTAAATAGCATTGACCTCCGCAGTCTTACCAGAATCTAGAGGAGAACTCTAAGAGACAAAACCAATAACACCGTCAAACGATGGGGTAGCTGGTGCTTTATAGGTCCCTGGTTGTAGGGCATAAATCAAGATATCATATAACGTGCTGGACTGGGAGTACACTAAATCGAGGTACTGGGCATGAGCAATGGCTTTTTCCTCGGTTACACATGCCCCCATAGCAATGTCTTATGCAATCTTGTTGAAAAAGGATGTAGTGAACCAGTGGGTTAGAAGCTTATCAGGAATATCAAACTTGATCAGACAACGACGATGTCTCCACTTGTGAATATGATCTGAAATATGAGTGGCTTTGTCCTGTTTCAAAGATGTCAGGAGATGCGTCCTGGCTTCGTAACAAACCGGTAACTAGAAATGTATCAGGAATGCCATAGCTAGAGTATTAAGATATTGAAAAATACCACAGGGTACTTCTATGTACCATTTAGCAGTAGTGCTGGTGAGAGTGTGCTGGAAAAGACGTAGATGAATCGAGTCATCTATCCAAGAGTTCAAAGAACACCACAAATGGTATGTCATGACATGTGCTTGGGGGTCTTCTCCAGATTTACCCTTGAATTTAGGACAATCACCAGGCACCTTCGTCGGAACCGGAGGCCAATATGGATTATGAAGAATCGGATCATTGGTCAATTTGGACACATCTAGTAATTCTAACGTGGTGAGAAAAGGAAATTGAGGGTTAAAAGGCATGCCAGGTCCTCGATAAGGACCTGTACCTGTACTCCAACCTGGTTGAGCATAAATCTGCCCCCATTGGTTCTGTCCCATAAGATTCTGACCATAGGGGGTATAAGCCATATAATTGGGTTGATACGGCGGCTAAAAACTAGGATACAGGGTTTGATAACCAGTGTACTGATTCTGATTATATGTGGGCCCCGTTTGAGCAGTGTATGGATTTGACCGCGGAGTATAAGTGTATCTTGGCTGTTGAAGGTAATAACCAGAACCTTGGGGTGGTTTGTAAACTGGTCGAGACTGACCTTGAAGCTAATATTTGTCTTGGGGTCAAACGGGTTGCTGGTAAGTGGGACCCTGCTGAGTCTGATAAGTCGGGCACACATGTGGATTTGGTTGTGGCATAGAATAGATTGGATGCCGAGCAGGGTTAACAGGTTGTGCAGGTTGTCCTGGTTGAACAGGTTGACCTGGTTATGTAGGTTGCCCCGGTTGAACAGGTTGACCTGGATGAACAAGTTGTCCTGGTTGAACAAGTTGACCCAGTTAATGAAGGACACCATGTTGCCCCGGCTGAGTGGGTTGGACTGATGGCGGGAGAGGGCTAGGTTGTGCCTGATAACCAGGTTGACCTATGACAAGACCATAAGATGGCCCTGGCTGTGCAACATTTTGACCAATTGGAAAATTAGGTTGTTGAGGTTGCACCAATGGTTGAGAAGGATGGGTTTGCCCCCCAGGACTGTACAACAGTTCAGGTTGATACCCCAGTTGGCCTGCCAGTCCTTGAGGTTGCCCTGGTTGGACCACAGGGTGAGGCTGCAGAGGTTGACCTTGAGGATTGTAGGACTGCCCTTGCAAGGGTTGTCCTTGTGGGCCAGAAGCATATCCTTGTTGAAACAAAGGTTGTTCCTGAAGGTTTTTCCCTTGTTGATTAGAAGGTTTCCCAGGTTGGGTAGACAGAAAACCGTTAATATAATGATAAGCGTCATGAGCAGGAAAACGAAGGGGGTTACCTTGCTCATCACATTGATATGGAAATACATAAATCGGGGCACCATCTGCTCCATAATGGGAAAAGTAAGTATGGTTAAGATCTTGAGAGGACTGACCAACCTCGGAGATTGACGGCTGCAAAGACAGTCGATACTCCTTGGGAGAAATACTCTCGGGAATAACAGAAGCTATATAAACATCTTCAGGAACTAACAAGGTCCTAGATGAATGAGTAGTGAAAACAGGCATAGACGCAGCCACACAGACATTGGGTCTAACAGGTGTTGATGTAACAAAAGGAGATGTCATGAGAGGCATTGATGGCGACATCCCCAACGTGGGAATGGCCGGCCTCATGGACGGAGTCGATACTCCGATAGAGGCAATAGCGGCCATGACCTAACTTAAAGACCTATATCCAGCTGGGAGCAAAGGAGAAGGTGAATACATAATAGAAGGTTCGGGGATGTCTTCGGGAAAAGGCTGGTAATCTTCACCAGAAGTAGGAATTTCCCCACTAGAAGACGGATTGGACAAGTCCATATCTGACCCTGCCATAAGATCTTCTAAAATACGACGGGGACTAGGAGGTATGATGGCAGCCAAAAAGGGTGATCCTGATGTAAGAGGAGGGAAGTGTTCCCCTACTCCAAATCCAAACCAAGCATTGGAAAAGGGCCAATTGAAGTCAACTGGTCCTCCAAAGGGAAGTTCAGATATAACCGGTTCCCCGTTGGGAAACTTGGATACAATAGGTTGTTGATTCTCAGCAGAGGACTAGGAGACCTCTGATGAATCGTCTATGTAAGGACTACCAGTAGAAAAAACTGATGGTTTCACCACTGTGACTATAACAAAAAGAGGAAGAGATCAAAACAAAGACACATGGGAAAAAACTAAGGCAAACAACAACAGGCCAAAAAATCAATATCTAAATGGGTGTGTGATCATAGGTGATTAATTTTACCACATTGAAACTGGAAATTTCACTGTTTCATGTTTTAAGAGTCTATAAATGAGTAAAAGGTGACTCTATCACTTTCAGTTTGGAAACAAGCGTGAAAGGACAAGCGCTTGATGATCTTTTCAAATTTAGTGAGTCAGTAAAGATCAAAATGACTGATCTGGTAATCTAGGTAAATGGGTGTACCAGATATCCGTGAACTGCCATATATACCTTGGTAAAAATGAAAAAGAAATCAACCAAGGACTTAACGTACGTGCAGGTAATCTCCCTGAATGCTGTGTCCAATGTATCACAGGTAAAAGGTGGTAGACTCGGCTTCTTACATATAAAGGATTGCAACCTAATGGAGTCTCCATTTATATACGCGATAGTACGGGGAGCACAAGTCTGTACTAGCACTGTCTATAGCTAGATGGCAAGCGACAGTTGCTAGGCTTAAAGATGCCGGAACACATCTCTACCTTAGACTACTAGATGTTCCGTTAATGCTTCAATGTTGCCTTAGGTTAATTTAGAAAATTTTAAAGTTGATCTTCAATTTACATTTCAATTTCAAGGCCCTATCGAATTTCGAATCTCATAAAACCTCTAAATTCAAACTACATGTCACAAAATTTCATTTTGTTCAATGAAGAGCTATCTACAGGAGAGTTGAGAGCTTTCAAATGACAACAAAACGAACAAACAAAAACATCCACTATTGTTTCCAATGCAAGCTAATGAAACTAGAAAACTTCTCTATAGAGTTATATAACACTAGTAATGCAAAGGATATTTCAATTTTCACTATGCCAATCAAAATGAAAAATAATTTGTTTTTGTATTTTTCAATATTTTAGAGAAAATGCACTAAATGAATGAAAAACTGATGAAAACACCAATTCGAGAAATGACAGAGAGAGAGCTGAAACAAACAAGTTCACTTAATTCAAACACACATAATCAAGACTCAAACTGATGACAAAATCCCTTAAAGCGAAGAAGAATCTCGAAAGAGACTCAAACAAACCGTGTAATCTAGGCTTGGAGTAACACAAATCGAAATCGAACGAAAGAAAGTAAAATCACTCAATTAACACAATGATTCAATGGGATTGAACAAGACAAATGCAGAGAAGAAAAACAAAAAATGACTGGGCAAGCAAAGACCCAAAACTCCCATGGGAGACTCAACACACTGAAGCACCTAGAAGCCCTAGGGCTAAAAATTCAAAACTAACAGTAAAGGGCAAACAACCAGAGGACAAGGGCCAAACACAATAAAAAATGACTCCAAGGAACTCAATCAATTAGAAAAATGCCACCAAGACCAAAACTCAAGCTCATAGAGCCCAAAAGCAAGAAAACCCTAACACCAAGCAGAGTTGGCACGCCTGTTTGGCTGTAATCTGTGCCAAAAAGGCATTAGCATGGGCGCCTAACTAGCAAAAAGTGGTAGTTGGCGCGACTGTCAGAGGAAAAATTGTGCCAACCGAGTTTACCCTAGAAAAATGATGAAAATGGACAAACAGAGACTGGATTTGGTTTTCTGGGGGTTGAACAGGGGTTTAACACCAAGGAAGGTGAACCAGAAAAGCAAATAAATCAATCAAAAGCCAAAAAACAACCCAAAGGAGGAAGGACTAACTCCCACTGATTCTCCAGCAGAGTCACCAAATTGTTGAGGAGGTAAATCCCCTCTGCATACAGAGGCAATCCCACTAGCCCTAGATTAGGTCTAGCAACAATCAAAACACGCAATGACGTTGGTTCCTAGTTACAAGAAAGACAAATATTGTGATAAGTAGCCTACCTCAAATCCCACGCTGTTTTTGTCGATGAAGAAGTGGTGCTCCTCATCCCTAGCCTGACATATCACAATCCTTCCGTTCGTCACGTCCTAACACCTGTACACATGCAGATAAATGATGACATACAACGTAATACTTAAAGCATGTAACTATATATCAGTCAGAGAAGATATAATTCGTTGCATTACATAAAATAATAAACACAAGAATGGAACCAAAATTAGAGTCGCTTATATTATAGATGACAAAAATGGAGATTACAACCAAATGCTCTGATGCTATGATCTTCCTTCGACGGGGCTTGCAGTGGAGTGTGTCTCAACAAATCCTGTCGAGAATCTGGACGAAGCTCTCTCTCTTACGGGGTTCTCTTCGGCTCAGCTCTCAATAGTTTCCCAGCTATAGTTTCCTTCCTACAAGTTTAGCTATCTTGCTAATGGAGAGGGTAAAATTTTATAGATGGAGGAAGGGAAGCTGGGATCCCTATAATCATGGGATAGGTCCTATCTCTTAGGAAGGTTCCATGAGAGGTGGAAAACCACTTCCTATACATGGAGATCCGGAGCCAAACCACTCAACTTCTTTTGATGATTCATTCTGGATTTTGTTAGAATCAAACTTCCGCCATTTATTTTTAAAAAACATCCCTTAATAAGATTGGCATGAGTGAAAAACAGGGATAGAGCGCCAGTTGGTGCACCCTCTAGTGTGGATTTCCCCCATTGGCACGAGGGATGAACTGGCTAGTCGCGCCAAGGCTAAAACATCTGTTTTTAGGGTTTTTTGAGGAAATTTTCTTTAGGAGAATGTTTTTCCTTATGCAAGAGGATGCCATGAAGGTGTTTTCAGGAAATTTTACTATTCAAAAGTCACGAGAATAGTCCTCCAATGTACAGGATGAGGGATTGCAGGGACAGTGAAAAAATGTTGTGTAACACAAATCTTTCTATAAGCTTCACAATATATTTTCCTTGAGAAAGGAAAATCTCACTAGGTCTCTGCTAGACCTCCAAGCCTAGGAAGTAATGCATCAGTCCTAGATCCTTCATCTCGAACTCAGGAGCGAGCTCCCTCTTACACTGATGAATGAGAGGGTCATCACCTGTTAGGAAGAGGTCGTCCACATACAACACTAGAATGAGAGGCTTTCCTCTATCAACCGTGAAGTAAAGGTTCAGATTAGCATTACTATGAGTGAAGCCCAGCTTCATCAGGTAGCTATCTATTCTCTTGTACTAAGCTCTCAGTGCTTGCTTCAACCCATAGAGGGATTTCTTCAACCTGCAAACATGGGTGTCCCAATCCTAGACTTCGAACCCTAGAATTTGCTCCACATACACCTCTTCCTTTATCACACCATGTAGAAATGTGGTCTTCACGTCCATCTGATGAATATTCCATCCTTGTGTAGCAGCAAGGGCTATGATAGGTTGAATGGTGGTATATCGGGCCACAGGTGCAAATATATCATCATATTCTACGCCTTTTGTTAGGGTCTCGTGATTTGGCTGATTGGCAAGCCAAATGATATCGTAACATCAAACCAATCTTCGGAGACCAAGGACCTAGCCTTCCTGGACTCAGAGAGGGCTCTCTCTATTTGTGTAAGGGATATCCGTGTGTTTGCTTATTGTGTTCTGATTTTAGGCTAGTTATGAAGTAGGTTTTTTGGCTTTGGTTTTTAGGTTGTGAGGGATGAAACTGATCAAAGATATAAGATAGGTAAAAATATGTCATATCAACTAGGCTATGGGGTCAAAAAGGTCAAGAAAACTTTCAGATGGTGATACAAGGTTATTGAAGGGCCGATTTGATTCGAGGTAAAATGGATCTTTGGGAAAAATGGAGTAAGATGGACATCAAGTTTGTGAATAACAAAGGATTTCAAGCATAACTAGTTTAATAACTGACATAAACATGGTAGGGAAAACCATTAATCATGAGAAATGTAACTTTAAGCTAATTAATGCATAGAAATAAACATTCAAGCCATGCATAGAGATAAATAACTCTCTAAATTTAGGAAATGGCTATCATACTTTGGGGAAATACATTTAAGATAGACAAAAAACTCAAATCATTATGTTGGAACGCCTAAACACAGTACTTCAAGCTATTGGGCACTTTGAAAACAAGATTGCATAGTCTTAGGCAAAGGGCAAGATCAAAACAAGACCTCCTTGGTTCAACAAATGACAATCTAATCAGTCAAAGATAAGTTTCACAGATGGAGCTATGGCTAGCCTAGAGTAAGCAGGGCATACCATAAATCATACTTAGCATGCATAAAAACATGAATGAAACAAGCAAACAATATTCTTAAGTTATTAAAGAGCAATCAAGAATTCTTTAATGTGACTAAGAATGAAGAAAACATAGAAGCTATGAAGAAACAGGAAATTTGAGGTGCCTCCAAGGGCATGTCTCAAATTTTTTCTCTACTATCCTATAGCAAGCAAGAAAATGGATTTATGAATGAAAACTAGGAAACAAAACAGAGAGAGAGACACTATACCATTCCACCAATTCATGGAATCCAACAACAATCCTCTTTCATCATCCAAGAACATCCAAGAGACTATCCAAAAGCATGAGACAAGTATTTCTTCCAAAGATTATATGACCATATATTGCTTCTATTCATCAACTTCAGCCCTGTTTATAATGAAAGCCTTTGGAATATATAGGCCAAAGTGAGGAAAACCTCTTAGTTCAACTTGATATCTCATTGGCCTATCCAAAATATCTTATTTTGTCCTTGAGGCTTTGCAAAACCAAAGGCACAAAATATCTAATAAAATATCTCAAAAATTCTAAAAAATGGAAATAAATTGACTTTTCATAACTTATCATGTACAAAAATAGCTAAACGCACATGAGGAAAATTCAGTTTTGAAAGGTTCAATTTTTACAAAAATACTCAAAAAATGCATCAACAAAAGGTCCCCTGACTTGCCAACAACTTTTGGAAGCCTTCCCGATGTTGAAATGAGGCTCATGATGGCTCGTTGGAAAGATGTGTGTCTAATTTATGAAAATGTTTAGTTTTATCCCAACTGACCACTGGACGACCTCCAAAAATAGACATGTGTGTCAAAAACCAGAAAATAGGCCTTGCTGATAAACGGGACAGAGTGTAGAAAAAGCGAGTGTTTTTCGCCATTTTTGGGGAGAAAATGATCTTCAATTGTTCAGAAAATCGCTGAGTATCTGCCCTTGAAATTATGGCATCCAATGATACCATTTTCATCCTTTGATGATACCCCAAACTGAAATGGCGAAGCCCATGAGTTTTGGCCAAAAACCCAAAAATGACCAAAAACCAAAATATGTCAAATTTCACACAAAATTGGCGAGCATGCCCCTTCAGGGTTTTCAGCAACATGTTGTGAAGAAGAGGCCAAAATTTGGAGCCTTGAGGTGTCTTTCCTCAATTTTAGTGTTGGGTGCTTCCCTTTAACCTCCTTGAGTTTTTCTTGAGCAGCCTTCAACTTCCATCGGGAAAACTAATTGAGATTTTTATAATGTTCGGTCATCCTCGGTTGAAGGTCCAAGTCCCTGTTTGCCTTCTCCAATTTCTTCTCCAAGTGATCATTAACTCTCTCAAGCCATGATTCCCAATTTTTCTCTATCTCTTGTTTGAACAATGTAGTGAGAGGGGTAGATTGGAGAAGGGCATCTTCTTCCTCTTTTTGTTTCTCAAGGGCCCTTTTTAGCCCCATGGTTCTTGGCCTCTTTCGCCTAGGTTGATCTTCACCTTCACTTTCATCGAACTCACCTACGAGTTCTTCCAATCTCACCTGTGCTTTGGAGGCCTCATTTTTGTATCGGATGGCCCATGTCTCATATACATCCATATGGACACTCATCTGCATGTTTTGGACTTGCAAAAAGTGATTGAAGTTCCTAGCTCTATGAAGATCATTCCTCAAGGCATCAATTTGGCTTTCTCTATGGATCAAGAGATTTTCTAGGATCCTAGCTTCATTATCACTATCATCACTTTGGATTTTGGCGATGTCGAATTCCCTTTCCTGTTCATGACTTCTTTCTTCCTTGTCATTCCCTTTGCGTTGGGTGGCTCTTTTAGTCCTCTTCCTCTTGGGAAATTCGACCATGGGTTTCTTGGGAATTTTTCCCTTGCTTTGGAGGGCCCTAGTCACATTTGGAGTTACAAATATAGGCACCCTTTTCTTTGATGTCCGAGGCTTGGTGACCTTCGAATAAGAGAGTATGGCCCCTTGCCTAGGAGAGGCAGCTAGCACATGCTCCATGGGCTCTTTACCCTTGTCACTTTGTCCCTCATTTTTTCCACTGTCTTGGATTTATTTATGGACACCTTGGCTGTCCTTTTGCACTTCCTTTTGAGGGTTTTCCTCCTCACTGTGTTGCACATATTCATGCTGCTGCCCCTCTTCTTCTTGAGGTTGTTGTTCCTTTTTAGGAGGCTGTTGTGCATCACCCTGAGGCTGCCTTTGCTCATCATGCTGTAGTCGTTGTGTATCATGTTGTGGATGCCCCTTTTCAGCATCTTTATGAGTCTTCTCATCCTCGATGTGTTGCATATCCTCATGTTTTTGTCCTTCATCATCTTCCTCATCATCCCCTTGTTGTTATGTCTCACTATGATGATGTTCATCAGCACTTTATTCTTCATCCCCTTGCTGCCCTGTTTCATCCTGCTGTTGCTCATCATCACTTTCCTCTTCCTTCTCATGTTCTTCTTCCTCATCATGGTCATGATCTTCTCCCTCTTCAGGCTCTTTTGTTTGCTCTGTGCTAAACTTGAGCTTCTTGGGAATATGTCTGCTAGAAGAAGGCGAAGGATGGTGAGTAGGAGGTGTAGGGGATGTATGAACTGGAGGGACAGTGGATAAATCCAGATGGGTGATGAAAGTATCCCAAGAGACCTCCCTCTTTTCAAGCTGGTGAAGAATGATGACTTTGATGAGAGAGTGATGGAAGAGGCAGGATGTTTGTTGTGAAGGAGGCTTTTTCTGAACAGTGGAGGTCATTTTCTCAATGCTCCTGTGTAAAAATAAAGGAATATTTAGCAACTTGGACCTTGTGAAATGCATGAGCAGTCGAATGTGAGAGGCATAGACTCGAAAGAATATTCCCTCACAAGTGAATTATTTCATGATGATCTTCATGAGGGGGTCATATCTAGTCAAAAGATATGAGAAAGGGAAAATGGAAGGACATGAATATCTATGCTCAGGTTTTAGAAAGGGCTTGTATTCTTCTGAGTCCAGTGGCTTTGTTTAAACCACTTCTCCCCGACATAAGGGATTTTAGTGGCCTTGGAGATGGACCTTGGAGAGAATTTGAAATCAAGGCCTGCCAGCTATAAATGCTTGTCTTGAAACCTCAAAGCGAAAAGATGTGTCAAAGGAGAAAGGCTCATCACCTCTTGCACTCTTTGACAAAAATCTAAACACCCAACCTCATGGAAATTGAACAAGACTGATCGGTGGGCATTCAATTCTTCAGTGAAAACAGGCTCAAATATTTTATGCACACCACTCCTACTATCCTGCCTGGGAGGCATCTTGTTTTGAATGCTCTCTGCAACACCAAGTTGCCTCAAATGTCTTTTGAAATGCTTTCTCAAACACAACTTTGTCCTCTTTGTTAGTCACTGTTTGACCAAGGCAAATTGCCTCAAATGCTGTGTGAAATGGTTCTTTAATATTAGCTCTCTGCTCCTTACAAATCACTGCTTGTCCTCCTTTGTATGCCAATCAACAAATAGTTATCAAATAAAAAGGTACACAAAGTCAAATGATTACTATGTTTGGAGAAGGTCACAAAGCCCTTTTGTGTTTTCATGTAAGCAAGATAGCCTTGTAGAAAACAAAACATCCCTCCCAATAAAAAACATTCCTCCTGTTATTCAATGTTTTACATACACAATTAGACAAAACATCTTCAAATTGAATTAACAACTTCACTCACCATATTATGTTTCATGGATCAAAGGAGGTAGCCCTAGTTTCACTGTTTTTCCACAAAGAGAGAACCTTTTGAAGGGATAAAGTATTTCAGGCTTGATCACTGTTGTCTTTTTACAAAACTATTTCTCTACTTGTCTCTTATACCCAGGTAACAAAAAACACTCTCAAATGATTTTGCAGAACCTCTCACCACACTTTTTATGGGACAAAAGAAGGTAGCAATAGTTTCACTATTTCACTTATTCAAATGGAGACATTATTTGAAGGTGAAAAGGCATTCGAACTAAGACTACTGCTTTTAACATAGGCTTATTGATGTCACCTCACCATCACTGTGTTTTCCTTACAACCACTGCTTTACCTTCTAATCACTGTTTTCACCATACACTTGGCTAACAGAGGTTAGCTTTGCCCTATCACAGTTAGGGCACCTCCAACAATTTGACAAAACCACTAATACTGTGTATATTTTGACTTGCAGGTAGTGTTATGTTTTAGAACTATTTTGAAGGCAGTTTTAGGCTCTTTGAATCTAAAATAAGCACTCCACTAGCCTCCTATTGTAGCAATATTATTCAAACTATTTACCCAAAATACCTTGATTTATACCAAAGAGCTTCATTTTTTCAATCACCATATAGCAGCTCGAATATATCAAGGAGGTAAATGAGAGTACCTTGAATATGGATAGAAGCCTTGGTTGAAGAGCTTGAGCAGCTTTCAGAGCTTGTTGGAGGCGTTTTGATTGTTAAAACATGCACGAAATGTTCAAAAGGGAAGGCACCACACAATAGAAAAGGTGTCAGGTCAATGATGGGCGGTCATGACCGGCACCTACAGGTGCGCCGCGCGCTCCTACAGGCACGCCGCACTGCAATACAACCTCTTTGTAAACTTGATCCTGAACGCGCCACACACTTTTCTAGGTGCGCCGCGCAGTCTCCAAGCTTTAAATTTCGGAAAAGTTTCGCTCAAGAACTCCTTTTTTCGGTCAGAGAGCAGCGTAGGGGGGTGTTGCTCACATTTTGAAATGTAAATAGAGCTTGCAACGCTCCTTTCAACTTCTTTTGAAAGAAAAAAATGTCTGAGTCCTTTTTACGTTTTCTTGGTGAGGGTTTTTGAAAATGTTTTGAAAAGGCCTTTGCTTTAAAAAAAACTTGAATCCCTGTCCTTTTAAAACATAACCGAAACTCTTTTTTGTTCAAATAAATGACATAGTGGCAAGAACCATTTCTTTTATAAACATGAACCCTTTTTGAAGCAAAGCAACCCTTTTAAGAATTAAAAACTTTCCACTGTTTCTCACTAAGGAATGAGACATTGTTTTCTTAATATCTGTATTGTGGAAATAAATTCAGCTATGAGCCATGTGAATCACTGTAGGTGTGCCTTTTGAATGATACTACCTTTTTTACTGGGGGAAAAACTTAGCTGCAATTTCCATATCCTTTTTCCACCTCTTGTCTTTGTGTTTTTCATTTTCGAAGTCCCTTTTAGAAAACACAGCTTAGGTTACCTCTTTGTCACTTTTGACAAGTTTGAAAAATATTTTTATGAATAGGAAGAGCAACACCTTTTTGAATATCAACATCACTCAGTGTTTTTATCATTGAAAAAGGACACCTGTTGAAAGACACATTGTGATATGTGAGGTTTTCTTTGAAATTTTGTAAGGAGGTAGCCCACCCTTTTAAAACTCAAACTGACAGTTTCTGCTCCTGATGCTTTGAAGGTGGTCATGCCCACTGTGAAGCTGATTGAATTGGTAGGCACTGCTCTGAGTCTCTCTTGATTGTGAGTGAAGAACCTTACCTGTGTTTGTAAATGAAAAACTCTTCTATAAATATCTTCCATCATCAAGGCTACTGATCAACCCTGGATTGCTAAAGTAACGAGTCTTCAACTTTTATGGAGATAAAATAGGGGATAATGAACTGGAGTTTGAAATGTGAACATGGGAAGGCTGTCCCTTTGTTCTTATGTGAAGGAGGTCTGCAAGAAAAATGAATTTTCATTCATTTCACCCGTTTTGAGAGAAGTCCCTTTTGAAATATTTTCCACATGTAATAATTGTTTTTCATCCTCAAACAATGGTGAGTCATTTACTTTGTTTATGAAGGAGGCCTATTTTTGACAGATGTCTGGTTTTCTTTTAAACCTCTGTCTCAACCAAATGAAGAATGTTTGATGAACATACTGATAGTGGTTTCCTTTATACTTTATGGCAGAAGTCAGTTTGAGACCAAGATTGTTTGACTCCTTTGGCCATCTGGTTAAAAATATTTCTTCATTGATAATCAACCCATTAGCTTCTCATTGTAATTAAATAACAGTGAAACTTATGTAAACAATTTTTAAAAGAACCACTGCTTTTCCCCTACTTTTAACACTATTTTTATTCAGAAACCCTCAGTTGCTGTCTCACTGTACCTAAAATTTGCTTTTACAGTTTAGTGAAAAACTTAAAATCAAACTTTATCCCTGGCCCTCTGCTTATGGATGAAGGAGGCCTTCTCAATCTTCAACCCTCTGATTATAAAATGAAGGAGGTTTTCTCAGTGATGCCATTTCATCAGCTTTTAACAGGGTTATTTTTCCTTTCATTGCCTTTTCATGCTTTGACTGTGATTGCAGGAGCTTAATGAAACAACTCTCTGTCCAGTGGCTATATCCCAGGCTCAAAATCACATGATAAGTAGTTGTCTTCTCATTTTGAGCCAAATACTGTCTTCTGGAATGGTGGTACACTTCCACTCTTGAAAGATCCATTGAAACACTGTAAAACCACCTAATATCAGTTTGACCTATAGCACATGCAGTTCTGAGACTTCAGGGCTTGTTAGTGGCGTGACTTAAGGGTGTAACCAAATTTATTTGCAGAATAGGAAGGTCTGTTATGATTGGTCTATAGTAGATAGAGGTTCTTTGGCTTTAGGATAGTTTTCCAAGGGATAAATGCCTAAAGCTCCACTACCTAACTTAGGGGAGACTTCTTGGACAGATTTGGATTGTTTTCTTTAGAGCTGACGGACAGGCTAGTAGGGCTGAGGCTAGATAGGGCTTGATAATGAGGTTTCATCTCGTCATGGGCGGATTGAAAAGGTAGGAGGGAAAAAAATTTTATGGGTGTTTTCGAGCTGGCAAATTTGACAATTTTTTAGATCAGCTGCTAGAAAACTTGGCTATTATAACTAGTCATCACCAACAAGTGGAAAATATTGATGATTAACAGTGGCTCCATTTTGGGAGGGCGGCTCCTTTTCAGGTGTGTCCAAAATTTTATATCTTTGGCTTATGAAGACCAGTGCCTTATCCATTGGCGCAAATTTCATTCTTCCTTGATCCTATTTCTGAAAATTGATAGCATGATTAGCATCAATGATATTTTTACCTACCCTACTATCTTTCCTAACATTTTTTCTTCCTTTGGGTGCATTTGGTCTAGAAACCCTTTGAAAATATATATATATTTTTTTGAAAAATGAACCTATCTAGTTCTACACTTATATCTACCGGGAGTTCAGATTAAGCTGATGAACTCCTTCATTACTCTTGTTGGGAAAAATACTGAGAGGGGGGGTGAATCAGTATTTAGGGTTGAAATTTTTTTTACTTTTTCTTTCTCTTAAAACCATATGTTGTTTTACAGAATCCAACGTGTATGTCCAAAGATCTTATTATGTCTTTACTTAGATCATTGCATCATTCATTAATCAGATGTTTAGTAAGAAGCAAGTATGAACAGAAATAACAGAACAAACCATCAAACATAAGCCACACATATGAAAACCAGTATTTAAGGTGGAAACCCAATTTGGGAGAAAACCACCGCTGATGTTATCTCAATCTTCAATATTTATTATAAAGAAAACTTCTTACAATTTATGCTGGTGCAGACTTATACCAGCACGCAGGCACCTACCTACAGAAAGGCTACAACCTTCTCTCGTTTACCATATACCACTGGAAGAGAGCTACAACCCCCTCATTGAAGGTTTTGACCCTTAGCACCACTGCGGACCACGTTCCATCAATTTTCATACTGGATCCACCAATTTCCACACAACATACCTTGCAGGCCACTAGATTTATTCATTTTCTTCAGTACAGTCGCACCGGTTCTTCATGATTTCGTCAGTCGATCAAACCAGAGATTCATCATCATCAGATCATTATATCCATTGGTGCATCATAGATTCAGATTTATCAATAAAGAACAGAGTTCATCCATGCAGATATTCCTTAGAGAAATTTATTCATTCACCACCCTTACGCATGCACACTTTGTACAATAATCGTCTTCTCCTTATATAGTTTTTTCCTTTAGTAAAACCATGAGTAAAAACCATTCAACCGTTAATGGTATTCCTTTGACAGTATTTCCTTTAGTTTACCCCATGTGCCTCTTTGATTTCTTTTTAATTTATTTATCAATTTGAAGAAATTGACAAATAAATATATTTACAACTTTGAACTGAACTTTAGGATTAAAGTTACAACCCTTCGCACTTTAAAGAAATTTCCAACGCTTTCAAACAATTAACCTTATGATAAACCTTTGGCCCCGGGCCCAAATATATAGTCAATAGCCAATCAAATATGCGCATGGTACCATAAGTAAACTTTGCGCAAGTCCAGCGTCCGATCATCGTTAGATAGCAAGCTTCCAGATCAATGACATATATGCATATCGCTCGACCTCCGATGCCGAACGTTAACATGTGATGGCCCACCATACTTTGGTTAATCTTCGTGCATCTTCCTCATACGACCACCGTCCGATGGCTTCCCTCTAGATCAATGACGCACAACAATATCGCTGGGCATCCTGGGTAGAACTATAACGCGTGATGGCACGCAATGACAAGAGGTTTTGTGGAGTCGTACAGGGACGCGTGTCACCCGTTCTATGGAATCGGAGCCAACCTCTTGAATACCGCTCAACCCACAAAAGCGGTGTGATATGGGAAATCCGTCCTCGCAAATCCGCTCGTGGTTTTGGAACAGTGACCAACCCACGGTTAAGTATGGTTACGCTATTCCTTTTGGTCCCTTAACTCAAGTTCACAACTCGGTCCACCGAAATTTTGATGCCAAATACTCTGTTTTAGTTCTTCCGCATTATAACTGATTTGCTTTCGCTCCTTGTTCCTTTCTCCATGAACGATAGTCAGTTCCTTACTAATAGCGTAGACCCTTCCATGTGAAGCTTAAAACCATAATTTTGTTCAATCAATAACATTCCACTATCTACCAGTTTGGATATACTGTCGACCATATTAACCATTCAACATACAAAGCACCATTAATCCTCTCAAAGGGTTTCTCACGGATTGCATACATATGTTCACACCTGAATGGGACTCAAATATCCTTCCTATTGAATTCAATTTGCTTCTTGACTGATACTGCTCTCTGTAGATGCACTCTTTCTCTGTTCTTCTCTGCTACATGTCTTGTCTATATTCCTAGTTACTGTTTCAGATGACAATTCCTTTGCCACTTCCTTTGCCATCAATGACAATACTTCCAACAATCTCCCCCTTTGGCATTGATGGCAATACTCTTCCTCTGATTGTCTTATAGAATCCCTTTGTTTCTTTTCCTCCCCCTTTGACATCAATGACAAAGAGTTGATCAAGATCCTTTGAACCGAAAAAATATAACAAAATGACTTATAAATTCCAAAAATGCATCCTTTTCATATGACCAATGCTCCCCCTTAGCCTATGCATTCAGAGATTCCCAATAACACCTCACAAACAATTTAATCTTTTGTATTTAAGAAGATCTGATCCTCTGCATGGCATAGACTACTCCTAGTTTCTGTTTGAGATATTCGAACGCTTCCCTGGGTAGAGGTTTGGTAAATATATCAGCAACTTGTTCTTTGGAGGGAACATACTCCAATTTCACCTTTTGTTCAAGCACTTGTTCATGTAAGTGATATTCAGTGGGAATGTGTGATAAGAATGCATAATAGGAGGTCTGTGAATCCAGTAGCACTTGTATTATCACACATAATGGAGATAGGAGGTGAACATTTGATTTGAATGTCTTGTAAGGTTTGCATCATCCAGAGAAGTTGAGTGCAACATGATGTGGCAGCCACATATTCTGCTTCTGCTGTAGATAAGGCAATAGAGATTTGCTTCTTGCTGAACCAAGATACCAACCGGGGCCCCATATCGAATGCACCACCACTTGTGCTTTTCCGATCATCAACATTTCCAGCACAATCTACATCAGTGTAAGCATGAAGAGTAAGATCAAAATTCTTTGGATACCATAGTCCAAAGTCTTGAGTTCCTTGTAGATATTTGAATATTCTTTTCCGGCATAAAAAGGTGAGACTCTTTTGGATTAGCTTGGAATCATCCAATAATCCCAACTGCATGCTTAATGTCTGGTCTTGTCCCAGTGAGATTAAGTAGACTTCCTATCATAGATTTGTATTCTGGTTGATTCATTGTGGGGGACTCATCATTAGAGCTGAGATTACATCCGGTTATCATTGGCGTACTTACAGGTTTTCAATCTTCCATGCCATACTTCTTTAGGATTTGCTTAAGATATTTTTCTTGTGATAATAATATGCCATCTGTTGCTTGTTGCACTTGTAAGCTAAGAAAGAATGTTAGTTCCCCAAGTAAAGACATTTCAAATTCTTGTTGCATAACAGAAGCAAATTTCTGACTCATAGACTCTTCATTACTTCCAAAATTTATATCATCAACATATACAATCACAATCAATAGTTTATCATTTTCAGTTTTTTTGTATAAGTTGCTATCAACAGACCCCTTTGAAAATCATTGTTGATGAAGATATTTGTCAAGACGATTGTACCATGCCCTTGGAGCTTGTTTGAGACCATATAGATCCTTTTTAAGTCTACAAACAAAATTTTCATCATTTCCCAAAATGAATCCTTAAGGTTGTTCTATATAAAATTCTTCTTCTAGATCACCATTGAGAAAAGCATATTTAACATCCATTTGATAAACTTTGATTTGTTGGAAGCTTGAAAAAGCAAGAAAAATTCTTATGGCTTCAAGTCAGGCTACAAGAGAAAAATTTTCTTCAAAGTCTATACCTTCTTGTTGAGCATACCCCTTGCAAAAAAGTCTAGCTTTATTTCTTATAACATCCCCATTCCCATTTAACTTGTTTTTGAATATCCATTTAGTTCCAATGACATTTTTTTCATGAGGTCTTGGTACTTATTCCAAAGTGTGATTCTTTTCAATTTGATCAAGCTCTTCATTCATGGCTTGAATCCAACATTCATCTTTGCTAGATTAACTGACATTGTGAGGTTCAATAGTGGACAGAAATGCTAGATTGCTAGAAGATCCCACAGGAGTCCTTCTTGTTTGTACACCTAATCCCTTTTCTCCCAAAATTTGAGATTCTGGATGATTCTTTTGAACATATCTGGATAGAACCTTTTCAGATGTGGAAATCATCTTCGGGTTCTTCATTGGGTTCACTGTGTACATCATTCCCATTTGATGTAGAAGGATATATGTCATCATCATCTTCTATTGTTTGTTTTTCTTCTTTTGGAGCTGCAGGAGACTCATCAATAACAACATCAATACATTCAACAATCTTCCAAAGTATTTTATTGTAACATTTATATGCTCTAATTCTAGAGGAGTAACTAAGAAGTATTCCTTTATCTGCTCTGGGTTCAAACTTGCCAAGTTTTTCATCATTATTTTTGATAAATAATTTGCTTCCAAAAACTCTAAAATGCTTCATAGTGGGAGGATTACCATACCAAAGTTCATATGGAGTTTTATCACTATTTACACGAACATGTGCCTTGTTAAGAATATTTACCGCTGTATGTGCTGCTTCTCCCCAAAATGTGTCAGGTGTTCCGAAATCATCAAGCATAGCTCTAGCCATTTGTTGAACTATTATATTCATTCTTTCTGCTACGCCATTTTGTTGTGGAGTGCCAGCTATAGAAAATTGTCTTTTTATGCCATGTTGTTCACAAAATTCAAGGAATTCATCTGATGTATATTGTCCTCCTTGATCAGATCTAAGACACTTCATTTTTAGATCTAATTCATTTTCAACTAGTGCTTTGAAGATCTGAAATTTCTCAAATGCTTCATCTTTGTGTTTAATCAACCCAATCCAACACATTATAAAGAAATCATCAATAAATAGGATATAGTATTGTTCACCACGTGGTAACTTTTTCTTCACAGGTCCACATATGTCAGTATGAATGAGTTCAAGAGGCTTACTTGATGATCCTTCCTTGGCATTAAATTGCACTCTGGTTTGCTTACCGAATTGGAAATATTTGCCATGATGTTTTTAGTGAAATAATGGAAGATCACGAGAAACGACTTCAAGTACGCGGTTGTTTATTTAAGAGAAGCTCAGATGCCCCAACCTTCTATGCCATAGCCAGTTTTCTGAAGATTTACTCAAGTAACGTTGTTCTTTGCAGTTCTTCAATACATACAGGTTGCTTGGAGTTCTTTTTCCTTTTATAATTTCTTAACCTGTATCAAGATCACGTACCACACATTCTTTTGAACGAAAAGCTGATTACGATACGCGCCGAACATATGCCTTAACTTGGTTTCCTAGACAGGGTCATATATTGTTGCTTTTGAGGTTAGTAAACTGTTGAAGTGAAGTGCACTATATGTGCCTAGGTATTTGTTTCTCACTACATTGTGTTTAGTGTTTTTCCAATGTTTTTGGTTTTGTGTTTTTATTCTAAGAGGGAAAAGAACTAAGTTTTGGCAAAAAGAAGTTTTTGGTCACACTAAAACAGAGCAAAACCTATTCTAAATTATGTATGGCTCTTGAGAACAGAAAATGCAATACTTTAACAAGAAAAATAACTCATAGCAAGAACTCAATAACTCACAACATGAACTCAATCCCATTCGTTCATTAGAAATATGTTGGAATAGCTTGAGAAAAGGATAAGTTAGTGCCATGAGGTTCTTCTAAGTAAACAACCACCTACAATATCACAGAGAAAATTTTATCCATGGCTAGAAATTTGTTGGAACATATTTGGAAAAGATAGTCTGCAACACAATGAGGAATTCTACTCTAAATTAACCTATGACACTTAAATTAATCCATTCTGCAACTTAAATTGTCACTACTAAGCCTTATTTGGAAATTAGAAGTCTTTTGGAATAGTTTTTGGAAAAAGGCTATTTGCACAATTATAAGAAATTGCAGAACAATCAAGGCCTTGAACTGATATCACTATTTTCTGTCCATATGATGATGTATTGGAAGAGATTAATAACAAGAGTAGTTTTTAAATAATGAATGCCGTGAAGTCTAATTTAACTAGCTAATCAAACTTGAAATATAGTGACTATAACTGAACTAGAATGCAAATAAACTAACTTGAAACACAGTGAACAGAAACTGAACTAGGGTGCTATTAACCTCCGGAGTATTACAACTAGACTAAAAATGCAACTAATCACTGAAATGTTTCAGCTCTGTCTCATTTGGGGTTAGTGGTATTTTGGAATAATTCATAGAATAGGACTAGCTGTAACATGTGATGTAAATGAGCATAAAAACATAAATTTCAACAAAACGCAGTAAGCTCTGAAACACCACAGCTATGTCTCATCCAGTGTTAATGATATTTTGGAAGAGTTGATAAGAACAAGGCTAGCTGTAACAACTGATGTAATTGAGCAAAAAAACATAAAGTTTAGAGAAATGCAACTAACTCCTAAAATACTACAGTTATATCTCATTCAATATTAGTGATATTTTGGAATAATTTGTAAGAACAAGACTAGACTATAGCATCCAATGCAAGTGAATATAAAACGCAAAGTTCAGAAAATTGCTTAAACTAGGAATGCAGCAAGGCTAAAGTTACTTATCTAAGCAATGTACACAAAGCTTCTCGAGCAGTAGGGGCCCTCTACCACCGGATTAGCATACAAGTCTCCTCAAGGTTGCCTTAGATCTTGCAATAAAGCAATGCTTCTTTCATTAAAGGAAATGCATTTCAAAAACAAAGTATTATGGTTTTCTGAGATCTAGCAACAAAAAAAAATCTAGCTAGCTGTTTCTTGGTCTCCCGAGTCATTCTTATAAGAAATTTACATAGCTACCCTTGAGATAAAATAGGAATAAATTTCTTTCCCAACTAAAATCAAATTATAACTTTGGTGGTGGTCTCGTACTATGATTAAAGACATCTGTACAGTCCTTGTCCTATTAGAAGTCTATCTCCTAGTTTTGGTTTCCCACATGCATAACCACCTATAAAATTCTACTCAGACTTCGTAGGGAGAAAGGAATGATGTGGATGAATTCTGGAATTCACCCATATGCGTTTTTCTTTGAGGTGACACCTAGAACCTATGAAAACATGAAGACAGCTGCGGAATCGGCAACTAGCTATAGAATGGCTACATTCTGTAGCTAAATCTAGTCAAAAATTACTACAACAACAAAACCATGAAAGTGTAGCAAGTTAGTCATTATATAAATTCTCAAAGTGACTTTAGTTAATCCTATTGATCATTTAATCCTATAATTGATAAGGAACAAAGGAAATGAAGTGAAATGTGGTGGAAGAAAATGACATCTTTGGGGCTCAACATACCCCCACTGCAAAGTTTTTGCATGTCCTCATGAAATCAACCCATATATTCTGAGACTTCTGCTAGGACATCTAGGCTCCTTCTTCTGCTTTTCCTGATAGTTAATGGCCTCCTAGGCTTCTTTATGACCAACTTGAATCTCAAATTTATAAGTGCCCTGCTCAACTTTTTGTTTTTCTTCTTCAATTTCTCACTAGCCTTGTACAACTTTTCCATTTGCAGAGAGAGAGTTGTATTCATATCACTTTTCAGCTTAACCTACTCCCTTAAAATTTCATTCTCATTCTTGATATGCCTATTGAGTACTTCTAACTCATATTTGTCTCTTCTTAGTACATCAATTGTAGATTTTGGTGGGCTAGAAGTTCTGTCTCTACTTTCTGAGGCTTTCTTCTCTAATGTCTCAACATAATTATAAATTTGTTGTTGTGCTGGGTCTATCTTCGGAGCTCCTTCATCAATATCCTCTTCATATTGGTACTCAGGTGATCTAGTAGTTGGTTTCTCTTCATCCTCAATGTTTATGATTCCCATTTTTCTAATCCCCATTTTCTTCAATATACCTCTAAGTCTGTGGCTTCGTCTTGGTTGAGATGGTCCTTCACCTCTCTCCTTGGCATACCTTCTTATCATCTTCTCTTTTTTAAGTTGTTTCCTAATTTCAGTCAATTTCTCAGAAATTATCTCTTCACTGTCCTCTTGTATAGACTTACTAGTTTTAGTTTCAACAACTTCGGAGATTTTCCTTCTCCTGCTTCTTCTTGTAGGCTTGCCTTTAGATGGAGGTTCCTTGGGTTCTTCAAAGTGATTCCTCATTAAAAACTCATCCCAATTGTCTCCCACTTTTCTCAAATGATGTTCAATTAGGATTTTAAATAGGCTGTGGTGGTACAAAGTGGTTTCCAGGAATTGAACCCTCTTTTGTACATTAGAGGCCATTCTCTTCAGACTATGAAGTAGGAAAAATGGTAAATTGATTTCTTCATCTAAGAAATGCATCATTAACTGAGTATGATAAACATAGAGGGTACCAAACCTTCCCTCAAAAGTTATAAATTTTTGCAAAATGAGCAACATATTCCACCATTTATTCTTCAGTGATGAGCTAGGAATACCCTTCTTAAAAATGGAAACATCCATACCTGGTGTTTTAAGCATTTGCCTCCATGCCTCATTATGAAATTCCCTATTTTTGAACCACCATTCTCCTTGCCTGGGTAATTCTGTTGCTTCTGCAATGAAAGCCTCTGTAATAGTGAATTTAATATCTCCTATTTAGACCTCTGCTCCATTGAAGGACTGTGAAAATGTTTTAGTTACCTCCTTATGAAAACCATTAATTTTTTCCAAGAATTGTAACCACCCAGCCCGCTGTAGCATTTCTCTGATTTGTGGATAACCCTCCAAGTACTTGGTTCCAACTAGTTCGGATCTTACTATGAGACCCATAGCTTCTCTTTTCAACCTTCAATTTACTGCCCTTCTATCCATTGTGGAAATGGCTGTTAAAGAGTTGTCTTTTCCCCAAAGATGTTGTTCTCTATTTAAGCAGTAGGAATTAGCTACGGAAGGGTGATATGAAGAGGTTATAGAATGAATGAAATGTAGTGAGGGTGATTTACGCGAATTAATGAGTTTGAGAACCATCATGGGAGAAAAGACCACGGAAACATTTCGTAAGCAATTAAAAATCATCACTGAATACTTCGGCTGGTGACGTGACTGATTAGGTCACTTCATTACTTAACCGTTAATTTTTAAATGATGATTTGAAATGGCAGAGTGGAAGGGATTTTTTCCAAAGTTTTTATGATAGTTTTAATAGGCATGATAAACACGAATAATTAAAAAAGATTTTTGAATCATACATGACCTAACTATACTATAACTTTCATATTTTGTCATCATAATAATTTTACAACTTTACCTTTGCCTTTCCTTTAACTTTTGTGATTTTGATATGCTTTGTCCTCCTTTGAAAATCATTGATTCTTCAGTCTTCATAATTCCTTTGATTTTTTCTTGTTGACATAGGTGTGCAGGGTTGATTTTCTGCTGGATAATTGTCTTCAGGATGTCTGGCTGCAGGATGTCTGGCTGGCTGCAGAATGTCTGACTAGCTGCAGAATGTACCTGTAGGAACTTTGCAACATGGAATGGAGCGTTGTATGAAATGGATCATGAAATGTGGTGGAATAGATCAGAAGTGAGGTGAAATGTAATGGAATGAAATGAATTAAAATTGTGAAGTGGAATGAAACATAAAAAGTGGTCTGCAATTCATAACTTGTAACACTCAATCTACAGAAAGAGATCAAATTTAGAAATCTGAGATGGAAATGAAATGGAATGAATGAAGTATGGATGAATGGAATGAATGAAATATGAATGAATGGAGTGAATGAAATATGAATGAAATGAGACATGGTGGAGTGAAACTTATGATTTTGTAATGACTGCTTGCAGAAAAAAAAAAAAAATTTAAAAAATAAATAAATAAATAAATCTGAAAAGCTAAAGTGTCAGAAGGATTCTGATTTTCACTTTATCCTTTCTGTATAAACATGCTAATTAGTGATTAGTTTTCATGTTTATACTTTATTATTTTTCTCTCTCTTTTTTTTTATGCTTTTGAATTCAGAAAATTCAACTAAGTTGATGAAGAAGAAAAATTCTTCTTCATTAACTTCACATCACCGTTTTCCTGGAATCTCTGGACAAATTATTCTCTTGAAAGTGGCTTATGATACAGCTTAAATATATGACCATTTACAAGAAAAGTGACCTTCTCTTCATCTATTTTCTTGATTTTTATTGCTCCATTGTCAAAAATTCTTATAATTTCGTATGGCCCAAGCCAATGTGTTTGGAATTTACCTTGAAAATCCTTGAACTTTGAATCAAACAAGAGAGCCCAGAAACCTTCTTTGAACTTCTTTTCCTTGATGTACTTATCATGCCATCTAGTCCTTTGCTGTTGGACTATATTTTTTTTCTGAACTGCATCTTGTCTGATCTCATCCAATTCATTAATCTGCTCCAATATGTGCTTTTGTGCCTCTGTTAGATCAAGTCCTAGCCGAACTGCCATTTTAAAAGTTTGAATATGAAACTCTATGGGAAACAAAAATTGTTTTCTATAAACAAGTTCATAGGGAGTATGACCTGTTGTGCTTCTCCATGTAGTTCTATAGGCCCACAAAGCTTCAGGAAGCCTGTCTACCCAATCTATTCTATGTAAATGGACAGTCTTTGTTAGGATCCCTTCAATGAATTTATTGGTAGATTCCACTTGAACATTTGCTTGTGGATGATAAGGAGTAGATTTTTTGTGTCTGATTTTGTACCTCTCCATCATTTTTTCCACTAGCTTTGATGTAAATTGAACTCCTTGATCTGTAACAATTTCCCTTGGGACACCAAAACGAGTAAAAATATCCTCAAAAATAAAATTAACTACAGATGCTTCAGTAGCAGAAAGTAATGGCTTGGCTTCTACCCATTTGGTAACATATCAGTGCAAACTAATATATATTTCTTTTGCTTTGATGGAGAACTAATAGGTCCTACAAAATCTAAAGCCCATTTTTCAAAAGGTTCAATATGTACTTGAGGCTGCAATGGCATCTCACCTGAAGGAGAAGGTTTCCCTACCCTATGGCAACTGTCACACCTTTTGACATACTCTTTAGCATATTTAAAAAGGGATGGCCAATAATATCCTAAATGAAGGATCTTATAAGCTATTCTTTTATTAGCAAAGTGTCTGCCACAAGGTTCATCATGACATGCCTTGAGGATCTCAGGCATCTCATCTTCCCGAACACATCTCCTAATGATAAAATCTGGACCTATTTTGTATAACTCATTAGCAACCCATGAATATTTTGCACTGTCATAAATGATCTTTCTTTTGTCTCTTACATTCATTATTGAAGGAAATTTCCCTGAAACTAAATAATTAGCAATGTCAGCAAACCAAGGAGTTTGAGTAGAAATTGCAAAAAGATATTCATTAGGGAATTGATCTTCAAGTGGGGTATTGTCTTTGATGTTTTGGAGTCTAGATAGAAAATCATATACTGTGTTTTGTTTTCCAGGCCTATCTAGAATGGTAATGTTGAATTCTTGTAAAATAAATAACCATCTTATGACTCTGCCATTAGTAATTGATTTGTTCATTAGATATCGAATTTCAGAGTGATCTGTGTGAACAAAAGTTTCATAGCCTATTATATAGTGTCTGAATTTGTTTATGGCATGAACAGCAACTAAAAACTCTTTTTCAGTTACAGTATAATTTAACTCTGTAGGATTCAAATTTTTACTTGTATAATAGATGGCATAAGGAATCAAGTCTTTTTGTCCCAATACTACTCCTAGAGCTGTATCTGAGGCATCTGTTGAAATATGAAAAGGTAACTTCCAGTTAGGTCCCCTTAAAATAGGTGCTTTAGAAAAAAAAATATTTCAGGGTCTCAAAGGCTAATTGGCAATCAGGATTCCACTTGAATTCACAGTCCTTGGTAAGTAATTTGAAAAGTGGAGATGCTATCTTGGTGAATTTTTCTATAAACATTCGATAATATCCTGTAAATCCTAGAAAACTCCTAACATCTTTTTGACAACTTGGAATAGATAAGTTAGAGATGAATTCAACTTTTGACTCATCAACTCTAATCCCATCCCCTGAAATGTGATGTCCTAAAAAAATTCCTTCAGTAAACATCATAAAACACTTCTCATGACTAAGTGAAAGATTTGCTTCTTTACATCTCTTTAAAACTTTTTCCAAGTTTGTTAAGGCTTCTTCAAATGTGTTTCCGTAAACTGTGAAATCATCCATATATACCTCTACACAATCATGTATTAGATATGAAAAGATTCGTAGTACTGCCCTTTGAAATGTTGCGGGTGCATTGCATAGTCCAAATGGCAATACTCAGTAAGCATAGGTACCCCAAGGATAGGTAAATGTGGTTTTGTCTTGATCTTCAAGTGCTACCTGAATTTGGTTATAACCACTAAACCCATCTAGAAATGAAAAGTACTTTTTGCCAGCTAATGTATCTAACACTTGATCTATGAAAGGTAATGGAAAATGATCTTTAATAGTAGCTTTGTTTAATTCTCGGTAGTCAATACATACCCTCCATTTACCATTTTTCTTTGGCACAATTACCAAAGGAGAAACCCACTGACTATCTGAAATGGGATAGATAAAGTTAACATTTAACAATTTCTGCAATTCTTCTTTAACAATCTCCCTAAGATTTGGATTCATCCGTCTCTGAGGTTGTCTGATTGGTTTACAATTTTCCTCTATGTAGATGTGATGAGTGTAAGTCTTGGGGCTTATCCCTTTCATATCAGTGTACTCCCATGCATATGCAAAAGAATGTCTCTATAATATTTTGACTAGCTCTTCTTGTTGAGATTTCTCTAGGTTCTTGTTTATGTTTAAAGTTTTGCCTGGAAATATCTCAATTGTAGAGCTGCCAAATTTATCCATAGAATAGAGAGACATCTGCCTTGATGATAAAAACTCAATGTTGGATTCTTCTTGAAATTGTTCATGTTTGTATTCCGAAGAGGATTCAAAGTTTTCTAAGGTATTCAAAATCTGGCTATCTTCACTAATTTCTGAAATTTGTGAAGAGAGGTTGTAATTCTTCTTCATCCTCTATCCATTGAGTATCATCTAATTCTGTAATTGTTCTTGCTGGAGGATACAAGGTAAATTTCTTGGTTGAACTACCATCAGAGATGTACATATCACCAGATCTACAACTAATGAAAGCATCAACTGTAGCTAACCAAGGTATTCCTAATATAATAGGATGTCCTCCTAGATTATTCTTAGGAGTTAGGATCATAAAATCCACAGGATACTCCCAAGAATCTAGGGACACTGGAATGTCTTCTATTACCCCATCAGGTTTGATCACAGATCTGTCTGCTAATTGTAATAATGTGGGTGTAAAAATAAGATTAGGAAGTTTCATTCTATCCATGATTTGTCTACTCATGATATTGATTGTTGCTCATAAATCAATAAGTGTGTTTTGGATCTCAATTCCATTGATGTGTATTTTAACAACTGGATTTCCTGGGTCTAGATACTTTGGAATAACAATCTTACCCATCATGATATCTGCTATTTTTCCTGCTAGTTGAATTTTCTTTATCTCTCTTATTCTTTTTCCTGTTTTCTTCATGCTCAACTCCTTTATTGTCTTTGCTAAG
This sequence comes from Pinus albicaulis, assembly GCA_034641835.2. Classification (NCBI taxonomy): domain Eukaryota; kingdom Viridiplantae; phylum Streptophyta; class Pinopsida; order Pinales; family Pinaceae; genus Pinus; species Pinus albicaulis. Next base: position 484,421,705 of record CM076572.1, read on the forward strand.
ATTGGAATTTCCTTGATAGCTTGCAATAATGGGATCTTAATACAAACATTTCTCAGCTCATCCAGGAAATCATAATTAGGCACCATAATTTGTTTTTCTACACCCCTATCAATTTGTAATCTTTCTGGAAAGGGAGGTGTAGAAGTGGATGTTGATGGCTACTCTAATATAGGAGTTGAAATTATTGGTTCTTTTTGTTTTGATTTTTCAATGTTTGGGTCTTGGAAAGTTGTGTTCTCTTCAAGACTTTTATTTACCCATAGAGAATCTTCCTCAGAATTGTCTTGCTCTTGTATGATTACAGAAGGTTTCCTCTTTTCAAGTATTCTTCCGGACCTAAGTTGAACATCACTAAGGTCTAAAGGAGTGATCAAATAAGTTGGAAACTGTTGGCCTTCTATCATGTATGTGTTCTGAGGATTTTTATTGTTGGGGTTTGGTATAGGTTGGGCAGGCAACTGATTTGTTTTCTAAGGAAATGGTAATGGAAGTGGTTGATTGTGATGTTGTGGATTTTGAGGATTTTGTTGAAATTTTTGTTGAGGAGGGAAATGTGAATATGGTGGATAGGGTGGTGGATACTGATAGTACTGAGAGTATCTTCCATAGGGATTTTGTGCTCCTTGTGCCCAAGTTTGAGATTGATTTTGAAATTGGGGCCAAGGTTGCTGCCAAGAATTCCAATTTGGTGGGGGTTGATTATACAACTGATCATGGAATCCTTGTGTTTGAGGTCCTTGCCAAGGCCTCCTAGAGACAAAATTGAGAGATTCTGTGGAATTTGTAGGGGTTTCTTCTTGAAAGACAACTTTAAGACCAGGAAGTGAAGGAAAACTCTTGGTCTCATGTTTTTCTAAACAAATTACACAAGTCTCTACTATTTTTGCATCCAAAGGGCACTCTCTCAAGGCATGCTTCTTTCTACATTTGGGAAAAAATATTGCTAAGGCATCAGATTCAGCTTTTTGCTTGTTTTGTAACTTAAGGGTGTCTATTTGTTCACTAAGACTCCCTAAAATATCATATTTGAATTCATCAAGCATATGTCCTATTTCTTCCCTACTTACTATCCCAGAAGCAGACTTACTTTCCCTTTCAAGAGCAGGGTCTCTTGGTCCTTTTACAGTTTTAGATTTCCCTCTTGAAAGGTTGATACATAATTCAGCTATTTCAGGTAATGTGAGCTGAGATATATCCCCTTTTCCCATCATGTTAAGGATATCTAACCATTCATCCTTAATTTTCTTCAATAAGAGAGCTTTCAAGGTGTCTTGGTCTAAGTTTTCCATTTTTGCCTTCTTGATGTTATAGTTAAACCTCTCCAACAAATCTTCCAAATTTTCATCCTCTTTTTGTAGCATTTTATAAACTTCCTCCTTATGGTTGAATGGCATACAGTAATCCAAATACCTCTCTAGAAATGCTTGTTTCATGTCTTCCCATGTCCTAATAGAACTGTTGATCAAACTCATAGACCATTTTAATGCTGCTCCTTTCAATGTTGAAGGGAATAGTTTAAGTTTTTGGGCATCTTGTAAGTAGTCATAGGTTCTACTTAGGACTTCAAATTCAAATAGGAAGGTTTTAGGATCTTCAGTTTTAAGTCCATAAAAGTTTGGAAGGACAGAGGGTGAAATGTTTTTCATAGTTGCATTGGTTTCTTCATCTACTATAGGAAACCCAAAAGAGCTTCCCATTTCTCTTCTACCACTTTCTCTGCCTCCTTCCCCTTCTGCACCTCTACCTCCTTCTCCTCTACCTCTAACTCTACCCCCTCCAAATAGTGTGTGTTCTCCATTAAAAACTCCTCCTCCCCCTTCTTCTGCCATAGTTGATTCTTCTGTGGAAGTTGAAAAGTTTATGTCCCTAGCAAGGGTTCCTGAATCTTCTTCTAAGACAGGTTTAGTGGGTAAAGTGGAAGGTCTTTCTAATGGAATATCTAATCTTAAGTCCTATGGAAGTCTAGGATCAGTAAAGGATGGAATGTGGTTTGAGTTGAAGGTGTGCTGGTTCTTGGTCTTGGTGAAACAAGTGGTGTTCTAGGAATCAAGCTTCTACTTCTTATTAATCTGCCCCTTGAGTCTCTTTCTCTACACATATCATTGTTTTTGGGAGGTAAGAAACAAGGATACCTAGTTACACTTCCCTGGCAACAACGCCAAAATGTCTGCTCAACTCAGTGTTCCTAAATTGAGGTCATAAATTGTCAACCAGGGTTAGTAAACTATTGAAGTGAAGTGCACTATATGTGCCTAGGTATTTGTTTCTCAGTACGTTGTGTTTAGTGTTTTTCCAATGTTTTTGGTTTTGTGTTTTTATTCTAATAGGGAGAAGAACTAAGTTTTGGCAAAGAGAAGTTGTTGGTCACACTAAAACATAGCAAAACCTATTCTAAATTATGTATGGCTATTGAGAACAGAAAATGCAATACTTTAACAAGAAAAATAACTCATAGAAAGAACTCAATAACTCACAACATGAACTCAATAACTCATAACATGAACTCAATCCCATTCATTCATTAGAAATATGTTGGAATATCTTGAGAAAAGGGTAAGTTAGTGCCATGAGGTTCTTCTAAGTAAACAACCACCTACAAGATCACAGAGAAAATCTTATCCATGGCTAGAAATTTATTGGAACATATTTGGAAAAGATAGTCTGCAACACAGTGAGGAATTCTACTCTAAATTAACCTATGACACTGAAATTAATCCATTCTGCAACTTAAATTGTCACTACTAAGCCTTATTCGGAAATTAGAAGTCTTTTGGAATAGTTTTGGGAAAAAGGCTATTTGCAAAATTATAAGAGATTGCATAACAGTCAAGGCCTTGAACTGATATAACTACTTCCTATCCATATGATGATGTATTGGAAGAGATTAATAACAAGAGTAGTTTGTAAATAATGAAGGCCGTGAAGTCTAATTCAACTAGCTAATCAAACTTGAAATACAGTGACTATAAATGAACTAGAATGCAATTAAACTAACTTAAAACACAATTAACAGAAACTGAAATAGGGTGCTATTAACATCTGGAGTATTAAAACTAGACTAAAAATGCAACTAATCACTGAAATGTTTCAGCTCTGTCTCATTCGGGGTTAGTGGTATTTTGGAATAATTCATAGAATAGGACTGGCTGTAACATGTGATGTAAATTAGCATAAAAACATAAAGTTCAACAAAACGCAGTAAGCTATGAAACACCACAGATATGTCTCATCCAGTGTTAGTGATATTTTGGAAGAGTTCATAAGAACAAGACTAGATGTAACAACTGACGTAATTGAGCAAAAAAACATAAAGTTCAGAGAAATGAAACTAACTCCTAAAATACTACAGTTATATCTCATTCAATATTAGTGATATTTTGGAATAATTCGTAAGAACAAGACTAGACTGTAGCATCCAATGCAAGTGAATATAAAACACAAAGTTCAGAAAATTGCTTAAACTAGGAATGCAACAAGGCTAAAGTTACTTATCTAAACAATGTACACAAAGCTTCTCGGGCAGTAGGGGCCCTCTACCACCGGATTAGCATACAAGTATCCTCAATGTTGCCTCAGATCTTGCAATAAAGCGATGCTTCTTTCATTAAAGGAAAAGTATTTCAAAAACAGATTATTACGGTTTTCTGAGATCTAGCAACAAAACAAAATCTAGCTAGCTATTTCTCGGTCTCCTGAGTCATTATTATAAGAAATTTATTTCTCGGTCTCCCGAGTCATTCTTATAAGAAATTTACATAACTGCCCTTGAGATAAAATAGGAATAAATGTATTTCCCAACTAAAATCAAATTAGAACTCTGGTGGTGGTCTCGTACTATGATTAAATACATCTGTACAGTCCTTGTCCTATTAGAATTCTATCTCCTAGTTTTGGTTTCCCACGTGCATAACCACCTGTATAATTCTGCTTAGACTTCGTAGGGAGCAAGGAATGATGTGGATGAAGTCTGGAATTCACCCATATGCATTTTTCTTTAAGGTGACACTTGGAACCTGTGAAAAAATGAAGACAGCTGTGGAATTGACAACAGAATGGCTGCATTCTGTAGCTAAATCTAGTCAAAAATTACTGCAACAACAAAACCATGAAAGTGTAGCAAGTTAGTCATTATATACATTCTTAAAGCAACTTTAATTAATCCTATTGATCATTTAAGCCTGTAATTGATAAGGAACAAAGGAAATGAAGTGAAATGTGGTGGAAGAAAATGACATCTTTGGGGCTCAACAACTTACACTTAACAGGTTATGCTTTAATCCATCCACATACATGACATTATTAGCTTTCACCTTTTCTTTTAGAAAAATAGACCCTTTTCCCTTAATGACCGCAGGAGTATCATTTCCAAATGTAACATTCTTTTCCTTATCTAGAGCACTATATGCAAGAAGTTTGTTTTTGTCACCTGTCATGTGTCTTGAGCATCCACTATCAATGTACCATTGACTTTCTTCACCTTCTGCAAATAACGCTATGCCACAATTTTCAACCTGTAATTCCTTCTTTTTCCATGCTTTGGAGCTTGAAGGAACATGTTCTTTTGGCTGAACTTTGCTCCTGCATTCAGATTCTTCATGGCCAAAGTTATTGCAATAAGCACATTCAACTTCATTTTGAAGAGGAGAAAATTTGTTATAGGTATTCTTCTTTGTTTCAATATCAATCCTTTTCTTTCTTTCTTCTCTTGTCATGATGGTTTTATATGCAACACATTGAACAACTTTATGACCAAAATTGTAACATGAGAAACATTGTCCATTGAAGAAGAAATTTTTGCGATCACAAAATCTTCTACTTGAATTTACCTGTTGATTGGTGTTTTTTTGAAAGATATTCCTGTTAGTGTTCTTTGAATTGAGATGATCATGCTTTACCAGTAAATATTATTTACTCCCTTGCTAAGTGGCAGTATGTTGTATACCAGCTATAGCTTCTTTTAGATAATTTGGTGCTGAAGCCTGAGAAGATTCTTCGATATATCCAAGACCTGTCTTTATAAGAGGAGAACGTTGTACCTTGATAATCTCATCTAAGGTTTCAGATCGTTTAGCAAATCTAAGATTCAGAGTCTTTAATTTCTCAAGTTCTTTTCTTAGGTTTACTACTTCACACTCTAGTTTCTCATTGTGTTTCTCCTTTTCTTCAAGCTGATTTTTCAGAGCCTCTATGGTTATTTTACTCTCTTCTAAGCATATTTTGAGATCAAGAAAATCATTGTCCTCTAGAGCATCCTCAAAAGTATCCTTTTCTTCTATAGATTCTTTTTCAAATGCCATGAGAAGTCTAAGATCTTGTTCACATTCTTCCTCACTATCAGATAACCCATCACTGTCTTCATGAGTATAGTAACTTTTTCTAGTGCTAAAATGATTCTTATTTCTTCTTTCTACTTCCTTCCCTTTTTATGTGTTTCTTTATGAGGACACTTAGCAGCATAATGACCAAATCTTCCACAATCAAAACATTTGAAAGGAAGCTTACCTCTGAACCATCCTGTTCCAAGTTGAAGTTTCTTTACAAAATTTACCTCATCTTCTTCTGAGATATATCCTGATCCTTCTGTTTTTTGTACTTCTTTCCCTTTTGTAGAAGCTCTAAAGACTGCTTCTTTGACTTCAGATGATCCTCCTCTTCTCATTTCATATGCAGTTAGTATGCCATGAATTTTCACCATAGTAAGATTTTGAAGATTCTGCTTTTCTTCAAGAGCAGAAACTTTTGACTCAAATTTTTCCGTTAGTGATCTTAAAATTTTCTCAACCAAAGTAGATTCGGTTATTGTTTCTCCCAAATTTCTCATACGATTTACAATATCATCAAGACGTAAAAATAAATTGACAATGCTCTCCTCATTATCCAATTTTAGATTCTCATATTGAATTCTGAGAGTTTAGAGTTTAGCACTTTTTACCTTTGCATCACCTTCATAACTCAGAATGATTTTGTCTCATATTGCCTTTGCTGTATTCAGCTGCATGACTTTGACAAATTTTGATTCAGTTAGACTTCCCAATAGAGCATTTACCACCTTTGCATTTTTTTCACAATTCTTTCTTTCCATCGGATCTGTTGGTACTGCAACTGGATATTGATATCCTTGTTCAACAATTGCCCATACATCTGCTCCCAGAGACTGAAGATAGGATCTCATCCTTGTTTTCCAGAAGATTAAATTGTTTCTGTTAAAGAGCGGAGGCTTGATAGATGATGTTCCATCTTGATTTCTCATCTTGCTTGATATTCCTTCTAGCAGCTAAGATTTTTCAAAAGGACCTGCTCCGATACCAATTATTGGGAAAAACACTGAGAGGGGGGCTGAATTAGTATTTAGGGCTGAATTTTTTTTTACTTTTTCTTTCTCTTAAAACCATATGCTGTTTTACAGAATCCAACGTGTATGTCCAGAGATCTTATTATGTCTTTACTTAGATCATTGCATCATTCATTCATCAGATGTTTAGTAAGCAGTAAGTATGAACAGAAATAACAGAACAAACCATCAAACATAAGCCACATATATGAACACCAGTATTTAAGGTGGAAACCCAATTTGGGAGAAAACCACTGCTACTATTATCTCAGTCTTCAATATTTATTATAAAGAAAACTTATTACAATTTATGCTGGCGTAGACTTATACCAGCACGCAAGAACCTACCTGCAGAAAGGCTACAACCTTCTCTCATTTACCATCTACCACTGGAAGGGAGCTACAACCCCCTCACTGAAGGTTTTGACCCTCAGCACCACTGTGGATCACGTACCATCAATTTTCATACTAGATCCACCAGTTTCCACACAACATACCTTGCAGGCCATCAGATTTATTCATTTTCTTCAGTACACTCGCACCAATTCTTCATGATTTCATCAGTCGATCAAAACAAAGATTCATCATTGTCAGATCATTATATCCATGGGTGCATCGTAGATTCAAATTTATCAATTAAGAACAGAGTTCGTCCATGCAGATATTCCTTAGAGAAATTTATTCATTCACCACTCTTACGCATGCACACTTTGTACAATAATCGTCTTCTCCTTATATAGTTTTTGCCTTTAGTAAAACCATGAGTAAAAACCATTCAACCGTTAATGGTATTCCTTTGACAATATTTCCTTTAGTTTACCCCATGTGCCTCTTTGATTTCTTTTTAATTTATTTATCAATTTGAATAAATTGACAAATAAATATATTTACAACTTTGAACTGAACTTTAGGATTAAAGTTACAACCCTTCGCACTTTAAAGAAATATCCAATGCTTTCAAACAATTAACCTTATGATAAACCTTTGACCCTGGGCCCACATATATAGTCAATAGCCAATAAAATACGCACATGGTACCATAAGTAAACTTCGCGCAAGTCTAGCGTCCGATCACCGTTAGATAGCAAGCTTCCAGATCAACGACATATATGCATATCGCTCGACCTCTGATGCCGAACATTAACGTGCAATGGCCCGCCGTAATTTGGTTAATCTTCGTGCATCTTCCTCATATGACCACCATCCGATGGATTCCCTCCAGATCAACGGCGGACAACAATATCGCTAGGCATCCTGGGTTGAACTATAACACGCGATGGCGCGCAGTGACAAGCGGTTTTTTGGAGTCGTACAGGGATGTGTGTCGCCCATTCTATGGAATCGGAGCCAACCTCTTGAATACCGATCAACCCGCAAAAGCGGTGCGATATGGGCAATCTGTCCTCACAAATCCGCTTGTGGTTTTGGAACAGTGACCAACCCATGGTTAATTCTGGTTGCGGTATTCCTTTTGGTCCCTTAAATTAGGTTCACAACTTGGTCCACCGAAAGTTTGATGCCAAATAGTCTGTTTTAGTTCTCTTCGTTATAATTGATTTGCTTTCGCTCCTTGTTCCTTTCTCCATGAACGACAGTCAGTTCCTTACTAATAACGTAGACCCTTCCATGTGAAGCTTGAAACCATAATTTTGTTCAATCAATAACATTCCAATGTCTACTAGTTTGGATACACTGTCGACTGTATTAACCATTCAACATACAGAGCACCATTAATCCCCTCAAAGGGTTTCTCACGGATTGCATACATATGTTTACACCTGACTGGGACTCAAATATCCTTCCTATTGAATTCAATTTGCTTCTTGACTGATACTGCTCTCTATAGATGCACTCTTTCTCTGTTCTTCTCTGCTACATGTCTTGTCTTTGTTCCTAGTTACTGTTTCAGATGCCAATTCCTTTGCCACTTCCTTTGCCATCAATGACAATACTTCAAACAACTCTACCTATGCTAGATCAACTATCATGGTTAAGCTGTTTGACAAGATTTTATTCTCTAATATAAAACATGAAATTGAAAAATGATCAAATCAGGGTTAGACACTCTGATTTGTCATGTACTTGCGGCACGAAAGACAAGTTGCACACAAATATTATTTTGCAATAATGGAAACTAGGAAAAACGGGGCTAGGATACACAATTTGTTTTTCATCCCCGCTTTCCTCTTTGGTTCTATTTTGAGCATGTGGAACCAGTATCTTTTCCTAATCTACTCTCTTTGATAAGTCAAGCTTACACAATGTTGACTATCTTTTCCTCTCATTAACTTATCAGCAAATAAATTTAAAACATGTTCAGTTATGATTAGGCTAGATAACTGAACAAGACATTTGAGCACTAGTAGTGGCATTTAGACTTGCGCGCTTTCCGAATGACTATTTTTTGAACATGGGGCTTTACCATTGCTTTTTAGAATCTGCCCTCTTTTTCTACTTTTTATGGTTTTTGTATTTTCTGCTTTTTTACTTTTTATTCAAACAATGTAGAACTGAAAAGATGCTCACAAGGCTGAGCTTTTTTTCCATTGATGTATATTTATCCTAATCTAATCTATACACAATAGAAATTTATTTGGTGAACTCTATTTTCCAATGTAACCAGTCAAGTAGATGATTACATGGGTGACTTTGATTTAGTTCTTTCATGATGCTGAAGTAATGAAAAGGCCACCTCCATTCGGCTTGTTTTCGGACAGTAGTGCTTAATTTTTTTCTCATTCTTGGTAGCAACTTGTTCATGATAGAACCCACTACTCCTTCAGATTTCTCAAGGAAAACAACAAATGGATCTTGGAATAATACCTAATCTAGAGGATTTGATATATAGGCTTCATTCAGGACTACTCTTTCTTCCGCTTGACTATATTTGGGACACTCCTGGTAAAGCCACTCTTCCCCTTGCTCATGATCACTTGAACTGTCAGACTCATCATATATTGCAGTGTATTTCTCTTGCCAAGCTGATGTGTTTTGATAGGGCGGGCTGAAAACTATGTGAAGGTCATCAATTTGATGGGCAGGGATACTCTTTGGCAACAAATCTTCTTGAGAAAGAAGAGCAGCAACTTTCTTGTGATCATCAATTTTCAAGCCTTCATTTTCTTCCAAATTTTCTGAGATTTCCTCATCACTGTCATAGCTGCTATGTTTTGTTTGGTTACTTTCCTCAAGTTTATGAAACTGAGCTTCCTCTCAAAAATAAAAAACTGAGTATTTTGCAAATTTAGCTTCTGTTTGGAAATCATCATCATTATCAACATATTGATCAAACCTTGGAAAATCATCATTATAATTAATGTCACCAACCATGCATATTGGACTATCAGATTGTTTTTCTTCAAATTGATTTACAAATCTATTTTTTGACTTATGATATGCAAGATTAACAAGAGAAAGATCAGAAAAGTTTTGGTTATATGAAGTTTCAGAGGTTGTCTGCATGTTTATAAGTTGATCTATTTCCTCTTCAGTTAAAAATGGAGGCATTTTCATTTCTCTTTGGATATAACTAAAATAATCCTCTTTCTTTTGGGAAAACTGATTTGAAGGATGAATGTATTTTTGGGCTTCACCTATGAGAGATGATGAAGCATCACTTATGCCTTTAGAGAGATCCTGTGGATTCTCTTTCATTTCTTGCTTGTTTTCATCTTCAACCAATTCTTTGTGATGTTGAGGATAGTTAGCATGTAATTCATGAGTTTTTTCTGATAGATTTTTAGGAGGTCAATTTTCTTTTATGAACTCAAATGACTCCCAGCATAAAGGTAGAGATCCTACAGGTTGTGATTTGTCTTCTATTTCATATTTGAATTCATCCTTAATCAACTTTTCTTGATTTAGGTGAGAGTTAACTTGAGCAGGGTTTTCCTGAATAACTGCTAAGAGATCTTTAGGATGAAAATTTTCTTTCAGAGTTTGGAATGATTTAAAGCATAAGGGTAGAGAACCTAAAGGTTTTGATTCTTCTTCCATTTCAGAATCTGTGATTTCAAAATGGCTGATAGTCTCTTTAGAGCATTCCTCTATGTTTTTATTTGCAACTTTCTCATTAGGCACATTTTGTTCATAACTCTTGTATTGTAATAGTTGAGTGTGTTCATCCTGAGGAAGAAGTGTAGGTTGGTTTGAATAAGTAGTGATAACCTTAAATTTGTGTTTTTCTCTTTTCCTATCAAGTAGATGCTCTAGTTTTCCGAACATACATACCAATTTTTCCAACTTTTCCTCTGAAGATATTATTCTCTCTTGATTTGCTTTGTCTTTCTCTATTATTCTTAGTTGTGCCTCCCTATTTAGTATGTTGAATTCTACATCAACTGTTATCCATTGCATTTATTCTAGGGTCAAAGGATCTTTATTTCTTATCCGAAAAACCATCTCTGGGTCAAAATAATCTGGATAGTGCAAGAGAGAACATCCGAGGGGTGGCTTTATGTTAGCAGGCATTGCATGGTATACTTTATTGAACCTGGCTGAAATTTTTTGTATTGTCTCCCCTGGTTGTCTTTTTAACTGATTTTATTCCTTTATGATGAGAACTTTATTACCCATGACCACCCACCTATCTAGGAAGATTTGAGTGAACTGATGAAAATTAGTAATGCTTGTAGCTGGAAGGTCTTTAAACCAACTATTAATTTTTCCTTGTAATGATAAGGCAAACATTATAATATGCACATCATTTTCTTCTATTTCATAAAGGTCAAGTAAATCCTCAAGATTTTGGACGTGCTCTTCAGCGGTGACTTTAGAGCTTTCTCCATAAAATCTGGGTAATTTATTTTGAAGATTCGCAGGGAGGGCTTGGAAGATGGGAGGTAAAACCAGAGGCTTGTATCTTTCTGGGACCTTTGTGGATATAGGTAGTGTAAAAAGAGATTTATGATTGTTTGAGGTTTCAGCCAGAGTGGAAAAGGTAGCATGAGGCTCATGTTTTGCTAGGTTTTCCATAGGTGAATTTGGGGTAAGCACAGGTGTATAAGCCTGCTCATGGTCTGAACTTTGAGGCTTAGCTTTTCGAGGTTTGAGATATTTCCAATGATCAATGTAGATCTCATCGGTGTATTCTTGATCAGGCTCAAAGTAAGATAGAACATAGTTATATATAAAGACAATAATTTTTTGAATCCAATTAAGGCCTAAGTGCTTTTTCTTTCTAGGATGACTGGTCATGTTTTAGGTTCTTCCTCCAGTGGAGTCTTTAGGTCTATTGAGAGTTTTGGAGTCGCCAGGTGGATTTCTTTGAGATCTATGGTCCACCACCAACACTATCAAAGATGCTTTCGGGAAAAAGTTTTCTAGAAAAATTTAATATGAAGACTTGCAAGGAAGAGTGATTCACTTGGTTTTAATAGTTTTCTAGGCTATTTGGACAAGCTAATGGTTCTATGTGCAAGATTATTTCTGTTTATCTCCTATGTTTAGGTGAAGTCTTCTGAGTTGCTAAGTTATACTTAGTTTGTCACTGATTACAGAGTTTGCACCATAAGTTTTAAGTTTTTGGAAAGGATGAGTCAACATAAAGGTATGGTTTATGAATTTTTTGGTCTTTTATGGAGTTTTTAGGCCTACTAGAGGCTAGTGGAGTCGCCAGGTGGAACTTGGTTGTTTTTGTAAAGATGTAGCTATGGTCCACCACCAATAACTAGGGAAAAGCCAATCTGGGAATGTTTTGGGGTTTTCTAAGCTTTTGTGTAGCCTATGAGGTTTGGAAGAGTTTCCTATAATTGAATCATCATTTTTATAGTATGGTGAAAGAGCTAGCTTCTACTCTTCAAACAATACCTAAGTTTTCTAATTTTGACTGAGATTTTGAGGGATCCTAGGGGATACCGAGGATGTTTTGACTCAAAGTCCCACCTTGATTGCCATTATGTTAGTGTGGCGATGAGGTGGCTTAATCGGATAGTAGCCTAGAGTTTAGTAGTAAGGCCTACTGGAGGCTAGTGGAGTTACCAGGTGGATTTTTAATTGTTTTGAGGTATATGTGTCTGGTCCACCACCAGTATTGTCAAAAACCAATCTAAGGAAGTTTTTTGGGGTTTTTTTGAGTTTTTATGCACAACCTATGGTTCATTAGAGTGTTCTAAACCTGATTCATCACTTTTATAGGGTGGTGAAAACAAAAAGAGTTTACTCTAAATGATTTTATGTACTGCTCACCTATTTAAATTTTAAAGACTAATGAATCTACAAGAGTTTGCTAGACTGTTATGTACTCAGTTAGTCCCACCGTGATCGCCATTATGTTAGTGTGGCGATGAGGTGGCTAAATGGCAGGTATGTTTGAAGATAAGGGATTTTTGAAGTCCTAAAGTGTACTTAGATTGTCACTAACTTAGAGTCCCACTGTGATCGCCATTATGTTAGGGTCCTGTGATTTGGCTGATTGGCAAGCCAAATGAAAACGTAACATCAAACCAATCTTTGGAGCCCAAGGACCTAGCCTTCCTAGACTCAGAGAGGGCTCTCTCTATTTGTGTAAGGGATATCTTTGTGTTTGCTTATTGTGTTATGATTTTAGGCTAGTTATGAAGTAGGTTTTTTGGTTTTGGTTTTTAGGTTGTGAGGGATGAAACTGATCAAAGATATAAGATAGGTAAAAATATGTCAAATCAACTGGGCTATGGGGTCGAAGAGGTCAAGAAAGCTTTCAGATGGTGATACAAGGTTGTTGAAAGGCCGATTTGATTAGAGGTAAAATGGATCTTTGGGCAAAATGGAGTAAGATGGACATCAAGTTTGTGAATAACAAATGATTTCAAGCCTAACTAGTTTAATAACTGACATAAACATGGTAGGGAAAAACATTAATCATGAGAAATGTAACTTTAAGATAATTAATGCATAGAAATAAACATTCAAGCCATGCATAGAGATAAATAACTCTCTAAATTTAGGAAATGGCTATCAGACTTTGGGTAAATACATTTAAGATAAACAAGAAACTCAAATCACTATTTCGGAACACCTAAACACAGTACTTGAAGCTATTGGGCACTTTGCAAACAATATTGCATAGTCTTCGGCAAAGGGCAAGATCAGAACAAGACCTCCTTGGTTCAACAAATGACAATCTAATCAGTCAAAGAGAAGTTTCACAGATGGAGCTATGGCTAGCCATGAGTAAGTAGGGAATACCGTAAATCATACTTAGCATGCATAAAACCATGAATGAAACAAGAAAACAGTATTCTTAAGTTATTAAAGAGCATTCAAGAATTCTTTAATGTGACTAAGAATGAAGAAAACATGGAAGCTATGAAGAAACAGGAAATTTGAGGTGCCTCCAAGGGCATGTCTCAAATTTGTTCTCTACTGTCCTATAGCAAGCAATAAAATGGATTTATGAATGAAAAATAGGAAACAAAATAGAGAGAGAGACACTATACCATTCTACCAATTCATGGAATCCAACAACAATCCTATTTCATCATCCAAGAACATCCAAGAGACTATCTAAAAGCATGAGACAAGTATTTCTTCCAAAGCTTATATGACCATATATTGCTTCTATTCATCAAGTTCAGCCCTGTTTATAATAAAAGCCTTTGGAATATATAGGCCAAAGTGAGAAAAACCTCTTAGTTCAACTTGCAATCTCATTGGCCTATCCAAAATATCTTATTTTGTCCTTGAGGCTTTGCAAAGTCCAAGGCACAAAATATGTAATAAAATATCTCAAAAATGCTAAAAAAGGGAAATAAATTGACTTTTCATATAACTTATCATGTACAAAAATAGCTAAACGAACATGAGGAAAAGTCAGTTTTGAAAGGTTCAATTTTTACAAAAATACTCAAAAAATGCATCAGCAAAAAGTCCTTTGACTTGCCGGCAACTTTTGGAAGCCTTCCCGATGTCGAAATGAGGCTCATGATGGCTCGTTGGAAAGCTATAAGTGTCTAATTTCTGAAAATTTTTAGTTTTATCCAAATTGAACACTGAAAGTCCTCCAAAAATGGACTTGTGTGTAAAAAACTAGAAAATAGGGCTTGCTGATAAACGGGGCAGAGTGTAGAAAAAGTGAGTGTTTTTCGCCATTTTGGGGGAGAAAATGATCTTCAATTGTTCTAAAAGTAGCTGAGTATGTGTCCCTAAAATTATGGCATCCAATGATACCATTTTCATACTTTGATTATACCCCAAACTAAAATGGCGATTCCCATGAGTTTTGGCCAAAAACCCAAAAATGACAAAAAACCAAAATATGTTGAATTTCACCCAAAATTGGCGAGCATGTCCCTTAAGGGTTTTCAGCGACATTTTGTGAAGCAGAGGCAAAAATTTGGAGCCTTGAGGTGTCTTTCCTCAATTTTGGTGCCGGGTGCTTCCCTTTAACCTCCTTGAGTTTTTCTTGAGCATCCTTCAACTTCCGTTGGGAAAACTGATTGAGCTTTTTATAATGCCCGGTCATCCTCCGTTTAAGGTCCAAGTCCCTGTTTGCCTTCTCCAATTTCTTCTCCAAGTGATCATTAACTCTCTCAAGCCATGCTTCCCAATTTTTCTCTATCTCTTGTTCGAAAAATGTAGTGAGAGGGGTAGATTGGAGAAGGGCATATTCTTCTTCTTTTTGTTTCTCAAGGGCCCTTTTTAGCCCCACGGTTCTTGGCCTCTTTTGCCTAGGCTGATCTTCACCTTCACTTTCATCGAACTCACCTATGATTTATTCCAATCTCACCTGTGCTTTGGAGGCCTCCTTTTTTTATCATATGGCCCGTGTCTCATATACAGCCATATGGACACTCATCTGCTTGTTTTGGACTTGTAAAAAGTGATTGAAGTTCCTAGCTCTATGAAGATCAGTCCTCAAGGCATCAATTTGGCTTTCCCTATGGATCAAGAGATTTTCTAGGATCCAGGCTTCATTATAACTATCATCACTTTGGATTTGGGTGATGTTGAATTCCCTTTCCTGTTCATGACTACTTTCTTCCTTGTCCTTCCCTTTGCTTTGGGTGGCTCTTTTAGTCCTCTTCCTCTTGGAAAATTCAACCATGGGTTTCTTGGGCAGTTTTCCCTTGCTTCGGAGGGCCCTAATCACATTTGGAGTTACAACTCTAGGCACCCTTTTCTTTGATGTCTGGGGCTTGGCGACCTTTGAAGAAGAGAGTATAGCCCCTTGCCTAGGAGAGGCAGCTAGCACATGCTCCATGGGCTCTTTACCCTTGTCACTTTGCCCCTCATTTTTTCCACTGTCTTGGATTTCTTTATGGATTCCTTGGCTGTCCTTTTGCACTTCCTTTTGAGGGCTCTCCTCCTCACTATGTTGCACATCTTCATGCTGCTGCCCCTCTTCTTCTTGAGGTTTATGTTCCTTTTTAGGAGGCTGTTGTGCATCACCTTGAGGCTGCCTCTGCTCATCATGCTGTAGTTGTTGTGTATCATGTTGTGGCTGCCCCTGTTCAGCATCTTTATGAGTCTGCTCACCCTCACTTTGTTGCATATCCTCATGCTGCTATCCTTCATCATCTTCCTCATCATACCCTTGCTATTATGTCTCACTGTGATGCTGTTCATCAACACTTTCTTCTTCATCCCCTTGATGCCATGTTTCATCCTGCTGCTGCTCATCATTACTTTCCTCTTCCTGCTCATGTTCTTCTTCCTCATCACGGTCATGCTCTTCTCCCTCTTCAGGCTCTTTTGTTTTCTCTGTGGTAAACTTAAGATTCTTGGGAATAGGTCTTCTAGAATAAGGCAAAGGATGGTGAGTAGGAGGTGTAGGGGATGTATGAACTGAAGGGACAGTGGAGAAATCTGGATGGGTGATGAAAGTATCCCAAGAGACCTCCCTCTTTTCAAGCTAATGAATAATGATGACTTTGATTAGAGAGTGATGGAAGAGGCAGGCTGTTTGCTGTGAAGGAGGCTTTTTGTGAACAGTGGAGGCCATTTTCTCAATGCTCCTGTGTAAGAAGAAAGGAAGATTTAGCAACTCGGCCCTTGTGAAATGCATGAGCATTTAAATGTGATAGGCATAGACTCGAGAGAATCTTCCCTCACAAGTGAAGTATTTCATGATGCTTTTCATGAGGGGGGCATAGCTAGTCAAAAGATATGAGAAAGGGAAAATGGAAGGACATGAATCTCTGTGCTCAGGCTTTAGAAAGGGCTTGTATTCTTCTGAGTCTATGTGGCTTTGTTTAAACCACTTCTCCCCAACATAAGGGATTTTAGTGGCCTTGGAGAGGGACCTTGGAGAGAATTTGAAAGCAAGGCCTGCTAGTTGGAAATGCTTGTCTTGAAACCTCAAAGTGAAATGATGTGTCAAAAGAGAAAAGCTCTTCACCTCTTGCACTCTTTGAAAAAAATCTAAACACCCAACCTCATGGAAATTGAACAAGATTGATGGGTGGGCATTCACTTCTTCAGTGGAAACAGGCTCAAATCTTTTATGCAAGCCACTCCTACTATCCTGCCTGGGGGGCATCTTGTTTTGAATTCTCTCTGCAACACCAAGCTGCCTCAAATGGATTTTGAAATTATTTCTCAAACACAACTCTGTCCTCTTTGTTAGTCACTGTTTGACCAAGGCGAATTGCCTCAAATGCTGTGTGAAATGGTTCTATAATATCAGCTCTCTGCTCCTTACAAATCACTGCTTGTCCTCCTTTGTATGCCAATCAACAAATAGTTATCAAATAAAAAGGTACACACAGTCAAATGATTACTGTGTTTGGATAAGGTCACAAAGCTCTTTTGTGTTTTGGTGTAAGCAAGACAGCCTTGTAGAAAACAAAACACCCCTCCCAATCAAAAACACTCCTCTTGTTCTTCACTGTTTTACATACACAGTTAGACAAAACATCTTCAAATTGAATTAACAGCTTCACTCACCATATTCTATTTCATGGATCAAAGGAGGCAGCCCTAGTTTCACTATTTTTCCACATAGAGAGGACTTTCAGAAGGGATAAAGTATTTTAGGCTTGATCACTATTTTCTTTTTACAAAACTGTTTCTCTACTTGTCTCTTATACCCAGGTAACAAAAAACACTCTCAAATGATTTTGCATAACCTCTCACCACACTTTTTATGGGACAAAAGAAGGTAGCAATAGTTTCACTGTTTCACTTATTCAAAAGGAGACATTCTTTGAAGGTGACAAGGAATTCAAACTAAGACTACTGCTTTTAACATAGGCTCATTGATGTCACCTCACCATCACTGTGTTTTCCTTACAACCACTACTTTACCTTCTGATCATTGTTTTCACCATACACTTGGTTGACAAAGGTTAGCTTTTCCCTATCACAGTTAAGGCACCTCTAACAATTTGAAAAAACCTCTAATACTGTGTATATTTTGACTTGAAGGTAGTGTTATGTTTTAGCACTGTTTTGATGGCAGTTTTAGGCTCTTTGAAGCTAAAATGAACACTCTACTAGCCTCCCACTGTAGTAATCTTCTTCAGACTATTTACCCAAAAAACCTTGATTTATACCAAAGAGCTTCATTTTTTCAATCACCATCTAGCAGCTCGAATATATCAAGGAGGTAAATGAGAATAGCTTGAAGATGGATGGAAGCCTTGGTTGAAGAGCTTGAGCAGCTTCCAGAGCTTGTTGGAGGCGTTTTGATTGTTAAAACATGCACGACACATTCAAAAGGGAAGGTGTCGCGCAATAGACAAGGTGTCGGGTCGATGATGGGCAGTCGTGACCGGCACCTACAGGCACGCCACGTGCTGCTACAGGTGCACCGCGCAGCAATACAACCTCTTTGTAAACTTGCTCCTGAACGCACCTCACGCTTTTCCAGGTGCGCCGCACAGTCTCCAAGCTTTAAATTCTGCAAATTTTCACTCAAGAACTCCTTGTTTCGGTCAAAGAGCAACATAGGGGAGTGTTGCTCACGTTTTGAAATGTAAATAGAGCTTGCAACGGTCATTTCAACTTATTTTGAAAGCAAAAAAGGTCGGAGTCCTTTTTACGTTTGCTTGGTGAGGGTTCTTGAAAATGTTTTGAAAAGGCCTTTTCTTTAAACAAAACTTGAATCCCTGTCCTTTTAAAACATAACCGAAACTCTTTTTTGTTCAAATAAATGACATAGTGGCAAGAACCACTTCCTTTATAGAGATAACCCCTTTTTGAAGCAAAACAACCCTTTTAAGAATTAAAAACTTTCCACTATTTCTCACTAAGGAATGAGACATTGTTTTCTTTTTGATATCTGTACTGTGGAAAGAAATTCAGCTCCGAGCCATGTGAATGACTGTAGGTGTGCCTTTTGAATGATACTTCCTTTTTTAATGGGGGAAAAACTTAGCTGCAATTAATATATCCTCTTTCCACCTCTTGTCTTTGTGTTGTTAATTTGTGAAGTCCCTTTTAGAAAACACAACTTAGGTTACCTCTTTGTCACTTTTGACAAGTTTGAAAAAGATTTTTATGAATAGGAAGAGCAACACATTTTTGAATATCAACGTCACTCAGTGTTTTTCTCATTGAAAAAGGACACCTGTTGAAAGACACATTGTGATATGTGAGGTTTTATTTGACATTTTTTAAGGGGGTAGCTCAACCTTTTAAAACTCAAACTGATAGTTTTTGCACCTGATGCTTTGAAGGTGGTCATGCCCACTGTGAAGCTGATTGAACTGGCAGGCGCTGCTCTGAGTCTCTCTTGACTGTGAGTGAAGAACCTTACCTATGTTTGTAAATGAAAAAATCTGTTATAAATAGCTTCCATCATCAAGGAAACTGACAAACCCTGGATTGCTAAAGTAACGAGTCTTCAACTTTTATGGAGATAAAATAGGGGATGATGAACTGAAGTTTGAAATGTGAACATGGGAAGGTTGTCCCTTTGTTCTTCTGTGAAGGAGTTCTGAAAGAAACATGAATTTTCATTCATTTCACCCTTTTTGAGAGCAGCCCCTTTTGAAATCTTTGACACATGTAATAATTGCTTTTCATCCTCAAACAATGGTGAGTCCTTTACTTTGTTTATGAAGGAGGCCTATTTTTTACAGATGTCTAGTTTTCTTTTCAACCTCTGTCTCTACCAAATGAAGAATTTTTGATGAAAATACTGATAGTGGTTTCCTTTATACTTGATGGCAGAAGTCAGTTTGAGACCAAGACTGTTTGAGTCCTTTGGCCATCTGCTTAAAAATATTTCTTCATTGATAATCAACCCATTAGCTTCTCATTTTAATTAAATAACAGTGAAACTTATGTAAATAATTTTTAAAAGCACCACTGATTTGCCCCTGGTTTTAACACTATTTTTATTTAGAAAACCTCAGTTGTTGTCTCACTGTACCTAAAATTTTCCTTTACAGTTTAGTGAAAAACTTAAAATCAAACTTTATCCCTGGCCCTCTGCTTATGGATGAAGGAGGCCTTCTTAGTCTTCAACCCTTTGCTTATAAAATGAAGGAGGTTTTCTCAGTGATGCCATTTCATCAGCTTTTAACAGGGTTATTTTTCCTTTCACTTCCTTTTCATGCTTTGACTGTGATTGCAGGAGCTTAATGAAACAACTCTTTGTCCTGTGGCTGCATCCCAGGCTCAAAATCACATGAGAAGCAGCTATCTTCTCATGAATACTGTTTTCTGGGAAGGTGGTGCACTTCTACACTTGAAAGATCTATTGAAACAATGTAAAACCACCTAATATCAGTTTGACCTATGGCACATGCATTACTGAGACTTCAGGGCTTGTTAGTGGCACGACTTAACGGTCTAACCAACTTTATTTGTAGAATAGGAAGGTCTGCTATGATTGGTCTATAGTAGATAGAGGTTCTTTGGCTTTAGGATAGTTTGCCAAGGGAGAAATGCCTAAAGCGCCACTACCTAACTTAGGGGAGACTTATTCGATAGATTT
Source organism: Pinus albicaulis (assembly GCA_034641835.2). Classification (NCBI taxonomy): domain Eukaryota; kingdom Viridiplantae; phylum Streptophyta; class Pinopsida; order Pinales; family Pinaceae; genus Pinus; species Pinus albicaulis. Next base: position 484,441,897 of record CM076572.1, read on the forward strand.
GGATTGTTTTCTTTAGAGCTGGTGGACAGGCTAGTAAGGCTAAGGCTAGATAGGGCTTGATAATGAGGTTTCATCTCGTCATAGGTGGATTGAAAAGGTAGGAGGGAAAAAATGTTTATGGGTGTTTTCCAGCTGGAAAATTTGACAATTTTTTAGATCAGCTGCTAGAAAACTTGGCTGTTACAACTAGTCATCACCAACAAGTGAAAAATACTGATGAATAACACCTTCCTTTTGAGAGAAGCCACATGCAATGAATCTTGCCTTGAAATTTTCAGCACTACCATGAGATCCATGCTTGATCTTATAGAGCCATTTCGAGGTGAATACTTCTTTTTCCTCTGGTCTCAGAACTACATCCCATACATCATTCTTCATAATGGAATCACATTCTGTGTGCATAGCATCCTTCCAGACTTGATGCTTTACAACTTCTTCAAAAGATCCAGGCTTAGATTATACGATTGTACTCATGGCTGCTAGATACCCTTGGTATCTATTTGACTTCTTGCTTTCACAGAATGTCCCCCTTGGGGCCATATGATTCTCGACATCCTCGAGAGCATCCCTGAGCCATGATGGTCTTTTCCTCATTGAAGAAGGTGGATCAATAGGTTCCATCGGTCCTTCAACATCGGGCATCATCTCATCCTTCGGTTCTTCTTGATTTCCAGGCCTTACTTCATGGTCTTCCTCGGATCTCGTAAGATTAATTAATTTCTGTAGGGAAGCATATTCGTCAAAGGTAACATCATGACATATCTCCACTTCCCTTTGACCAGGAACATAGACTCTATAGGCCTTTGAAGTTTCACTATAGCCCACAAACATTCCCTTCTTTCAAGAAGCATCCTGCTTACTCCTCTTCTCCTTTGGCACAAGAAAATAAACAGGACATCCAAACACTCTAAAATGTGAGACATTAAGTTTCTTACTAGAGAAAACCTCTTCGGGAGTTTTGGAGTCGAGAGTAGAATGAGAGCATAGGTTTTTTATGTACACAAAAGTGTTTACAACTTCTCCCCACAGAAACTCAGAAGACCTTGGTCACATAGCATGGCATGGGAAACTTCCACAATGGTCCTGTTATTTATTTTAGCAAATCCATTATGCTCACGAGTATATAGATTCGTGGTCTCCCTCTTGATGCTAGCTTCTCTGCAAAATTTCTTGAACTCGTTCATCTCATATTCATTGCCATTATCGGTCCCCAATATCTTAATCTTATTCCCTATTGAATTTTCCACCAAGAATTTGAAGATACAGAACCACATGAAAGCCTCATCCTTATTCTTCAAGAATTATATCCATTTTTTACGAGAGAAGTCATCTATGAACATCATATAATAAGGATATCCTCCCAAGGATGTCATGGGAAACATACCAGATAGATTAGAATGTATCAGTTGCAAGACATCAGATGTCTTTGAGACACTTGAGGGGAAAGGTCCCCTTGTATTCTTTCCTTCAGCACAACCCTGACATACACCTTCATGATCATTTGTAAACTCAGACATCCTCGTCACCACCTTCCTTTGTTCAGGAAGGGCTTTGTAGTGAAGGTGAAAACCTCTAGGGCCATAGTTCAGTTTGTTGGATAGTATCACATTTCATCACTCCCAGTAGACTTCCTCCAACCTGGTATAGTGTATGAAATCTAAACCCAATCGTGATAGCTTCCTTGAAACTCTTCTTCCAGATATGCACCTTCCCATCAATGAATGCCACATTGAAACCTTTGTATTCCATGGCTGAAATAGACAGAAGGTTCTTCTTCAAATTAGGTACATATAGTACATCCTTCAAGTGAAGGAATTGACCTTGAGACAAGTGGAGGGTCACAGTCCTTGTCCCTTTCATGGGATATGTGGCATTATCTCCAAGGATAATTTTCAGATTAAAATCCTTCTCAACCATGTTAGAAAGTGCTTCCTTGAACCCAGTGATGTGCCTTGAGGCACCACTATCTATCAGCCAGACATCCATAGTGTCGAGTGGAAGTGCAGCAGAGACAAAAGATACAAGAATGAATTCATTTCTTTTATCATCAACAACATTTGATTCCTCATACCTGGAATTTCTCGACCTTTTGAAAGGTTTCCCATTTCCAATAGATGGAGCCTTCCTCTTCCCTTTGAACATGTTGTTCCTTTGATTTCTATTCCTCCGGTTGTTGTTGTTGTCATCGTCATTGGGAGAATCCTTCTTGAAAGGGCATTATCTAGCATATTGGTCGGTCTTGTGACATGTGTAACATTTTCATTTCTTTCCTTGGGCCCCTGCTCTTCCTTTGTTCCTCAAACCACCAAATTTATTCTTCTTAGCATGAGTAGTGAAGGAAAAATTTCCTTCATTTTCATAATCCTTCATCCTTGTCTCTTCTTGTATGCATCTCGATAGTACTTCGTCAAAATCAGGTATCACATTGTTATTGAGAATGGTAGTATTGAATACATGCCATTTGGATGAGGGACCACCAAGTGTAGTGAGAACCATTTCTCGATCAGCTATTGTCTCCCCAATAGCCAAAATATTATTTTTGATTTCAATCAACTTTAGAAAATATGATTGAACAGATTCATCCCTGCCTTTATTTAGATTCTTTAGTTGGTTCTTGAAGAAAAGGACTTGATTTTCATTATTGGCCTTGAACATGTTGACCAACTTATCATACATCTCCTTGGATGTGTGTAGCTTAGATATGTAGGCCACTAGAATCTTTTGAATTAAATCTCAAATCATTAGATTTTCTTTGATTTCCCCCTTCTTATATTTTGACTTGGTGGCAGCAGGTGCAGTGGATGGAGGCTCTTAGATTTTACCCTACACATCATCCATGACATCTTGGTCTTCCAACATAAGATCCAATGTCATATTCCAGGCATGGAAGTCTTCCTTCCCAGTTAGTTTTTCATCAGCTTTAAAGCCATTATAGTTTGAGGTACCCATTCTCTTCTTTGGTGATTGCTACAAACTTGGGCTTTGTCTTCACCTCAGTTATGATACCATGTAAATTTTCATAGATGTTCTATGCTTGATGAAAATTTAATTTTATTCCCAATATCAAACAAAAAATACATAAACAAGAAAGTAAAATGTTGATAGAACATACCATTAGATTGACAGAAGACAAGCCAAAAATGTACTTAACTTGATAAGCAAAATATATGTGTGGTGGTACGTTATGGAGATTAGTAGGATGCTTCAACCAGAAAAGTCTCAATACGGTCAGCCAACTAGAAGTCTCACACAACCCTCTCGGAAAACTATATCAGTCAACCCAAATTCAATGAAAGTCAACGATATCCCAGTCAACGGTCAACGAAAAATAGCAGCAACAAAAATTCAACACAACCCCGTCAAAGCCAACGATCAACCTCGATTTCTGTGCTAATAATTGCAGACTGCAAAAATCATAATTTTGACCAAGATTGGGGTCCGTTTGACCATGTGTTGACCAATGTCAATGCTGGAAAACTCTACGCTAAAAACCCTAGGTTGAAAACATAAATTCTCCTTGCTACAATTTTCCCACGTGTGGAGAAGAAGAGACTCCAAGTGATTATCGAAGCATAATATGAGGAGAGATAATGTATGATGATGTGATGGATGAAAATTACCTCCAACTTTGACCTATTTATATCCATCAGTGAGGGTGTGTGACACAACTGCTAGGGCTTCAAGCCTACATTTCATTTATGGCCGACCTACACATATTTTGAATAAATTCAAAATAGATGTTCTGCTCATCAGATCAAGATGATATTTAGATCGATATTGCACCTCTCTGAAAGAGGAATCCAATAAAAATATTGGCATCTTCAGTTGAGAATCACAACATGAATTTTGGACCTATTTGTCCAAAATTAACACCATTTGAATGATTACCTTATGTCATGGCACAAGAAATTTGACCAGACAATGTTGTGGCACATGGAATGCAATGAGCCAACGATGTGGCTTAAGGAATTCCATTAGCTAACACCAAGGCACAAGGATTATTATATTAGCAGTGCATCAATGCTAAATTAATTTTCAATGCCTAAATAATTTCACACACATTGAGGTTTATCCATACAGTTTCAATATCTTATGGTACTCTTCCATTTTTCTTTGTTACTTGGGAAAAAGAGATTGATTTCCCTTCATCAATACTCCCATATCAAAAATTCTTTCAATTTCCTTTAATGCATAAGGCCATGGTTTTAAGAAATCATTAAGGGATATGAAAGAAATAATCTTGTGGATAATCATGCAATTAAATTCGCCCTTTGAATGAGTTCTACGCAATTTTCTTTCTTTGCTTAGTATGCCCTCTATCTCAGTAATGACTATTATGATTTCATGGAGGGACCTAAGGTACATCCCAATTTTTAAATTCAACTTATTACCATTACCATTAAAAGGAAAGACGTAGACAGGACTTGTCAATAGTATCCTATTCCAACTACCTCCAATATCATAAGGACATTTTATTGAAGAATGAATAATTATTTACATGGTAAATGAAATTGTTTAAAGGAAAGAACATTGTTCAACATAAATTTTTAAATATTATAGAGACAGAAATATTAAATTCATCCTCTCAAGATATATGATATACATTGGTCAAATTGCATATAGGATCTAGAATAATTTTCTTATTGGATGAATTACATGAGTCATTTTAGAGGCCATCATAGAAGGATCTCCATGAGTTTTACATTATAGTTTGTGACCTTGATTCCAATGCTTGGTTTTTAATTCCAAAGGGTTTACATTCTACTTTGTGACTTTCATTCCAATCCTTGGTTTGGCATTCCAAAGAGTAGTTCCTTTTCTTTTGAACTATGTTCAAAACGATATGTCTCAATGACCTTTGTATAGCCAACAAATTCCTAGCGCAATTTCACAAGGCCATGGTCATGGTCTTTTAATGTTTAATTTAACAATTCAAAAACCTACATTGGAATTTATATCAAAATGAAAATCATGAGTTCCATATTTTTTATAAGTCCAAGAATGAAAGATGAAGTATCGAAGGATAACGTACAAAACTTGTATAGTTAGAATAATGTATCATGACCATGGTTCATTCGTGAATTGCATTCGGTAATGATTGGGGCATTTCAAATAGTTGGTATAATCATCATCATCCTAATATATAATCATCCATTAAAATTTGGAAAATAAATGGGGGCCCAAAATTTTAAATGTATAGGGTGAAAATTTTAAGGGGGTGTTGTAGCTACTACAACAATTGACGAACCATTCCAATATCTCTCTCTTTTTCCTTTCGAAAGATAGAGTCTTAATAGTGATTTGAATAAGTATTGAATGGAAATAATGGGTAATTATTTGAGCTACCTTACCAGTTACAGATCTACCATCTTTCTATTTCATAGTTAGGTCCTGTAAATATTTATCTACCAAAAAAATAGTTCACATGCATAAGTCTTTGACGACAACACAAATGACAAGATAGTGGGATTATTATGTTTAGAAATTTAAATGAGTTTCTAGTGTTGTGCCACTGCCAATAAGTTTTCATATCCCCAATATATTCACTCAAGAAATCACAAGCATTAGTTTTCTGCCAATGAGAATCCATAGCCATGACAAAGTTGCTTGCATCACATCTATGCGTAGGAAGCATTTCTCATGACTTTACCCTATCATTTGTTTTCTATTTACGTGAAAGTTTGCATAATTTAAATATTTTGACACCAGGGTGGATGAGGTATCCCATCTTATTTTACAAGAAGAGAGGTTGTTCCTTGTTTTACAGAAACTAAATAATTTATGACTTAGGTTTTCCCTCTTGCCATACCTCCACATCATGTCCCCAACTTATAGTTTAGACATGATTTGAGGATCAAACCGAAAACAAATTTCAAGTTATGGATTTATGTTATGTGAAATTATTAGATTTATCCATGAGTATCAACTCATATTTTCCTCGTTAAAATCTATACTCATGGAAAATATATCTAGAAAATAGTTCAATGAGGAAGTCTGCAAGTGATTTCCTCTTGGAGAAACCACACACACACATAATTTTTGGGTTTCATCATTTAGGTTATATGGCCCCAATGGAAGCTCTCTATGGTTTTATTCATGTACAAATTTTGAAAAGAAAAGGAAATGTAGGAAAACAATGCTTAAATAGAAAAGGAAAAGAGTAACGTAATGGAAACTAAAGTTACATGCAGTGAAAGATAAAAAGTAATGCTAGAAAAAATGTTGAGTGAAAAATAAATGAATGATGAAATGAATGAAAAAAAATTAAATGAAACGTAAGAGAAAAAGCAATGCAAAGGAATAAATTTAAATGTACAATGAATTGGGATTAATTACATGTAGCGATTAATTGAAACTACGTGTGAAAGAAAACACAATGCAAGGTATGAAAATAGCTAAGAAAGAAAACTACCATGCGTAATTAATCTAGTAAGAAAGATAAATTAAAAAGATCCTAAACCTAATCTAAGTCAAGAGGAGATCGATATCATGTTAGATCTATCTATCAATGGAGCCATTCGAGTTGCTCTTGACCTGCAAATGAATCGATATACGTGATCAGTACCAATATAAAGAAATGTGAAAAGTAGATGTATTTAGCTTTGTAACATGCACAGGAGAGAGAAGGTCTTGCTTACTGGAAGTAGAGTTTTACAAAAATTATTCTTCTAACCAAGCCACAATTCTATATTGATATACATAATGATAAACTTGAAAACCTTGGAAACATTTCAAATATGAGTATTCTTTCAATGAAACAATGTTATGAACAAAATACTATGGAAAAACCCTAACATGATCTATTTAATGAATTTCATCAAGATTGTGAGGTCTTGACAGAACTATCAGTGAGATTTGAAGTGCCTCATTCTCCGGACAAGTCTCTAAACCCTCAAATGTTTTAAAATAAAATTTTGTGGGCTTAGTGAGATTAACAAATGTATGTGGAAAAACATGATCAGATGTAGTAGCGAGATCATTAATAACTAGATGTTAGTTTTTAGAACCATTGGTTTTATTAAACATTTTGCTTTCTCTTGGGTGATCGTTTAAAACATAAGACTCTTCATTGATCAAGAGTAGAAATAAAACAACTAGAGGGTCATCCTAAATATCCTGAGTGATGGAATTATATTCTTCCCATGCAGTGGATTGGAGATCAAAAGAGAAATAAGAAGTAGTCTCATTATTTTTCTCTTCAATAAGACCTTATTTCCTTGTCTCTGATTAACCTCATATTTAGTAGAATGGGAATCTAAAGGACTTGTAATAACATGTTGTGTAGCAAATTCATCAAAAAAATCAAGAAATGAGTAGTGAGTTGTGGACGAAATAAGATGGAAATACTCTTGTGAATAAACCTCAATTCTCATCAAATATGTTATGAAAACATCTCCCAAAATAGAAGAAAAGAGAGATCAACGCCTTAGAAATAAGCCACTTCGAGGGGGAAACCTCCTTTACATTACATAAATTAACAATTCTTGGATGATACAAATGAAAAAACCTCATTTTTATATATAGGAGTCCAATGGGTCACAATATAATCCTAGCCGGCATAACAATAGCAACATAAGGGCACACGAATAACAATAGTGGGCTTCTATGGGGCACAATAATGATATGGGGACTACATGGAAAAAACAATGAAAATAAGGGAGTTATACTAACAATAACAATAAGGGGATACACTAGTATTATAGGGACCTAAAATGCCCTTCTCATTCAAACAAGTGTTGTCCTCAACTCTTGGTTATTTTTCTATGCTTCTGTATAAAAATTTCATCCTCCCATGTGGAATATTCAGTGGGTAAGTTCTTCCACTCGCTGAGATACTCTATAATTGATTGATTTTTTAGTTTTTGAGCTCTTGTTTGTGTGACTTCTTCAGAGCTTCTTTCGCTGCGATGTTGATCTTCATGTTGTTTCATTCGATTCTGTACCAAAGTTAGGTTATTCTTTGAGAGTTGGGGAACTTGATTTTGATGCTTGATGTGATCTTCCACTACTTTATCATCCATATTAGATTTCATTTGGTCCTTCAAACCATCCCACTTAGCCTCCATGTCTACTTTTAAACCATCTATGGCATCTTTGGTTGTTCTTTATAAGATCAAATTTTTTTGCACTTGGTACCGTAATTTTGATATATCATACTGCAATCCTTCCTCTTCATGCATTATAGTAGAGCTTTCTGAGTGATTAATGGGTATGGAATTATTTTTGGGAGGAATTATATAACTTAGTACTAATATATATGCTTCAATATGCCCTTGGAATCACTTCAAACTGATTTTTGAAACAAATTTTATGCAACCTTGTTTAAAAAATACACACAATTTTCTTGTTTTTTAGGAGGTCTATATTGAACCTGATTTATATCTCTTATTTCGGATCTTCAAAATCTAAATTTCTATCCTATATTATCCCTCTGAGTCCTCTTTCCAATTCCATAGGTTAGACCTGATTTGTATTCTTCAAGCCAAAGTTAGGCCAATCTCCCACAATGACCTAATTATGGACTAGTTCAATAGAGTGAACTTGTATGGGGTGCCACATGTCATTGTTTCCTCCTCCGGCTCTGAAATTGATACAAAGGAAACCAAATTTCGTGTTATTTCAGCCACTTTATACATAATTCCAATCCTATGCTCATAGAGAGAGTGATGAAAATTTTCCCAAGGTCACCTCTTTTAGATGAAAATGGGGAGCCTGCAAAAACCCTAACTTCCACAGATCATATCTCCGAAAATATTGCAAACCAAGATATGAAATTTTTACACAAATTTCCTTGGGATTTATTTGAAAATGTTTTTTTTTTTAGCTTCTGAACCTTCGTAGAAAAAAAATTATAGCAAAAATTCCACGATGACCTATTTGAAACAGCGAAACCCTAGAATCCAAAGATCTGATACCAAATGTTATGAAACTAGCTCCCAAAATATAAGAAAAGAGAGATAAAATCCTTATAAATAAGCCACTTCGATGGGGAACCCTCCTTTGCATTAAATAAATGAAAAATTATTGGATGATACAAATGAAAAAACCTCCTTTCTATATATAGGAGCCCAATGGGTCACAATGATATCATAGTCGACATAACAATAACAGTGTAAGGGCACAACAATAACAATAGTGGGCTTCTATGGGGCATAATAATAAAAATATGGGGACTACATGGGAAAAACAATGACAATAAGGGGGTTACACTAAAAATAACAATAAGGGGACACACTAGTATTATAGGGACCTAAGAAAATATGACTCCAAATGTAGGTTATGTGCATTTATACCTTCTTGAGGAATAAACTGATCAACACACATTCTATGCTCTATGGAATTATTTGAACACCCATTGATATTCAAGTCAATGTCTTGGTCATTCCAGGGAGAGTCAAAAACAATTTCTAATATACGTTCAATGAGATTATATTGAATCTCATTAGAATGAAAAAGAAAATATGGTTTACCAATTTCATTTTCAACTTGTCTTACTTCTAAGGAATTTAATGTAGCTTGTAAAAAAAAAATGCTCCTTTTCATTTAAAATTTCTTCATTACTGGGTTTATTGATACCCAAAATTTCATTGTTTGCACAAGAAATCCTTTCATTGGGTCATGAAGATGGAGGATGAGAATTGCTAATGGTGACAATTTCTTCCTCTAAGCCATTATTTTTTCCTTGAATCACAGTTGAAAAAAGAGACAAAAGTTGTCATGACAAAAGTAGGCATAAGATTTTACTTATTGGTAAATGGCATATTCTTAATATCAAATTTTGATTAATTGTTAATATTTAATTCATATTTAAATATTTTTCAATTGATGCCAATCCACATCTCTCTCAGGAAATATATAACAAAGATTAAGAAATCTATATGGTAAATATTTCAATGATTCATATAGTTTCATTCTAAGCTCATCGATCCTTTTAAATAATTTCTCAAGACTATAATTTTTGAAAGAATATTGAAAATCTTTAATGAATTTCTCTAATGAATGAATAGATGTGGTTGGAAATATTTGGAACTAGGATTCTACATGACCTTCAAAATTTGGAGTGAAATTTATGCATATTACACTTACATGATGCACCATTAGAGATACAACTTTTAAGAAATTTGAGGATATCGTAGATGCAGATATTTTACCTTCACTATCAAACTTACTTTTGACAAGAGATTAAATATCTCGATAGAATTTCTAAAACCTAACTTTCCATAAATACAACTCCAAATAGGGATTTGTGAAGGAGCAATTTTAAAATCAAAATGAACATGTATGCTCCACAAGGTCATCTTATCATATTCCCTCCTTTTAGCACCAAAATTATTGAAGGGGAAAAAATGCACCACCAATGGTAAGCAGATATCCCTCATGTGAATTCCCAATTACACCTCACATCATTTGGGATCGGAGTCCCATCCGGTATGTGGGCTCGGCTACCACCATGTTTGTGTATTTATCTTGGATCTTGAGTGAAGATATGTTAATGCGGGGCATATACGAAATACCCAAAGGGTGAGGATGAGTCAACCTACAAATGATAAACTTGAACTGAAAAGTATAAGAATATATTAACAAAACATAAAGAAGAAGAACATCTCAAAAGGGATTTTTTAATGAAAAACATATAAGACATACAAGTATAAAAGACTACTAGAAATTGTTTGAAAATTAGTTCACGATTGATTACTAGTGTAATGAATGGAATGAAAGGGATAAGATTCAGAAAACATATGAGAAATAATCCATGAATTAGTTATCCAACATAGAACTCATGTGAAAGAAAACACACACATAATATAAGTATTGAATAGCCATTACAAGCACCATGAATGTGCACGAGAATTTATGCCAAGAGTAGATACTATTAATGATATTGTTACAATTGAAAGTACATGTGCCAAAATCCTATAAAAATATAATAGTGGAAGGTAGGTTGCTCATATCATCTCCAAAATAAGCCCCTAGCTTCACCAAAACTTAGAATAAAATCCCAATAGCAAGAGTGTTTAAAGCTACCTAAGTACTAACAGTTATCTCAATGATAAAAGACTCAAGTACTAAAAGCCCCAAAATAAACCCCTAGCCTCACCACAACTTAGTATAAAATCCCAAGAGAAAGAGTGCTTAGAGATACCTAAGTGCTAACAACTATATCAATGCTAAAAATCTCAATTGCTAAAAGCCCTTATGTTTGAGGTATGAAGATATATTTATACAAATGAGTAGGTGACCCTTCACTGACCCCATGACCTTTCAATTACTATTGAATTGTAATATTAATACTTATTGTTACATGATTTTTGGTATTTTTCCGTTTTATAATTATGAAAAAATATATTTACAACATGATAAAAGATAAATCATGAGGTTTCCAAGCAAGTTTTGATACAAACTTCTATTCTACATCGGGAGAAAAATATTGATATTATTTATTTCGAGCTTGTATGGGTTTTTGAACAAGGATTATGCCATCTACTTTTTGTGATATAATTCCATTTACTTTTTGTTGCACTATTTGTTGAGTAAGGTAATCTCGAGACTAGCACTAGGACCCCACAACTTTACTGACATGGTGAGATAAATAGTATAACTATGTGAAATATGGGAAATCATATGGAACTACCCTATAATACCCTACCTAGTTATTGAATGCATCTCTACTTGATTCATTATTCCTATTTCAATGAAAATAATATTTCGAATCTTTCAAACTTACTTCCCTATGGTCGCATTTTTTAACCATGTTTTCATTATAGAAGCCATACTTAAATTTTGTTGTAATTTTTTCAACCCATTATGTCTTGTTGTTATTTTCCAATAATATATCACATAGATATTTAAGAGATTCATGGGAAACTGGTATAAAATAAATGTGCAATATTTTTTCAAAGTAGTCAAACTCCAACACGATTCCATTTATCTCTAACGACTTTAAATATTTTTTTTATTTTCACTAAAAATACTAATTAATGTACCCACTAATCCCTTTACAAGAATTATTAATGTCTTCTCAAGAAATGGCTTAAATACGGCATGCACCTCTTCTTGCACCACAACCAAGGGATGTAATAACTCCATAGTTTTTTGTGTAACCAGCTCCAAAAATATAAGAAAAGAGATATCAACGCCTTAGAAATAAGCCACTTCGAGGGGGCAACCTCCAATACATTACATATATGAACAATTCTTGGATGATACAATTTACAAAACCTCCTTTCTATATATAGGAGTCTATGGGGCCATAATGTAATCCTAGTGGGCCATAATGTAATCCTAGCCAACCTAACAATAATAATTTAAGGGCACAATAATAACAATATGGGGGTTACAAGGGTACAATAATAACAATAAGGGGGTTACACTAACAACAATAACGGACTATACTAGTAATATAGAGACCTAACATGCCCCTCTCCTTCAAAAAAGTGTTGTCCTCAATGCTTGAGTAGCTCTGGCTTCTTCCGTATAAAATTCTCATCCTCATGTAGAATCTTCAGTGGGTAAGTTCTTCCACTTGATGAGATACTCTGAAATTGATCGATTCCGTAGCTGTTGAGTTCTTGTTTCTGTGACCTCTTCAGGTTCCAATATGATTTTTCCTTCTTCATCAAGTTTTGGCAATATTGTTTGAACTGGAATATTTTCAATTATAACCTTATTTAAGCATGAAACATGGAAAACTGGATGCACTCGCGAAGAAGCAGGAAGCTCCAATTTGTATGCCATAGTACCAATCTTTTGCAACACCTCGTAAGGACCATATTACTTTGGCGATAATTTATTATCCTTCTTAGCTTGCTTGAGGGACATTTGTTTGTATGGTTGTAGCCGTAAAAATACCCAATCTCCTACATCAAAACTTCTCTCACTACGATGTTGATTTGCCTGTTGTTTCATTCGGTTTTGTGCCAAATTCAAGTTATCCTTTAAGAGTTGGAGAACTTATTGTTGATTCTCGATGTGATCTTCCAATGCTTGAACCTTCTAATTTTCCCTTCAATATGATGTGATGGATGGTGGATGATATCCATAAAGTTCCATAAATGGGGTCATTTTTGTTGCAGTATGGAAGGAAGTGTTATACCACCATTCGGTAAGAGGTAACCACTTGACCCATTGTGTTTGTTTATTAGATACAAAACAACGAAGATATCCTTCCAAACATTTATTTAATATCTCAGATTGACTATTAGATTGAGGATGATAAGATGAGCTATGAGCTAATTGAATACCCAAACAAGAAAATAACTCCGTCCAAAAATTTCCAGTAGAAATGGGATCTTTGTCGCTCACAATAACCCTTGGGCTTCCATGTAGCTTTTGAATTGTGTCCATAAATGTAGTAGCAACTGTACTTGCTTTAAATGGATGAGATAATGCACAAAAGTGTGCATACTTGGCAAGTCTATCAACTACCACCATGATGACACTCTTTCCTTCGGACTTAGGTAAACCTGTGATAAAATCCATTGAAATCTCCTCCCAACGTTGACTTGGAATGGATAAAGGTTGTAGAAGTCCTGGGGTCTTAATTGTCTCCACTTTATTCTGCTGGAAAACCAAACATTACGCCACAAAATTTTGAATATCAGATTTAAGGCCATCCCAAAAAAATTCTTTCTTCACCCTGTGGTAAGTTTTTAAAAATCCCGAGTGTCCTCCTAAAGGAGAAGTGTGCAGTTCCAAAAGAATATTTTGTTTTAGTTGGGAATTCCTACAAAGATATAAGCGATCTTTGTACCATAAGGAATCATTTTTCCAACTAAATGTATCAGATGTACTAGGATCTTGCTGCAACTTTTGAATGAGTGTCCATACATTTTTTTCCTTCTTCCATTCATCTCTTGCTTCGGTTATCCAATCTGGTTGGATAATAGAAATGGCACAAAGCAATGCTTCCACCTCTTCATTCTTTCTTGAGAGTGCATCTGCAACAACATTAAGCTTTCCTTTTTTGTATATTATTTCAAAGTCATAACCCAACATCTGTGTGACCCATTTTTGTTGCTCTTCTGAAGATAGTCTTTGTTCCAAAAAGTCTTTAAGACTATCATGATCAATTTTTACCTTGAAGTCTCTTCCCATTAGGTAAGTTCACCATTTCTTTAGTGCATGCAATATTGCTAACATTTCCTTCTCATAAATAGGTTTCTGTAAATACTTTCCTTTGATTGGATGACTTTCAAAAGCAATGGGTCTTCCTTCCTGCATTAAAATAGCACCAATTCCATTTCCTAAGGCATCACATTCCACAATAAAGGTTTTTGTGAAGTTTGGCGTAGCTAAGACTGGTTCTCGACACATTGTCTCTTTAAGATGTTCAAAGGCCTCAGTTGCTTCAGGAGTCCATGAAAATGCATCTTTCTTCAATAATGTTGTTAGAGGTGCTGCTATTCTCCCATAATTCTTAACAAACTTGGGATAATACCCTGTTAACCCGAGAAATCCTCACAACTGCTTTATGGTTGTGGGGACTTTCCATTCCTTAATGGCTTTAATTTTTTTAGGGTCTACCTTAACACCCTCGTGAGATACAATATGACCCAGATATTCCACCTCTTGTACTCCAAAGAAACATTTGGATTTTTTTGCATATAATTTTTTCTCCTCCAATAGTTTGAGCACCCTGTCAACATGTTGAACATGATCCTTCCAAGACCTGTTGTAGATTAGTATATCATCAAAAAATACTAGCACACATTTTCTAAGGAAGGGTTTGAAAATGGAATTCATCAACCCTTGAAATGTAGAAGGTGCATTGGTAAGGCCAAAGGGCATGACCAAAAATTCATAATGACCCTCATGAGTTCGAAATGTTTTTTTTGGAATATCTTCAGTCTTCATTCTAATTTGATGATATCCTAAATGAAGATTCAACTTGGTAAAATAAATTGCTACATGTAATTCATCCAATAATTCATCAATCACCGGAATGGGAAATTTATCTTTAATGGTGAGATTATTTAACTCCCTATAATCCGAACACATTTGCCATGATCCATCCTTCTTCTGTACCAATACTATAGGAGCAAAGAAAAAACTTTGACTAGGTTGAATTATACCCGCCTCTAACATTTCTGCAATCATACGTTCAATTTCGCTCTTTTGGACATAAGAATATCTATAAGGCCTGATGTTTGGAGGCACACTTCCTAGAATCAAATGAATAGCATGATCATGATCACAAATAGGTGGGAGTCATTTGGGAGTTTCAAAAACCTTGGAATGATTGTCCAAGACTTGTTAGAGATCTGCGGAAATAGATGATTTTGATGTTGGAACTTCTAGTGAGCATAATTGTGCAATTACACATCATTTTTCTTTCTTTAGAAGCTTTGTTATGACATTAGAGCTTATTATTTTTCCCAGCTTCCTCGCAATACCCCATAATTCAAATTCCTTTCCTTATGAAAAAAATTTCAAGAAAATTTCTTGAAAATTAAAAGCTACCGTCCCCAAAGATTGTAACCATTGTACTCCTAGTACAACATCAACACCTCCCATAGGAATGGAATGCATTGGACTAGTCAATACATATTCCCCCATGGTTATCTTGATATTATGGAATTTTCCAGAGCAATTTATAGTTCCTCCATTTGTAACCATCACTTGACATTTTGGTGCTGGGTATAGGAAACAATTTAATTCCTTGGCTACCGTACAATGAATAAAATTATGGGTTCTCCTTGAATCAATCAACACTATTACCTTTTTCTTTTTGATATGTCCTTCTATCTTAAGAGTTTTAGGAGTGGTAATTCCTGCCAGTGCATTACACGATATGGTCATATTCACTTCTTGCCCTTTTATGGCTGGTTCCTGGTGTATATCCTCTTCTTGTTCATTTTCTTCTTCCTCTTCACAATCTATGTAAAATAATTTCTTCTCAGCACACTTATGACCTTTAGTGTATTTTCTATCACAACTGTAGCAAAGCCCTTTTGCTATTTTTTATTCCAATTATTGTGGTGTCAACCTTGTAGGTTGTGGAAATCTAGGCATAGCAACACTTCCTTCTTTATAGAAGTGAGTGGTAGGCTTCCTTGTCGCCATAATTTTACATTCAATTTTTCTTGCCAACCTGAATGCCTTCTCCAATGAATCAGGTTCCAAAACGTGAACTTAATGTTGGATGTCATCCTTTAAAGTGCTTATGAAGAGATCAATATTGTGTTCCTCTAGAATATCAGTTACCCTTATATTCAATTTTTTGAATTCCTGAATGTGCTCCCCCACTAAGCCCTTTTGTTTGAGATTTATCAATTGTATAAAGAAGGTGTTGCTCTTTGTATCCTCATAATGTGCTATCATTTCCTTCGTAAAAATTGACCAAGTGACAATTTTTTTACGGAAGCAAAGCCATCGATACCATACAAATGTATTTTGTTCTAAATGTAAAGTTGCAATGCGTACCTTTTGTGTGTTTTGCACGTTATGGAGATCAAAATATTGCTCCATCTGTAGTATCCATGTTACAGGATCCTTTCCATAAAACTTCCTCATCTCCATTTTTGGAATATGGTGGTTCTTTCCACCAACATTAGATTTTATGAAATCACGATTAACATTTATTTTTTTCTCATCATGAGTTTCTTCTACTATCTTTTCACCATTATGAAACATTTCTTGTATCAACTTTGTCAAACCTTCCATGTCTACTTTTAGATCATTCTTCATGTTTTCCATGTTGTCTTTCATGTTTTCCATCTTAGCTTCCATGCCAGCTTCCATGCCATCCATCTTCGCTTCCACACCTTTCTTCCAAACTTCCATTTCATTTTGTGTTGCTCTTTGCGAGAGTGAAATTTGTTGCACTTGCTCTTGTAATTTTGATAGATCATGTTGCAATTATTCATCTTCATGAGTCATAGTAGAGCCTTTTGAAGGCTTAATGGGTGTTGAATTATTTTTATGGGGCATATTTTAGAACCCAATATTGATATATATTCTACAATATTCCCTTGGAATCAATTCAAATTGATTCTTCAAACAAGACTTATGCAAGTTAGAAAAAAATACACACCTTTTTATTGCTTTTGAGGAGCTTGATATTAAAATTGGATTATATCTGTGATTTAAACACTTCAATATTTGAATTTTGGTACTGATGTAACCCTCTGAATTCTCTTTAGAATTCCATAGGTCTGATCTGATTTGGATTCTCCAAGACAAAGTTGTGTCCAATTTCCCACAATGACCTAATTATGGAATGGTTCAGCAGAGCGAACTTGTAAGACTTGCCACGTGTCACTTTTTCATCCTTCGGCTCTGAAATTGATAGCCAAGAAACCAAATTCTATGTAATTGCGACCACTTTTTACGGCACTCCAATCCGATGCTCAGAGAGAGAGTTATGAATCTTTTCCCACTATCACCTCTTTGAGATGAAATTCGTGAGCTTGAAAACGAATTACCTTCCACAGATCATATCTCCGACAATGTTGTGAACCAAGGTCTGAAATTTTTTGACATGTTTCCTTAGGATTTTGAAATCACACCCTAAAATTTTTAGATTCTAAACCTTTGTAGAAAAAAATTTATAGCGAAAATTCCACGATGAACTGTTTAGAGCAGCGAAACCCTAGAATCCAAAGCTCTGATACCGAATGTTATGTAACCAGCTCCAAAAATAGAAGAAAAGAGATATCAACGCCTTAGAAATAAGCCACTTCAAGGGGGAAACCTCCAATATATTACATAAATGAACAATTCTTGGATGATACAATTTACATAAATGAGCAAAACCTCCTTTCTATATATAGGAGTCCATGGGGCCATAATGTAATCCTAGTGGGCCACAATGTAATCCTAGCCGACCTAACAATAATAATTTAAGGGCACAATAATAACAATATGGGGGTTACAAGGGTACAATAATAACAATAAGGGGGTTACACTAACAACAATAGGGGACTATACTAGTAATATAGGGACCTAACATAGTTACATCATGTCCACCTTTAACAAGAGGTGTTTATCCATAGTGAACTCCAACCTCAAAATATATGTTGTTGTTTTCCTCCCAAGTAAAATTTTCTTTAAATTATTACCTTGAGCGATAACTTTCTCTTCCAAACCAAATAACAATGCAATTAAATATGTCATGTCAGATTCTATTTATTTATCATATTCTCTATTAGCCCCACCCAAACATGAATCCTCCTAAATAAGCTTGTATTTATGGGACAACTCAGATAAAAGATAACTTTTGTAGAAGCCAATATTACTTAGGAGCATTAGTAAATTTTGACGTTGACTTGTAATATATGCAACTAGATGCAAACCAGTGAATTTGCTTTTTAATACTTGTGAGTTCTCATTTTCAAAGGTTGTACCATGATTCTTTCCAATTATTTGAGAGAACTCAATTCCAGTTTACTCCAGAGTCTTGAAAACTATAGAAAGTAATTAAAAAAATCCAATCTCATGAAATGTTGCATTTGATTAAATTCCATATCCACATCATGGGCCTTAGATGAATCACACTTTAAATTTTACACCAACTCACTAATTTCATCCATTTTAAAGACCAACATTTCACGAAAGGATCGAGGGAAAGAAGAAATAGAAAAAGTTGAACCATTACACTCAAGAATATATATTGGCACCCAATATTAATCATTAAATATATATGATGTGTTGTTTTCATCCAAGAGTAGAGCCTCAATATGAAAACCTTCATAATTCTTGTTCATAATGAAAACAATGTTTGTATTGAATTGATGGGTGCAAAGTCTCTCTCTTCAAAGGAAGAACATGCTTTATATATTTCTCGAATTTCTCGTATCATAAATGGACAAAGAAAATTGGATTCTTCAAGTTCATGGAATGAATTTTGTACCTTAGTTTCATAGACAAATATAATGTCTTGTACCATTCCAGCAACTTAAATTCTTCATCACATAGAAACAATTCAAATTTGGTCCTCTCATCATACAAAATGGCCATATAGTTGTTCAAGTCTTGTTGTACATTGATTTCAAAGCTAGTCTTAAACTCACCCTTTTCAACCGATATCACCAAAACTCCCACATCAACTTGTGATGAACCACTTTGGAAGATATATTTTGTGCCCTGAAGCATATAACATTATAAATATTGATTACTTTGTTTCAAAATAATCTCTACCAACCTTCATTGTATTTCCCTTTTCTCATTCTTCTTCATTTTTTTCAATGATATATGCCATATACCAACTTTATTATTTTTATTTACTTCTTTTTAAAATTTATTAATTTTGTGCTCATCCACCATTTTAGTTAGATATAGTATTTTCCCACCAATTATTGGTTTACTGACATCAACATGACCAATAAATACAACATTCATGTGTGGCTTCTCTTCAACTTACTCTTCTGATTGTTGAGAATCCTCAAAATGTGCTTCAGCTAAGGCTCAAAGTAAAAATATTTATTTTTTTATGTGTCATGTAATTCCAATGATTTCAAATTAGATACTACTTGCTCTTCTTTCCCATTTCAACCATTGGGTTTCCTTCCTGTTCGAGGGTTGTAATATCCCAAAATGGGGATGCAGCAATACATGAACACAAAACTGGAGTAGCAATGATAAATCAACTCATTAAATGTAAGAAGAGCACATAGCCATCATATTAATGTTACAGCAGCAAAATGTATACAAGATCTTGAGGAAATAATCAGTCAAGTTAGGCACTACAAGCCTCAAGAGAACATGTACATGAAAATGAAGTACACTGCTACACAGAAAATGCCCAAGGCTATGACATCGCAATTTTATTAGAGATCACTGTTGTTGAGAAGTTTAAATACAAAAATATACAAATATAGGGACCAAAAAATGTTTGGAGTGAAGATCTAGACTCCCAAACTCAATTTCAAGACAATCTAGAAAGGATTTCCTAAAATATGCAAAAGTGGCAAAATGTTGGAGTTGTAGTCCTAAGATTGAGTAGTAGCTGCAACTCAAGAAATGGATGGAGATGGCTAAATATGATGTACAAGCTTAGCAAACCTCCTCCAATGGATCTTCCAAGTGAAAGGCTGATCCTAAAACTGACGATCTCACCCTCCAAACAACCTGCAAACCCTTACTGCAAATGCACACTGACAATAATGCAGTCAAAGAGAGGGACTGCACTGTAGGAGATAGAAAATGTATTGGCCAAGTGCCAAGATCTGAAATAATCTCCAGAATCTTCCTCATTGATCTCCCAAAGGGAAGAAATCTTCTGTTACACAACATTTTGTCACCGTCCCCGCAATCCCTCGTCCCGCACATTAGAGGGCCTTTCCCGTGACCTGTGAGCAGTGACATGACTTGAAACCACTTTCATGGCATCCCCTTGCATAAGGAAAAACATTCCTCTGAAGAAATTTTCCTCTGAAAAACCCTAAAAACAGATCTTTTTGCCTTGGCGTAACTAGTCATTTCAGCCCTCGCGCCAATGGGGGAAATCCACCATAGAAGGCACGCCAACTGGCACTCTGTCCCTATGTCTCACCCACGCCAAGCTTGATAAGGGATGTTTTTTAAAAATAAATGGCGGAAGTTTGATTCCAACAAACTCCTGAATGAGTCACCAAAAGGAGTTGGGTGGTTTGGCTCCGGATCTCCATGTATGGGAAGTGGTTTTCCACCTATCATGCAAGCTTCCTTAGAGATAGGGCCAATCCCATGATTATAGGGATCCCAACTCCCCTTCCTCCATCTATAAAAGCTTGCCTTCTCCCTTAGCAAGCTAGCTGAACTTGTAGGAAGGAAAATATATCCAAATAGCTGTTGAGAGCCAAGCAAAAGAGAGAGAGCTTCATCCCATTTCCAACAGGCTTTGTTGAGACGTGCTCCGCTGTTAGCCCTGCCGAAGGAAGATCAAGCATCAGAGCTTTGGGTTGTAATATTTCCTTTGTTATTTTAATGATAAGCGACTTTGATTATGGTTCCATTCATGTGTTTATTTCTTTACGCAATAAATTATATCCTCTCTGGCTGATGTATGGTTACATGCTTTAGATTTTATGTTGTATGTCATTGTTTCCTTGCATGTGTGCAGGTGTTCAGACGCGTTGAGCGGAAGGATCATGATCTGCCAAGCGAGGGATGGGAAACATCACCTTTTCTTCAACGACCACTGCATAGGATTTGAGGTAGGCAATTCGTTATGATTTTTGTCGTTTTGTAACTAGGAACCTGCATCACTGCGTGACTTGATTGTTGCTAGACCTGATCTAGGCTAGTAGGGATTGCCTCTGTCTGCAGAGGGGATTTACCTCCTCAACAAATTGACGACTCAACTAGGGAGTCAGTTGGAGTTAGTATTTATTCTTTTGGTTTTTTTTGGCTTTTTGATTGATTGATTTGCTCTTCTGGTTTGCCTCCTTTGGTGTAAAACCCCTGTTCAGCCCCAGAGGATCAAATCTAACCTCTTCTTTTCTGAAATTTTCATATTTTCATGGTTGGATTGATTGGCACAGTTTCCACCCTGATAGTTGCACCCATTGGCACAATTTTCTAGTTCATCACCCGCGCCATCCCCTGTCTGGCGCTGATTACAGCCAGACATTCGTGACATTTCCTGTAGGTGTTAGGATTTTCCCTTGTTCGGGAGTTTTTTTGGTCAGTAATTTTTCTTCTGGGTTATTTTTAGATTTTTCTTGAAGTGGTGAGTCTGGTCTTGATTGGGAGAAATTCTTTGTTTTTTCATTTTCAGGCATTGGTGCTTGTTGTCAGTTAGCAACCTGTGCCAATTGGCCATTGGCGCTAGTTGTCATTGAGCAAGTCACGCCAGTTGGCGCTAGTTTCACCCACAAAAATCATGCCAATTTCAAGGTGTGTGAAAATTGAGATTTTTTCCCTAAATCCTTCACCAGTGTGTCTTTCCCTTCCGGTATTTTCTCTGTATGAGCATAGATTACATTGTTCATTGTTCAACTAAAAAGTCTTCTTTCTATAATTGCTTGGTGTAAAAGGGAATGAATGCCTTGTTTTGAACTCATGCTTTGGAAGTCCCTTTTGTGCTTGACCTCATATGTCTTGTAGCCTTTTGAGGAATTTCGTTACAAAGTGTTTGAAACAACGATTGCATTCTTAGTGTGGTTTTGCATCCCTTTTGCATTCATTCTTCCATTAAGAAGATTTTCATTCATTTAGTTTTCTTCTAAAAGTTTTCTTTTCATTAAAATGAATTAGATCACATTGCATTGAAAAGTATTTTTGAGATTTATCATTGAACTTAGATCACATTGTTTAATTATTGAAAGCTAAAATCGCATCAAGTGCATTCTCTTTCATTAAAAGCATGCATTAAGTAGATTCTCATTTTATCGAAAAATGCATTGAGTGCATTCTTATCATTTGAAAGGAAAAGGGAAATTGTGCATAGATTACAATTGCATAGTTTTCAAAAAAGAGGATTTTGCATAGATTACATTGAATTATTCGCATCGTTGAATGTTTTAGACTACTTTTGGATAGTGAAAATCATCTAGTTTGGAAAAAGTTTCATTTTCAGTATTGTTGTTTGCTGCATCATTGTTTGAAACCCTTCCCTTAACTAGATAGCATTCATCAAATTGAAAGATTTCTTTTCTCATATAGCTTCATATATCATATTGTCAGATGACATGTGGTAGGGCCTTGAAATTGAAACATAAATTGAAGATCAAATCTAAAATTTATTAAATTAACCTAAGGCAACATTGAAACATTAACGGAATAGCTAGAGGTCTAGGCTAGTGATGTGTTCTGGCATTGTTAAACATAGTAGCTGTCGTTTTCCATCTGGCTTTAGACAGCACTAGTACACACTTGTGCTCCCCGTATCATCATGTATATAATGAGAGACCCCACTAGGTTGCAATCCTTTTATCTATAGGAAGCTGAGTCCGCCGCCTTGTAACCGTGATACACCGAACACAACATTCAGGGAGAATACCTACACGTACGGAAATTCCTTGGTCATTTCTCTTTCATTTGATCACTAAGGTGTATATTGAAGCTCACAGAAACTTGGTCCACCTCTTACCTAGATTACCAGAGCAGTCAGTTTGATCTTTACTGACTCCCTAAATTTGAAAATATCGTCAAGCGCTTGTCCTTTCACACTTTTTTTCAAACTGAAAGCGATAGAGTCACCTTTTTCTTTTTTCTTGACTCTTAAAATATGAAACAGTAGAATTTTTTTTCAATGTTTTAAAAATTAACTGCCCACGAAATATTCCTGGTTAAAGTTAGTTTCCTTAGGGTGTTGTTTTGAGTTTTCTCTGATGGCGACTTTTCCGGAGTTCACCAACCAAGAAATCCCCTCCGAAGTGAATCCTGATCCTTTTCATCCTTTTGGAAATGTTGGTGCTATTTATATGGCAATGTTGTCCCTTCCTGGGTTAACTATTGGGTTGCCTATTTGGTTGTTTTCAACCTCTGTGGTCCTGAATGTCCCGGCTACTATTCAATCAATTCCTCCACTTGAACATCATCATGTTGATTCCAAGGTGGACCTCTCCCCTTCTTCATTTGTTTCTGCGTCCTCCTCTTCTACTTCACCTGGTGAAAGTATGGATTCGAGTAACCAAGTGGCTAAGAAGAAGAAGAAGTTCGATAAGAGAGAGGCTAAGGTTGTAGCTACTGTTTCCAAAATGTCCGCTCATGATAAACCTTCCAACTCTCCATGGAAAGTTAAGTTCCCTTGCATGTTGTGCAAGGGAAATCATCTTCTTTGAGATTTCCCTGGTATTCCCAAGGTGCTTGAAGTATGGTCCAATGGTCGTCTGTTGTTGCCTTTGGCTTCCAGGAGTCAGGTTGGGGGCACGTCTTCAACTAGTACTGGTAAAGCTCCTAAGAGGTAGGGTAAGCTCACCAATACCTATAAGTTGTGTGAAGGGAATCATGCCATTCACCTTTGTCCATATATGGATGAAGCCAAGAGAGTTTTGGAAAACTCGACTATTTATGCACCTTGCCTTTCAGCTGGTTACAAACAGCTTTCTTTGAGTCCTTCACCAGTTGATTCAATGATCATTCAAGAGTCATCCTTGCTTGATCCCACTCCCCCGGAATTTCACCATAATCAATCCACCCCTGACAAACCATTGGTCGTGGGATCAGTTGAGTTGGCCCCGTCTGCGGTGCACCAGGTATTTTCCATTGAGAGTGTATCTCAAATCCCTCAAGTTCTTCTTGTTTCTTCATATTCCTAAAACTTGGAGAAATATTCTCCTGTCCATATACCTCAAGAAGTTTCTCCTCCACCTCTCGTGATGGAGGTCCCAGAGGATACCCCTCCCAACTCCGTGATGGAGGTCATGGAGGTCATGGAGGATGCTCCTTCTTCTTATTTAACACTAGGGGAAGACCATATCGATTCGATGGTAGCCCCTCCGAGTACTTTGGTCACTTCCTTCGATTGGGGTTGATTCGCAAGATATCGCCTTCCTTCTTATGTGCCCTTTGAGATCACGGTACAGGCCTCCCATCTGGTCGTACCCGGCACTATTATAGATGAAGGCACATCTGTTAGTATTTTATCCTCAACTACTTGGCAAGTTTTTGGCTCACCTCCGCTTGTGCCTGTTACGTAGAATCTGTTGGCATTTAACAGAGTAACTAGTAAACCATTAGGGATCCTTTTGAAGTTTCCTATTACTTTGGGAGGGAAAAATGTTCATATGGATGTGATGGTTGTTCATGGCCCCTTGGAATTTAATATACTCCTGTGTCGCTATTATACTTATGCCATGGGAGCACTTGTCTCCTCTCTCTTTTGTGTGATGTGTTTTCCGCACCATGGTCAGATTGTGACCATCGATCAGCTTGCGTTCTTTGGTCCCAATATGGAAGCTAGTCCACCATCATCTCTGTCGGATATTTATCTATCGATTATGTCATCCCCAAAACATGTTAATTATATGGCTACCTGTCCTGTGCCCATATTCAGTGATAGTGTCGTTGTACATTGTGTGTTGGGGGCATTGGGTCCAGACTTCCAGGATGTTTTCCTTCCATTGGATGGGAAACCCTTGGAAGCTATGACTTCTTATTCATGATAATATTATCAGAGCATAGTTCATTTTCTTGCATCAAGCTCCTTAAAAAATGAAACAAGGTCTGTCAGATCAGAGTTCATTTTCTTTTGTCAAGCTCCTTAAAAAATGAAACAAGTTCTTTTAATGTGTCAACCTCGTTAAAACAATGAAACATGTTCCCGTTCAATTCGAGTCTTTGATAAGATATCATAAAATCCCAGTCGAGTCTTTCTCTTGATATAATAACTTGAACCTTCACTCCATCTTCCTTTCATATGGATTGAAGCTTGGGGGGCATGTACCTCGAATTGAGTCACCATGCTGGGGGAATGCTTACTTTCTCAAGCATAGTTTGTTTCCGTTTCAAGCTTGTGTAAAAATGAAACTGGTTTCAGGCATAGTTTATCTTTGTTTCAAGCTTGTGTCAAAATGAAACCAAGTTCAAGCAGATTTTCTTGATTTCAAGCTTGTGTAAAAATAAAACCATTCCTATTTTACCTCTTGTGATTTCCATTTTATCAGCTAGTTTTTTCCAGATGAGCCTTGGTTTTCTCACTCCATCGTCACTACCTACTTGGTCAATCGTATTCCTTAACTTGGTTGTTTTATCCATTCCTGAGGAACCTCTACAATTAGTGGTCTTGTTAGCCAGCCTCTTGACCTTTATCTTGTTCTAAGTAGTTCCACCATTACTGGAACCAATTGCTACCCTTTATACCACTCGTTCCTCCAGGAGGAGTCAAATTTCAGCTCTTTTCTGACTCTTAAAAATTGAAAAGATCACCGAGTCACTTGTCGTTTTGAGCTCATTAAATTGGCTGAAAAAAGACATCTACCCAGTATACGTTTACCCCTTTTTCGGGCTGGGATAGATTATTTATGAAAAAGGAATACCCTAGCCTATCGCGACTAGGAGGTTCTCTCAGACATAGTTTTCTACCTTTTCGAATCTGTGAGACTATCTACAAAAAGGGATTGTTGGAGTTTTCTTTTTTTCCTTCTTTTCAAACTCTCTAAACATGAAAATACGCTGAGTTATTCCTTTGTTAGACTCATTAAAACTCATGACATCGGACTCCGTCGTAATGACGTTACTCGAGTTCCTCCTTCCTAGGGCTCGTTAAATGTACTAGGATATATTTGTCCGAAGGAAAAAATTATACGAAAAGCATATGATATCCTCTTCAAGCTTGTGTAAAAATAAAGGGGTACTCGCCAGAAATGGTGGGGGAAAAATGGAACCAGTATCACCATCGTGTCGGGAGTATGTCGCTCTTGAACATGGCACTTGTCTGCATTTGTGTCGGGTTGGGGACATCTCATCTCGATTTCTGCTTGCCTCCATGTGTTTTGGTAATCATTTTTGACTGCTCATCTGCTCTTTGTCGTGTCATCATGACCTCAGATCCTTTGATGTCAAATATTGAAAAATCCAGTGTCGTGCCACCGATATGTTCAAGAGAAGTTGGCCTTTGTAGTTCTCAACCTCCCTTTGATTCTCTACTGATCCTGATTCAAAAACATTATGTTCCTCTATCTCGTGTCAATGATGTGGGAAACACTATGGCCCACCTTCGATCAAGGTCACTTCCTGTCAACTTCAGCTCATTATCCAGGAAGCTGATCTAGAGACTCCCTTCTAGTACCTTGGAGCCTACATGCCTCATTGGCAGATTCTTCACATTCGATGCAAGGTTTTCATCATTGGCCTTTGATTGAGTGATTCTGTGGGTGTTTGACACCAGCTCACTATTCACATTATGCGGATTATACTTATAGTACCTTGACGGCCATCCCTATTATTGGTGGTACCTCTAACATCTATTAACGACTTTCATTATTGGCTGGTAATCAAACGATTTTCTTGCATGTTCGACTTCATCTCACTTATTCACATGTTGGGACTTGTAATCTATTCAAGTCAAGATGTAGCACAAGACCTTGGGTTTTTTTTGATAAAATCCAAGTTGCAGGTTTTGTGGATTATCATGATTAGTTACATGATTGGATGGCTGCGACCATACCTAAGTCTACTTGTTGATCCTTCTTGGATGGCTGTGTCCATACCTTGGATCCCGGTTATTGTACACTCTATTATGGATGGCTGCGCCCATACCACATATCATGTATTAGAGATATCAGTTGTACTTGTGTGCAGGTATTCCGACGGCAGTGTTTTCAGTAGGGCACATTCTCATAAAGCATTTCACCCCTCCCTCTCTCTCGGGCCTTATGCTTTAGGGGGCATCTGTTACACAACATTTTGTCACTGTCCCTGCAATCCCCCATCCCGCACATTGGAGAGATTTTCCTATGACCTGTGAGTAGTGACATGACCTGAAACCAATTTCATGGCATCCCCTTGCATAAGGAAAAAATTCCTTTGAAGAAAGTTTCCTTTGAAAAACCCTAAAAACAGAGATTTTTGCCTTGGCGTGACTAGCCAATTTAGTTCTCGCACCAATGGGGGAAATCCACCATAGAAGGCGTGCCAACTGGCGCTCTGTCTCCGTGTCTCACTCATGCCAAGCTTAATAAGGGATTTAAAAAAAAAAAAATGGCAGAAGTTTGATTCCAGCAAACTCCTAAACGAGTCACCAAAAGGAGTTGGGTGGTTTGGCTCCAGATCTCCATGTATGGGAAGTGGTTTTCCACCTATTAGGGAAGCTTCCATAGAGATAGGGCCAATCCCATGATAGGGATCCCAACTCCCCTTCCTCCATCTATAAAATCTTGCCTTCTCCCTTAGCAAGCTAGCTGAACTTGTAGGAAGGAAACTATAGCCAGACAGTTGTTGAGAGCCAAGCCGAAGAGAGAGAGATCCATCCCATTTCTGGCAGGATTTGTTGAGACATGCTCCACTGTCAGCCTCGCCGAAGGAAGATCAAGCATCAGAGCTTTGGGTTGTAATATTTCCTTTGTTATTTTAATGATAAGCGACTTTTATTATGGTTACATTCATGTGTTTATTTCTTTACGCAATGAATTATATCCTCTCTGACTAATGTATGGTTACATGCTTTGGATTTTATGTTGTATGTCGTTGTTTCCTTACATGTGTGCAGGTGTTCAGACACGTCGAGTGGAAGGATCGTGATCTGCCCAGAGAGGGACGGGAAACATCACCTTTTCTTCAACGACCACTGCGTATGATTTTAGGTAGGAAATTCGTTATGATTTTTGTCTTTTTGTAACTAGGAACCTGCGTCACTGTGTGACTTGATTGTTGCTAGAAACGATCTGCACTAGTAGGGATCACCTTTGTCCGCAGAGGGTATTTACCTCCTCAATAGCTTCCTCCTCTGAAAAACAAGCTCCGGAAATGGTGTTGTGAAACCTCC
Source organism: Pinus albicaulis (assembly GCA_034641835.2). Classification (NCBI taxonomy): domain Eukaryota; kingdom Viridiplantae; phylum Streptophyta; class Pinopsida; order Pinales; family Pinaceae; genus Pinus; species Pinus albicaulis. The sequence goes on from CM076572.1 coordinate 484,470,245, forward strand.
AATGCAACACCCTGCAACACAATGTTATACTTCAACAGAAATAACGTTGTAGCTGAAGGAGGTGGCTTGGCCTTAAGCCTGAATGTGGAGAAATGAAGTACAAGATCCTTCAAGAGGCATCTCTTCAAAGGAGAAGGAATTCCTAAACAAGAATGCCTTGTGCTAAGCAGCACAACAACTCTGCTAAACAACAAGAGAATGCACAATAGTCTAACCACACCATAAAATCAATAATCAATAACATGTCTTCATATGGCTGCCTTGCCCTCCTTTTATACAAATGGAAGCTCTCTCACCTTGGGTCCCACTCATTAGGGTTTCATCCACCAAGGAATATTCCTCCCACTATCCCTGTGATGTCTCAAAAGATTTTCTCCACCTCCTATCCCAGTGTTGTTGACTTGGTCAAACTTGACCTTGTCCACATGCAAATGCCCCTTTTCACACATTAGGGTGTGAAATCCATCTCTTATGACTATCCATTTTCACACTGTGAGGGATTTTATTCATATTTCTGAAATTTATGGGCCTCCTTACCCATTTATTTATCTCCTAAGTGATATAAGAAAAAATCAATATTCCAATTAGCTGCATGCTAATTTTGGAATATTACAGTCCTACCCTCCCAAATGTTGCTTGTCCTTAAGCAACTGCAAGGATAGAACTGAGAATTTTCCCCTCCTCCCACTGTATCATCCACATATGATATGCTCCTCCAAGGAATGATATGTTGTCTCATCAATTAATCTCCATACTACCCCTCCCAAGCATGCAAGTTAGCTAAATAGATATCATCATGAACAAGTAGAGTACTCAAGAAGGAAATAAGGTGTTGTCCAGAGGTCCCTTTGAGGTATGGGATACTAAATGTATTGGGAAGCATTATTCCCATGTAGATCCTCCATCTCCAAGCAATCTTCCATACAAAATGACTTACCTTCCAACATGGTAACTCCTGAAAATCTTCCTTCACCTTTGGCTCATGCAAAGTAGGTGGGCTGAAAATTTGAACATGGTAGATAAGGTAGCCTACCTCACACTATCCTCCTCTCCACTCATGATAAGTGCAGAGTATTTGCAGATCTTGGGCTGTAATAATGTTGCCCTCAAGTGGCAAGAAGAATATTTGATCTCCAAATATCTCCTCTCCAACGTTATGAATCATGCTGGCCCAAATCCTTCCATATATGATGAGTTGTAAATCACCATCATATGGCATCCAATAAATCCCATGGCCCACCTCATAAAAAAACAAGTGTCTTTTTTTGGTGGCCATATCACCTCCCATGCTCCCCTTGTAACATGTAATGCAAAAATTATGGGAAATATCCTTCCCCAAGGACACATCCAACCAATGTTTCTCTCTCCCAATCATGCTCCCAACAAATATAAGAACATAAACATAGGAAATGATAATGAGAATCATACTATTTTCCATATGTAGTAAGGGAGAAGGACAATGGTCCCTGAAATGCAACCAGCGTAGTTTGACTCTCAACTGCAATAGAGAATGACATAATGTGTGGCCTCTCAACCACTTTCTTACTGCCCAATATCCTCACAAGTTTGGAGAAAATGTAAGATGTATGGTGCATAATAAGCATGTTCTCCATAATATATCTCCTCCCCAAATCCTCCTAGGGAGTGGCCATCAATACTGCTCATGGCCTCAAGTAGACCATGATGTCTAGAAGGAAGAATTCTCCTCCCTTGAGCAATATCCTGCATATATATGGTTAAGGGTTTCACATATACATTATAAAAATAATTATGCAAACAAACAGTACCCTTACCATATGTTTTTCTCATGCAAATGGAGTGGCACATAGATGAGTCTCTTCTCATCCTCAAAGATAAAAGAGGTGGTTGTGATAAATCTTCCAAAGAGTTATCTATCTCTTCCATCTCCAAATGATCCATGCATCTCCTCATATGTTGATATATCTCCTCCTCAAAGCCTTCCCAACAATACCCCTCCATGATGGTGTGGTGTGCTCTCATAGAATAAGTGTGGCTGAAAAGGAAATCCTCATGAGCTGCTTGTAGTAACTTCTCCGTAAGCTTGGAAGATCTAGATAAGAATATCCTACCATGATAGTAGATGACCCCATCTATGACTAAATATCCCTCCTCATGCAACTGGTCATCCAATATCATACAAGTAAAAAGATCCTTGGAATACTCCACCGATAGCTGGGAATTCCAATATGGATCTATCCTCCATAGTGACAGTGCTAATGAACCATCATGAAGAACATTTGTCATATGGTTGTCCCCTTATTTTAAATCTCCCATGCCAAAGATGCAAGTTGTAAGGCTGTTATCCTTCCCATGTTGCTTCTGCCATACTGTAGAGTCTGAAATAAGAGTGGGTAATGATGATGTTGAGAGAATGCACCTTCTCTCCTTGATTCTACACAACACTCCCAGCGTTGTACCAAGCTCTCCCAAGGTATCCACTCTCTTGAAATCAATGAGTAATGCCTCCAAATCTAAAGCATCCCTCACCATCTACTAAGCTAGTGGTATCCCCAGTGAAATGTCTCCAAGAAATGAGACATCATCATCAAGAGTAGGCTATATATTTATGGATTGACAGAAATGTCCTTTCCCTGACTGTGCAATCCAGTCTCCCTCTTAGGTGCATCAACCTCCTGAAATATATAGGGGTGTGTTATTCTAATCAAATGATGTTGATCATCCTCCCTACCTCCTCCTTCCATCTGCATGGTTTCACAATCTGTCAACAACGACACATGCTGATCATGGGTTGTGCCTTGATCTCCACATATGAGATCCTGGGGAATTATTTTCAATGATACAAGAACCCATCTAGTGGGAGCATGTGCTCCATCTGCCTCTGCATGAGGTGCTAGATCTACTCTGGACATGACAACACTGTTGCCCTCAACTATTTCTTCCTCTCCAATATGAATGGGAAACCTCCCAAGAATTGGATCCTCCTTTGAAAAAGGGATCTCCATGCCCTCTTGTTCAAGAATATGAGATAGAGGTCTTGCCTCTAGCAAGGTATGAATCAAGATGTTAGCCTCCTCAATAGTTTTCTGAAGTGGAGTTGAGTTTATATTTTCCTCCAATACATGAAAAGTTTCTATTTGTTTTGGTTTGTTTGGTTTCACCAAGGATGTCTCAGAAAATTTTCCATCAAATATTTCCACTACCCTCTTAGTGAACTTTGCATAAGAAGAAGTATTTTCATTTATTAATGAAAAAGACTCAAATATCCACCAAGCATATTCCTTACCTCTAAAATGCAGCACTGTAACTTTGATGGCTTCATCTTCAAAAATTTGTTACTGCTGCAAATAGGTGTCTAGATCCTCCACCCAAGCTCTAGCTGAACATGTAGGTGAACCATCAAAAGTAGATAGGAGAAATCTACTCTTATTATTCTTCTTGTTTCTCTCCACCTTAATCTTGCACAACTCCGGAAAAGTGATATGATCTCTAAACGTCTGAGTTTAAGACTCATACTCTTGTAGAAAATCACTAATATTTTCCCTCTTAGGCATTTCTTCTTCTTCTATCTTCCTTATATCAAATCTGGGCATAGGACTACGCTATGCATCATGATTGTTAGTATGAATCCTTTGTTGAAGTGTACGAGAAAAGACCACTTTAACTACGCATAACTAATAGCCCTAACAACAAATGTGGCTGCCAATATCTTCAGATCTGCAGTTAGTTGATCAAGAAAAGAGCTGCAAAAAACTAGATCTATGCATAGAAAGACATTAAGCAGTAAAAAGAAGGGTTTGATCCATATACCAATAGACAAGACAAGAACAATTTTTGAAAGAATTTTTGTATTAAGGGCACCTGGGAGGAAAACAAGAAGGCGTATCCAATTCTCCTCAATGGGATGGGTTCTTGGAAGTCCTCAGCACTTCAGATCTAGAATCTCTCTCTCTCTTGTTGGTGTAGAAAACCCAGACAAAGATAGAACTCAAAGGGAGCTCACACAGCAAATAATGTAGAAAAATGTGACCAAGTGTATAGATCCAGAGTGATCTAATAGGCAACAAAAGGTGAAGAATGGTAGGAAAACCCTCCTATTTATAACAAAATATTGGGTCATTCTAGATCTTGGTGCATGATTAAAATAATGTTAACCAAATCTAGATCCACCTTTTATGGAATATTTTATTATATTTGTTGGAGGGAAAAGGTATTTGACTTGGGTCAAATCCCTTGATTTATCAAAAATAAATAAATAAATGATTTATTTATCTTTTTAAGGAAGCGGTTAGAAGATAATCTAATAAATAATGATTTATTTAATTATTTGTGGGTGATTTGGTCATATTTAACAAGGAATATTATCTAAATAAGATTTAAATAATTATTCCTAGAAAATAATAAGATAAATAAGGGTTTATCTAATTAATTTTTTTGTTTTTGGGTTAAACATGACTGGGAATAATAATTAAATTATGGTTTAATTAATTATTCCATGAGGAAAATCAAACAAATATAGGTTTGTTTAATATTTCCTTTTGGGGTTTCCCGTTTAGACCATAAAAAACCTAATAAATGTGGTTTATTAAGTTATTTAACATAGTGAAGGCAATTTTACTTAGGGTAAAATTGGTCTTACATGGTGTACTTGGGTCCATCTAATGATAATAGGTTAGATGACCAAAAAATGGTGTAACAATGATGTGTGGCTACATTCTCACACTCATCATATGAGAAAATAGAGTTTTTTTCAGATTCAAACTCTCTTGGAGATTCAATATACATCTCCTTCCTCGTCTCCTTGAGATCTCTCTTCATACTCTGCATAGTTTGAGAAAGAAGCCTTGAGAACTTCTCTTCCTTCCTTCCTCCAAATAATGGAGTCTCCTTTTTGTCATTTCCATACATATTTTCTTCTTCTTGTCTTCTTGATAGAATATTGGCTGAGATCCACAGGCTGAGCCAAGATTATGCTCTGATACCACTATAATGTCCCAAAATGGGGATGCAGCAATAGATGAACACAAAATTGGAGTAAATTGCATGCTTATAACTAGCATGCATTATAACTTGCATGGTTGGGAGGGGCAATTTGGAGATTCATTGATGAGACAACATCTCATTCCTTGGAGGAGCATATCATATGTGGATGCTATAATAGGAGGAGGGGAAAATTCTCAGTTCTATCCTTGTAGTTTGTTGAGGACAAGCAACATTTGGGAGGGGAGGACTGTAATATTCTAAAATTAGCAGGCAACTAATTGGAATACTAATTTTTGCTTATTTCACTTAGGAGATAAATAAATGGGTAATTAGGCCCATAAATTTCAGAAATATGAATAAAATCCCTCATAATGTGAAAAGGATCATAATGCTAGTGGGTTTTACACTCTCATGTGTGAACATGGACAAATGCATGTGGAAAAGGTCAATTTTGACCAAGTCAACAGCACTGGTATGAGACGAAGAGATCATCCATAGAGACAACACAATGCAAGTAGGAGGAAGATTCCTTGGTGACAGAAACCCTAATGAGTGGGGCCCAAGGAAAGAAAGCTCACACATGTTTAAAATGAGGGAAAGGCAACCATAGCAAGACATCTTATGAATTGAAGATTGGATTTTTGGTCTGCATGACTATTCTACTTTCCCCAACCATTTAGTTGAGATTGTTGTGTTGCTTAGCACAAGGAATTCCTGTTTAGGAAGTCCTTAACTCTAATCTTGTTTCTTCTTCTTGTCTTCTTGATAGCATATTGGTTGAGATCCACAGGCTGAGCCAAGATTATCCTTCAATACCACTGTAATATCCCAAAATGGGGATGCAGCAATACATTAACACAAAAATGGAGTAGCAACGAGAAATAAAATCATAAAATGTAAGAAGAACACATAGCCATCATATTAATGTTACATCAGCAAAAATATGATCCACTATGTCATCCCAAAGTGGGGAAATGCAACAATATGTGCCATAAAAATGTTAATTCCAGAGAATCGTGTTATAACAGGAATAAATAACACTTGGATCCCTTAGATTATGTATTATGGGACTCACATCCAGAAGGGGGTTAGAAAAAATCCCTTTTGATGAGTTAAAAATACCTCTCGATCCCAATATGACTTAAAAACACTAAAATCCCATGACTTAAGCTATACAGAAATTTTTGAAGCACACAAAACGTAAGTGTAAGAGTATTTCTACAAAAATATGACATAAAAAACATATCTGGAGTTTATTTATCCAAAGTACAGAGAAAAATAGGGATCTAGTCCCTTTTTCACAATATGAAGGTAACCTGGCAAGGGTTTTTTGAGAGAGTAAGTACAAAGGAGTGGATCTACAGATTTGGATCTGAAATAATGTAGTTAGCTGAAGCTCTACATACATACAATTGAATAATACAATAAATGAAGGAAAATCCTTCTTACAAACTTTCTGGGAGAAAGGTTGGCCTTTCTCCTGAGAAAGTAGCTCAAGATTGAGGGTTTGACCCTCACATTGCAACACTGCAAGAAATGACGCATTTCCCGCAAGGGACTGTGTTTTAGGTGATGGAAAATACATTGGCCACATTCCAAGATCTAAAAATCAGCTCAAAGTCCTCCTCACTGGTCTCCCAAAGGAAAGAAGGCTTCCTCCTTTGTAAAACAAGCTCTGGAAGTGGTGTTGAGAAATCCCACTACAACACCCTGGAACATAACGTTATACTACTACAGAAATAACATTGTAGCTGAAAGAGGATGCTTGGCCTCAAGACTAGATGTGGGGAAATTCAGTACAAGCTCCCTCAAGAGGCCTCTCAATAAAGGAGAAGGAATTCCTAAACAGGAATGCCTTGTGTTAAATAGCACAACAATCTCAACTAAGCAGTTGGAGAAAGTAGAATAGTCATGTAGACCAAAAATCCAATCTTCAATTCATAAGATGTCTTGCTATGGCTACCTTGCCCTCCTTTTAAAAATGTGTGAGCCTTCTTGCCTTGGGCCCCACTCATTAGGGTTTCCTTCACCAAGGAATCTTCCTCCTACTTTCATTCCATTGTCTCTATGGATGATCTCTTCCTCTCATACCAGCATTGTTGAATTGGTCAAACTTGACCTTGTCCACATTCATTTGTCCCTGTTCACACATGAGAGTGTAAAATATAGCTAGCATTATGATCCATTTTCACATTATGAGGGATTTTATTCTTATTTCGGAAATGTATGGGCCTCCTTATCCATTTATTCTTCTCCTAAGTGAAATAAAAAAAAATTAATATTCCAATTAGCTGCATGCTAATTTTGGAATATTACAGTCCTCCCCTCCAAAATGTTGCTTGTCCTCAAACAACTGTAAGGATAGAACTGGAAATTCTCCTTTCCTCCTCCTGTAGAATCCTCATATGATGAACTCTTCCAAGTAATATGATGTTGTCTCATCAATAAATATCCATAGTGCCCCTCCCAAGCATACAAGCTAGCATTTGGTGAGCATCCCAAATGGCCATCATCATGAAAAAATGAAATACTCAAGGAGGAAACTAAGTGTTGTCTAGAGGTCCTCTCAAGGCATGGAGTCTGAAATGCATTGGGAACTATCAATCCCTTATGAAACCTCCATCCCCAAGCTATCATCAATACAAAATGAGTCACCCTCCAACATGGAAACTCCTGAATGATCTCCTCCACCTTGGGCTCCTGCAATGTAGGTGGGCTGAATAACTGAACATGGTAGAAAAAATGGCCTACCCCATGTTGTCTTCCTTTCCACTTATGATAATTTTAGATAATATGCTGATCTTGGGCTACAATAAGGTTGCCCTCAAGTGGCAAGAAGAAGATTATATCTCCAAAGATCCTTTCTCCCATGTCATGAATCATGCTGGCCCAAATCATCCCATTCAAAATGAATGGCACACAATCACCATTTGGCATCCAAATCAAAAAAAATGCTGAAGGTTATGTGTAAGTTTGGATGATACCAATGGTTTCTCAAGTGGATACAATGCAGTCTTCCTAACTACTGCTTTAGATCATCATGTGGCAAGTGGTCTTTCAATAAGATAACAATTGTGCATGTTTTCACATCTACCATGAGGTGGTAAATAACATCATATATCAGTTGAGTACAATAAGAATGACAACATACTTGTCCAAAGTCATGTAGAGAAGGGTTATTTCCATCATAAATTTTGGTTCTAGAATGACCATGAAACCCATAAATAATATTTCCCTCTTGTGGAGCTATGAACTATACATACATGGTAAGAAGAAGTATATACTCAATGAAATAATCAATAAGTACAGAAATACATTTCTTAACATGCATAATGAGTAGGCTGAAAGTGAGGTCCATGGATGAGTCATCCCATGAGAATATTCTCATAAAAATATACAACAAGAAATGATGCACACTCCCCTTGGAACACTCCATCAATAGAAACATACTCCCAAGTGACAGCGTTGTTGGCCTTAGTGATAAGGCTCTTGTCACTCCATGAATTCCTTCCTTGAAATTCCACATGCCAAAGTCATCCACCATCATGCTGCTATGTGGGAAAATATTCTTCCTATGTGGAAGCCCCTCCTTATTCTCCAATGATGAAGGGTAGCCTCTTTGCACCTTGAATGTGCCATGCATTTCTCCAGAAATATCATGATGAGTATGGAAAAATTTCTACCCATACTCTCCCAAGAGAAGCCACAACAATAATAATTCTTACTGCACCCTCACACCTCCATCATACAAATTATGGGGTGAGAATATGTTGATTGAAATGAAGGAGATCATATCAACATAATGCACCCAAAATATTTGTTGCCACATGATGCAAGTGTCCTACCAAGTTTCTTCCACCCACACACCCTTGGGAACAGGATATGTCATATGATGGCAAAACTCTTTCAAGAGTAGCCAATGCAACCATGCCACTTGCTTCCCGGTTTCATAAATATGCAAGTGGCTCACTAGCCTCTTTCTCTACATCCACATCCACTCATCGCCCTATGGATGTCTCCTACCATTCTCCATCTTGGTACTCCTCCAAAGAAGACTACCATCCTCCCATATCGTATTTTTCTCATTGAATTTCATGGGATGTTGAAATGCAACTCCTTGGAGATCTCCTAGAAAATATCTCACTTCAATGACCAGCATGAATCCATAAGGATTCAAGTGTGATGAGGGAAAAACCTCCTCAAACTGTTGAAGAAATTTTCACTCCATGATGTGTTGAAGTGCACCTCCCATAAGATCTATCCATGAGACCTTATTCTCATCAATGGCCTTCCAAAACCAATAAGGTTTTGTATCTGCTACAGGTAGAAGTTTATCTTTGAGCTATGGAATGCTCATTGAGAAAGGGTCATCTAGAAAGGAGAAAATATTTCTCATTTCAAAATGTCTACCATCTATCATCCTTTCCTCCATTGCTTCATGAAGGAAGCTATCATTTGAATGCTCCCATAAGGAATGGATCCTCTTTTCTTCACTGCTACTCTTGTACAGTGCAGTGCAATTTTGTTGCTCTAAATTAGCAGTATGCAATGATTTATATCCCTCCATAATATTTTCTAAAATGATAAGAGATGGAAACTTAGGCATACCTTGGTGAAATTTGGAAGCATCTTGTAGGGCTGCAATATTTGCTTCCTCATATGTGTTGGTTTCCCAAATTGCTAAAGATGAAGGCTGCTCCTCCATGGTTATAACAACGTTGGTACATGCCTCTTCCAATGGTGGTGAGGGATTCTCCTTCCCTTTGCCAAATTTCCTAATCAACCTTTGAGAAAACTCAACAAGAGTAGTCACTCTTGCATGGCTCAAATGGCTGAACCAACAAGTGTTTTCTTCACCTTCAAGGTGCAGGGCTGCAATTTCTACAGCCTCCCTCTCTACTACTGGATGTAGTAGGAAGAAATATTCTAGCTTCATAACCCAAGACTTTTCTGCACATGTGAGTGATCCATCAAAAGTGGATAATAGAAATCTATTGCCTCTCATCATCCCATTGTTGTAGGGCCTCCTTTCTTCTTCCAGATGGATAAACTGAGGAAGAGCTAGACTCTCCTTGAAAGCTCTAGGTTGGGATTTGTATTCTGCAAGGTACCTTCTTAAAATTTCAGATTCCAAGTGTACTTCATGCTTCTTGTCTACTCCTCTTTGAGAATAGGAAGTGCATGCCCTTCCTCTTCTTGAAACCCTATAGGAATTTCATTGCAACTTCTCTCCTTCATCTAGTTAACCTCCTTGGAGAGTTTTTTTTCTAGGTCTGAAAAGAAATGAGACAAAGCTCTTTCTCTCCATAATTTTGATCTTGCTTCTTCTCTTTGTCTTCTTATTATTTTGATAGCATAATTCCTGGAACTCACAGGCTGAGCCAATATTATGCTCTGATACCACTGTAATATCCCAAAATGGGGCATGCAACAATACATGAACACAAAACTGGAGTAGTAGTGAGAAATAAAATCATAAAACGTAGGAAGAGCACATAGACATCATATTAATTAGAAAACAACAAAATGTATACAAGATCTTGAGGAAATAATCCCTCAAGTTAGGCACTACAAGCCTCAAGAGAACATGTACATGAAAATGAAGTACACTTCTACACAGAAAATGCCCAAGGCTATGACAACGTAATTTTATTAGAGATCACTACTGCTGAGAAGTGTAAATATACAAATATACAAATATAGGACCCAAACAATGTTGGGAGTGAAGATCTAGACTCCCAAACACAATCTCAAGACAATCTGAAAAATATTTCTTGAAATATGTAAAAGCGGAAAAATGTTAGAGTTGCAGTCCTAAGATTGAGTAGTAGCTGCAACTCAAGAACTGGATGGAGATGGATGAAGATGATGTACAAGATGAGAAAACCTCCTGCAATGAATTTTCCAAGTGAAAGGATGATCCTAACACTGAAGATCTCACCCTCCAAACTACCCGCAAACCTTTACTGCAATTGCACACTAAAAATAACACATTCAATGAGAGGGACTATGATGTAGGAGATGGAAAATGTATTGGCCAAGTGCCAAGATCTGAAATAATCTCCCAAATCTTCCTCCTCTTAAAAACAAGCTCCGGAAATGGTGTTGTGAAACTTCCACTGCAACACCCTGCAACACAACATTATAATTCAGCAAGAAATAACATTGTAGCTGAAGGAGGTGGCTTGGCCTTAAGCCTGAATGTGGAGAAATGAAGTACAAGATCCTTAAAGATGCCTCTCTTGAAAGGAGAAGGATTTCGTAAATAGGATTGCCTTATGCTAAGCAGCACAACAACTCTGCTAAGCAGCAAGAGAATGCACAATACTCTAACCAAACTATAAAATCAATAATCAATAACATGTCTTCATATGGCTACGTTGCCCTCCTTTTATACAAATGGAAGCCCTCTCACCTTGGGTCCCACTCATTAGCGTTTCCTCCACCAAGGAATATTCCTCCCACTATCCTTGCATTTTCTCAAAAGATGTTCTCCACCTCCTATCCCAACACTATTGACCTGGTCAAACTTGACCTTGTCCACATGCAAATGCCTCTTTTCACACATGAGGGTGTGAAATCCAGCTCTTATGACTATCCCTTTTCACACTATGAGGGATTTTATTCATATTTCTGAAATGTATGGGCCTCCTTACCTATTTATTCTTCTCCTAAGTGAAATTGACAAAATTTAATATTCCAATTAGCTGCATGCTCGTTTTGGAATATTACAAGGGTGTTGGATGCATGAATTGCACTTAAGCAAGCTCCTTCAATGCTTAATTGTCAACCGAGGGGTTTCGTAAACTTAGAGACGAAGCATAGGTAATGCCAAAAGTGGCATGAAATTTTCCTATTCCTATTCCTACTTCTTAAATGAAATATTGAAGAATCAAGAAGAAAACAATTTCAAAGGAAATTGACACCAAAACAATTTTAGTGTTAGAATGTAAAAGAATGTATTTGCAAAGAAATTAAGTAAAGGAATTTTCACATAGCTGGAAACAACCTTAAATGTTGAAATAAAAGTCTCTGTTTATCTTCAGTATCGATGTGGTAGTTTAACAAGTGGGCCCTTGAAAATACCTTCCTTCTAAATGATTTTCCTTGTATACTAAGCAACCGTTCTTGTACTCTTGCAATCTGCTTGCACTAGTGCAGGTACAAAAATTATGTGAAAAGTATATTTTACCCTCTTATATTGAATACTTATGTCTTCATGTAGGTTATTTAAGCTTTAAGTCTTAGATTACTCTGTTCCTGTGACAAGACATTGGCTCTTGCACCAAGACAGAGCTTCCTACACCAAGGTTTCCAATTTACTTTCAACAGAATTAAAGGATGTGTTGAAAATAATTGAAATTGCAAGCTGAATTCTGAGATAATTTACACACGGAAAATAATGCTTTAATCAATTAAACTTGCAAAAAAAAAAATTATAAAGAGAAACAATTTTCAATGGTGAAATAAAAATTTTAGTCAAAGGAATTTGCATGAAATAAATCTAACTCGTTAATCTCTTATAATGTTACACATTAATTTTAATCCCTTTCCTTAAATCATGAAGTGTAGAAATAAATTAAGACGTTGCAATGAAATTCTTTCTCATTTCACGAACTCATTATTAACCTTTAGAAGTTTAGCTTTTAATATTAGGAATGCTTTATTCTAATGATAACACTTGTAGAAGTAAATTAAATCATATACAGGAAAAGGAAAAGAACACTTGCTGTAAACAAATGAGAAAACCAGAGTGCAAAATCCTACATGAACTGGTGCAGGAAGAATCTTCCTGCACGATCCAAGTGGAAGCAAACCAGGAAAAAAATTGCAGGAAATAAATAAATTCAATTTATACTTCCACACAATGGATCCGTTCACACTTTGACTATTAAATGAAATTAAATCATACACTGAAGAAAGAACGAAATAAATATTTAATACATGCGTATGAAAGTAAATAAAATCAACACACAAACCTTTTAAAATAACGAAAGCATGAAGGTAAACGAGCTGGGTTGGCTGGGCCCCAGCCAACTAACTTGTTTCCCATTTTAGGAAATGAAACTCTTCGGCAATTTAATCAACGCATCAATAAAATATTAGACGCAATGTGAGAAAAGCATTGTGTAGTTCCTTGTATTAACTTTGATAAGCAAACATACATTATGGTTCAAGTCCAGCCCAGAGAAAGGGAAATAACTAAATTACAAAATTAAACATGATTACAGTCACATTGTTATTGCTAACCTAGTTCTATCTAAGAACTGTCTTTTATACATTCCTTCGGCCTATGGTCATGATTTCTAATTATAGAGTCGTTCCCAAATAAAGCCATTCGACTGAATGGACTAACAAAAAAAATTACAAAATTGGGCCAACAACTATAATAAGGCACGATCTAATTGTTGGTCATAGACCCTATGTTTGGCAACATCCTTGAATATACTCTGCCTGTGTTTTACTTTAAATAATCCACAACTGAACTGGAAGACGTGGACCAAAACGCCCGCATGGAGTGATCAAGTTGTTGCGGAGATAACAGAACAATGATTGTTGGCGGTGCAGGATCTACATGCACTAGATCACGCTAACATAATGATTAATACTTAGCTTATCGAATACTTTTAGGAAAGTAAATATAAGTTAGAAGAAATATTTAAAGGCATGAAATCTATTTTAAATGATTAATTAAGAACCTAATAAACCTTAATCGTGAAATATTAAGTTTATGTAGGAATAGACAATTTTCTTGGACTAGTGTAGGAATGAGAAGTTTTATGGAGATAAAACAGAGGTTAGTCATTATAGGAAGGGGGTAAAAATAGAACATTTTGGCACACCAACATCCTCCCATCCCTAATCTTTTAGGTGTCCTCACACAACATTTTACCTACTACAAAAAATCTTTAGAAATAGGGAGCCATCTTTCAATCCTGCACTTTGATATTATTTTATGCTTTCACTACTTTTATCTTTTTACCTCAGGCTTCCTTCAATTGTTTGGTCACCTTCTTAAGGTGCTTGGAGCATTTAGAAGTCTGAAACTTTCATATTTTCACTTTCCATTTATGTTCTTTGACCTCTGCAATGAACTCTACCATGCCTTTCTTTTGCCAGTTCTGCTCCTTCATTACCTAGTTCAAAGCCTCCAAGTTGTGAACTTGTTGTTCCAGGTCTATTATCCGGTTATTTAGGTAGAGGGTAAAGGTCTTTGTGTCTATCTCATCTAGTGCAAGCACTTTTTCTGTAATGGATTCAAATAATGTACCATCATTGCCAAGATCGAAGTTGTCTTGGTCATCCAATGTTTGCATCATGATATCGCCAAGGGTTTATGTGCCAGGAGCTTCCATGTCACCAAGGGTTTTAGTACCCTCCACATCCTTTAAGCCAAGGGCTTCAGTACCCTATGCACCTAACTCATCAGGGACTTCAATTCCATTTTCATCCAACTCATCAGGGGCTTCAGTACCTTGTACATTCAAACCATCAGAGACTTCAGTACCCTGTTCATCAAAATTGTCGAGGATCTCTATGTGTTGCGCCTTTTCATCTTCTTGGCCCTTTGCCAGGTTTTATCTTGCACTCAGTGTCATATTTTGTTTCCTTAATTTTTGAATAAAGGCCGACAAAGATATGTCATCCTCCTTCTCTACATTCTCTTCATTCACCATGGTGTGGGTTGCTTCATCCGCAAGAAATGAAAGGTTATGACCTCCAGGTGAAACCTGGGGTTATTCGTCAATCACAATCGGGGAGCTCGACCGATGTTGAGTTGTCCCCGGAGAGACAATCCTTTTCTTGGTCAGGGTCCTAGTCTCTTTTCTATTTGCTAAGGGTGGAGTGTCTTCGAAAAACTTTCCCTTTGCTTGCACCTGCTTACTTTTTCTCTTTTTCTTGGCAGGGGATGAATTCTTTGCCTTCCTTTTCTTGCTTGCACTCATGCCAACTGACTTCGATACACTTCTCGCCCAAAATTCTTTCAGGAATGCCTCTTAGGTCACTTGATTTTCCTCCATATATTTCTTGATGGTATAACTTATATGAAATATGGCTTGCATCCCCTTTTTTCATGCCTTTCGCCATATTCTCTAAACTTCAGAGCAGTTAATCGGGAAAATTGATACGTTTCCATGATTCAAAGTGAAGCAATAACCGAATGTGGAACACAAACATTAAATAATAACATCCTTCACAGGTCAGGAACTTCTGTAATATAAAGAGGAGGTCTCGCCATTTTCCAAGCATTGCGTTGCGTGGAAGCCCCTTCTTCCAATCAAATTTGAGCTTCCGGTCGACCACAAACCAGCACCATCTTTTCTTTTCAATCCTCACCTTCTTGAAACATTGTTCCCCTATGGTTGACAAGCCTGTAGCTCGCACTATATATTCCTCCGTGACTTCAAATTCTAGTGAGACGACTTTAGCTCAGCATCCCTCAAATGTCTTTGAAAACTCCAGAGCCATGACCATATAAAACCCATCAAATTTGTGCAAAAATGGGAGAAATCCCAATCCTTGAAATAGTGCAAGGCAATTTCGATATTCCATGGTCTGCGCTATCTCCCTCAAAGACGATGGTTCATTTCTCATGGGTGCCATATTCATTTGAATCCACCTCAATTCTTTGTCACAGCCTTAGAAGGATTTCACAGTGAGAAATATCAAAGGTTGCTGATAATTTTATGCTAGAGGTTTGTCCGTCCACCACCTTATTGGTCCCATCCATCCAATCACATTCAATCATTAAAAATGACTCCTTGGATTGAATGCATACACGTTTCAATCTGCTATGGGAAAGTAATGATGATTGGAGGAAGCAGAGGTTTTTATGATGGTAGTGTAATATTCATCGATGATCGGGTTATGAGGTAAGGTTATGATGAACAAGTGATGGAGGATATTTTAAAAGGAGGTAAGTATGGGGTTTCGAGTAGATCTGTACTATCCCATGTTTTTCCTCATAATTAATTTAATATGTACTTCGGTACTTATTAAAAATATTAGACTTCAGAGCCTAAAATACCTTGCACTTAAATAATTTCTCCCTAAGTCAGTAAATGATAAAGCAAAGTGTTAAACAAATTTTAAATAATGTAATGTTATGATCTATTAGTGCAGTAGTCATTCATATATAAAAAAATTCCATAAGATTTTTGCATCAAGCACTCCTGTAATGTGTTAAATATTTTTACACTGTGCTTTCACAGTTGGGCGCCTGCTTGCACTAGCCGTTCCTGCACTGGTCCTGCTTGCACTAAACCTACTTGCACTATACCATGCTTGCACTGAACCTACTTGCACTGTGTTTTTTTGCACCAGGGACTTCATTGGAATAATAAAATTTTGATAGAACACAGTTCTTTGGCTAGACTAAAAAAATTTCCTGAATATACAAGAGAAGTTTTATTCACCATCCTTTGGTGTTTCACGAGCATGCCTTCTAATTTGACTGCATTAGATCTTGTAATAAATTTATGAGGGAATAAAGAAGTGGTAAGGGGATAATTTTTGAAATGGGAAGGAACATTATGGCAGGGATTCCAATAATAGTACACCATGGGGGAAAACAAAACAGGATTTGGAAAAAAATTCAAGGGAGAAAGAGGGATTTTACGAAATTGAGTAAGGGTAGTTTTCTTAGAAGAAAAAGGAGGGTAATTCATTATGGGATTAAGAAAATAAAGATAGTGGGAATTTAAGAAATAGGAAACAGAAGAAAGGCATAATTTTACCTTGAAAATCTACCTGCATTGGTCCAGGAAAAAGTAAATGTAGCGAGAATTAGGCATTACTTGGATAAAAATTTCCATGCTAGTTATCCCAAATTTGGGTAAGGGCTTGGTTCCTTAAACCTGATTCTTCTTGGTGACAACTAGCATATCTAAAAATCAAGAAACATTCCATTTTTATTTAAATTTCGATCTTCCTGCCAACATGCTATTTTTTAGGTTGATCCTTCCGCAATCATGTCAGTCAACTGATTTTCATAATTACAGGAGTTTTTTTTTTTTTTTAATTATTATTTTTGTTATTTTTTCTCTTCTTTTTTTCATTTTATTATATTAGGAAAAGAAAGAACCAGATCTTCAATAGGTCGGTGTTTCCACCTACCATATCCTTTTCATATTGTTGTTGGACTTACTGCATAGAATATCCTTTAGTAAGTGGTTGGAAATACACCTTTAGCCTATGCCCATTTACCAGGAACACAAAATTCCGTCCATCAATAGTTTTTATTTCTACCGCTCCATTCTCAAACACTTTAACTACCTCATAAGGTCCCATCCATTGTGTATGGAATTTCCATTTAAAATATTAAATCTAGAATCATAAATGAGTACCCACTCACCTAGTTGTAACTGCTTCTTCCAGATAGAATTATCATGCCACTTCTTGCGCTGTTGTTGAACCAATATGTTCTACTTAACAACATCCCTTCAGAATTCATCTAACTCATTCAACTATAGGGCACACCTCTGTTGTGCTTCAGAGAGATCTAGCCCCAATTGGACTATAATTTTGAAAGTCTTGACCTGGAACTCTATCGGCAAGAGCAATTGTTTCCCATACACCAGCTCATATGGTGTGTTTCCTATGATGTTCCTCCAAGTAGTTCGATATGCCCACAAGGCTTCCAGTAATTTATTAGCCCAATAATTTCTATGGATATTTATTGTCTTTGTGAGCAGGGACTCAATTACTTTATTTGTGGACTCCACCTGACCATTTTCTTACAGGTGATACAGTGTAGATTTCTTATGTCAAATTTTCGATTGCTCCGTCACACCCTGTACGAGATTAGAAATAAACTGCATACCATTGTCAGAAACAATCCCTCTAGACACACAAAATCTAGTAAAGATTTCAGTAAAAATAAAATCAACAACAACGTTTTCAGTAGCAAAAGAAACAGCTTTAGCATCTACCCATTTCGTAACAAAATCTATACAAACCAAAATATGTTTTTTATTTAATGATGTTAGATTTATTGGTCCTACAAAATCAATGGACCATTTTTCAAAAGGATCAATCATAACCTGAGGAAATAAATGCATTTCATTGGTTTGATTAGGTTAGCCAACTCGCTGGCAGCTATCACATCGCTTGACATATTGTTTGGCATCTATTGGGCCAAAATTGTGAATTATGGATTGTTGGTGTCCAGATATGAACAGAATTCAACCCTTTCCTCCACATAAATTATCAACCCGGGATGTTATTTATTTCAAGACTAATGGCAAGGTATATGCAGATGCAAGCACATGGTCTGTTGTAAATCACAGGTTTAATCTATAACACACAATTCATTGTAACAAAAATGAAATGAACTGCAGAAATAGGAATCAACAACAATTAAACGTGACCGTAACAACAGTAAAGAAATCACACTAAAGCATAACACTCCAAGGAAAAAAAGGATAACGCAGCACCTGATCAGAAGAGTGGGCCCAACTCTCTAATCAAGGCTGTGGTGAACTCACAAATTATAGGAGAAACAACAAGTTGTTGTGCATTCAATTAATCATAAAAGAAATTCTTTACAAAATCTATGTGTCCAAGGGCTTAACCCCGATTCACAGCCTGCAGGCTTCTTTATACAATTATCCTGAAACCCCTAATCCCTCTCAACAACTTCATTGTTACAAAAATACATCTTGTTACAATGGCAACCAAATTTCCCAGCAAGAAAATGTGAAAAGGCCTAAGATAGCACTGATGCATCCAACTCTGTCATGTTGTAACAACAAATAAGGAAGATGTTGGAGATGATGGGTTGTGCCTTGACTTGTGGGCGCAACGCTCCCGTTTTAGCCAGATCTGAAGAAATATCAGAGTTAATATGTAGAAAGGTAAAACCTCCATGATAAATACTTCATTAATCAAATATCCCATGAAAGATAAGAATAAGGGTTTTAACTCATGCATTTTAAGAATAATAATGGTAGAAAGAGATAGAAAAACATGGTAAAATGGGAGAGGAAGGTATACAAATTGTAGGTTTTAACCTTGTACAGAAATTATCTGCAAACGAATATTAGAAAAAGAAAATAAATAATAGTGAGAGAAGAAAACATAAAACATATATACACAGATATTTTCCCCTGGATCCAAAATTGGGATGACTAGCTTGATTTTTCATTATATTCATTTTAGTGTTACAACACATATATATACATGCTGAAGCATACATAAAACCCAATCCATTAACCATGGATTATAATATAACTGTAATTCCCTTGATCATATCTACAAAATACCAGGGGCTAAAAGCCATCATGCCCCAAAACCATGTGCAAACCCATGCACAAAACCATGGGTGGGTCTGCCCACCAGAAAATAAGAACAAAAAAAAAAAATCTCGAGGCGCTGCCACCCCCCTGTGACCCCCTGTTGCGCTCAGTGCAACATACAAGGGGGTATATTGCCCCCCCTGTGACCCCCCCACGCGTGACTAGTTGTGGAAATAATATAACACATACCCAACATTCTCCCACCTATTGTTTTCTTTCCGCAGGGGGCCACAGGAGAGCTAAGTCATTAGCCCAGCTTTGCAACACCCATTGTTTCTCTACACCAAGAGAACTTCTGAGTGCTCACAGACTTCGTCAATGCATATGCAACATTCTTCAAGGTGTCCAACTTTACCAGCAACACCCTTTTAGCCTCAACCATATATCTCAAAAATTGATATTGAACATCAATGTCCTTTGTCTTTGAATGATAAGCAGGGTTCTTAGCCAATAAAATTGTACTTTTTCTATCACAGTCTATCCTTATAGCTTACTGCACCAACCCCATACTTGAACACAATCTCTGTAACCAAACTGCTTCCTTGCTTGCATGAGTGGCTGCCATGTATTCTGCCTCTGTAGTTGAAAGAGCCACTACAGACTGTCTTTTACTCATCCAACTGACTGCACCTCCAAATAGGCTAAACACATACCCACTTGTAGATCTTCTTTGGTCCAGATCTCCAGCCTAGTCTGCATCAATAAAACCATGAATTTCCAACACTCTTTCCAATCCCGGTCTTCCCTGATAGCACAAGCCATAGTCAGTAGTGCCACGCAAATATCTGAAAACCTACTTCACTGCTGTCCAATGCTCCTTCCCTGGGTTTGACATAAACTTGCTCAATAGTCCCACTACATGTGCAATGTCTGGTCTAGTATAAACCATTGCATACATCATGCTACCCACTGCACTTGCATATGGAACACAAGACATATCCTCCTCTTCTTCTTGTGTCTTGGGACACTGTTCAGCAGACATCTTTACACCTATAGGAATTAGAACATTCACTAGTTTACTATCCTGCATATTGAACCTCTGCAATATAGTCTCGACATACTTCCTCTAGTTTAACCAGAGATTCCTCTTTGCCTGATCTCTCTTAATTTCCATGCCCAAAATATAGTTTGCAGCACCAAGATCCTTCATTTTGAATTTGGAGAACAGTTGGGTCTTCAAATATTGGATAATTTCTTTGTCATTTCCAATCAACAACATATCATCCACATACAAGACCAAATAAATAACACTGTCACCAATTAATTTAAAATAGACACAGTGATCCTCTTTGCTTTTGGTGAAGCCATGTCCTCGTATATAGGTATCAAATTTCTGATACCACATCCTTGGTGACTATTTTCACCCATATAGAGACTTCTTTAACCTACATACCAGTTCTTTCTTACCCTTCACCATAAAGCCTTCAGGTAGTTTCATGTAGATCTCCTCTTCTAGATCCCCGTGAAGAAATCATGTCTTCACATCCATCTGTTCTACCTCAAAATAAAATGCAGCAGCAACGGATAAAAGTAATCTAATAGATGTAACTTTGGAAACAGGATAAAAAATATCACCAAAATCAATTCCTGGCACCTAGGAATAAACTTTTTCTACCAACCGAGCTTTGTATTTCTCCACCTTGCCTTCTACATTCATCTTCTTCTTAAACACCCATTTGCTCCCAATGGGCTTCCTTCCAGTGGAGAACTCCATTAGATCCCATGCCTCATTTTTGTGCAATGATGCCATTTCATCAACCATGGCCTCCTTCCAGAGTTTTCCATCCTCAGAATCCGCTGCCTCCTTGACAGTTCTGGGATCATAATCAGTTATAGTTAAAGAAAAAATTGAACAGAAAGCAGATGGACTATACCTTTCTGGTTTTCTTCTTTCCCGAGATGATCTTCTCACAATTGGAGTTTGTGGCTCTTCCTCTTCTGAATCTTCTTTTGTTGTAGAGCCTGATTCATCCTCCTTTAGCTCAAACTCTATATTCTCAGGTTCCTTTGGTAGGACTTCATGTTTAACAACATATTTCACCTCTCTAAACACCACATCTCAACTGTACACAACCTTCCTTTTTTCTGGGTTCCAAAGCTTGTAACCATTTAAACCATCCTTATACCCAATAAATATTCACCTTTTAGATTTATTATCCAACTTTCTCCTTTTATCATTTGGAACATGTACATATGCATCACATCCAAATACCCTCAGATGTGAAAAAGATGGTTTCTTACCAGTCCATACCTCATGTGGAGTTTTATCCTCTAACGCTGATGAAGGTGATTTGTTAACCAAGTAACATGCAGTCTCCACTGCCTCTGCCCAGAATTCTTGTCCTAACCCGGTACCACTGAGCATGTTTCTTGCCTTTTCCATCAGTGTTCTATTAATTCTTTCTAAAATTCCATTTTTCTAAGGTGTGCATGGAGTAGTCTTCTGTCGTGCTATACCACACTTCTTACAGAACTCTTCAAATTCCTTCTTGCAGAAATCCCCACCATTATCTGTCCTCAGCACCTTTATCTTCTTCTCTATCTGGTTTTCCACCAAAGCCTTAAACTCTTTAAATCTGTCAAAGACTTCAGATTTCTTCCTCAAGAAATATATCCATGTATTCCTTGAGAAGTCATCTATGAATGAAACATAGTACACAAACTTACTCAGTGATGGAACCGACACAGGTCCAAACACATCACTGTGCACAAGCTCTAATATATTGTTTTCCCTCTTAGCACCAAAAGGAAGACTCACTTGATTCTGCTTCCCATATACACAATGTTCACAGAAATCATAATCTAGAGAGAAATTAGACATACCTTCTACCATACCATTTCCATTTAGTATCTGAAGGCCCTTCTCTCCAATATGTCCAAGCCTTTGATGCCATAAAATGGTCTTTTCTCTAGATACCGCTAGGATTTCCGCTCCACTTTCGAGAACCAAAGAGCTGTTGCATCCATCAATAACAGTGCTTCCCTAAAGCTTGTACAAATTTCCAATCCGAACTCCGAATACCAGTGCTCCCAAAACCATCTTATAGGTATCTTTCTTGAACACTGTTTTCATACCTGCATCATCCATCATGCTTACAGAAATTAGATTTCTGGCCAATGCAGGTATGTGCAGAACACCAGGAAGTGTTCTAATCCTTCCACCTTGTAGCTTCAGCTTGAGTTTTCCATGTCCGATGATTCTAGCCTTTCTATCATCACCTAAGAATACATCACCGCCATCATATTTCTCATACTCACAGAACCACTCCCTGTGGGGAGTGAAGTGAAAGGATGCACCCGATTCAATCAACCATGACTCATGATATACATGTGTATTTGAATAAGAAGCCAAATACACATCCCCACCTTCATCCAAGGTGGTTTTTTCCTCTACAAAAGGAGCATCATCAGATCCATTTCCTTTCTCAGGAGCTTTAGATCTATAGTCCTTTTTGTAGTGCCCTTCCTTTCCACATTTCCAACACACATTTACAAACTTTCCAGGAGATTTAGATCTCCCTCTAGATTTGGATATCCCACTTGAAACCTTCTTGTTTATGTTCTGGGACCTTCCTCGTACAGATAAGGCATCTCCATTCTAACCCTCCATATTTCTCCGTCTCATTTCCTCCGACAGCAAGGCTGAGACAATGTCATCAAAATTCAAGGTATTTGTATTGCTACCTATTGAAATAACTAGGCTGTCCCACGAGTCTGGTAAAGAACAAAACAAACTAATGCACTTATCTTCATCTGAGATTTTAATATCAATAGATGACAACTGACTTACCATAGTATTGAAGGTGTTTAGATGCTATGTCACTGAGTCTCCATCCTTCATCCTCAGGTTATACAGCTTTTTCCGCAGGAAAAATTTATTCACCAGAGACTTATATTGGTACAAAGTACCTAGCTTGTCCCACAAGGTATTTGCCATAGCTTCCCAGATACATTCAAAAATACTAAATCTAAGACACACAACTATATTTTTCTCTTCACTTTCTGATCCAACTTCTTCCAGTCTTCATCTGACAGTGTTGTTGGTTTAGTACCTAGATCTACCGCGATCCACTGGTCTTTATCCACCAACGGATCCTCCATATTGAGCTTCCATAACTCAAAACTCTGACCATTAAATTTCTCGATCTCTATCTTCCCGCTGCTTGCCATCTTCTTTCACTGCAAGAATCGATCCCACAGATCTCCCACTGAGCAGGTTCTACCTCAGGCCCGAGAAAAAAACCCTTAGCAGCAAAGGCATCCATTTGAAGCCAAAACAGCTCTGATACCGAATGTAGGTTTTAACCATGTACAAAAATTATCTACAAACGAATCTTAAAAAAAAAAATAATAATAATAGCGAGAGCATAAAACATAAAACAGATATACACAGAGATTTTCCCCTAGATCCCAAATCAGGGCGACCAACTTGAGTTTTCATTATATTCCTTTTAGTGTTACAACACATGTATATACATGTTGAAGCATACATAAACCCAAATCCATTAACCTTGGATTAGAGCATAACCGTAGTTCCCTTGACCCGATATACAAAATACCAGGGGCTGAAAACCATCATGCCCCAAAACCATGTGCAAACCCATGCACAAAACCATGGGCGGGTCCACCCACCAGAAAATAAGGCCCAACATTGGGTACCCAACACAAATCTGGTACCCAATATCTCCCCCCAAATGACCTATCTACATGTACTCATGTAGCTCAATGTCTCCTTAGGTTTGGGTTGGATTGATTTTGATCGGCATGAAGCTATGTGAGGTCATATTCTGCAGCCATTTTTGTTCCTGGTGGCTTATATCCTTCTGTCAAAACAACATCCTTCCACCAGTCTGGGTCAACATTATATGTAGGAGTATACTGCTCAGCTGGAAAACATAGAAGGGAAAATTGAAACCTTAATCCCATCCATATGACCCCATAGGTATGAATGCATGCCATGTAACATGGCATTCTCTCTAAAGCACGTGCAAAGTTAGGTGCTCCAAATGGTTCTCTTTCCCTGATGGTTGAGGAGGACAACATCCATCTTTTCTGACAATTGTCAAGTGCTTCCTTGCGAAACATCGTAATCTAGCTGACACATAGGTCAGCGCAACATTTCTGGGTTGCCATCATGTGTTCCTTACGGTCCTTAATCTGTAAAAATGTATAATTCTTGTTATAAATGTTTGAGGACTGACCATGCTCTCTTCTCATCATTAACGGCTTTCTGGCTTCATTTTCTTCAAATGTATCCCAGGACTTTCTCCATTTAATCTAATTGATGGTATAGGAGGTGAAAGCCCTTAAATGGATCTCCCCCACAAATGGAACGGGGTTAAATGACTGATCAGGCTTTAAGTAATACCCATGCATATAGAGCTCACACATTAAGTGTTGTCTGATAATTTCATGAATTTTTAAAATACAGAGAAATTGAATGGGGTCCTCAATTTCGTACCAAATCTCCTTATATATACTTTCAAGACAAAAGGAAAGAAACTGTTCATGAAGGAATAAGGCATAGCTATGTGCAGGAGGTCGGAAGGCCATTACCTACTATGCCAGGGAGAACATTTTCTCCTTATCTGTCTTCAGCAACTTAACTTGTTCTTCCAATTCCTCTATTCTGGCCTTATGTTTAGCCTGCTTTAGCTATGCCTTATATAACTTATCCATGTACCCTGTGACGACTCCAGTGGCCTGTTCTCGAACCCTAGATGTTTCCTTCAAACAACTCTTCAATCAGGCCAGTCTGGGTAGCTGCCGTGGAGACTTCAATATTCGGCTTTATTGCCCTCCATTTATAGATTTTTACCTTCCTTTTCAAACGTGAAACTTGCTTCTTCAAATCTCGAACCTCCCTTTTTAGTCTCATGGTTTCACTGAACTGCAGCTGATACCTCTTCTTGAAAGGTATCCTTCTTTTCTCGCACTGTTCAACCCATTCCTATTTAATAATGAATTCAGTTTCTAGGCCTATGATAGGCCTAGAAGGCACCGGGATGCTGCTGAAATTTTCTATGGATTATCTTGTCAATCCTTTCTAGCTGGGCTCCCTATCTCTAAGGGCTTCTTCTTCTATGTTTCCCCTAGGAACTTCTGCTGTCTGGTCGATAATTTCATTGATCCTCCTATGTTCCAAGTTTTCTATAGGAACACTATCTTCCTTGTGAGCCTCTAAGTGTTCTGGTTCGGTGGTGATTGGGCCAATCTTGGCTATGTCAACAAATTTTAGTACTGGGGGAACAATTACTTCTTCCATTAACCATTTGGGCGAGCAAAATCCCCTCACCCCTCTAGGCATCAGGGACTAGAATAGATAATGGGGAATAGACTCTTCACCTTCATTTCCGGTTTGGACCGAGACTTCGTGCATGGATACTTCAACCAGGGTCGATACTGGTTCTTGTGGAACAATATCGACCTCTTGGTTCATTCCTTCTTTACCTCGTTTTTCCTCATGAATCACCTTTGTTTTCACAATTGGTACTGGTTCTTAAGGTCCAGTGTTGATTCCACAGGTTGCATTTTCCTGTTCTAGCCAAATTGGGGGTGGTTCTTGTGTAACACCCCCACCTGTATAAGTATTCATATTTATATGGGCAGGTTCACTTGCCATTTCTCTATCCAAAATTTCACTACTTTTCTCTTTATTAACAAAAGTTGACAATTGTATAACAGTATCAACTTCCTGCACAATGTCCATCATTTCCTTCTCTGTGGGTTCTTCAAGTGAGGATGGTTCTTGTGTGGTAGCCTCGGCCATGTCACCCCTTACCTCCTCCATTATCGTTTCCTCAGGTCCCTCCTGATCAACCATCATCTCTTCTTACTTGGGTTCCTCCCGATCAATTTCTATTTCCATTTCCTTGGGTTCCTCTTGATCAATTTATTCTGAATTTTCTTCTTCTTCCTGAACAACCAAAGAGGCTAGTTCTTCTTCTCTAGCAGCTATCATGGCTGCTACCTCTTCTTCTGAGGACCCACGAAATTCTGCCCAGGAGACCTGAAGCCTGTTTATTGCATGCATGACCAATAAACGCAAACCATGATTGGAAAGTAATTCCAGCATTTTGCGCAAACGCCGAGTAGCCTATGCCATATGTTGCAGTTGTTTCAAGAGGAAGAAGGGATTGTTCAGGGCATGCTCCTAATCCTGCAGAAATCGGATGTGCGTTATAATTTTAAAGTGATATTTTAATAGAGTTGAGGCCCAGCCCTTGCAGGTAATGTATTTTATTATGAAGCCTGCAACTTCATTCTAAGGATACGGTACCGTTCGGCACTCGTATCCTCTGCCCATTTGAATGACACTTTCTCATTCTTGTAAGAATAATTCGGGGAATTCTAGAAGAGAAAATTTCCTAGAAAACCATTACTGCCCCTACTGCCTTAGTCCACTAACCTCTACAATTGCCTCTTTTGTAACAGGAACTTCCAGACCCCTAATATGTGAATATTTTTCCACTAAATTGAGTGCGAATTCCATTTTTATACCTCCATCAAACCCGTGCAATATGTCAAAGTAGGTATCCCACTCTGCGTCGACAAAGAATTGCCAATCCTCTGGATTGCTGCGAATTGAAATTGTGTTTTCAGGCTCATGCCGCACAGCTAGCCCACCCATTCTGTGGAGACTTGTAGCAACACTTCCTGTAATAGCAGATCATTGAGCAAGGTGGTGGGTACTGAATTCAGAGGAACAACATAGTGAAAATGGAAAGGTGGTAACGGTAAATATGGCTGATAACTCTCAAAAGTCAAGAAAAATCATGAAAAAATATGGTAAGTGTGGTAAAATAGAAATAATAATTGTTTGTATAGGGTGGATGAGACATTTTATAGATCCCAATATGATTTAAATGATGATACCACATATTGATGGGAATCGTAAGGTGTACCATGAGCGGGTTGTCATACTTAATTTATGAGGTAATTATTACGTCATCCTTGTCATGACGACACCCCCCCCCCCCCGAACTTAAATCATTTCCATCCACATCATTAAAATCTCCACATGGGATATTTAATAAAATCAGTAAAAGTCACTTGGAGGCGTACCTGATGGCCTACCTGGATGATGTGACGGTTGGTTAGATGACAACATAGTAATGATGTGGATGGTGTAATAGAAGCGGTGTAACAACATTGGAGTAAGAGCATTGGTGTAACAGCATCGATGTAACAACATCAGTGTAACAACATTGGTGTAACAACATCGATGTAACAGCATCAGTGTAACAGCATTGGTGTAACAACATCAGTGTAACAACATCGGTGTAACAACATCAGAGTAACAACATTGGTGTAACATCATCAGTGTAACAACATTGGTGTAGCAACATCAGATTAACATCAACACAAGTAGCAACATCCAGAGTAACAACAATGCGAGTAACTACAACCAAGTAACGACACCATGAGTAGCAGCAACCGAGTGACAACACCGTGAGTAGCAGCAGTTCAGTAACAGCACCATGAGTAGCAACAACTGAGTAACAACACCATGAGTAGCAGAAATCAGTGCTTTCAAAAGTATTTCTATGCTTTTTACTCCTTAGTAGTAGCTCCTACAAAAAGACAAGAAAATAAAAAATAATTCTTTTATTCTTTATTTATTTATTTTTACATATTATTTATTTATTTTATTTTTATTTTTACATCAAGGGTTCACAGGAAGGATTCTTTGTGTTGATGACCTTCAAACTAGATTTCTCAAAGAGCTATTTAATAAAATCACCCTTAGAGGCCGGCTGGTGGTATAGTCTCAGGCGATGTCCATTTACTATAAATGAAGCGCGCATATCATCAATTGTGACTAGCCTAACTGTTCCATTATCAAATACAACATCCACCTCATAAGGTCCCATCCAACGAGTGCAAATCTTCCCCTTAAAATCCTTAAAATGGGAGTCGTAAAGTAGTTCCCAATCTCCACTTTGAAACACCTTATTTTTAATAAAATTATCGTGCCATTTCATTCTCTGCTGTTGAATGGTAGTAGTTCGTTGGAAAACCATTGAACAAATTTCATCAATTTCATTAAGCTGAGCCAATCGGTGTTTATGAGAATCTCATAGATCTAAACCAACTTCCAGCATTGTTTTGAGTGTACTTGTTTCAAATTCTATTGGAAACAACAAGGATTTTCCATAAACCAACTCGAATGGTGAAAACCCGGTTGTATTCTGCCATGTTGTTCTGTATGCCCAGAGAGCTTCTAGGAGTTTCTGAGCCCAATCCTGACGATGGTATGCCACAATTTTTGTAAAAATGTTTTCCAATGTCTTGTTTGTGCCTTCCACTTGTCCATTCTCTTTGGGATGGTATGGGGATGTCACTCTGTGCTTGACCCCATATTTTTGCATGAGCTTTTCTATCTTTTGTGTTGTGAATTGTGCTCCTCCATCTGAAACAATCTCTCTTGGAGTACCGTAACAAGAAAAAAATTCATCAAATAGAAAGTCTGAGATGACCTGCTCTGTTGCTTTCGTGACAGCTTTGGCTTCCACCCACTTAGTCATGTAATTAGTACATACCAAGATGTGGACCTTCTGATGGGAGGGTGGGTTAAAGGGTCCAAATAAGGCAATAGCCCATTTCTCAAAGGCTCGAGGACTACTTGTGCCTGCAAAGGCATTCATCAGCTTTATCGGGCTTCCCCATACGTTGGAAACTATCACACCTCCTAACATAATTCTGAGCATCACAAAAAATGGAAGGCTAGTAATATCCCATTTATAGCACCTTATGGCCTGTTCTTTTGTCCACAAAATTCCCTCCACAAGGGCCATCAAGGGAAGATTTTAATACCTCATAAATATCCTTTTTAGACACACAACGTTGGATTTTCTTATCTGCTCCTGTATGAAAAAGGTACCCTGCCATCCAAGAATATCGGGCACTATGATGAATAATCTTCTATTTTTCCCTCTATGACAAATGAGGAGGCATTTTCCTTGTAGCAAGATAGTTAGCAATATCTGCATACCACAAAGGTTTAGTAGATACTGCAAAAATATATTCATCAGGAAAACTGTCTTCTATAGGTGTGCATTCATCATTTTTTTTCATTCTAGACAGGAAATCAGCTACTACATTACCTTTTCCCGGCTTATCTACTATTTTAATATCAAATTCTTGAAGCAAAAGTAGCCATCTTGTAATACGACTAGGAGTAATAGGTTTATTCATCAAATACATGATTGCTGCATGATTAGTATGGACAACAGTAGAATACTCGGTGATGTAGTCCTGAAACTTATTGACAACATAAATGACAGCTAAGAATTATTTTTCTATCACCGTATAGTTTAATTCAGTAGGTATTAAATTCTTGCTGACATAATAGATTGAATACGGTGTTTTGTCTACCTGCTATCCTAGAACAACCCTTACTGCTGTCTAAGAAGCATCCATATGTATGTGAAACGGTAATGCCCAATCAGGTCCTTGGAGGGTTGGGGCCGTGCACACTAGCCCCTTAGTTTTCATGAAGGTTGTCTCACAGTCTTCAGTCCACAAGAATTATGCATTTTTGGTTAGCAATTGAAATATTGGGTGTGCTATTTTAGCAAACTTTTCTATAAAGTGCCTATAATAACCAGCACAACCAATAAAGCTATGTACCTTTGTAGGTGTTTTTGGTACTGAGAAATGTGATATTACCTCTACTTTAGTCAGATAAACTTGAATTCTAGCGGCTGAGAGGAAATGCCCCAATACTACCCCTTCTTCCCTCATAATTAGGTGGTCACCCATTAATCCTAGGAAGACCTTGGCTGGCAACTGCAGATGCCTACATAGGATGCTGATATGGGCATATGATCATATCAAATGGGACAGTTAAACCCAATTAAAACAATAGGGAAATTAGAAGATATGATCATTTTAGTAGACTCATGGCACTACCCTGTGGACCTCCTTATATTGCATTCCTTCAAAGGGTGTTTCTTTCTGCATTGAGGGCAGAATATGGCCATGGTTTTTTCCAACTCCATCTGCTTCTTTTTTGCCTATAGAGTATCCATTTGGGCTGATAGCATGCTCAAAATATCAGTCCTTATATTTTCTAGTAGATTTCCAATCTCTGCTTTTGTGACCCCTCCATCGGAAGTCTTCGATGACTGAATCCCCTGTCCACTTCTTGCAGCCCCCCGTGAACACTTGAAATAGTAATCACAGATAGTTTTGAAGTTTTCTTTCGAAATATCCTCTTTTCCCAATATATTCAGGAGTTGCAGAGAGTCTTCCCTGGGTTCTCTAAGAAGAATGATCTTTAAAATGTCCTTGTCCAGGTCCCTATGTCTAGACCTCTATAATATGTATTTAAATCACTCTACACAGTCCTCCATATTTTCATCCTCTTTTTGTGCAAATTTAAAATTTTTTTCCTTAATGTCATGGGACTTATAATAATCTCGGTATTTCTCTAAGAAAGCTTCTTTCATTCCTTCCCATGAGGTAATCGTACTCCCTCCTAGACCCATAAACCACCTCAAGGCTGTTCCCTTTAGGGTAGCATGAAATATCTTCAATTTCTGGGCGTCGGTGATATATTCATATCTTCAACAAACAATATCAAACTAAAAAAGGAATGTATTAGGGTCTTCAAAAGAGAGCCCATGAAAAATAGGCAAGCCTGTCAAAGGTATGGGTCTCATTGGTGCATCACCTATAATTTTTCCTATGGGAAAATCAATGGAGGAACTTACAGGTGCCATAAATACTTTCCAATACTCACTTGGAATTTTGATTGGTTTCGCAGCCGGTACCTGGAGTGATTCAACCGAAGAAGGTTGCACCGCACTCCCCTGGTCCCTTGGTGACTCAAATTGCTTCAAAAAATCCTTTACCAGATCATAATCACTTAATTCAGCAACGAGAATTTTTATAGCGTTGCCTTGGTCTCTTGGGGACGAAAACCCTTTTTGAGGTTCTTCTTCCCACTTAGAGTTGCTCAATTCTTCTAATCCCTTGCTTGCCACTTCTTCCACTTCTACTGCTGATAAGGATATCTTCTCCATTGATACCATGTTTATTAAATCTTCTGTTGTAGAAAGAACAACTTCTGGTACTGTGGATGGCACTGGTTGCTCCACATACTGCCCTTCGGACTTCGTCTGAACCCTAACCCTAACACTAGCACGGGATGATGCCTCAGATCTAGATTTTTCAATAATTTCTTGAATGCACGTCTTCCTTGCCAGATCCTTCCCTTTCTTTGGGGATCTTCCTCTGCCCCTCTTATTTGGATCTTTGTTCATACAAATTGTGAAGGGGGTTCATCAAATAAAATCAGTCAATCGCTCAAGACCCAAAGTAGGACAGATAAATTCCTCTCCAGGATGAGAGAAAAGATTCAAAAGAAATAAAAGAAAAAGAAAAAGAAAAATTGAAGTTAAGGACCTAAAGCAGAGTAATAATATACCCTCCCCGGGATGAGAAATTGGCCTCCAGAAGAAAACAACAGGAAATAAAAATAGAAAGACTGGACTACGCCCAGGACTTAGGGAAAGGTTTACAAAACACCTTCCCCAAGATGAGGGATTAACCCTGAGATCTACTGCAGATACTATACTTGCACCTGTTATCCTTCCCCCACAACAACACCGAAATTTTGGTGTCTGGATATGAACAGAATTCAACCCTTTCCTCCACCTAAATTATCAACCCGGGACGTTATTTATTTCAAGACTAATGGCAAGGTATATGGAGATACAAGTACATGGTCTGTTGTAAATCACAGGTTTAATCTATAACACACAATTCATTGTAACATCAATGAAATGAGCTGCAGAAATAAAGTTATCCACATAAATTAAACGTGACTGTAATGGTAGTAAAGAAATCACACTAAAACACAATACTACAAGGAAAAAAATGAGAATGCAACACCTGATCAGAAGAGTGGGCCTAACTCTCTGATTAGGGCTGCGGTGAACTCACGAATTATGGGAGAAACAACAGGTTGTTGTGCATCCAATTAATGATAAAATAAATTCATTAAAAAATTTGTATGTCCAAGGTCTTAACTTCGATTCACAGCCCGCAGGCTTCTTTATACAATTATGTGGAAACCCTCGATCCCTCTCAACAAATTCATTGTTACAAAAATACATCTTGTTACAACAGAAACCAGATTTCCCAGCAAGAAATTGTGAAAATTCCTAAGATAGCACTGATACATCCAAGTCTGTCATGATGTAACAAAAAATAAGGAAGACGATGGAGATGATGGGGTGTGCCTTGAATCGCAGCCACAACGCTCCCGTTTAGCCAGATCTGAAGAAATATCGGAGTTAATATGTAGAAAGGTAAAACCTCCATGAAAAATACTTCATTAATCAAATATCCCATGAAATATAGGAAGAAGGGTTTTACCTCATGCGTTTTAAGAATAATAATGTTAGAAAGAGATAGAAAAACAGGGTAAAATGGGAGAGGAAAGTATACAAATATGGTACCGAACACAGATAAAACATGCTTCCCTAGATAGATGAAAATATAGAACAACATATTAAAGACTATATGACTACCTTTCCTAACTCAGAGAAGACACATAGAAAGGATTAGAGGCTTACTTATAACCCAAGCGCTTCCAAATGGCTCCTTCTGTCGCTTTCGTTTTAGCTTCAAATTCAAGCGATTTGTAGGAAAAATGATTCCTGCAAGAAAGAACACTAAAAAAACAGAAGATAGCAATAATACATATGTCTATTCAACTTATTTAGCCAAATTAGTAAAGCATAAACAATATACATCAACTAAGATCTTACAATATGGAAAATCCAAGCCGATGTATATGCATATGGGGAAAAGTAAGATGTATTCTTTATTGCTGATAGAAGGAGAGGTTACAAAAAAATGACTAATTTGAAGTGACCCTTCCAGCATCGATCCTTAGCCCCATCATAGTATAAATCTCTCCAGCAGCTGTTACACAAATCTAACTCTCAATTGAAAATCCTCAAACATTTCTCTACTCAAATTCTTCGTTATCAAACACTCAGATCTGTGCTCAATTTATAGATGAACTGAAGGTTGTTTTGCAATCAATGACTTTCCAATAATAGGAAAGACATGTTCCCAGTCATGTAGATGTCAAATGGACACTTGGATTCAAATATTGACACATGTAAACTCTTCTATAAGGCATTGGCCAAGTGGATATTCCAGAACAATGAGAATTTCGCTCCCAATGTGACCAACGCACCCATAGATGTCGTGTTGTGTAACCAACTTCAAAAATAGAAGAAAAGAGATATCAATGCCTTAGAAATAAGCCACTTCGAGGGGGAAACCTCCAATACATTACATAAATGCACAATTCTTGGATGATACAATTTACAAAACCTCCTTTCTATATATAGGAGTCCATGGGGCCATAATGTAATCCTAGTGGGCCACAATGTAATCCTATCCAACCTAACAATAATAATCTAAGGGCACAATAATAACAAAATGGGGGTTACAAGGGTGCAATAATAACAATAAGGGGGTTACACTAACAATAATAAGGGACTATACTAGTGATATAGGGACCTAACATGCCCCTCTCCTTCAAAAAAGTGTTGTCCTCAATGCTTGAGTAGCTCCGGGTGCTTCTGTATAAAATTCTCATCCTCCCATGTAGAATCTTCAGTGGGTAAGTTCTTCCACTTGATGAGATACTCTGAAATTGATCGATTCTGTAGCTGTCAAGTTCTTGTTTCCATGACCACTTTAGGTTCCAATATGATTTTTCCATCCTCATCAAGTTCTGGCAATATTTTTTGAACTAGAAAATTTTCACCTATAACCTTCTTTAAGCATGAATCATGGAAAACTGGATGTACTTGTGAAGAAGCAAGAAGCTCCAATTTGTATGCCATAGTACCAATATTTTGCAACACCTTGTAAGGACCATAGTACTTTGGCGATAATTTATTATCCTTCTTAGCTTGCTTGAGGGACATTTGTTTGTATGGTTGTAGCCGTAAAAATACCCAATCTCCTACATCAAAACTTCTCTCGCTCCGATGTTGATCTGCCTGTTGTTTCATTTGATTTTGTGCCAAATTCAGGTTATCCTTTAAGAGTTGGAGAACTTCTTGCTGATGCTCGATGTGATCTTCCACTGCTTGAACCTTCGAATTTTCCCTTAAAGATGATGTGATGGATGGTGGATGATATCAATAAAGTGCCATAAATGGGGTCATTTTTGCTGCAGTATGGAAGGAAGTGTTATACCACCATTCAGCAAGAGGTAACCACTTGACCCATTGTGTTTGTTTATCGGATACAAAACAACGAAGATATCCTTCCAAACATTTATTTACTATCTCAGTTTGACCATCAGATTGAGGATGATAAGATGAGCTATGAGCTAATTGAGTACCAAACAAGAAAATAACTCCGTCCAAAAATTTCCAGTAAAAATGGGATCTCTGTCGCTCACAATAACCCTTGGGCTTCCATGTAGCTTTTGAATTCTGTCCATAAATTTAGTAGCAACTGTACTTGCTTTAAATGGATGAGATAATGCACAAAAGTGTGCATACTTGGTAAGTCTATCAACTACCACCATGATGACACTCTTTCCTTCCGACTTAGGTAAACCTGTGATAAAATCCATTGAAATCTCCTCCCAACGTTGACTTGGAATGGATAAAGGTTGTAGAAGTCCCGGGGTCTTAATTGTCTCAACTTTATTCTACTAGCAAACCAAACATTCCGCCACAAACTTTTGAATATCAGATTTAAGGCCATCCCAAAAAAATTCTTTCTTCACCCTGTGGTAAGTTTTTAAAAATCCTGAGTGTCCTCCTAAAGGAGAAGTGTGCAATTCCAGAAGAATCTTTTGTTTTAGTTGGGAATTCTTACAAAGATATAAGCGATATTTTTACCATAAGGAATCATTTTTCCAACTAAATGTATCAGATGTACTAGGATCTTGCTGCAACTTTTGAATGAGTGTCCATACATCTTTGTCCTTCTTCCATTCATCTCTTGCTTGGGTTATCCAATCTGGTTGGATAATAGAAATGGCACAAAGCAATGCTTCCACCTCTTCATTCTTTCTTGAGAGTGCATCTGCAACAACATTAAGCTTTCCTTTTTTGTAAATTATTTCAAAGTCATAACCCAACATCTTTGTGACCCATTTTTGCTGCTCTTCTGAAGATAGTCTTTTTTCCAAAAAGTGTTTAAGACTATCATGATCAGTTTTTACCTTGAAGTGTCTTCCCATTAGGTAAGTTCGCCATTTCTTTAGTGCATGAGGTATTGCTAACATTTCATTCTCATAAATAGGTTTCTGTAAATACTTTCCTTTGATTGGATGACTTTTAAAAGCAATGGGTCTTCCTTCCTGCATTAAAACAACACCAATTCCATTTTCTGAGGCATCACATTCCACAATAAAGGTTTTTGTGAAGTCTGGCGTAGCTAAGACCGGTGCATGGCACATTGCCTCCTTAAGATGTTCAAAGGCCTTAGTTGCTTCAGGAGTCCATGAAAATGCATCTTTCTTCAATAATGTTGTTAGAGGTGCTACTATTCTCCCATAATTCTTAACAAACTTTCGATAATACCCTGTTAACTCGAGAAATCCTCACAACTACTTTATGGTTGTGCGGACTTTCCATTCCTTAATGGCTTTAATTTTGTTAGGGTCTACCTTAACACCCTCGTGAGATACAATATGACCCATATATTCCACCTCTTGTACTCCAAAGAAACATTTGGATGTTTTTGCATATAATTGTTTCTCCTGCAATAGTTTGAGCACCATATCAACATGTTCAACATGATCCTTCCAAGACCTGTTGTAGATTAGTATATCATCAAAAAATACTAGCACAAATTTTCTAAGGAAGGGTTTGAAAATGGAATTCATGAACCCTTGAAATGTAGAAGGTGCATTGGTAAGGCCAAAAGGCATGACCAAAAATTCATAATGACCCTCATGAGTTCGAAATTCTATTTTTGGAATATCTTTAGTCTTCATTCTAATTTGATGATATCCTGAACGAAGATCCAACTTGGTAAAATAAATTGCTCCATGTAATTCATCCAATAATTCATCAATCACAGGAATGGAAAATTTATCTTTAATGGTGAGCTTATTGAGCTCCCTATAATCCGAACACATTCACCATGATCCATCCTTCTTGTGTACCAATACTACAGGAGCAGAGAAAGAACTTTGACTAGGTTGAATTATACCCGCCTCTAACATTTCTGCAATCATACGTTCAATTTCGCTCTTTTGGACGTAAGGATATCTATAAGGCCTGATGTTTGGAGGAACACTTCCTGGAATCAAATGAATAGCATGATCATGATCATGAATAGGTGGGAGTCCTTTGGGAGCTTCAAACACCTTGGAATGATTGTCCAAGACATGTTGGAGATCTGCAGAAATAGATGATTTTGATGTTGAAACTTCTAGTGAGCATAATTGTGCAATTACGCCTCGTTGTTATTTATTTAGAAGCTTTGTCATGAAATTAGAGCTTATTATCCTTCCTGGCTTCCCTACAATACCTCATAATTAGATTTCATTTCCTTTTGAAAAAAAATTCAAAAAAATTTCTTGAAAATTAAAATCTACCGTCCCCAAAGATTGTAACCACTGTACTCCCAGTACAACATCAACACCTCCCATAGGAATGGAAAGCATTGGACTAGTCAATACATATTCCCCCATGGTTAGCTTGATATTATGGCATTTTCCAGAGTAATTTATAGTTCCTCCATTTGCAACCATCACTTGACATTCTGGTGCTGGGTATAGGAAACAATTTAATTCCTTGGCGACCTTACAATGAATAAAATTATGGGTGCTACCTGAATCAATCAACACTATTACCTTTTTTTTCTTGATATATCCTTCTATATTGAGAGTTTGAGGAGTGGTAATTCCTGCCAGTGCATTACACAATATGGTCGGATTCATTTCTTCCGCTTCTAGGGCTGGTTCCTGGTGTATATCCTCTTCTTGTTCATTTTCTTCTTCTTCTTCACAATCTATGTAAAATAATTTCTTCTCAGCACACTTATGACCTTTAGTGTATTTTCTATCACAACTGTAGCTAAGCCCTTTTGCTCTTTTTTCTTCCAATTTTTGTGGTGTCAACCTTGTAGGTTGTGGAAAGCTAGGTGTAGAAACACTTCCTTCTTTATAGAATTGAGTGGTAGGCTTCCTTGTTGCCATAATTTTACATTCAACTTTTCTTGCCAACCTGAATGCCTTCTCCAATAAATCAGGTTCCAAAACACGAACTTCATTTTGGATGTTATCCTTTAAAGTGCCTATGAAGAGATCAATCCTGTGTTCCTATGGAATATCAGTTACCCTTATATTCAATTTTTGGAAATCCTCAATGTGCTGCCCCAATAAACCCTTTTGTTTGAGATTTATCAATTGGCTAAAGAAGGTGTTGCTCTTTGTATCCTCATAATGTGCTATCATTTCCTCCGTAAAAATTGACCACGTGACAATTTTTTTACAAGAGCAAAGACATCGATACCATACAAATGTATTTTGTTGTAAATGTAAAGTTGCAATGCATAGCTTTTGTGTGTTTTGCATGTTATGGAGATCAAAATATTGCTCCATCTGTAGTATCCATGTTACATGATCCTTTCCATCAAACTTCCTGATATCCATTTTTGGAATATGGTGGTTCTTCCCGCCAACATTAGAGTTTATGAAATCATGATTAACATTTATTTTGTTCTCATCATGAGTTTCTTCTACTATCTTTTCACCATTAGGAAACATTTCTTGTATCAAATTTTTCAAACCTTCCATGTCTGCTTTTAGAACATTCTTCATGTTTTCCATTTTCTCATCAATCTTAGCTTCCATGTCATCCATCTTAGATTCCATGCTAGCCTCCATGCCATGTATCTTAGATTCCACGCCTTTCTTCAAACCATCCATATTACTTTCCACGCATTTCTTCAAAACTTCCATGTCATTTTTTGTTGCTCTTTGCGAGAGCGAAATTTGTTGCACTTGCTCTTGTAATTTTGATATGTCATGTTGCCATTCTTCGTCTTCATGAGTCATAGTAGAGCTTTCCAAAGGCTTAATGGGTGTTGAATTATTTTTAGGGGCCATTTTAGAATCCAATACTGATATATATTCTACAATATGCCCTTGCAATCAATTCAACTTGATTCTTCAAACAAGACTTATGCAATTCAAAAACAAAAATACACACCTTTTACTTGCTTTTGAGGAGCTCGATATTGAAATTGAATTATTTGTATAATTTCAAAACCTAAATATCTGAAATTCAGCCCTATAGTAGCCCTTTGAAGCTTATTTCCAATTCCACAGGTCTGATATGATTTTGAATCTTCAAGAAAAAGTTATGTCCAATCTCCCACAATGACCCAATTTTGGACTGGTTCAGTAGAGAGAACTTTTATGACTTTCCACCTGTCATTGTTTCATCCTTTGGCTCTAAATTTGATAGCAAAGCAACTAAAATCCATGCACTTGTGACCAATTTTTACGGCACTCCAATCCGATGCTCAGAGAGAGAGTTATGAAGATTTTCCCACGATCACCTTTTTGAGATGAAATTTAGGAGTCTGAAAAAGCACTACCTTCCACAGATCACATCTTCGAAAATGTTGTGAAAAAAGCTCTGAAATATTTTGACAATGTTCCTTAGGATTTCAGCTTCACATCATAAAAATTTCAGCTTCTGAAACTTCGTAGAACAAACTTTATAGCGCAAATTCCACGATGACCTATTTAGGATCCTGAAAAAAGACCTAACTTCCACAGATCATATCTCCAAAAATATTGCGAACCAAGCTCTGAAATTGTTTGATGATGTTCCTCAGGATTTTGGATTCACACCCTAAAAATTTCAGCTTTTGAAACTTTGTAGAAAAAAAATTATAGCGAAAATTCTACGATGACCTATTTGGAGCAGCGAAACCCTATAATCCAAAGCTCTGATACCAAATGTTGTGTAACCAGCTTCAAAAATAGAAGAAAAGAGATATAAATGCCTTATAAATAAGCCACTTCGAGGGGGAAACCTCCAATACATTACATAAATGAAAAATTCTTGGACGATACAATTTACAAAACCTCCTTTCTATATATAGGAGTCCATTGGGCCATAATGTAATCCTAGTGGGCCAAAATGTAATCCTAGCCGACCTAACAATAATAATTTAAGGGCACAATAATAACAAAATGGAGGTTACAAGGGTACAATAATAACAATAAGGGGGTTACACTAACAACAATAAGGGACTATACTAGTGATATAGGGACCTAACATGTCGGTAAGTGCTTTGCAGAGTAGCCTTGCATGGGGATACCTACATATGAAACACACTTAGTCCCCTTAGAGGCAACATTGGTGAGCTCCCACATGCTATATAATAAACTTCAAACCTTGGAAACCTTTTCTTGATCAAAGTCATTCTTGAATTGTCTTATTCTTTCCTTAGGGCATGTAGCAACTTGAAATGATAAGGAATGATAGACCCTTAGTCATTGTTCCTAGAGATGATGCCCAATTAACTAGGTCATTGGGAATGATGCCCAAATTGACCTATAAAAATTCCCCCCTAAAGCATGAGGTCAAAATAATAAAAACATTTGATTGAGATGCTTTACACTGTGATGGGCTGGAGATGAAGCGGAGTGGTCACATGCATCAATATTACAGTACATTACATCATGATATATCCTCCTTGATCATAATTGCTAAGGGTAGGCATTCCCATGTTCAGCACATAAACAATCTAATAACATGTACATAATTCAGAAAGTCATCGACACTGGAATGTTGCCCAATGCAGACATGCCTATAGATATAGGCCCATGTTCGGATGGCAATCTGTATGTAAGGTGACCATACATATGATGTGTACAACAATCCTGAAATCACAGCTTGGATGGCTGAAACTAGATCCGAGGTATTCTTATCTCGTTCACTCGATCATTCGGGTATAAGTCTAGCCATGTGAATATATGATTTGTATTCAAACATGGAAAGAAATCGTTTGATTACTAGCCAATGGTGTGAGCTATTAAAAAAACGCAAGAGAACCACCATTAATGAAAATATCCCTCAAGGTACTGTAGTACATTTCGTAAGTCATGAATAGATGATTTGATGTCAAACGCCAAAAAAAATCTTTCGGTCAAAGGTCCGGAAGCGAGGATCTTGCCAATTTTGTAACAAGCCTCATGGTACTAGAATCTGATGTTTCTAAGTGAAATTCCTAGATATTGATTTGTCGTCGATAGGAAGCCACCTTATTGCGAAATGGGAGTTACTGATTTCAGAGACAAAGGTATGACTTGATATAGCAATTTTCAGGGATGACAATCATGAGAGTAAAGTTTTACGAGTATTATAGAAGGATGAGTTTATTCACTGGGTGACCACTCTTGAATATATCGGCGACACTATAATGAGTTGGTAGCACTGACCCAAAACTAAAGTGAAGGAATTATGAACCATACGTGTGAATGAACCATCAATATGATTACCCAACCCAAAAATTCATGGACATGGATTGAAGGAAGTGTCATGTTCAAGAGTGACTTGCTACCATAAAGAAATTTTTCTCACTTTTCCCAAATTTTCCCCAGTCATTTGTCGACTAGTACCTCTTTATTTTTTAACAAGCTTGAGGAGGGTAAAATTTTCTTGATCTATAATTCAACCCTTCAGGCGAATAAAGTATCGCTATTTAATAATTTAACGAGTCTAGAGATGAATGAAACTCAATTCTTTCCATGATTGACAAGCCCGTCGCTATTTTATGTTTTAAAGAGCTTAATGACAGTGATAGCCTGGTCCTTTTTCATATTTAGAGAGTTTGAAAAAGAGGACGAAAGAAAAATCCATAAGTAATTTTTCATAAAGTTGTCACTCAGAGCCGAAAAGGTGTAAAATAATATCTGAGAGAACCTCTTTGGTCATGTTTAACCAAGGTATTCCTTTTGCGTAAATAATATATCTCAGTCCAGAAAAGGGTTAAACTTATACTGAGTAGATATCATTTCTTTTAATTTTAC
Organism: Pinus albicaulis; assembly: GCA_034641835.2. Classification (NCBI taxonomy): domain Eukaryota; kingdom Viridiplantae; phylum Streptophyta; class Pinopsida; order Pinales; family Pinaceae; genus Pinus; species Pinus albicaulis. The sequence continues at coordinate 484,511,558 of CM076572.1, forward strand.
GAGCTCAGAAAGACAAGTGCTTGGAAATATTTTCATATTATCGGAGTCTGAAAAGAGTTGAAAGAAGACTCCATGGGTTTCCTTTTTGCTGTTATCGAAGCTCGAAAAAGAGATAAAAGTGAGCTTCAAATCCTTTTTCATTTTTAACGAAGCTCGAAAAATAAGGAGAAAAAGTATGCTTTGTGGTCAAGTCATTCTTTGAAATAAATCTGCATGACTAATATGTTCGTCAGTTGTATATCCTATTTCATAGCAGCATCAAATGGATTAAAAATACTTGTTTCATGATAAAAACATAATAAAACTATAGTCATAGCAATAAATTTAACTTGAAAATAATTAAATGACTATTTCAAAGTATTTTCACTATTCATTTTTACCATTCCATAGTTACCATTTGCATTTTGGAGCTCTGAACCTGTTTTTCCCCCGAACTTCAGCGATCGATTGCATGCAATTAGTAAGAATGTTTTGAATGCCCCCTGCAAGAGCACATGTCGAATGCTCCTTGAAAGAGAATATGCCCCCCAAGCTTCATTTCATTCACCTAAGTAGATTAGTAATAGTTGGATGGAATGAAGGTTCATTTACAAGATCAAATGGAAGACTCATTTTAATTAGGAGAGGATTTGTTTCATTTTTTAATGAGCTTGACATAGGAAAAGAACTATGCTCATGACCCTTTTCATTTTTTAATGAGGTTGAAATAGTAAAATAACTTTCCTTAAAGGAACTTGTTTCATTTTTTAACGAGTTTGACACAAGAAAAAAGAACTATCCTCATAACCTGATTCATTTTTTAATGAGGTTGACCTAGTAAAAGAACCATCCTTATAGCCTGTTGGACTAGTGAGTGTGTGCTTGAAAAGACATAGTCTAACAGAGTCATCATTTAAGGAGTTTGATGAATACCACAAATGATAAGTTATAACATGCGTTGACGGGTCTTCTCTAGGGTTTTCATTGAGTTTAGGAATGTTTGAGGGTAACATATGTGGTATCACCAACCACCAAGGAGAGGAACCAGATAGGATTCCAGATGATGACATGGGTGAAGTCAATGGACAAAACATCGAAGATGAAGCAACAATAGATGTTTTTGCAGCTGAAATAGATGGTTCAGTCTGGGATGTTATCTCAGCCATGGTCAAATGACCCAATGTATACCCTATAGAATCTACGGTAACTCAAAGTGAAACAGGATCAATAAAAGCAGGGGAAGGTGATTGAGGAAAAGACTCATACAGGTAAATCTCTTACTGAAAATGAGTTGGAGTTAAAGGTGTCTCGTCTTGTGATATTTCTTCAATGGAAATAAAACCAGGTGGAAGAACTTTCCATCTAGTGTGAAGTATATTTCTGGTGGTTGACTATGCGATATGGGAGATTCAATGGCTACAATATATTTTGGAGTGACCAATACAGGAACAACTTGCGGTTGTTCGACTTCGGGATCAAGATTTTCTCCACTTAGGGAATATAGAAACTGAAATATAAGGGGATGATAGAGCCTATTTCATTGGTCCTAGGGATGATGTCCAGTTTGACTAATAACAGCTGCCCCCTAAAGCACAATGGGATCTGAACCAACTTCCAGTTGAACAACGTCAGGTTCAGGAGGTATGGTCTCACAGATTGGATGGATCGTGACCATGGGTAGCTGTGAAGACTCCGTTTCGAAAACAGTAGATGAACCAGGATGTGTAGAAACAACTTGAGCTAACTCTAGTTTATTGGAAAATGATGTTTCACCAGAGGTACGGATTGTACTTGATTTGGAAAATCGTGATCACCTTTGCCTACCAGAAGTAACTTTTGGTGGTAAAGGTGGTTTTAATGAAATTCTATGTGAATGACGGGGGATATGATTTTGTTCTTCCACGATTACTTATTTATTTTAACCAAAAACAAATAAACAAAATAAAATGGTAATTCTAGGCAAAAGGGTTTACTAAGAAACTATTAACTGCAAAATACCTCCTGGAAAACCAAGAAGTATGGGCAGGTGATCTCCCTGAATGTTGTGTTCGGTGTATCACAATTTACAAGGTGGCTGACTCGGTTCACTATGGATGGATAGCACCTAAATTTTTTCCTCCCAAACATATGCGAAGGTACGTGGAGGCCCAAGTCTGTATTAGCGTTGTCTGATGCGAAACCACACAGTGAGAGCACCCCTTTATACTTATCATACTGTAACATCGCCCGATATACCCGAAAGTACGTGGAAGAGATACAATATACTTATGTACGTGGAGTGACGTATCACACTCGGAATATATCGCAGAGAAGTTAACAACAACTGCTATGTTTTATGACGTCGTAACATGTCTCTAGCCTAGACCATCTAAATGTTATCGTTATGGTTCCAATGCTTTTTTAGGTAAATTGAGATTAATTTTATGTTGATCTTGCTTACAATTTTCCTTTCAAAGGTTCACCATGATGATGCATTCGAAAATTCCTAAAATTAAACTAAGAATGATAGGAAATCTTTCATTTTTATTTTTTCAATGAAAATCCTAGCTACTAAAGGGAAAGAGCAAACAATTTGTGAACAAAAAAATAAGAAAACACAAACTAAATGCAGATTTCCTAATGTTCCTTTTTGCAAAACACACAAAAATCCTACATGCAAATGCAATTTTTTATTTTCAGTTTCCTTAATGTTATGAATGCAGAAAAGAAACTAGGTGCACTAAATCAACAATTCAAATGTCTTTTACTTTTGAGAAATGAAGAATACAAACAACAAATTCTCTTTTGAAGGAAAAATGAGGATTTCAACAACAATTTCTCCTATCAAGGAAATGAATATTTTACGAAAGTTTCCTATTTCGAAAGAAAATGATTCTTAATGTGACCATAAAAAATACTTTGAAATCAACTTGTCAATGATAAAGAAACACTTTTTAAAAAAAACATTGAACAAATTTTCAGTCAAAGGAGGAAGAAGTATATAGAGTCACTGGTCAATATGAGGATCAAACTTTTCAAAGCATAGTAGAAAACAAACTGAAGAAAATTTCAAAGGAAAATTCAAAGGAATCTGGGTGGTTTCAGGAGTCAACGCAGTCTCTAAGGGGAGACAGTGCTCTGCAATGTAGGCCTAAAAGGGAGACAGTGCTATGCAAAGCATTGTTTCCTATTTAAAGGTGCATTGGGCACAATGTATAAGGAAAAATACTACTGTTTAACTCACTGTCTTTTCAAATTTGGCTTTGAAAAATTTTAATATTTGTGTTTAACAACTACTGAGTGGATAAACAAAGAAAATCAGAGGCTAAGTCACCTAGATCTAAGAGAAATTCTCCCTAGCAGAGTCGCCAACTTGTTGGGCCAGAATTGCGAATTACGGATAAAACACGCTTCCCTAGACAGATGAAAATCTACAACAACAAATTAAAGACTATACGACTACCTTTCCTAACTCAAAGTAGACACACAGAAAGGATTAGAGGCTTACTTGTAATCCAATCACTTCTAAATGGCTCCTTCTGTCGCTTCTGTTGTAGCTTCATATTCAAGCGGTTTGTAGGCAAAATGCTTCCTGCAAGAAAGAAAACTAAAAGAACAAAAGATAGCAATAATACATATTTCTATTCAAGTTAGTTAGCCAAATCAGTAAAGCATAAAAAATATACATCAACTAAGATCTTACAATATGGAAAATCAAAGCCAATACATATGCATATAGGGAAAAGTAAGATGTATTCTTTATTGATGATAGAAGGAGAGGTTACAACCAAATGAATGATTTGAAGTGACCCTTCCAGCATCGATCCTTAGCCCCATCACAGTATAAATATCTCCAGTAGCTATTACACAAATCTAGCTCTCAATTAAAAATCCTCCAGCATTTCTCTACTCAAATTCTTCCTTATCAAACACTCAGATCTGTGCTCAATTTATAGATGAACTGAAGGTTGTTTTGCAATCAATGAATTTCCAATAATAGGCAAGACATGTTCCCAGTCATGTAGATGTCAAATGGACACTTGGATTTGAAGCTTGACACATGTGAACTCTTCTAGAAGGCACTGGCCAAGTGGAGATTCCGGAACAATGAAAATTTCGCTCCCAATGTTACCAATGCACCCATAGATGTCAGGAAGTGCTTTGCAGAGCAGCCTTGCATGGGGCTACCTGCATATGAAACACACTTAGTCCCCTTAGAAGTAGCGTTGGTGAGCTCCCACATGCTATATAATAAACTTAAAACCTTGGAAACCTTTGCTTGATGAAATTCATGCTTGATTTGTCTTGTTCTTGCCTTAGGGCATGTAGCAACTTGAAATGATAAGGAATGATAGAACTTTATTCATTGGTCCTGGAGGTGATGCCTAGTTAACCAGGTCATTGGGAATGATGCCCAAATTGACCTATAACAACATCCTTAAAACAAGGAGGGAAAAAAATAGCTAGCCCGTAAAACTTTGTATGCAGTCCTACTATCAGCGAAGTGGCCTCCGCAAGGTTTGCCATGGGATGATTTTAAGATATCAAACACTTATTTCTCTCTTACACATCTAAGGATAATAAGGTCTGGTCCTGTGTAAAATAGGTCGCTTTGAACCCAAGAATATGCAACACTTTTATGTATGATACTTCGATTTTCACGAGTAGACAAGCGAGGTGGTGTTTTCTTTGTGACTAAATAGTTAGCTATGTTAGCGAACCACGGGGATTTTTTTGACACAAAAAAAAAATGTTCTTCAGAAAAATCACCATCAATAGGAATTTCTTCACCAGTATTATTTAATCTTGAAAGAAAATCTGCTACCAAAAAAATTTTCCCAGTCTATCAAAAATAGTAATATTAAATTCCTGCAACAATAATAACCACCTAGTCACTCTACCACTGGTTAATGGTTTATTCATTAAATATTTTATCACAGAATGATTAGTATGTACAAATACTTCATATCCTATAATGTAGTGTCTTAATTTATGAATGGAAAATATTACAGCTAAAAACTCTTTCTCAATAACCATGTAATTCATTTCATCGGGTGACAAGTTTTTACTGATGAAGTAAATGGCATAGGATTGTTCATCTTCTTCCTATCCTAAAGCTACACCAATAGTAGTATCTGAGGCATCAGAATAAATATGAAATGGCAAGGACCAGTTTATTCCTCTCAAAACTGGTGCTTGAACTAGTTTTTCCTTAAATGTCTCAAAGGACTGTTGGCAAGCTGTTGACCAACAAAACTCACTATCCTTAGCCAAAAGTTGAAAAAGGGCGGTAGCTATCCTAGAGAAATTCTCAATGAATCTCCTATAGTAGCTCACATGTCCTAGAATACCTCTCACTTCCCTTTTAGTTTTGGGTATAGGAAGACTCAAAATAATTTCTATTTTTGTAGGGTCAACCTGGATACCTTTGTTTGAAACAAGATGGCCAAGAACCACTCTTACCTTGCATATTAATATACACTTTTTGTCACTTAAGGCAAGATGAGCTTCTTGGAAATGCAAAAGCACTTTTTCTAAATTTTTGAGGGCTCCCTAAAATGAATCACCAAACATAGAAAAGTCATCATATAGATTTCCACACACTCAAGGTCAGCAAAAATGGCCAAGACTTCCCTTTGAAAGTAAGCTGGGGAATTACATAGCCCAAAGGGAAGCACTCGGTAGGAAAATTTGCCCCATCAACATGTAAAAGTGGTTTTTTCCTGATCCTTGGGTGCAATCTATATCTAGTTACAACCACTAAAGCCGTCTAAAAAAGAAAATTACTTCTTACTAGAAAGGGTATCGAGTACCTGATCGATAAAAGGAAGGGGGAAGTAATCCTTAAGAGTGGATTTGTTCAATTATCTATATTCAATGCAAATATGCCATATCCCATCTTTATTTGAGACTAATATGAATGGAGAGACCCACTGGCTGTCAGAAATATGATAGATAAAATAAGCGTCCAAGAGTTTTTACAATTCTTCTTTTACAACATCTCTTAGAATTGTATTCATATGCATTTGGGGTTGCCAGAAAGCTCGAGATCCATCCTGAATATAGATATGGTATGTAAAATTTTCATGAGGGATGTATTTCATATCTTCGTAACCCCATGCAGATGCATCAAGATGGTTTCGCAAAAAATTCACAAGCTACTCTTGCTAGGATGAATCCAAGTCAAACTGATATGTAAATATTTTCCCAGACTAATCTCAACAAGAGTAGTATCAGGATCAAGAGTACGTAGAGGTGTTACTAAAGATGGTGGTGAGGGAGGTAGAGAGTCGTGACTTTCCTAAAAATCTACACTAAAAATTTGACTCAATGACTCAAAATTGGGCATGGTGTCTAGATTGTTCAGGAATGCTTGAATCTCACCCTCCTGTGAGGACTCAGCATACTGATGTATCATGGAAATATACTGAGTCTCCTCATCACTACTGTAGTCTAACCGCAAAGTGTCTCGGACCTCATGAATGGATCTGGCGGGTGGATACAAGGTGACCTTCTTCCTAGAATATCCATTGGAAATATACATGTCACCATAATGACATCCAGTATAAGCATCGACCGTAGCAAGCCATGGTCGTCCCAAGATCAAGGGATATCCTCCCACATGATTCTTTGGCTATAGCACAATGAATTATATGGGGTCTTTCCAATAATCTAATGAAATGAGCACATCATCCAACACCCCTTCTGGCTTTATTTCAGATATATTTGCCAATTCAAGCATAATGGGAGTAGGAAGAATATGGACCAATCCAAGTTGATCCATGGTTTGCTTGGTCATAACATTAATGGCTGCCCCCGAGTCTACAATTACATTAGAGACAAGGAAATCACCTATCTAAACAAAGACAATAGGGTTTCCGGGGTTGGTATATTTATCCATGTGCATACACCCTGTTATTAACTCTGCTGCTCTCCCAACAAATTGAATGGTTTTAGGTTCCAATCTTCTCCTTCCTAGCTTCTTGAGACATAGTTACCTAATGATTTTTGTACAAATGGGGATCTCTTTGATATATTGGAGCAGAGGCACCTTTATGAAGAGGTTCCTAAGCTCGGAGGCCAGGCTAGACCCAGGAATGGGGCCATTCTTCTCCAAAACTAGCCTCTCTGGATAGGGAGGCTAGTTGGAAGAATATGGTAAAGGCTTTGATGGTACAGGGATAGGCTGAATGGTGACATTATTTTCAGAATGGTTAGGATTTTCCTCCTCACCTTTCTCTTCGATAATCACCATAGGCTATTTATATTTTTCTATGGCTACTATCTTCCCCGATCTCAGTTGGAGATCATTGAATCCAACTATCATGGACTGATATCTGGATGAGGAAAGCGAGTTCATGGAATGGATCATTTGTACCACTTTGTTATTGGGGTTGGGTAAGGGTTGGGCAGGCAGCTGAGGAGGTCAAAATGGTGGGGGTAAAGGAAATGGTGGCATTCGTTGACTCAACTGAGGCAATGATGGTTGTGGAATTGGGTAAGGTGCATATGTAGGTGGTTATGACTGCATAGGTGCATGATATGAATGGTGTGAAAGGTTTGGCCCTTTCCATCCTTGTTTCCAAGAATGGAAGGGTTGTACATAATGATACTAGTTCCCATGCTACCAATGTTGAGAGTGACTAGTGCTAGGATATGAATATGGATGTGCATTATAACAAAAGAAATGTGGTGGAAATTCAGGAGCCATACCTACACTTACCTGAGGCCAATTTCTTCGTGCTCCCATAACATGAAATGATTCAGATTCAAGTTGTCCTCCTTCAAATACAAATTTCAGCCTAGGTATGGAGGGACAATTTTCCATGGTATGGTTCTCTACAAAAATTGCAGATTTATTAGTTCCTTTATATCAAGAGGAAATTCCCTTAAAATATGCTTTTTCGTACACTTTGGACAAATGATAAACAATGGCTCCTGTTCTTCTACAAGTTTTTGCTGAAATTTCAAGGAGTATATTTGTTTGCTAATAGTATTCATTACTAAATTTTCATATTTTCCATTTTATTCTCCAATCCAATGATCATAGCATCAGTAGATTTGGTTTTCTTATTTTTATTCCAAATTCCTTTACCGGATCTATATTGGTTCCTACAGAATTTCCTGCACAAGTCACAAATTTGATCAAAATATTTCTGGGCAATATCCCCTTGTCCTAAAAAAATTAGATTATTTCTAGCATCATCAGTAATCCCACGTAAGAATAACGTTCTAATGGTACTTAGATCAAATTTGTTCTTTGACCTTTGAAGGATGTACAAGAATCTCTCTAAGTAGTCCTCTAGAGTCTCATCATCATTTTGCACAATAGTAAATATTTCATCTTGAATATCTCTAGCTTTAAAATATTCCTGATATTTCAACAAGAACACTTTCTTCATTTGTTCCCAAGAGGATATAGTGTCTCCTTCTAGTCCCATGAACCAGCGAAGTGTTGCGTCCTTGAGAGTTGCAAGAAACAACTTTAACTTCTGAGCATCAGATGAATAATCATAAATTTTGCATAAAATATAAAACTCAAATAAGAAAGAGTCTGGATATTCATGTACCTTAAAATAGAAATGAGGAAGAGATGATGGTGAAATTTTTTTCATTTGTACTTGTATGCCAAGATCTACAACTGGGAATCCAAAAGTCCATTGTTCCTCATTTACCTGATTTTCACCAGTTCCCTCTACATGGTCTTCTTGATCTGCCATTTTTGCTCCTCCAAGAGAACCACTCTCAATAGGTTGGGAAGGCTGAATCTGGGTTCTAATAGTCCCCTTCTTCCCCTTTGTGGGTTGTGTCACACCTGGACTACTGCTGCCAGAGCCCAAGTAGACTATTCATGTGTGATGTGACTAAGTTTGTTTGGACTTTCTGCCTACAAAAGGAGGCCCCATATGAGATTTGATTTCAGATTTATTAGTATTTCCTTAACCCTTAGTGGGCTTCGAACCCCTACCTCTTTTAGGCATTCATTTCGAAAAATGACAAAATGAAATTCCAATAAAATGCTGCAAATTCAAAGATAACTCATCACCTATAAATTCCTTCAAACAATAGAATCACACCGTATAAAAAATAATATCAGACTTACCCCTATTGGAAAAACGAAAAATTCTTAACAATTCAAATCACCTCCTCGATAATAGCGCCAAAATGTTGGGTGTGAGAATTTCACTTAAGCAAGCTCCTTCAACACTTAACTCTCAACCCGAGGGTTTCGTAATTTTAGAGACGAAGCACAATTAATGCCCATTAGGGGTATTTTGAGGAATAAATGGGCCTCCTAAGAAAAATGTAAAACCAAAATAAACTTTATAAGAATCGATAGGATTCAAGATGATTATGTCAACCATGGTGGATGATTCACCATTTTTTAATTAAAAGGGTAAAAAGATTAAAAAATAATAAAACAATAAAACTACTTTTTCAACTCGTATTTTCAACTTATCTCCCAAAGTTTTTACTCAAATTTCGAGCGGGAGTACTCGTTGGATGAAAAATTTAATTTCTCATCTAGGGATTACTCATGTTACATACTTTCGATGGACCCTGCTACATGAAAAATGAGAAATACATGAAAAAACGTGATTGCAATCACGTTTTTTCATGTATTTCTCATTTTTCATGTAGCAGGGTCAACATGATTGCAATCACGTTTTTCATGTATTTCTCGTTTTTCATGTAGTAGGGTCCATCAAAAGTATGCAACATGAGTAATTCTTGGATGAGAAATTAATTTTTGCATCCAACGAGTACTCCTACTAGAAATTTGAGTGAAAAATTTGGGAGATATGTTGAAAATACGAGTTGAAAAAGTAGTTTTTTCTTTTTTCCCTCTAAAATTTGATGATGTAATCAAATATTATTTTATTATTTCCACTATTATTTGATAATTTCCTTAGGAGGCCCATTTTAGACCTGCAAAATTCCCCTACTGCAGAATTGGTATGAAATTTCCTATTCCTATTCCTGCTTCTTAAATTAAATATTGCAGAATCAAGCAGAAAAAAATTTCAATGGCAATTGACACCAAAACAATTGTAGTACTAGAATGTAAAAGAATGTATTTGCGAAGAAATCAAGTAAAGGAAATTTCACACAGCTAGAAATAATTTTAAATGTTGAATTAAAACTCTATGTTTATCGTCAATATATATGGTGGCAGTTTAACAAGTGGGCCCTTGAAAAGATCTACCTTCTAAATGCTTTTCCTTTTATACTAAGCAACCATTCCTATACTCTTGCAATATGCTTGCACTAGTGCAGGTACAAAACTTATGTGAAAAGTATATTTTACCCTCTTATACTGAAGACTTATGTCTTCATGTAGGTGTTCTAAGCCTTAAGGCTTAGAGCACTCTGTTCCTGTGAAGAGACACTGGATCTTGCACCGGGACAAAGCTTCCTACACCAAGGTTTCCAATTTACTTTTGAAAGAATCAAAGGACATGTTGAAAAGAATTGCAATTGTGAGTTGAATTCTGAGATAAATTACACATGGAAAATAATGCTTTAATCAACTAAACTTGCAATAAAATAAACTTATAAATTGAAACAATATTCAACAGCGAAAGAAAAATTTTAGTCAAAGGAATTTGCATGCAAGCAATCCAACTCTCAACAAGCTCACTTTTAATGCTATAGATTGCTTTTAATCCCTTTCCTTAAATCATGAAGTGCAGACATAAATTAATACGTTGCAATGGCATTCTTTCTCATTTCATGAAGTCACTCTTAACCTTCAATAGTTTATATTTTAATATTAGGAATGCTTTCTTCTAATGATAATGCTTACTTGCAGAAGTAAATTAAATCATATACAGGAAAAGGAAAAGAGCACTTGCTGTAAATAAATGAGCAAACCAAAGTGCAAAATCATACATGCACCGGTGCAGTAAGAATATTCCTACACGATCCAAGAGGAAGAAAACCAAGAAAGAAATTGCAAGAAATAAATAAATTCAATTTATACTTCCACTCAATGGATCTATTCACACTTTGAATATTTAATGAAATTAAATCAGAACTCGGAAGCAAGAATGAAATAAATATTTAAGCCACGTATCTGCAAGTAAATAAATCGACACACAAACCTTTAAAAAAAATGAAAGCGTGAGGGTAAACAAGCAGGGGTGGTTGGGCCCTAGACAACCAACTCGTTTCCCATTTTAGGAAACGAAACTCTTCAGCACTTTAATCAACGCATCAATAAAATATTAGATGCAATGTGAGAAAATCATGGCGCATTTCCTTATATTAACTTCGATCATCAAACATACATTATGATTCAAGTCCAACCCAGAGCAAGGACAGTAACGGAATTACAAATTAAATAGGATTACAGTCACATTGCTATCGCTAACCTAGTTTTATATAAGAGATATATTTTATACAGTCCTTCGTCCTATGGCCATAGTTTCTAATTACACAGTCATTCCCAAATCAAGCCTTTTAGTTGAACGGATTAATAAAAAAAGTTATAAATTGGGCTAACAACTATAATAAGGCACGAGCTAATCGTTGGCCGTAGACCCTATCTTTGGAAACATCCCTGACTATACTCCGCCTGTGTTTAACTTCAGAAAATATGTAACCGAACTGGAAGACATGGATCAAAACGCCCGCATGGAGTGATCGATTTGTGTGGAGATCACGGAACAATGATTTTTAGCAGTGCAAGGTCTGCTTGCACTAGATCATGCTAACATAATGATTAATACTTAGCTTATCGAATACTTTTAGGAAAGTAAATATAAGTTACAATAAATATTTAAAGGCATGAAATCTATTTAAAATTATTAATTAAGCATTGTTGTCCAGGTAAATCCCCTTTGCGGACAGAGGCGATCCATCTAGCCCTAGGGTGGGTCTAGCAACTACGGGAACATACTAACATCTACCTTCCTAGATTGTAAATGAAATTCAGAGCAAGGAAGATGACCTACCTCATTCTGATGCTATGTTGTCGTCTTCTGTCAAAGTTTCTTGATCCATCTCTCTCCTCAAGCTTGATACACGATGTTACCAACGTTCGATTACCTGTACAGACAGTCAAGAAACCACGATAAGCGTAAAACCATGACAAACATAAAACAATTACAACCTATCTAGCTGATCAAGGAATGCTAGAAATATCATTATAAATGTAAACAAGAATGGAAGATAAACAACAGATGCATTTTATTATGATAAATACAAGGGGAGTTTACAACCAAGCCTTGATGTCGAGGCTCTCCTTCAGTAGGTCTATATCCAAGCACGTTTTCCACACCTTCATGAACAAAGGTCCAATATATCACTATGTTCTTAACACACACAAACAATCACACTCTGGACTATTCTCCCGAAGCTATGATTGTTCCTCTATGCTAACTTTTTCAGCTATATGTTCAACTATTCAGCCATTCAGCTAACACATCAATGGAATATGACTATATTTATAGAGGAGAGGAATTAGTTGGGATCCCTAAAATAGTGGAAGGGAGGCCTTATCCCTTGGGAGTTTTCCCCATAAGATGGAAACAAGAGGCCAAAGGAGGAAGGCCGTGGTTATTCAGTCAAACCACTCCCTATGACTCATCCACGAAGTTGTTGTGATCGAAACTTCGCCTCTATTTTTAAAAAAAGTTCAATAAAAATATTGGTGCGGGTGCTTAACTAGGACAGAGTGCCAACTAGCGTGGGCTCAGTGTTAATTTTCCTCATTGGCACGAGGGCATAACGGGCTACCGACACCAATGCAAAAATAGGAGTTTTTAGTGGTTTTATCAGGAAATGGTCAATGGAGGGAACGTTGTACTCATGGAAAGGGATGTAATGATGGTATTTGCAAGGCATGACACTTCTAATTAGTCATAGAAATGACCCTCCAATGTGTAAGATGGGGATTGCAGGGATAGTGACAAATTACTGTGTAACAAGCACCTAATAAACCTTAATCATGAAATATGAATTTCATGTAGGAATAGATAGTTTTCTTGGACTAGTGCAAGAATGAGAAGGTTTATGGAGATAAAACAGAGGTCAATGATTATAGGAAGGGGGTAAAAATAGATCATTTTGGCACACCATTCTATTTTATGCTCTATAAAATGAAACAATTACTCGTCTGCCTCATTGTGAACAAAACAAAAACACTATTCTATTTGATGTTCCTTAGATTGGGTAGATCATTATAGTTATGGGTCCAATCCTCAATACTTCTAATCCTCTCATTTTTGGAGAAGGAAACATAGGGAAAATTGTGTGTTTGGATTTCCAACATGGAAAATATATCTGGAGGCTCCAAACCATCTAGGTTTTCTATGGCATTTAGAACTTTCTATTACAGTTACATTGTTACAACCATGTTTTTTAATAAAATATGTCACTATTAGTATCAAATTGTGGAGAAGTTTTGTGTTCACTGGTGGTAATTCTCAATGATAATTTAGTGTTGGTGAGGTATTCCTTGATTACATTATATAATAGGGTGTTGTTGTGGCCACTACAACACCCTCCGAAATCTGGCACTAGTTTGAAATTTCAAAGCCCCTTTTACTTTTGATAAGGACGAGCTTGCTCTAGCCTCTGCCATGGACCTCGAACAACTCACCTTGGATAGGTAATCCCAAAGCCAAAATATGACTTCAATTTTTTCTAAGTAAAGTCACAAATTCGCAAAGTCGCTCTTCTTCCAAACTTTAGCAAGTTGCGACTTAGCGACCTTGCGACCTGACCTAGGTTTCCAGGTCGCAAAATACTTTAGAATCTAACCTTTGCGACTATGCGACCTTGCGACCTAGTGACCTCCTGGGTCATGAGGTCACATATCTACTAAACTGAGCCAGGTTTCTGATCTTGAGACCTCCATTAATGACCACACGTGCGACCCCTTTATAAATAAATGGTCGTGTAGGTCACATTTGACCTATGCGACAGAGAAAACAAGATGTCTAATAAGCCAATCAGAGTGTGATTTTTCCTAGGTAAGTCATTGAAGCCTCCTGCAATTTCATTTTATTGGTTGTAGCCCTACCTACCCCGAGCCTAGGTTATTAATTGCCTTATATACCCCCTAGTTTCAATCTTAGTCCTCACTGTCACTCCAGCTAGGGTTTCCCTTTCCCTCTCTAATCCTATCAGGCCTAAAACCACTTTAACCCCTCCTTTCTCCTCCTGCCATTGTGGGCACCCCTCCCTAGCCTTCCTGTGAGCCTTTCAACCGTGATTCATTCTCTTCCCTTAGAGTTTTTCTCCCATTTTTCCATATTTTCCCCGCTGGTCGTGACCACCTATTTTTCTTCAAAAAAACCCTAATGTGACCTCATGGCCTTGCGACCTTGCAACCTATTTTCTAAGTCGCTAAGGCGCAGGCTCACAAAGTTGGGATTGTTCATACATGTGCAACTTTGTGACCTTGCGACCTCATGTATAAGTCACAAATTCACAACCTTTCCAATCTAAATTTTTGCGACTAGCATGGGTCGCAGTGACCTAGCCTAAGAAACCAAAGCCTTAGTTAGTGCAGTCAGTTCCTTTTGATTTCATGTCATCCATCTTATCATGGGATTGTTTTTTGAATATGCCAGGGGATATCGAAGCTAAGCTCGAGTGTGTCTCCATCTCGTCAGCCTCAAGCGACATGGGGCCTCCAATAGTTCGAAGGAGAAAAAAAAGCCTAGAAATAGAGCTATCAGAAGGAGACATGCCTCCTCTTCCACCACCCATCTATGGAGATACTGCTTGTGTCTTCAGGAAAGGTGAAAAGATGTCAATGCATCAAGTCTACCAATAATTCACAAAACAAGAATTCCTCGAGGACCTCGTAGACCGACAGGTATACATTTAGGTTAAGATGTCTAAGCTTCATTATGTGGGTGCCCACCCACCAATATTCCCATGCACAAAATTATTCAAGTGGATCCTCCAAAAGGTGGACTCAAAGTTCTGGGTCATCCGTGATCACGCAGGAAAACCATTTTCCAGCCTGATTGGGAAGGACGCAGATGTGTAGTACTCACACCCAGCTAGGGAAGAGTCTTTCAATGCTCAATGGATTTCCACACATGATGTGAAAATATCAAATACCTTGGAGGGTTGGTGGGAGGACCCTAAAAATTTCAAGGGAAAAAAGGATCAAGAGTACAAGATCGAGGGCCTAAGAAAAGTATACAGGGTCGTTGCAGCTATGTTGTGTAGGATGTATGGCAGGAAGGACGCCACTAATTTTAGTGGGGCATGGGTTCTACTCATATACGTGATCACCTCCTATGACACTCATTTCAATTGGGCACATATTTTAATGTCAGCTCTAAGGGTGAACATATCAGTATCCTAGGTTCCAGAGGAGGGATGTGCATCAGAATTTTACATGGCTTCCTACCTCATAGATGCAGTGTGCGAATGATGCAATTTTGATGGTTGGGCACAAAAATGAGATGTGAAACATGGTGGGCCTATCCAAAAATATCTGAACATGTTCTGGGCTACTTGGTACAAGTAGGAAATTGACCCCATCTCAGATAATTTCATTACCATGCTCTACCAACACCTCTTTAATGAGGATCCTCCCTGCATGTCCAAAAGGGCCATGGAGACGATGGTTAAGGTAACCCATTGGTTCCCCCTTGTAGAAGGTACCTTCATCATAGTCTTCGGATCATTCAAGGCCCCTCAAGCATTTCCCAATTTCATCACTAGAAAACTACTATTACAAGAGGTGTGCTATCAAATGACAAGTCAGTTCTCTAAGATGATAAGCAAAGGTAAGAAGAAACCATGGCCTACCCTCCTGCTTACTATTGGCACCTTTACTATCAAGGACTTCAAATATGTGGAGGTGGAGGAAAAAGACATTAAGGGCTTCCACTTCATGGACTTAGCTCACAGATCATATGACCCTGACAAGATTTTCCCCGCACACTGCAAGCTGGCCAAATTTAACTGGACCTATGAGCACACATAATGTCCCGTAGAAGAGCAAGTAAAAAAATGGTGTAATGCCAAAAGGGAAGCAACCCCCGAAGGACAAGCCAACTTGGATGGAGATTAAGAGGGTTAGTACTAGCATAGGATTACAAGGGAGGCTGGAGCATAGGATGAAACAAGAGTAGGATAAGGAATAAGCGGCGAAGAAGAGAAATGAAGTGGAAGCTTAGAAGCTACAGGCATATATTTCCAAGAAGGTAAAAAAATGGTGTAATGCCAAAAGGGCAGCAGCCCCCGAAGGACAAGCCAACTTGGATGGAGATCAAGAGGGTTAGTACCAACACAATCAAAATCTGCAAGAAAGAGAAGATGTTTTTAAAGGGAATGACCCCTCAGGAGGAGAATCAACTTCTCAATCCAAAAATCCCAAGAATACTACAAGCAGTGATCCTCCAAAGGATCAATAGGAAGGAGGGGACAAAGGAGCTGAGGCACAACTAGAGGCTGAGCAGAAGTGAAGAGAGGAAGAACTCAAGAAATTTGCCTTGGCTTAGTAACATGAATAAGAGAGAAAAAATAAACAGGCCGAAGAACAACAGAAGAAACGACAAAAGGAAGAATGGAAAAAGAAGAAAGCAAAAGAGGCTCGCAAGAAGTAGGAAGAAGAGGAATGACAGAAAAGGGAGGCCATAACACAGGATGAAACAAGAGTAGGATAAGTAATAAGTTGCGAAGAAGAGAAATGAAGTGGAAGCTTAGAAGCTACAGGAATATATTTCCAAGAAGGTAGATGGAAGTGGATCATAACCCTCGAAAACTAGGAAGCAAACATACCTGCCACACATTGATGTGCCCTTGAAAACTCCCATGTCAGGAGGAAACTTCCCACTCTCAGAACTCGACATCTCGGAGGAACATGAGGATGATGTACTGGATTTGAAAATACTATATTACAATCAATACACTCATAAAACCAAGCATGAAAGGAGAAAATTCCTTGTACGGAATCCAACCGAGCCTCTTGCAATGACCACGGAGAAAGACATAGTCCTAGACACCAGGACTAACCCCATAATAATAGCATCGGTCAGAACCACTTTTGAAGTTGCCAAATAAGAGAATTTCAGCAAGATGAGCAGATAAATATTGTTTCTGCAGAGCAGACTCCAGGTGTCCGAGCAAAGGGAAACTCAAGCAGAGGCGGAAAATAAATCCCTAGAAACTGAAAATCAAAGGCTCCAACTCGCACTCACGTAGGCTAGCAGACTACAGACTGCCATTCAAGGGGAGTTGGATATCTTAGGGAGCAACATGAAGCAAGTATATAAGGAGATGATAATTATAAAATAGACAGTCACTCCTTTTCTAGGAGCCCAGGCTGAAACTAGGAAAATGGTTGCGTAACTAAAGGAAGCCTCCAAGCGTTAGACAACATACTTGAATGGTCCAAATGGTACCCACAGGTTCTTGACACCTTGCCAAATAAGGACTGGATCTGCACTCAAAATGATAAGGTACAGATACGGATGAAGCTAAAGTCCAAGGACAAGCTCATAAAGAATGTAGGGAGGGTGATGTCTTCTTATGAGCACCTTATCAGTGGAATAGATTCAATGGCGGAAGTGCACCGCATCCCTTATTTAGGTACACTAGCCAAGAAGAAGATGAGGGAATAGGTGATGCAAGACATCCAAGAATTATTAGAACCCATAAAATAGGTAGCTGCTTCACAGGACCTCCCAACCTCTAAGGAGAACATCGACTAGTATATCTTTACACAAGTCTGGATCTACACTAAGATGCCCTCTCTTTCCAACTAGATTAATACGAAGAGGCTCACATTAGTTCCAGATGCTCTAGAATTTTTTCAAAGTTTGGGAGAAGACATGCCTCAAATCACTCCAGTAGCCACCGACTACATAACCTGGCAGACCTATCTCAAAGAACAACAACAGGTAGAGATCCCATACCTCTCCATCACACAGTTTCTTCCCTAAAAAAACTGATTTTACACGTATCAGGCATAGGCAAGTCGGAGTTCGCAAGTTTAAAATCCTCCCAAGTCGCATACCATGCCAACAGTCGAGAAGCTGAAAGGGCAGAGCAGCCCAAGGGTCATTTTTTATTCTATATGTACTCCCTCGGGAGATAATGGAAGGGCCTTTTTTGGAATCCACACGGAGAGAGAGATTATTGTACAACATTGAATGCATGATTCTGGTAATGAATACAAATCAATGTTTTTGACTCCACTATTAGATTTGATGGAAACTCATGTGTTTTAACATTATGAATATTATGTCCTCATGTACTTGGTATCATTTGTGACTGATTAATCTGCATTTCTTTTCGTGCCTCATTTATACTTTTACTATCTTTGGATGTATTAATGGTATGTGAATGTTTAACACAGGGATATGTTAATAACTTAGTTGTTGATATTTCCTTAATCTTTTGGAGACGCGCTTAAGGAATTGAAGGGTGTTTCAATCATAGTGAATCATTTATCTTCTGTTCAAACAAGCCTTTGTATGAGTGTAATATTCCAAAATTTTCACATGTTATTTGGAATATTAGAGTTCTTAATAAACTTGATTACATAAGTAAATAAAAGGGTGGAGGGACCCATAATCCTCAAATATGAATAAGATCCACTTTTTGATGTGTGAATTTGGATCAATTAGACATAGATCTACATAATGGATTAGTGAAACAAATACTAATGTGAAAGGAGTGGTGTTCATGTCTCATTAATGAGATAGATCATGGAGGTTGAATTAGTCAACTAAGATAATGGAGGGAATCTAATGTAAGATCATAGGGCATTCATGATGAAGTGATGGAGGAATTAGTGCATTTAATCCACACATGATGGAGAGCGTGCACATTGCATGTATACATGATGGGGGGCTTGGAGAGACAACACAGTCAAACATGGAGACTTATGTCCACATGCACAACACAATTTAAAGGTTGGAAAAGGCACTGGAAGGATCATAAACTATATAATGAAGATGAAGGAAACATTGGAGGAAGTCTTGGTATTATTGATTTGAGATAGGTTTAGATCTGGAATTGTCGTTTGAAATTCCATGCACTCTTATGTTGTTTAGCTAAGTCTGCAGTGTTGTTTAGCACAACGTGTTCCCGAGCGGGAATCCCACCCTTACCCACTATGGTATTTGAGTTCCTACACTGGGAATGCATTTTGAGCTACCATTAATCATCAATAATTGGTGCCATATTATTCCTACTCTGCTGCAGAACATCTTCATTCATAAATTACGCACTTCTGAAGATATATTTGGGAGGAGGAGGTTGTATTTAGTATTTTAGCTGGAGAACCAGTGAGGGATTTTTCCTATCACCTTGGACTTCAAGATCAACATTCCCAGAGCATCATTTTAGATCTAGCATTAGGTAAAATATTATTGACCTCCTATCAGCAGCAGTCCCATCAAGGATTGTGATGTCCATCATTGTATATCCAGAGGAGGAAGGAAGTTTCTAGCACTTCAACTAGGAATCCTATGAGGGATCAACCCATCACTTTTCCATCATTGTTCCCATCATCCTGGAGCTTATTTGCAGCATATTTCAGTAGGATTGAGCCTCTCCCTCTTGTACAACACTATTTTTCCAGTAGCTGCATATTCAGTTGTTGCATTTTGAGGAGGAGGAAGAAGAGACAAGATCTCAAACTTCTAGCTTGGAGATCTAAATAACCCTTCAAGCTCATATTTGGTTGTATAACATATTGCAGCCATATTTGGATCAGATCTAGCTTCATATCTGTATAACCCAATAGTCAAGGGATCAAACCCTAGGATAGTGATTTTCAAATCTCATAGATCAGGAATTTCCTTTTTGGGTTATCATGGGTTTCTATCATAGTGCCCAGATATTGAAACTTGGCATCATCAGAGCTCCCAAGCTCCATATATCTGCATTTTCTTTTCAACTAGCAGTCACATGTCTATCATATACTGAAGGGAAAGTGCATAATTTCTTCCTGTAGCACTCCAGTTACGCGGTGCTTGTTGTATCATGCTTGCATGGTCATTTTAGGCCATCTCTTTGGCTAGAGTTCCTCTATTTTTACACTATTGTAATTGTAATCCATCTCCTATGAATAAAATGGCTCAGATATTATTTCAATATCTATGTTGATCATAATATTACATGTACATTTTACGTGTTTTAAATATTGTGTTTGTGTATCAATGCATTATTCCATTTTGGGATATTACAGTGGTATCAGAGGATGATATTTGGCTCAACTTGTGGACATTATTGACAACATATGAGAAGCAGATAGTAGAGATCTATGAATATGCAGGGATTAAGTTTTTCTACATATTTCTTTACAACTATGAAGGATCTCTCCAAGGAGATCAATGAAATGAAGAAATAAAGGCAAAGAGAAACCTTAAGAAGGTTTCAAGATGAAGAAGGTCCCAGTACTTCTTATCAGCAACAAAGAAGGCCAGAGAATCATAGATCTCCTCATAGATCTACTATTCCCACTTTCTTTGAAGAAGGTGAATGGTATAGAATGAAGAAAGAAGAAATGTGGAGATTGAGACTCATCAGACTCTCATTTTATATCTTGAAGAGTACAAATTTTAGTCTAGAGCATTCAAGGAGAATGTAACTCTCCAAAAATTCTTCAAACTCAAAGAAGAAAGAAGATCCTATAGCAGCAATAGAAGAAAGAGGCACAATATATTATGTTTACCTACATTTGATGGATCTTCCTCAAGCACTGTAAGGGCTTGGAGGAAAGAGTTAGATGCATTTTTCAGGCTGCATCCTGTAGCTGAAAAAGAGGTTGTTTAGATTTCAATACTTCATCTTCATGGTGAAGCCAATGATTGGTGGTTTGGTCACATGGATCATGCAAAGGTGACTAAATATTTAGATTTATTTCACAAGTTGAGAAGGAATTTTGATATGAGAAGACCAAGATATTTCACAAAGAGAGATTTTCTGAGAAGTCAAAGGAGGATGTCATTCTTGCCACTTTGGACAAGAAGTCACTACATTCACCACCAACTACATAAGTACTTGTATCCAGAGGAGAGACACTTGCATATTTGCAATATAGTATTAATCTCTTGACATATGGAGTCTTGTGCATGATTCAGGAGATACATGAGGAAGATGAGGTAGATTCCAGTGTTGGTACATTGATAGAAGAGCAGCCATCACTCTTACCAGCAATTGGAGAGACCATTGTACCAGTTGGAGGAAATCTTGTGGTCTTGAAAGAGGTTCCCACACATCAGTTGATCCAAGGTATGCAACAACTTTCATCTCATATTATTTCAGTGCCTCTTATTAAAACTTATGAGGACATGCCATCAGGGCAAGTGCATAACCAAGGGTTAGAACAACATGGTGATTTGGAAAAACATCATATCACTGCACAGAGGAACCTTGATCTAATCAAGGAAGTAAGGAAGAACCATCCTATTTTATCATTGATAGACTAAATTCAACCTTTGATTTGAAGTGTAGAGTTTCAGAAAATGGGGTGAGCACGATCTTATGTACAACGGCTGGATATGGGTTCAGCATTGTGCCTTGCTTTGAGACAACACATGTATCACCTTGCAGATCTACAACATTGTTAATAAGCAACAATGATGAGAAGAGGACCCATTACTTATGGGAGAAATCAAATGGAATCTTGAAGAAGATGATAGATGGTAGAAATATTGAGATGGGAAATATTTTCCCCTTCCAAGATGAATCTTTCTCAATGAGCATCTGACAGCTCACAGAGAATCTTATACCTGCAACATATCCAGAACCTTATTGTTTTTGGAGGGCCATTGATGAGAGAAATTTCTCATCAAGAGATCTCACTAGAGGTTCACTTTGGGGAGAATGGTATTCTACAATGGGAGGGTACCATGTTTATGCAGAACATCATTTATCATCCACATTTATATGAGTGGGTGAGGATGATAAGCAAGGGGTTGCATGACCACTTGCAGATATATGACATGGGCCAAAAATAAGCTTGGTTACATTGGTTGCTCTTGGGTGAGTTTGGTTACTACCCAAAATATCCTATTTCTTTGATCCATGCCTTGAATAACACTCATGTAATGAAGAATGAGGCATGGCTATGCTGGCTGCTCTTGGGTGAGTATGGTTACCACCCAATAGCGCATATTTCTTTGACTAATGCCTTGTGTATCAATGACAGTATGCAGCAAAGGAAGGCATGTTCAATTTGGTTGTCCTTAAGAGATTTTGGCCATCACATGGAATATCCTATGTCTATGTGTTTTGTATTGTGTAGAACTTGGCATGGTACTCTCATGATCTGTAATGATGGTGTTTTCTTGTATTGGGATGATGTGACATTCCATATGTCTATCAATATGTTTTTACTCAATGATGCACATGAGAAGGTGAAGAGGCAGCAATATCTCTTGTTGCTTTGGTTGATTTTTGGGGAGTTTGGCTTGACCATATTGCATGAGGAAGGTGGAGGATGGCAGCAAGAGGCCTTACTCCGGTGGCTACTACTGGGAGAATATGGCTTGAAATTTTTTCCTACCCATATTTCTCTATTTCTTCTTTTGCGCAATGTTGGAAAGATGCTTCAATCCAACAAGGCCAACAGGGCTAAGGATGAGGGCATGTCAATGGTCAATCTACTTTATAAAGCATGGGATGAAGAAATTTTTTGTGAGATGGGACTTTTCCTTTGTGAGAAGAACCACTTTATTTTATGTATCTCATGTATTAATGATAATGTTGGGCAACTTATGGCTGTCACTTGGTACTTCTTAGAGAACGAGGGACATCTAACTACACAGTTGGAAGTCATTCTATGCATTTTTTAGAGGCAACTTAGGAACCAAACATGCATAACACAATGCAGCAGATGGGGAAGCCATTTGGAGGGTGATAGATGGATTTTGCATCTACTTTTGCAGTTGCTCGAGGAAAAGCAACATTTTTCCAAGGAGGACTATAATATTCCAAAATTTTCACATGTTATTTGGAATATTAGAGTTCTTAATAAAATTAAGTAATTAAGTAAATAAAAGGGTGGAGGGACACCTAATCCTCAAATATGAATAATATCCACTTTTCTATGTGTGAATGTGGATTAATTAGACATAGATCTACATAATGGAGTAGTGGAGCAACTACCAATGTGAAAGGAGTGGTGGTCATGTCTCATTAATGAGATAGATCATGGATGTTGAAGCAGTCAACTGAGATCATGGAGGAAATCTAATGTAAGATCATAGAGCATTCATGATAAAGTGATGGAGAAAGTAGTGCATTTAATGCACACATGATTGAGAGGGTGCACATTGCATGTAGACATGATGGAGGACTTGGAGAGACATCATAGTCAAACATGGAGACTTATGTCCACATGCACAACGCAGTTTAGAGGTGGGCCAAGGAATGGGAAGGCTCATAAACTATATAATGAAGATGAAGGAAAAACTGGAGGAAGTCTTGGTATTATTGATTTGAGATATTTTTAGATTTGTAATTGTCATTTTACATTCCATGCCCTCTTATTTTGTTTAACTAAGTCTGCAGTGTTGTTTAGCACAAGGTGTTCCCAAGCGGAAATCCCACCTTTACCCACGGGAGACTTCGAGTGCCTACTTTGGGAAGGTATTCTGAGTTTCCATTCATAATAAGAAATTGGTGCCATATTATTCCTACTCTCTACAGAACATCTCCATTCAGAAATTACACATTTCTGAAGATCAGTTTGGGAGGAAAAGGTTGTCTTTAGTATTTCAGTTGGATAACTGGTGAGGGATTTTTCCTATCACCTTGGACTTCAAGATCATCATTCCTGAAGCCTAATTTCAGATCTGGAATCAAGAAAAATATTGTTTACCTCCTATCAGAAGCAGTCCCATCAAGGATTGCACAGTCCATCATTGTAGATCTAGAGGAGGAAGGAAGTTTCTAGAAATTCAGCTAGGAATCCTATGAGGGATCATACCATCACTTTTCCATCACTATTTCCATTAGCCTAGAGCTTATTTGCAGCATATTTCAGTAGGCTTGAGCCTCTCCCTCTTGTACAACACATTTTTTCCAGCAGCTGCATATTCATTTGTTGTATTTTGAGGAGGAGGAAGAAGAGACAAGATCTTAAGCTTCTAGCTTGGAGATATGAATAAGGGATCAACCCTTCAAACTTAGATCTGGTTGTATAGCATACTGTAGCCATATTTGGATCAAATCTAGCTTCATATATTCATAACCCAGTAGTTAAGGGATCAAACCCTAGGATAATGATTTTCCAATATCATAGATTTGGAATTTCCTTTCTAGGTTATCTTGGGTTTCCATCATAGTGCCCAGATCTTGAATCTTGGCATCATCAGAGCTCCCAAGCTCCATATATCTACATTTTCCTTTCAGCCAGTAGTCACATGTTTATCATCTACTGAAGGGACAACACATTATTTCTTCTTATATCTCTCCAGTTACACAGTGCTTGTTGTAGCAGGCTTGCAGGGTCATTTTAGGCCATATCTTTGGTTAGAGTACCTCTATTTTTACATTGTTGTAACTGTAATCCATATCCTATGAATAAAATGGCTCAGTTATTCTCTCCATATCTGTGTTGATCATAATCTTACATGTACATTTTCTGTGTTTCAAATATTGTGTTTATGTATCAATGCATTATTCCATTTTGGCATATTACAATGAGCATGACCCTAATGATGTTTTGCTAACAATACTTATTTTAGATGCATGCTTTAAATCTCACTTTTCTATTTTTAATGTTTCATTTTTAGAGAACTCGTTGACCATTCGTTTCGTATCATTCAATTAGCCATGCATTCTCATGTTTCCAAAATACACCTCCATCTGAGAAAGGGCATATATCTCACCAATTCAATGGTAGTTGGGCCTACATACCGGATGGGATCCCTATCACAAACAATCTAGGGTCTAGTTGGGAATTTATGCTAAGGATATCCCCTTACTGTTGGCAAGGCACTTTTCCCCGTCAACAGGTGTCTATCATTCCTTCTTTCATCTCATATATCTAATGAATTGTCTCTCAAAATAATGTCCCTTGATCTTCTAATTCACCAAAAAAGCTACCATCATTATAAATTGAATCACAATCTACATTAGTCACAAAAGGACCAATCATCAATTTCAAACTGTATTTTATGCTATGAGGCCCTTAAAGAGATATTTATTGAGTCAAGCACATGTAATGTGTCTGAGATTGGACTGTATGCATTGAAAGAGGTTCCATCATTTGTTAATATATGTTGATAAATTTCTTGATTACAATGCTTCGATATCCATTTGAACGATTACCTTGCATCGTGGAAAAATAAAGTTAATAATTTAGCATTATGGCACAAGGAATTAAATTATCTATCATTTTGGCATAGGAAATGCCATTAGCAAGCATTGTGGTTCAAGGATTATGATATTAGTAGTGTATCTTCTTCCTTGTTGTGGTGTTAACTACCTTATCAATGCTTTAATAATTGCGCATGCAGTTGAGGTTTTTCCATACATGTTCAAGATCTAATGGAGCTCTTGCATTTTTCTATCTACTTGGGGTGAAAGAGATTAAGTTCTCTTCATTGGTACTCCCATATCGACAAGTGTTGAAATTTCATCCAACACATAAGGGCATGGTTTATGCAATTCTTAATGGATATTCAAGTAGTACTCTTATCACTAATCATTTGATACAATTTCCCCTTTGTAAGAGTTATATGAAATTTTATTGCTTTGCCTGGTATACCCTATATATTAGTAATGTTTGTTTTGATTTCATGGAGGGCCATATGTTACAACCCAATACTTAAATTCATTTTATTCCCATTAAAAGGTGAGATGTGGACAAGACTTGTCAATAGTGTCATGTTTTGACTACCTCCAATATTATAATAAAATTTTTGAAAAATGAATAATGATTTACATGGCAATGAAATTATTTAAAGGAAATAATACGTTTGGTAAATTTTTAAATATTACGCAGGACGCAAATATTACAACCTTCCTCTCACAATATAGGATATACACTAGTCCAATTGCTAGTATAGATCATGCCACTTTAAAAAGTAGCCTACAGAAGAGCATGAATCAAGCATAATAGAAGAAATATGTGTCATTTTTCAGTATAGGTATCATGCTCTTCTTTGAATAATAGAAAAATTGGTTCAAAATACTTTACCCATGAAATGAATAGTCGTCCTTATTACACTTCCAAAAACTCGAATATTATTTCCCACTTGTCCCATACCAGATCAAACTAGTGATCTTTCTCCTCCAACTACTCCATTAAGAGCATCTACTATGTTGTTAATAATAATTTCCCCTTTAAGTGCCTTCCTTGCCTCTAATAGTTTTTTTTCCTCTTTGAGTACTCAAAGTTTCTCTTCTTTGCTATATTCATGATAATGGACCTTGATAGTAATAATTCCCCTATTTTTTTGTCTTTTACTTTAAGTGTGTCAAGAGATGGAAAGAATTGCAACGTAAGATCCTCCAATTTTTCTAGTTCCAAGTTAGCCAATGGATATTTTATGACACCAAGTTTATTATCTTGAAAAACTTCATCTTTATCAAACACCTATAGTACAAGCGGCTTAGTATGTTTTTCCTCGACATCTAGGTCAAAAGCTTCATTCCACTTAGGATTAAGATTGTTTTCAAGCACTTTCATTTTCACCTTAAAGATAAATTGAACATATAAAACAACATATGGATTATATTTTCAAATCATCTCCATATTTTTCAATGAGTTTTCTCTTACTATTGTAACTCTTATTCAACCTTGTTGTATAACCTCAAGTTCACTTATATCAACAGGTGCTCCTCCAATTGGAACAAAAATTCAGTGAGGCCACTGAAGGGTATCTGACACAGTTGAATACATTGTGTCTTCAAACATATATGAAAGTCCAAGAATATCTATTTATTTCCATATTATTTATTTTAAATTATAAAAAAAAATAGGCTTAGGCTCAAAAATATGTGAAACCACAACAACAAAAATTAAAGGGATATCTTCAGCGAGTTGAAAGATCACACACACTACGGTGGTGCTATGGTGAAACTTTGAGATCATTTAATTGTGTAGGAAAAGACAAAATAAGTGTTTGTCTACAAGGACTATATTAGGCTCACCACCTTAACATAAGTCCATGTTGATTACAATTTGACCTTTTTTAACCTTTGGATTTGTAAACCTTCAAATTTTTGGAGCTACATTCCCAATAAAAAAAATGAATTTTAAAGAAGTAATTCTTGTAGTTTGATCAGCTTCCAAAAGTGTCTCCATAAATATTTAATTACCATCAATGTTTTCGCTACAAAAAAAGGCCACATTTTTCTCAATTTTTTGTTAAGCCACTTCACCTACTAAAAAATGATAATCGTTCTATATAATTTTCAGTGCAAATATTTTTAAGCCATATTTGTTAAGGTCCCCAAGAACTATACACAACCATTTTAATCTTGTCCAATACTCCATTAGTAATTCCTCTAAATAATTCTAATCATAATATAATGCTAGAAGCTTTCTCCAAGGAAACGTTCTTATTGGATGAATTGTAGGATTCATTTTAGAGTCTGTGACAATGAGATCTCTATGAGTTATAGATTCTAGTTTCTGACCTTGTTTCCAATCTTTGGTTTGGTATTCCAATGATTATTTCCTTTGTTTTTAAAATATGTTGGAAAAATGATGTCTCAATGACCTTGGTGTACCCAAAGGTTCCCAATGAAATTTCATAGGACCATGGTCATCATTCTTTAATGTTGAA
The DNA here is from genome assembly GCA_034641835.2 of Pinus albicaulis. Lineage (NCBI taxonomy): Eukaryota > Viridiplantae > Streptophyta > Pinopsida > Pinales > Pinaceae > Pinus > Pinus albicaulis. The sequence continues at coordinate 484,539,247 of CM076572.1, forward strand.
TATAAAAATTCATACACCTGCATTGAAAGTGATATTCCGATGACAAAAATGAGTTCCATATTTTATATAAGTGAAAGAACGAAATATAAAGTATAAAAATATAATGCACAAAACTTGTAAAGATAGAAGAACCTATGATGACCATTTTCCATTCTATTAGCCACCCATAAATTCTTTCATATCAGGTGGTGGCTAAATGATGTTGGATAGCCTTCAAGAAACAATTTCATTGCTAAAATTGCTGATGCTTAAAGTCTTGATAATATCCTATCCTTTGGATAATCATCACTACTTTTCCCATTTTCAACTCAGAAATTATGATATCATTACATGAAGAAAAACTGCTACAAGCACCATTTTCCTCCTTCTCCCTTCTTCCAAAAATGACCTCATCTTTGCTTTCTTTTCCCATGAAAAACCCTCATTTTCATGTTTTTCCCCTTTCCCTTCATTAAAACCCCCTTGATAAGGTTTAAGAATCTTTCTTAGCCTTACCAAAAACCCCAAAACCCCTTGAAAACCATTAAAAATCCATAAAAATACATTGTTTATGACTTAAGCCCCCCTTGGGCTAAGTCTTTAACCCGCCCTTCCATACGTCTTGGTGCCAGAACTAAACGTTGATCCTCTAAGTGCTTATTATATCACCCCATGCCGATTATCCCTTCATCCATAATCCCCAGTCATATGGCTTTCCATGTAACCCGTGGCCCCACAGACGGGCACCTAACCATTTCGTAATTATATCCCGCCCCCGAAAAATATTAAAACTTTATGTTATATTGAAAACTATGGGTTTTTTTATCATTTTTTAAAGTTTCCAATGGCGCAAATTTTCAGTCAATCTCCACCGTCGATCTGATCCACAAATCGACGACGCACATTCCATCTCCCCGGTGGTCCCCGCCAGCCACTCGCCAATTACAAAAACCAAGCAGTTTTCATCGCACCGCTTTTCAGCGTGGGGTGGTTTTTTCCATTTCACAGTGATTCCATATGCTGGCCGACACATGTCTTGGGCACTATTCATAAAACCATCATCCATCGTGCGTTAAAGATAGGACGTGGACCCGAAGCAATATTTACGTCCACCGTCTGATCTGAGGCCGCCCATTCGACGACGATCGCTCACCAAAGAAGCTCGACAGTTAACGTGGACCCGTCGCGGCATGTAAAGGATCTCTGCCGTCGACCTGATATGTAGATCGATGGCCCACATTCCATCACCCATTTCCCCTCGTCCACAGTAGTGCCAGCGGCCCTAGCGCCACATCAGCATCCACGCGACAATTTTCTATTAGGGTGGGTCTCCGTGGTTTCTCGTCCAGTCAGCAAAACCGGGCCTGGGAATTTTATTTAACATGGTTTGATTGGAGTTTTGATATCCGGTCACATTTTTATAATGTTTTTAATGCCTATCCTCCACTGTTGCTCGCGTGGGGATGATCTCATCCGATGGCCCACAATCATCCTGAACCCCACACACCATTTTTAACCTATTTTCTCCGTTTTTCCAAATAAAGTGACCCTGTCGCGTTATTTTTCACCTCTTCTCCTGACCGTCGATCTCTACGCGATCGACGGCTCTGATTTAAACTATTCTTCCACCTTCTCTTTGACCTCTCTCGATCAATCTCGACCATTGGATTATGCCATCCAACGACCATGCTTCCTCCACATGCCTTCTGAAGCAGTTAGCCCATGCACGCAGGATTTTATAATATTTGTTTGTATTTTGTAGGGTTAAATGGTTTTCTCTCCATTTCTGAAGAAAATTCAAAAGCATAGGGTGAAGATATTCTCGCCTCTGATCCATCAAAGAGGATCCTTCGCAGGGTTTCAAATTCATGTTTCATTAAAGAACCATGAGGCACTGATGCCATATCATCCCTGTGCAACCCTACACACCAGCAAAAAACACATGAATCAAGCACAGTCAGAGAATATTAGTGTCGAAGGAAAAAATTTACCAGGACAGAAGTTTGAAGACAAATTTTTGGGGATTATGGCTAAGATGGATTATCAAAAGCCTAATCCTTCCGACTGGAACAAAGTTTAAATAAAAACATGAGTTTTTTTATCAAAAAGAAAGCATAAGTTGCCACATCAGGGGCTAATTGAATCCCCCCGCTACCTCAGAGCCACCTGCAGCATCAAATCAATCAAAAGGAGGCCGAATTTATTACCAGACCAGGAGATATTTTGCATCAATACAACTGAAAAGTTATTCCAACTAAAGGAATTTATTGTAAACTGTCAGTAGAAGTCATTTCCAAGATAACAAGAAGCCTTGAAGTCAACAAATTCTTTCCAACAAGCCTAATAGTTAATGTAAACCAATCAATACAGGGGAACTATCAAAAATCTTCTCTATTGAGCCCCTCTAAGGCCGAGAGACAGTGTGCTGTATTAATTGAACTTAGGAGATATTTTATCCCATTTCACCTCCTCATTTTTCTATAAATATTACTAGAGAAGATGAGAAAGGGGTTGCTTGGTTGTTGGCTGATCACTAGTTGTAATATTGGAACTCTCTGAAATAATATATAGTCTGTTGAAGTTGAAGAGGACTTTGAAGTCTTAAAGCCCTGATGATGTCGTTGTATGCTTGTTACTGTGAAGGCTCTATCATCGGATCCATGAGCTTGGCTGCCGGTGAAGTATTTTGAACTATTTTATTTTTTTCCCCTGTTTTCATTACGTTCTATAATTTCTTACTACATTAGGTTGAAATTTTTAGGCGAAGAAATGACTCCTGGAAGCACCTTAGACCTGTTCATCCTTCAGTGTTTCATGTTTTCTTCTGCTGAATTATTTTAGAGTCTTAACCTCTCTCTTTAGTCTTCATGCTTTTTTATTTCCTTAATAGTTCGAACAATTGGTTTCAACATGATTTATGGTTCTCCCTGCTTCTCTGCTGCCACTTCAAAACTATTATTGAAGTCTCCCTTTGAATTTTTCTGTTTATAGTGAGTCAAGGAGGTACGTTCTGATCTTGCCCTTTGTCCTTACTTAAAAAATTGTCTCAAAGGTCTTTATAGTTGTAATCATAGATGTGTTAGGTGTTCCCTCTTCTATGACTATAGTTATCAGTGAATCTTTTATGTTTTCTAAGTCACTTGAAATAAAATCTTTGAGGAAATTGGGTGTTCCACGAATCTTAGATTTCATTTTAAAAGTTGTTTTGAAATCATTGTTTGCTTAAAGGTGTGATTTTTAGAATTCATGGTTAGCCCTGTCTATCAAATAGCTCTTTATTGTTCAAATTGTGCTTTCAAATTCCCTTTGTTTGAGAATTAAACTTCTCTTTCCAGATCATTGATTTCCATCTCATTCCAAAACCAAAGGATCCTGTGGCCAAGTTAGATTTTCCCTCTGATATCCCATATCCATTGATAAGTACGTTATGACCTCTTCTTGACTCCATTGCCCAATGAACCAAATGTTTCTCCATTCTGTGTATCTTTCCTAGACCTTTCATGTTCTGCTGTATCATTCAACCAAACAAACAAATAAACAAACAACTGCACTTAATAACTAGTCTAAAACCAATACTCAAAGAACACAAGATAAACCTTTGCAAACAAAAATTTGAGAGATCCCTCTATGAGAACAGGAGGACTAGATCCTGTAACTCTAAATATTGGTTCTGATGTTTCCTTGTATTTTGATTTTCCAAACTATCAAAACATGAGACACCAACATCATGGCGATCATGGTGGGACCCTATTGAGAATATAGTGGTTTGAAAACCCTTTCTCAAAATTTTTAGGCCTAGTATAACATAAGTAACCCTCTTCAAGCACTACCTAACAAATGGTAATAATGATAGGACTTAATTGAATCAGTGACAAACTAAGTAACCCTTAGGATTCTCATTAAACCTTATCAAACCTTGAAAGGAATAAATTACCAAACCATAAGAGTTAATTCTGTATGATTAAACACCTTAGCTAAGTGTCAAATCACATTTAGGACACTCTCTTAACCTATAAGACTGAAATAACTCAGAAAAACCCAAAATATTTCAGTTTGGCTTCACAATAAGCATGGTGGTGGAACCATCCAATATCTTACCTTCATAAAAACTAAAAAGTTTCCACCTGGGGACTCCACTAGCCCCAGTAGGCCTTTTACTAATATAGGTTCCCAGACCTCTTCAGGAATGTGTTAACTAGCCTTGAAAGATTTAAAAACCTAGTCCCATACTAGACAACACATCCTGAGGGGTGAAGCTTCCAAAAATAGTCCCTAAAAACCCCCACCTCTCTCATTTTTGAAAAACAGTCTGGCTTCACAGAGGATCAACACTAGATCCCATCCAGACCCAAATCCTCCTTTAATCGTTGACAATCCTAAGAGAATTCCGTGGAATACTTCTAACTCTAGAGAATCAGCTGCTAATAGGAGCCTCTTAAGAACAAATTCCGTTCCTAAAAACCTTGTTGTCTTAGAGAATTCACACTTTGATTTACATCATACATAGAACATCTTTAGAACTAGATCTCAAGGTGATTTAAACAAGACTGAACTTAACTTTGCAGATCTGCAACAGAGCTTTAGTATAGAAGCCACACCTTCCACTCCTCCTGATTCCCAGCTTCTTTATCACTTTATTCCTTTCGATAACAAATCTTCCCAAAATCAGTTTGTTGGCCCAAGTGTTTCTTCCACTCCAATTCATACTACCATTATTCAAAACACTCCATCATAGCCATTTTTTGTAAACCCACCTCTTGTAAATCCACCCTTATTTCCATCCATGGCAACATGGTATGGCCCATTAGTTTTACCACAACCTCTACTTCCCTTACTAAATGATTACCAATCCAAAATCCCTCACTTCACTGGAAAAGAATCTACAACAGCTCAACAACATGTAGATAGGATGGAAGATGCATTTGATTACATGGAGATAGAAGAAGAAACTGTGAAGATGAGGATCTTCACCCAAAGTTTTGGAGGAGATGTAAAGAAATGGTTTAAAAACTTACCTCCTAACATCATAAATGATCTCCCTGCCTTGCGTCAAACATTCATCAACAAATGGGAGCTCAAAAGGAACCCCCTGCAAAGGAACATTGTTTATGTATCAATGCATTATTCCATTTTGGCATATTACAATGAGCATGACCCTAATGATGTTTTGCTAACAATACTTCTTTTAGATGCATGCTTTAAATCTCACTTTTCTATTTTTAATGTTTCATTTTTATAGAACTCTTTGACCATTCCTTTCGTATCATTCAATTATCCATGCATTCTCATGTTTCCAAAATACACCTCCATCTGAGAAAGGGCATATATCTCACCAATTCAATGGTAGTTGGGCCTACATATCGGATGGGATCCCTATCACAAACAATCTAGGGTCTAGTTGGGAATTTATGCTAAGGATATCCCCTTACTGTTGGCAAGGCATTTTTCCCCATCAACAGGTGTCTATCATTCCTTCTTTCATCTCATATATATAATGAATTGTCTCTCAAAATAATGTCCCTTGATCTTCTAATTCACCAAAAAAGCTACCATCATTATAAAGTGAATCACAATCTACATTAGTCACAAAAGGACCAATCATCAATTTCAAACTGTATTTTATGCTATGAGGCCCTTAAAGAGATATTTATTGAGTCAAGCACATGTAATGTGTCTGAGATTGGATTGTATGCATTGAAAGAGGTTCCATCATTTTTTAATATATGTTGATAAATTTCTTGATTACAATGCTTCGATATCCATTTGAACGATTACCTTGCATCGTGGAAAAATAAAGTTAATAATTTAGCATTATGGCACAAGGAATTAAATTATCTATCATTTTGGCATAGGAAATGCCATTAGCAAGCATTGTGGTTCAAGGATTATGATATTAGTAGTGTATCTTCTTCCTTGTTGTGGTGTTAACTACCTTATGAATGCTTTAATAATTGCACATGCAGTTGAGGTTCCATACATGTTCAAGATCTAATGGAGCTCTTGCATTTTTCTATCTGCTTGGGGTGAAAGAGATTAAGTTCTCTTCATTGGTACTCCCATATCGACAAGTGTTGAAATTTCATCCAGCACATAAGGGCATGGTTTTTGCAATTCTTAATGGATATTCAAGTAGTACTCTTATCACTAATCATTTGATACAATTTCCCCTTTGTAAGAGTTATATGAAATTTTATTGCTTTGCCTGGTATACCCTATATATTAGTAATGTTTGTTTTGATTTCATGGAGGGCCATATGTTAGAACCCAATAATTAAATTCATTTTATTCCCATTACAAGGTGAGATGTGGACAAGACTTGTCAATAGTGTCATGTTTTGACTACCTCCAATATTATAAGGACATTTTTTGAAAAATGAATAATGATTTACATGGTAAATGAAATTATTTAAAGGAAATAATATTGTTTGGTGTAAATTTTTAAATATTACAGAGACGAAAATATTACAACCTTCCTCTCACAATATAGGATATACACTAGTCCAATTGCTAGTATAGATCATGCCACTTTAAAAAGTAGCCTACAGAAGAGCATGAATCAAGCATAATAGAAGAAATATGTGTCATTTTTCAGTATAGGTATCATTCTCTTCTTTGAATAATATAAAAATTGGTTCAAAATACTTTACCCATGAAATGAATAGTCTTCCTTATTACACTTCCAAAAACTCGAATATTATTTCCCACTTGTCCCATACCAGATCAAACTAGTGATGTTTCTCCTCCAACTACTCCATTGAGAGCATCTACTATGTTGTTAATAATAATTTCCCCTTTAAGTGCCTTCCTTGCCTCTAATAGTTTTTTTTTCCTCTTTGAGTACTCACAGTTTCTCTTCTTTGCTATATTCATGATAATGGACCTTGATAGTAATAATTCCCCTATTTTTTTGTCTTTTACTTTAAGTGTGTCAAGAGATGGAAAGAATTGCAACGTAAGATCCTCCAATTTTTCTAGTTCCAAGTTAGCCAATGGATATTTTATGACACCAAGTTTATTATCTTGAAAAAATTCATCTTTATCAAACACCTATAGTACAAGCGGCTGAGTATGTTTTTCCTCGACATCTAGGTCAAAAGCTTCATTCCACTTAGGATTAAGATTGTTTTCAACCACTTTCATTTTCACCTTAAAGATAAATTGAACATATAAAACAACATATGGATTATATTTTCAAATCATCTCCATCTTTTTCAATGAGTTTTCTCTTACTATTGTAACTCTTAGTCAACCTTGTTGTATAACCTCAAGTTCACTTGTATCAACAGGTGCTCCTCCAATTGGAACAAAAATTCAATGAGGCCACTGAAGGGTATCTGACACAGTTGAATACATTGTGTCTTCAAACATATATGAAAGTCCAAGAATATCTATTTATTTCCATATTATTTATTTTAAATTATAAAAAAAAATAGGCTTAGGCTCAAAAATATGTGCAACCACAACAACAAAAATTAAAGGGATATCTTCAGCAAGTTGAAAGATCACACACACTACGGTGGTGCTATGATGAAACTTTGAGATCATTTAATTGTGTAGGAAAAGACAAAATAAGTGTTTGTCTACAAGGACTATATTAGGCTCACCACCTTAACATAAGTCCATGTTGATTACAATTTGACCTTTTTTAACCTTTGGATTTGTAAACCTTCAAATTTTTGGAGCTACATTCCCAATAAAAAAAATAAATTTTAAAGAAGTAATTCTTGCAGTTTGATCAGGTTCCAAAAGTGTCTCCATAAATATTTAATGACCATCAATGTTTTCTCTACAAATAAATGCCACATTTTTCTCAATTTTTTGTTAAGCCACTTCACCTACTAAAAAATGATAATCGTTCTATATAATTTTCAGTGCAAATATTTTTAAGCCATATTTGTTAAGGTCCCCAAGAACTATACACAACCATTTTAATCTTGTCCAATACTCCATTAGTAATTCCTCTGAATACTTCTAATCATAATATAATGCTAGAAGCTTTCTCCAAGGAAACATTCTTATTGGATGAATTGTAGGATTCATTTTAGAGTCTGTGACAATGAGATCTCTATGAGTTATAGATTCTAGTTTCTGACCTTGTTTCCAATCTTTGGTTTGGTATTCCAATGATTATTTCCTTTGTTTTTAAAATATGTTGGAAAAATGATGTCTCAATTACCTTGGTGTACCCAAAAGGTTCCCAATGAAATTTCATAGGACCATGGTCATCATTCTTTAATGTTGAATATAAAAATTCATACACCTGCATTGAAAGTGATATTCCAATGAAAAACATGAGTTCCATATTTTATATAAGTGAAAGAACGAAATATAAAGTATAAAAATATAATGCACAAAACTTGGAAAGCTAGAAGAACCTATCATGACCATTTTCCATTCTGTTAGCCACCCATAAATTTTTTCATATCAGGTGGTGGCTAAATGATGCTGGATAGCCTTCAAGAAACAATTTCATTGCTAAAATTGCTGATGCTTAAAGTCTTGATAATATCCTATCCTTTGGATAATCGTCACTACTTTTCCCCTTTTCAACTCAGAAATTCTGATATCATTACATGAAGAAAAACTGCTGCAAGCACCATTTTTCTCCTTCTCCCTTCTTCCAAAACTGACCTCATCTTTGCTTTCTTTTCCCATGAAAAACCCTCATTTTCATGTTTTTCCCCTTTCCCTTCATTAAAACCCCCTTGATAATGTTTAAGAATCTTTCTTAGCCTTACCAAAAACCCAAAAACCCCTTGAAAACCATTAAAAATCCATAAAAATACATTGTTTATGACTTAAGGCCCCCTTGGGCTAAGTCTTTAACCCGCCCTTCCATACGTCTTGGTGCCAGAACTAAGCATTGATCCTCTAAGTGATTATTATATCACCCCATGCCAATTAGCCCTTCATCCATAACCCCTATTCATATGGCTTTCCATGTAACTCGTGGCCCCACAGACGAGCGCCTAACCATTTTGTAATTATATCCCGCCCCCGAAAAATATTAAAACTTTATGTTGTGCTAAAAACTATGGGTTTTTTATCATTTTTTAAAGTTTCCAATGGCGCAAATTTTCAGTCAATCTCCACCATCGATCTGATCCACATATCGACGACATGCAGTCCATCTCCCCGGTGGTCCCCGCCAGCCACTCGCCAATTACAAAAACCAAGCGGTTTTCATCGCACCGCTTTTGAGCGCGGGGCGGTTTTTTCCATTTCATAACGATTCCATATGCTGGCCGACACATGTCTTGGGAACTATTCATAAAACCATCATCCATCGCGTGTTAAAGATCGGATTTGGACCCGAAGTGATATTTACGTCCACCGTCTGATCTGAGGCCGCCCATCAGACGACAATCGCTCACCAAAGAAGCTCGACAGTTAACGTGGACCCGTCGCGGCATGTAAAGGATCTCTGCCGTCGACCTGATATGTAGATCGATGGCCCACATTCCATCACCCATTTCCCCTCGTCCACAGTAGTGCCGATGGCCCTAGCACCACATCAACATCCACGCGACAATTTTCTATTAGGGCGGGTCTCCGTGGTTTCTCATCCAGTTAGCAAAACCGGGCCTAGGAATTTTATTTAACATGGTTTGATTGGAGTTTTGATATCCGGTCACATTTTTCTAATGTTTTTAATGCCTATCCTCCACTGTTGATCGCGTGGGGATGATCTCATCTGATGGCCCACAATCATCCTGAACCCCACACACCATTTTTAACCTATTTTCTCCGTTTTTCCAAATAAAGTGACCCTATCGCGTTATTTTTCACCTCTTCTCCTGACTGTCGATCTCTACGCGATCGACGGCTCTGATTTAAACTATTCTTCCACCTTCTCTTTTACCTCTCTCGATCAATCTCGACCGTTGGATTATGCCATCCAACGGCCATGCTTCCTCCACATGCCTTCTGAAGAAGTTAGCCCATGCACGCAGGATTTTATAATATTTGTTTGTATTTTGCAGGGTTAAATGGTTTTCTCTCCATTTCTGAAGAAAATTCAAAAGCATAGGGTGAAGATATTCTCGCCTCTGATCCATCAAAGAGGATCCTTCGCAGGGTTTCAAATTCATGTTTCATTAAAGATCCATGAGGTAATGATGCCATATCATCCCTGCGCAACCCTACACACCAGCAAAAAACACATGAATCAAGCACAGTCAGAGAATATTAGTGTCGAAGGAAAAAATTTACCAGGACAGAAGTTTGAAGACAGATTTGTGGGGATTATGGCTAAGATGGATTATCAAAATCCTAATCCTTTCGACTGGAACAAAGTTTAAATAAAAACGTGAGTTTTTTATCAAAAAGAAAGCATAAGTTGCCACATCAGGGGCTAATTGAATCCCCCCGCTACCTCAGAGCCGCCTGCAGCCTCAAATCAATCAAAAGGAGGCCGAATTTATTACCAGACCAGGAGATATTTTGCATCAATACAATTGAACAGTTATTCCAACTAAAGGAATTTATTGTAAACTGTCAGTAGAAGTCATTTCCAAGATAACAAGAAGCCTTGAAGTCAACAAATTCTTTCCAACAAGCCTAATAGTTAATGTAAACCAATCAATACAGGGGAAATATCAAAAATCTTCTCTATTGAGCCCCTCAAAGGCCGAGAGACAGTGCACTGTATTAATTGAACTTAGGAGATATTTTATCCCATTTCACCTCCTCATTCTTCTATAAATATTACTAGAGAAGATGAGAAAGGGGTTGCTTGGTTGTTGGCTGATCACTAGTTGTAATATTGGAACTCTCTGAAATAATATATAGTCTGTTGAAGTTGAAGAGGAATTTGAAGTCTTAAAGCCCTGATGATGTTGTTGTATGCTTGTTACTGTGAAGGCCCTATCATCGGATCCATGAGCTTGGTTGTCGGTGAAGTATTCTGAACTATTTTACATTGTTCCCCTGTTTTCATTACGTTCCATAATTTCTTACTACATTAGGTTGAAAGTTTTAGGCTAAGAAATGACTCCTGGAAGCACCTTAGACCTATTCATCCTTTACTGTTTCATGTTTTCTTCTGCTGAATTATTTTAGAGTCTTAACCTCTCTCTTTAGTCTTCATGTTTTTTTATTTCCTTAATAGTTCGAACAATTGGTTTCAACATGATTTATGGTTCTCCTTGCTTGTCTGCTACCACTTTAAAACTATTATTGAAGTCTCCCTTTGAATTTTTCTGTTTATAGTGAGTCAAGGAGGTATGTTCTGATCCTGCCCTTTGTCCTTACTTAAACAATTGTCTCAAAGGTCTTGATAGTTGTAATCATAGATGTGTTAGGTGTTCCCTCTTCTATGACTGTAGTTATCAGTGAATCTTTTATGTTTTCTAAGTCATTTGAAATAAAATCTTTGAGGAAATTGGGTGTTCCATGAATCTTAGATTTCATTTTAAAAGTTGTTTTGAAATCATTGTTTGCTTAAAGGTGTGATTTGTAGAATTCATGGTTAGCCATGTCTATCAAATAGCTCTTTATTGTTCAAATTGTGCTTTCAAATTCCCTTTGTTTGAGAATTAAACTTCTCTTTCCAAATCATTGATTTCCATCTCATTCCAAAACCAAAGGATCCTGTGGCCAAGTTAGATTTGCCCTCTAATATCCCATATCCATTGATAAGTATGTTATGACCTCTTCTTGACTCCATTGCCCAATGAACCAAATGTTTCTCCATTCTGTGTATCTTTCCTAGACCTTTCATGTTCTGTTGTATCATTCAACCAAACAAACAAATAAACAAACAACTGCACTTAATAACTAGTCTAAAACCAATACTCAAAGAACACAAGATAAACCTTTGCAAACAAAAATTTCAGAGATCCCTTTATGAGAACAGGAGGACTAGATCCTGTAACTCTAAATATTGGTTCTGATGTTGCCTTGTCTTTTGATTTTCCAAACTATCAAAACACGAGACACCAACATCGTGGCGATCATGGTGGGACCCTACTGAGAATATAGTGGTTTGAAAACCCTTTTTCAAAACTTTTAGGCCTAGTATAACATAAGTAACCCTCTTCAAGCACTACCTAACAAATGGTAATAATGATAGGACTTAATTGAATCAGTGACAAACTAAGTAACCCTTAGGATTCTCATTAAACCTTATCAAACCTTGAAAGGAATCAATTACCAAACCATAAGAGTTAACTCTGTATGATTAAACACCTTAGCTAAGTTTCAAATCACATTTAGGGCACTCTCTTAACCTATAAGACTGAAATAACTCAGAAAAACCCAAAATATTTCAGTTTGGCTTCACAATAAGCATGGTGGTGGAACCATCCAATATCTTACCTTCCTAAAAACTAAAAAGTTTCCACCTGGGGACTCCACTAGCCCCAGTAGGCCTTTTACTAATATAGGTTCCCAGATCTCTTCAGGAATGTGTTAACTAGCCTTGAAAGGTTTAAAAACCTAGTCCCATACTAGACAACACATCCTAAGAGGTGAAGCTTCCAAAAATAGTCCCTAAAAACCCCCACCTCTCTCATTTTTGAAAAACAGTCTGGCTTCACAGAGGATCAACACTAGATCCCATCCAGACCCAAATCCTCCTTTAATCGTTGACAATCCTGAGAGAATTCTGTGGAAGAATTCTAACTCTAGAGAATCAACTGCTAATAGGAGCCTCTTAAGAACAAATTCCGTTCCTGAAAACCTTGTTGTCTTAGAGAATTCACACTTTGATTTACATCATACACAGAACATCTTTAGAACTAGATCTCAAGGTGATTTAAACAAGACTGAACTTAACTTTGCAGATCTGCAACAGAGCTTTAGTAGAGAAGCCTCACCTTCCACTCCTCTTGATTCCCAGCTTCTTTATCACTTTAGCCCTTTCGATAACAAATCTGCCCAAAATCAGTTTGTTGGCCCAAGTGTTTCTTCCACTCCAATTCATACTACCACTATTCAAAACACTCCATCATAGCCATTTTTTGTAAACTCACCTCTTGTAAATCCACCCTTATTTCCATCCATGGTAACATGGTATGCCCCATTAGTGTTACCACAACCTCTACTTCCCTTACCAAATGATTACCAATCCAAAATCCCTCACTTCACTGGAAAAGAATCTACCAACAACATGTAGATAGGATGGAAGATGCATTTGATTACATGGAGATAGAAGAAGAAACTGTAAAGATGAGGATCTTCACCCAAAGTTTTGGAGGAGATGTAAAGAAATGGTTTAAAAACTTACCTCCTAACATCATAAATGATCTCCCTGCCTTGCGTCAAACATTCATCAACAAATGGGAGCTCAAAAGGAACCCCCTCCAAATACTATCCGAATATAGCAGTCTCAAGAGAAATCAAGGAGAGAGCATTCATTATTACTCCACTAGGTTCAATAGCATTTATAATGCTCTCCCACCTCACATGAAACCTCCTCAAGGCATGGCTTTGGTAAGGTATCTCGAAGGCCTTGATGCTGAAATGACTTATGAGTTAAGGGGAAGAGATTACTTAACCTTAGAAGATATGCAGAAAGGAGCTGTGAGCGTAGAAGCAAACATAATTGAGAAAAAAATAGGTTGAGATCAGAAAAGAGGGTAACCTATAAAGATGATCTACTACCCTCAACCTCAACTTCTGACACAAAAGTTGAAAACCTAGTGAAGGTGATGGAGAGGATGCTTGAAAATATCAACTTAAATGATAGACTGCCACCAATATAACCTCAAAATAGTCAAAACAGAAATAGGAATCAGAATTATAGGAGAGAAAAAAATCAAGATAAGAAAAAGGAAAGCGACCAACAGATTAGACCTCCCTTCCAACAGAACTATGTAGATCAATATGAGGAAGATAGGGAGTTGAAAAGGTTGGAAGAATCTCATGTAAACTTGATTGGATCAGACAGTGGAGATGATGTTTTCCTCACTGAGGAAGAACAAGGTTTCTTCTCTTATGATCAAAATACAAACACCTATGAAGACTCTGATAACTATAGATTGGGTTTTGAAAATGCAATCATGGAGGTACACAAACAGTATGATCTTAGGAGCAAGGGAAGCATAGATAATTCAAAGGATAAGAACACTAGCACTGCTGTCAAGAAAAACGTAGAAAACCATCCGAAAAATACAACAAAGAAAACCAACATTCTGGCTAAGAAACCATACTTAAACAAAGACAAAAGTGTCTAGCCAAATGTTGAACAGAGCACCCCTAGCACTTCAGCTAATGGTCCTAATTAAACTGTCCCAATTACCAATCCAAACAAGTTTCAGCAAATAAAATTTGCTGAAAATAATTCAATTGAAAAGACAGATGTAAATATCAACAAGTCAATTATTCCTTTCAGCCTTGAGGGAGAGATTTCCAAGATAAAAATTGCCATTCCCGTAGTTGAACTAGTAACCCAAGAAGTGTACAAAAACCAAGTTTTGAAAGCTTTGAACTTAGGAAGTGATACTGACACCTTGAGCTTGACAGATGATAAACCTGAGTTGTTGTTTGGTCCTGAAGTTGAAGGAAAATACCAAGAAGGGGTTGTTCCTCCCTTCTATGTTAGCTTGAACATACACGAGAAAATTTTACACAATGCCATGTTAGATTCAGGAGCTTCACACAATCTAATTCCCAAGGTGGTAATGGAAAGCTTAGGTTTAGAGATTACTAAACCATACAAATATTTGTATTCTTTTGACTCAAGCAGAGTCAAATTTTTGGGTTTAATAAAATATTTATGTGCTAATCTAGCTCTGATCCCTGCTAAGAGTCTAGTAATGGATATATTTGTAGCTAACATTCCCCCTAAGTATGGCATGCTCTTATCAAGATCTTGGGGATTCAAACTTCAGGGAAGCCTTCAAATGGACATGTCTTATGCCACCATCCCTTTTTTCAACCAAAACAGAAGACTATACAGGGAATCTCACATGAAGTACATGGTGAGAAACCTAGAAAAACCAAACAATACTCCAATATATTCTATTCAATCAAGTTTAGATTCCTTTATCTTATGTAAAGAAGATGAAATCACCCAACCAGATAAGGAAAACATGCACCCAATCAGTTCACCAGAATAATCAAATCTTCCCTTCGATCAAATTCAAAACATTGACAATCAACAGCAACAAGAAAATGAAAATGAGGCAAAGGTACTTTGGACAATAAAATTTGATGTATCTTGTAATAAAACAAGTGAAGGAGCGGGTGTATGGATTCAAAATAAAAATCAAAGTTTTTCATACAAATTGAATTTCCCATGCACTAACAATATCGTTGAGTATGAAGCCCTACTCCTAGGCTTACAATTTCTTAAACAATCAGAAGCCCAAAGGATATCCATCCTAGGGGATTCTGAACTTATCATAAAACAAATCAAAGGAGAATACTCAGCTAGAAATCCAAGACTTAGGGAATATCAAAACTCTTCCCTTGATCTATTAAAGACCTTTGAAAAGTATGAACTTATTTTCATTCGAAGAGCACTAAATCATCTAGCAAATGAACTCGCTTTCAATGCCAGCAATTGCCAGATACATAAGATAAATTAACAACTCGGTGTGAAAGTAAAACACAGGCATGATGTGCCTGATAACGAGGATCATTGGCAAGTGTTTGATTCTGACAAACACATAGATGATTTCTTGAAATCAGAAAATGATTTTAGCATACCAATATTAGAGACCAACCATAAAGAAAACTGTTTGTATATTGAACAAATCCCAGAAGTTGAAATGACATATTCTGTTGATATAAATCATTGTGAGAATCCTTTTGAAGTAGAGGTAACTGATAACGCAGACCAAGAAGACTTGGAAGTTTTACAATGCAAAAATGACAAAATTCCAAGAGGTCTCACACCTTTAGAACACCTTTTTTATTTTAACGATGTAGCCAAAGAACCGAGAATAGAGCCTGTGGAAACAAATACAGAAGAGAATAACATAGGCAGTCTATCAGAACCTAAGATGATCAAATTGTCTAGCACTCTCCCAGCTCACATAAAACTGCAGTACATAGAGCTGTTCAAAGAGTTTAAAGATGTTTTTGCTTGGGGATACAAAGACCTAAAATCATACGATACCAACATCATCCAGCATAAAATCCCTTTGAAGGAAAATCAAAAGCCTTTTAAACAAAAAATAAGGAGAATAAACCCTCTTTTACTCCCTTTAGTTAAGGTAGAAATTGAAAATATGCATGTTGCTGGGATCATTGTACCAATTAGATATTTAGAGTGGGTATCAAACTTAGTCTCTGTTAGAAAGAAAATAGGGGAAATCAGGCTCTGTATCGACTTTAGAAATTTAAATAGAGCCTCTTTAAAGGACAACTACCCTTTACCCAATATGGACCATATACTTCAAGGGATAGTTGGATCAAGAAGGATTTCTCTCTTAGATGGGTTCTCGGGTTACAACCAGGTGTTAGTGCTCCCAAGTGATCAAATCAAAACTGCTTTTACCACGCCTTGGGGCACCTTTATGTATGTCAAAATTCCTTTCGGATTAATGAATGCAGGGGCCACCTTCCAAAGGGCCATGGACATAGCCTTTTCTGAAGAAATTGGCTATTTTATAATCATTTACCTTGATGACATAACCGTTTTCTCAAAAACTGATGAAGAACATTTGATTCACCTGAGAAAAGTTTTCGAGAAGTGTAGGAAATTTGGCTTATCATTTAATCCCAAGAAGACACTCTTTGGTCTCCAAGAAGGTAAACTTCTTGGCCATATAATTTCAGAAGAGGGAATAAAAATAGACCCTACAAGGATAAATGGCATATTGCAGATCAGCCATCCAAGAAGCCTCAAAGAATTACAATCTTTCATTGGGAAGATTAATTTTCTAAGGAGGTTTATCCCTAATATTTCTGAGCTATTGAAAAACATTACAAACATGCTTAAGAAAGATGTTGGTGTAAAATGGACTTTACCAGCTAAACAATCATTCGAACTGGTCAAACAAGCTCTTACTCAAACACCAGTCCTGATTAGTCCAGATTTCACCAAAGACTTTTATATCTTTTCTTTTGCATCTGAACATACAATAGCTGCAGTTTTACTTCAAAAGAATTATTCAGGGCAAGAACAACCAATATCCTTTTTTAGTAGGGCCTTAAGAGATGCTCCTCTGAAATACAACATCATGGAGAAGCAAGCCTTAGCATTAGTGAAAACATTAAAATACTTTAGGGTCTATATTTTACACTCTCACATAATTGATTTTTTTCCACATACTGTTGTCAAGGACATTCTAAGTCAAGACCCTGATGGTAAAAGGGGAAAATGGATTGCAACTATTCTTTAATATGACTTAGAAATCAAGCCCACCAAACTAGTTAAAGGGCAGGGATTAGCAAAACTTATGGTTGAGTCTAACTGCCAAGCACTAGACATAAATATGGTAGATGTGTTGGAAGAAATAGAAGAATCTACTACTCCTTTTATTGAAGAAACCTTTCTAAATTCTCCTTGGTATTATGACATTATTTATGTGCTTTTATATTTAAATGCCCCCCCCTTATTTGTCTAAAACTAAAACTAGATTCTTGAAACAAAAGGATTTGAGTTTTTGCATCCTAGATGGAGTGTTATATTGGAGAAATTTTGTTGGAATTTTACTTAAATGTTTACTTAAAGATGATGTAGGGAAAATCATGCATGAGTTGCATGACGAAGAATGTGGAGGACACCTCTACTGGAAGGCCACAGCAAACAAAATTCTTAGATCAGGTCACTATTGGCCTACCCTTTTCCCAGACACTCAGAAGTTGGTCATGTCTTGCCATAAGTGTCAAATCTTTGATGGCAAAAGAAAAATCCTTCCCTTACCCTTACATCATATCAAAGTTGAGGCACCTTTTCAACAATGGGGTTTAGACTTCATTGGGGAAATTCACCCATCCTCCTCAGCTCAATAGAAGTGGATCCTCACAGCCAATGACTTCTTTACCAAGTGGATAAAGTTTTTACCCTCCAGAAATTCTAATGACTCCGTCATTATCAAGTTCCTTGAAAAAAATATCCTATCCAGATTTGGTTTTCCCAGAAAAAACATAACAGATAATGCTGTTGCTTTTAAGTCTAAAAATATGGTTGACTTCTATTACAAATACCACATAACCTTGGGCCATTCCACTGCTTACTATCCCAAAGGAAATGGATTAGCTGAATCTTCCAACAAGAGCCTCATCAATATCATTAAAAAACTATTGGAACAAAATCAGAAATCATGGCATAGTAAACTAGTTCATGCCTTATGGGTTGATAGGTTAACTACAAAGAAATCAATAAACATGTCCCCCTATCAGCTAGTTTATGGCATGAACACAGTTTTTTCCACCTTATTGGGAGTGCCAGTTATGAAACTCCTTCAAGAAGTGCAGATTGAAGAAAATGATATGCAGAGGAGAATCAATCAAACCATCCATTTGCAGCAGACCAGAGAAGAAGTTTATGAAAGAACACAGTTAGTCCAAGAAAATATGAAGAAGTTATTTGATAAGAGGACTAAGGAAAACAATTTCCAAATTGGAAATTTTGTTCTTAAATGGAATTCAAGAAGAGAAGAGAAGGGAAAACATGGCAAGTTTGAGAACTTGTGGAAATGGCCCTATATTATTCATGCTGAGAGGGGTCACAATGCACTTTCCTGAAAGAAATGAATGGAGAAGACTTATATGGAGGTCTTGTCAATGGCAGGATGTTCAAGCATTACTTCTACCAAGTGTCTCGAGTTTAAATCATTTTATTTTTCATTTGTAAATATCTTAGTCTGAACATTGCTTTTTAAAGTTGGAAAAATCAAATTACAAAAACAATAGAAAAAAGAAAAGAGGGCAGAATGAAAACAAGAAAGGGACAACCCCATACCAAAAAAGAGAAACAAATCTGAATGTGTGCAAGATTAAATGCCACTCCTGAAAAAACACACTTCTAATTAGTCATACAGCCTAATCTTGACTAATTAGCTTTAAATTTTCTGCTGATAGGATAGTGAATTTGATTTGCCAAACTGCTTAATCTTGGCTTATCAGTAGATAGTTTAGCATAGAAATTAATGGTTCAAACATGCTCAAAACCTAAACCTAAGTTTCCAAAAGAGAATGACTCAAATCTGTTTCAAATATCGAGTCAAAGGATGTAAAAAATCTGGTTCTGATCAGCTCAAAATTTGAACCAGTTAGCAAAGGAAAGACAACTCAAACAAAAGTTAAAACAGAGTTGTAAGAAGAGGGAGGAAATTATTTGAAATATGAGATCTTAAACCTTCCATTTTTGTTTTAAATTTTCTGCAAAATAAATTTCTATGTGAAGCTTGTTTTTATGCCATAGACCAACATCAAGTAAGATTGTTCAAATCCTGACTTGAATGTTTTTTAAAAAAATTTGTTGTAGAATTTAGAGAATAAAATCTGTTGGATAGTTTAAACCCGACAGATAATATATTAGGTAGAAAATCATATGGGCTCAACTGTTTAATCTGAGTCCATGGAGGAATAAGGAGTAGAAATAGTTTAGATTTCTTGCTTTCAAAAAGAATAAAATGTTGTAAAAGATTCTTCCAATCCAAGTGCACTCTAAAGAAGAAAAAATGTTAGATCAGTAGGATTGGGTAGGTAGACAGGTTGTATTGATGAAGTTTCATTGTTAATCCATGAATGCTAATATGTTTCAGAGAAAAAGAATATCATTCACAGAAAGGAAGGAAACCCAATGGATGAGGCAACTGATCAGCCTCCCTGAGAATGAAAGTCTGAAATTCTTGATGCCTTCAAAAAGGCACCATCCCCAATTGGAGCCACTATTAGCCACCCATAAATTCTTTCATATCAGGTGGCGGCTAAATGATGTTGGATAGCCTTCAAGAAACAATTTCATTGCTAAAATTGTTGATGCTTAAAGTATTTTGATAATATCCTATCCTTTGGATAGTCGTCACTACTTTTCCCCTTTTCAACTCAGAAATTATGCTACCATTACATGAAGGAAAACTGCTGCAAGCACCATTTTCCTCTTTCTCCCTTCTTCCAAAACTGACCTCATCTTTTCTTTCTTTTCCCATGAAAAACCCTCATTTTCATGTTTTCCCCCTTTCCCTTCATTAAAACCCCCTTGATAAGGTTTAAGACTCTTTCTTAGCCTTACTGAAAACACCAAAACCCCTTGAAAACCATTAAAAATCCATAAAAATACATTGTTTATGACTTAAGCCCCCTTGGGCTAAGTCTTTAACTTGCCCTTCCATACGTCTTGGTGCCAGAACCAAGCGCTAATCCTCTAAGCACTTATTATATCACCCCATGATGATTAGCCCTTCATCCATAACCCCCAGTCATATGGCTTTCCATGTAACCCGTGGCCCCGCAGACGGGCGCCTAACCATTTTGTATTTATATCCCGCCCTCGAAAAATATTGAAACTTTATGTTATATTGAAAACTATGGGTTTTTTATCATTTTTTAAAGTTTCCAATGGTGCGAATTTTGAGTCAATCTCCACCGTCGATCTGATCCACAGATCGATGGTGCGCAGTCCATCTCCTTGGTGGTCCCCGCTAGCCACTCGCCAATTGGAAAAACCAAGCGGTTTTCATCGCACTACTTTTGAGTGCGGGGCATTTTTTTCCGTTTCGCAGAAATTCCATACGCTGGCCGACACGTGTCTTGGGCACTGTTCATAAAACCATCGTCCATCACGCATTAAAGATTGGATGTAGACCTGGCGCGATATTGATGTCCACCGTCTGATCTGAGGCCGCCCATCGGACGATGATCCCTCACCAAAGAAGCTCGATAGTTAACATGGACCTGACGTAGCATTTAAATGAATTTACGCCGTCAATCTGATCTGTAGATCGACGACCCACATTCCATCGCCCGTTTCCCCTCATCCACAACAGTACCGGTGGCCCCAGCACCACATCAACATCCACGCGACAGTTTTCTATTAGGGCAGGTCTCCGTGGTTTCTCGTCCAGTCAGCAAAACCGGGCCCGAGAATTTTATTTAACATCGTTTAATTGGAGTTTTGATATCCGGTCACATTTTTCTCGCCATTTCTGAAGAAAATTTAGAAGCAGAGGGTGACGATCTTCCCTCCTTTGATCCATCAAAGAGGATCCTTCGCAGGGTTTCAAATTCACGTTTCATTAAAGATCCATGAGGCATTGATGTCATATCATCCCTGTGCAACCCTGCACACCAGCAAAAAACACATGAATCAAGCACAGTCAGAGAATATTAGTGTCGAAGGAAAAAATGTACCAAGACAGAAGTTTGAAGACAAATTTGTGGGGATTATGGCTAAGATGGATTATCAAAAGCCTAATCCTTCCGACTGAAACAGATTTTAAAGAAAAACGTGAGTGTTTTATCAAACAAAAAGCATAAGCTACCACATCAGGGGCTAATTGAATCCCCTAGATACCTCGTAGCCACCTGCAGCCTCAAAGCAATCAAAAGGAGGCTGAAGTTATTACCAGACCAGAAGATATTTTGCATCAATACAGCTGAACAGTTATTCCAACTAAAGGAACTTATTGTAAACTGTCAGCAAAAGTCATTGCCAAGATAACAAGAAGCCTTAAAGTCAACAAATTCTTTCCAGCAAGCCTAATAGTTAATGTAAACCTATCAATACAGGGGAAATATCAAAAATCTTCTCTATTGAGCCCCTCAAAGGCCGAGAGACAGTGCACTGTATTAATTGAACTTAGGAGATATTTTATCCTATTTCACCTCCTCATTGTTCTATAAATATTACTGGAGAAGATGAGAAAGGGGTTGCTTGGTTGTTGGCTGATCACTAGTTGTAATATTGGAACTCTCTTAAATAATATATAGTCTGTTGAAGTTGAAGAATAATTTGAAGTCTTGAAGCCCTGATGATGTTGTTGTATGCTTGTTACTGTGAAGGCTCTATCATCGGATCCATGAGCTTGGCTGTCGGTGAAGTATTCTGAACTATTTTATGTTTTCCCCTGTTTTCATTACGTTCCATAATTTCTTACTACAGTAGGTTGAAAGTTTTAGGCTAAGAAATTATTCCTGGAAGCACCTTAGACCTGTTCATCCTTCACTGTTTCATGTTTTCTTCTGCTGAAGTATTTTAGAGTCTTTAACCTCTCTCTTTAGTCTTCATGCTTGTTTATTTCCTTAATAGTTCGAACAATTGGTTTCAACATGATTTATGGTTCTCCCTGCTTGTCTGTTGCCACTTTAAAACTGTTATTGAAGTCTCCCTTTGAAGTTTTCTGTTTATAGTGAGTCAAGGAGGTCTGTTCTGATCCTGCCCTTTGTCCTTACTTAAATAGTTGTCTCAAAGGTCTTTATAGTTGTAATCATAGATGTGTTAGGTGTTCCCTCTTCTATGACTGCAGTTATCAGTGAATCTTTTATGTTTTCTAAGTCATTTGAAATAAAATCTTTGAGGAAATAGGGTGTTCCCCGAATCTTAGATTTAATTTTAAAATTTGTTTTGAAATAATTTGTTTTCTTAAAGGTGTGATTTGTAGAATTCATGGTTAGCCCTATCTATCAAAAAGCTCTTTATTTTTCAAATTGTGCTTTCAAATTCCCTTTGTTTGAGAATTAAACTTCTCTTTTCAAATCATTGATGTCCATCTCATTCCAAAACCAAAGGATCCTGTGGCCAAGTTATATTTTCCCTCTGATATCCCATATCCATTGATGAGTATGTTATGACCTTTTCTTGACTCCATTTCCCAATGAACGAGATGTTTCTCCATTCTGTGTATCTTTCCTAGACCTTTCATGTTCTGCTGTATCAATTCAATCCAACTAAATAAACAAACAACACCTGCATTTAATAACTAGTCTAAAATCAATATTATAAGCACACAAGATAAACTTTTGCAAACAAACATTTGAGAGATCCCTCTCTGAGAACAGGAGGACTAGATCCTGTAACTCTAAATATTGGTTCTGATGTTGCCTTGTCTTTTGATTTGCCAAACTATCAAAACACGAGACACCAACACATTTGTGAATTTTCCAATGTAATATCTCATTAAGGATATTTGGCTAAAATAATAGGGTTTTACTCTGGAAATTTTATTCCAGAAAATACATGAAGAAACCCTATATATTTATATATTTTAAGACAATAATTTTTGTTGGAGATACATTTAGATTAGCAATAAAAACCAAGAATTCAGATTGCTTTTAGTATGCCAATCTTATAAAACACTGCAACATGAGAAACAACCAGAAATATTGCAACAAATAAACTCATATTTATTTATTATATTATATGAGAAAATTTACATGCCAATACAATAGCTAAGATAATAATTGAGAATACCTCCAAATATTCTATTGCAATGTTGATCTTGACCTTTGAACCTATAACTAGAAACATAGTTCAGTTTGAGGATATGGATGATCCTCACTCTAATTTAAAGATCTACTCCATCTTTGCCTCCCAAAATGTATTTGAAACCAATAGACACTCTTGTGAATTATGAATGAATTCACCAAGGGATGAGATGTTGAGATTCAACAAGATGATGAGCCTAGTGAAAATTAAGCACCTTCACTAGGTGGGGTCCACAGGTTATTTTTAGGTGTATGTCTATTTTTAGAATGGTGAGCATATTCTAAAATTAGCAGGATGTTGATTCTATATGGTTGAGAAAATTATATCTTTATATGAGTTTCTATTTTTAGAATATGGGAAAAGTCTATTTATAGATCGCAAATCTAAACATAGAATGCATGTCGATTATTATTTTCCCTTAATAATAATCAGACAATAAATAATAAATTATTCTCTTGGAGCACTTGATTTTAGTGAAAAGATGTGGCACATCAGTGGGCTGAATGAATTATGCAATTCCTAGGGTGGTTTGTGACTCATGCATGGAGGACTTCGTTATAACTGATTGTGGCAAGTTGTAACAGAGTTGGAAGAGTAGTTATGAGAGTTGTTATTTAGTTTAACTCAATTAAGTGAGTTAAACTTAGTTGTGCTATTTGTAGCTAAATATACACTAGTGAAAGATGAGTGAATTAATTAGTTAATTAATTCACAAGTAGTGTCTTACCTGCAACTGAAGAAATACAACAGCTAATTTCTTGCATGTCAGATCCAGTGGAGACCCAGTGGAGAGATAGGTGAAAGGGTGTGTTTGACTATCTGTTGTGACTATAGTGATGCATTCAATACATATACACAGACATTGGAGATGCCAATTAGGATTGCGTAGTCAAATCAAGGCAACATCAAATTCATTCAGGGATCTTCTTCAGCAAGGATTGCGCAATGGAGGTAGGCTGTCAGCAGGCAAGAAATTGGTGCATAGATATGAAAATTTCTGCATGACAGTGTGTGACGATTGTATATTGTACTGAGAGCTCTATGAGCTGAGATTTGTATGATATTGTTACATGTTCCATTGATATACATAATATATGATAGTTGGGGCTTTTAGCTTTAATATTTCTCAGTAAAACATCTTGTTATGTGCGAATGATTTTTCTTCATATGTGTTTTGCAATTGGCAATTTAATTTCTGCAAAGAATTAAGTGGAAGGATTATGTATTTAACATAAGATTAAATTTTTAGATCAAGAGAATCTAGAAATACATTATTGTTTTTATAAATTTCTACATGGTATCTGAATTTTTCAATATTGAAGCGGTGATGAGTTTTGTGCTGGTGGGACAATTCGAATTTGCTGCAAGAATTTTCTTGGTGCCACAGTTGAGTAAACATTGAAATGTCTTTCAATGGGTTGCGGTTGGATTATGCATTCAAGGGAAACTTGAACTACATAGCTTGGAAGGACAGGATGGAGGTGGTGCTTGAAGATAATGTCTTGAAGGAGTTCATCAATAGCAATGTTCCTAAGCCCACTTTGACGGATGCTGCATTACTTAACGTCTGGAAAAAGAAAGTAGAAAAGACAAGAAGAATTCTGTTGGAAGGTGTGAAAGACCAAATTTTTTCAAGCCTTCATGGGAAATCAACACCATTTGCAATGTGGAAGGCTTTGACAGGTCTTTTCCAAAGCAGCAGTGACCATAGGAAGTTGGCACTAAAATATAAACTCAAAAAAATCAAAATGGAGAAGGGCGACAGTATTCCAAAGTATCTCACGAAGTTTGTCCAATATAGGGATGAGATGGGGAGTGTGGGAATTATAGTTTCTGATGATGACTTAGTGAGCTTGGCTCTCCTTGGACTTCTGAATAGTTGGCATAGTTATTAAGACTCTATCAATGGGCAGGAGAAACTATCAGATTGGGAGTGACTTTGGTTGGATCTAGTGCAGGAGGAGATAAGGCAAAGTACCAGGGGTGGCTCTTCATCAAAACATGATGATGAAGAGGATTGTGTTTTGGTTGCCAAAGCAAGGAAAGGGAAGGGGAATAAATCCCATCCAAAATCTGAAGCTAAAGGAAATAATCTGGATTTTTCCAAGGTGAAGTGTTTTCACTGTCATGAACATGGGCATCTCACCACTAACTGCCCACAGAAAAAGAAGAACAAGAAGGCCACTTGAGTTGTAGCTGGTGAGGTCCTTGCCTTACAATTTGAACTTGATATCTCCTTGATCGCATGCTTGGTTTCAAGTGCAATGGGATCAGTGTGGTATCTTGATAGTGCTGCTTCTTTCCACATGATGGGAGATAAGAAGTTGTTCAGTGACTTGGAGGAGAAATATATCCAAATGCATATAGATATGGGCGACGATGGTAGATACAATGCGGCCAGAATTGGAACCATTACCTTTGAGAGGGAGTTAGGTAAACCATTTCTGTTGAAATATGTTATGCATGTTCCAGGTCTAAAGAAGAACTTGGTCTCAGTCACAATGCTAGAGGACATAGGTTATGACATTGTTTTCAGTGATGGAAAATATTTCCTGCGACATAAAACAACCAGTCAAACTAAGAGGATAGGGATTCAAGTTAAGAATATATACAAGCTGGAGGTAGATGGTTGTGCTGCAATGGTGGGAAAATAAGAAGAAGTGGTGAGCTGGGATGAGGGCGAATTATGGAATAGGAGATTGGGCCATCTTCACCATGGCACCCTGAAGATTTTGCAGAAGATTTATACTGTACTTCCTAAGGGTACACTTGCACAGATAGATCAGTGGAAGGGATGTACTATGGGTAAGTTTGTGAATACCACCTTTCATGAAAAGGAGAATCATGCTTTGGTGATCCTGGAGAGATTCACACAGACATGTGTGGACCATTCTTGGTTTCTTCAACAATAAAACATAGGTATTATGTTATTTTTGTTGATGAATATTCTCGTAGATGTTGGATCTTCTTCGTTCAGAAGAAGGATAAAACATTCTCAAAGTTTTGTGAGTTTAAAGAATTGGTGGAGAAAGAGTCGAGGAATCAAGTGAAGGCTCTGTAGAGAAATAACGATGGTGAATATATCTCGAATGAATTCAAATACTTCTATAGAAAATAACGAATTCAAAGAGAACTCATAACACCTCATAACCCACAGCAGAATGGGGTTTCGGAGAGGAAGAAAAGAACGATCGTGGGTGTTGCACGATCTATGCTACATGACCAGGGCCTACCTATGCACTTATGGGTGGAAGCATGAAACACTTCGGTTTATTTTCAAAACCGTTGTCCTCATAGAGTACTTGGCATGATTACACCTAAAGAAGCCTTACTAGTAAGAAACCAGATGTTTCTCACTTTAAGATTTTTGGTTCATTTATTTATGTTCATGTGACCAAGAATGCTAGGAAGAAGCTGGAGTTTACTACAGAAGTTGGAATGTTTGTGGGGTACATAGAAACACCCCATGATTATCGTGTGTATTTTACAAATATTCAGATGACTGTGGTGCGATGTGATATAAAATTCAATGAAGAGAAAGCCATGAAGTTGTTGCTTGAGAGGGAGCTACACTTGCATGCAGAGGAGGAACTTCTGGTTCCCAAAGATGAGCCTCTAGATGCAGATCAACCACAGGAGGAGATTCATGGAGTGGAGCAGTTCACTAATGCAGAACGAAACATAAGAATAGGAAAAAGGTGTACCATAGAAGCTAAGAGGCTGAAGCTTGATGCGACACAGAATGTAGGAGCCCCTACTTCACATCGCAGACAGAGATAGTGTCCTAACCGATTCATTGGATACATGGCTCTCATGAGAAAATGTATTGTGACAGAGCCATATTCTTTTCAGGAAGCAGTGTAGGAGTCCACATTAGGAGATTGTTCCAAGTCCGGTTGGTAAATCAGTGGTAGGTTCAAGATGGATCTACAAGGTAAAGGAAGTTGCTGATGGGAGTGTTGAGAAGTATAAGGCAATATTTTCTTCCTGGGGCTTCTCACAGATCAAGGGGATTGATTATGAAGAAACCTTTGCACCTGTCGCATGATATTCTTCCACAAGGACCATCATTTCTCTCTCAGTGTAGATGGGTTGGCACATTCATCAGATGGATGTGAAGACTGTGTTCCTTAATGGGATAACTGAGGAAGAAGTGTACATTAAGCCACCTGAAGGATTTTAGATCTTCAGCAGCAAGTCACATGTGTGCAGACTCAAAAGAGTGATGTATGGGCTGAAGCAAGCACCTCGTGCTTGGTACACTTGGATCGACAGCTATTTTGTAACATACCCCGATAACCTCACAGGAAAATGCATGGAGTTAGGAATTATTATCAACATTTATGAATGTGTAACCTTATAAATTACTTTCTGTATTTTCGCATTAACCATTTAAATACCCATCATCATCACTTAGATAAATATTTATAAAAAATCATAGTGAGTTACACAACCATTAATTTTTCCTTGTTGTAGCATATTAACTTAAATTTCCTGCTATAGCTATGCATCGATCCCATGATAATTTTAACTCAATTATTACATCACCTAATTGATAATATAAAAATCACATCATGAAATAAATTAACATCATGACAACGACACAATGAACAATCACATCATTAGACACTGATATACCCTGGAAACCCCGTAGGGTGAAAACCAGCAAATGTTTAATTTTTTTATTAAATTCTCATGAGGGTTGTCACCCCTCACTCAATGGCTATAAGGGAGTCCATACCTTGACCATTTTCATAAAAATTACATAGAAAAATAATCTTAAATGAAACATAACTAGCTATAAGCTATTACAATCATTATGATACCATTTACCCACGGATCCTCAGTCTCAGTCTCTATAGTGAGAATTTTTCCTTCAGTGGGTCATCCTACAGTTAGAACTACTGAACCTGCATGGACTAAAAAATCTTTATCTTCCACAATGTTAAAATTGAAACATCATTTTCTCAAGTCACCCTCTTTTCGTGTCATTGCTGTCGTCACCACACTTCATATCATGATTAGATAAATTATTAATAAACCAATAATCAATATTCATTTGTGACACTTCAACGCTATTTGTATGCATGTATAAAACATAACCAAATTGACATGAAATTCCTTCTTTAACATCATTTCACATGCATTAGTAACAAATAAATCACTATCAAGCATACAATAAATGATACAAAAATGAATTAAATAATAATTAATTAAATAATAATAATAATTAATAATTATTTCCAGATTTAAATAATAATTAATTCCATGTTATTTTACATCCATTTAGGACATGGTTTTTGGGACATGGGAAACAAATTTTTAAAATCTAAAAGAGACTTTTGGTCATAACATCATCTTTTATAAAAAACATCTTTCATTTTTGTAATATCTATTTTGGTTTGGGAGATACAAAGTCATATTTAGACCTTATATTCCAATAACTCATGCAATTCACAGAATTATTTAGCCATGAAAATATTTTATGAATTCACAACACATGAATTATTCTCATAATTCAATGAATAAGACACTTATTCCTCTATGAACAAAATTGTATAGAGGTTTACTCAAGAATTAATCTTAATTCTTTATCACATGAACTTTTTCTTGCAAATAAATTCAATCATTATATCATCATGTCCCATATGCAAAAAAAAGGATTTTCAAAGAATATGGTGTTGAGATTCAACAAGATGATGAGCTTAGTGAAAAGAGTTGCCTTCACTAAGTGGGCCTGCAGGCTATTTTTGGCGCAAAGTCTATTTTTAGACTATGTCTATTATTAGACATGTCGATCATATTCTATGAGTTGCAGGATGCTATTTGTGGATGGTTGGTAAAGTTGGAAAAATATATGGACTTCTATTTTTAGACATTTTGGGTAGAGTCTATTTTTATACTGCTAGTCTAAAAATAGATATTTCGGATATTATTAGCTCTTAATAATATTTTGACTCTAAACATTGTCTTATTCTCTTGGAGCACTCACATTCAGTTAACATATTGTCCAGATCAGCTAGCTGCAGGAATTACACAATTCCTAGAGCTACTGGTGGTTCATGCATGGAGGACTTCAGTTAGAAATCAAGTGGCAGAGTTTGGTGGAGTTGGAGAAGTAGTTGGTGGAGTTGGTTTCTAGTTTAACTACACTTGTGGAGTTAAACACAGTTGAATTGATTGTGTCTATTTATAACTGATTGATACTTTCAGTGCAGTTGAGTGAATTAATTAGTTAAATTAATTCACTAAATAATAGCTCATTATTTTACTGGACAGAGACAATAGTTAACTACAGTGCAGAACAGATCAGTGGAGACTTAATGGAGATATTGGTGAAAGAGCAAGTGTGACTATCAGTTGTGACTATAGTGATGCATTGATTCTATCCAACACTCAGTGGAGATGAAAATGAGGATTGCGTGAGCAAGGTTGGAGAAACTCGAACTCATTCAGAGCCATTATTTAGCAGGGATTGTGAAGTAGAGGTAGGCTAGCAAGTGGCAAAGATCGGTGCATGGATTTGCAAGATCGAGCCTGATTAGTGTGTAGCGATTGTATTGTACTAAGAGCTTGATATGATCAGCTTTGTATGAGGATTGTTACATGATCTCTATGACATATATTATATACATATATTTTGGATCTTCAGCTTCAGGATTTCCTGTTAAACAACTGTGTTAATGTGTGTGGATT
Organism: Pinus albicaulis; assembly: GCA_034641835.2. Classification (NCBI taxonomy): domain Eukaryota; kingdom Viridiplantae; phylum Streptophyta; class Pinopsida; order Pinales; family Pinaceae; genus Pinus; species Pinus albicaulis. The sequence goes on from CM076572.1 coordinate 484,569,248, forward strand.
TTTATTGTTTCATGTGTGCATTGCAATCTTGATTTAATTTCCACAAATGGTCAATGGTGGAATAGATTTTGTATTTTGCATGAAGTTAAAACAGTGTGAGATCAGGAGAATCTTGGACATATGCACGCTTAGTGCATATAATTTCTATATGGTATTAGAGCTATATTGATCATTGGAGGAGATTGTAATTATTGAAGCGGTTGAGTTTTGTGCTGGCGGAATTCGAATTTGCTGCAGTGTTTTATTGGTGTCGAAGTTGAGCATTCATTGAAATGTATTTAAACAGATTGCGATTGGAGTATGCCCTTTATGGGAGCTATAATTACATAGCATGGAAGGATAGGATGGAGTCAAAGCTGGATGATAATGGGTTGAAGGGGTTCATAGATGTTGATATTCCAAAACCTGCTTCTAGCGATACAACCGCACTTGACGCATGGAAATAGAAGGTAGCAAAGTGTCGAAGGATTCTATTGGAAGGTGTGAAGGACCACATTGTGTCCAGTCTTCACGAGAAATCCACTCCATTCTTAATGTGGAAGGCTTTGACAGAATTGTTCCAAAGCAAAAGTGACCAGAGGAAGTTGGCGCTTACAGACAAGCTCATAAAAATAAAAATGGAGAAAGGCGACAATATTCCTAAATACCTCATGAAGTTTGTCCACTGCAAGGATGAGATGGGAAGTGTGGGGGTTATTGTTGATGAAAAAGACTTTGTGATCTTGGCTCTCCTTGGGCTTCCTAAGAGTTAGCAAAGATACAAAGACTCTGTCAATGGACAAGAGAAACTGCAAGGATGGGAGCGACTTTGGTGGGATATTGTGCAGGAGGAGATAAGGCAGGGTACCAGGGATGTATATTCATCGAAGAATGAAGATGAAGAAAATTTCTCTTTGGATGCCAAAGCTCAGAAAGGAAAAGAGAAGAAATCTTCCAAATTCGAAGCTAAAGGCAAGAAGTAGGATTTGTCCAAGGTGAAGTGTTTTCACTGTCACCAGCATGGACATTTTGCCACTAATTGTCCACAGAAGAAGAAGAATAAGAGCATTGTTGGTTCTGCAGTAGGAGAGGCCTTAGCCTCGCAGTTTGAGGTCAAATTTTCTTTGATCACATGCTTGGTTTCAAGTGTGATGGGATCGATGTGGTTTCTTGACAGTGGTGCGTCTTTCCATATGACCGGAGACAAAGATTTGTTTAGTGATCTAGAGGAAAAGGATATTGGAGTGCACATAGAGATGGGTGATGATGGTAGATATAGTGCAGCTGGTATCATGACCATTTCCTTTGAGAGGGAGTTTGGTAAACCTTTCATCTTGAAGGATTTCATGCATGTTCTAGGATTGAAGAATAATTTGATCTCCGTGGCGATGCTGGAAGACAAGGGTTATGATGTTGTTTTTAGCGAGGGAAAAGCCTTCATGCGTCATAAAACAACTGGTCAAACCAGGAGGATATGGATTTGAGTTAAGAATATTTATCAATTGTAGGTAGATGGTTGCACTGCAATGGCAGGCAAAGCAGGAGTGGTGAGCCGAGATGAGGGTGAATTGTGGCACAGGAGATTGGGCCATCTTCACCATGGCGCTTCGAAAATTTTGCAGCAGATTTCTAGCGGGCTTCAAAAAGGTACACTTGCGCAGTCAGATCAGTGCAAGGGATGTACTTTGGGAAAATTTGTGAAGACCAATTTTCATGAGAAGGATAGTCGTGCTTCACTGATCCTTGAGAGAATTCACACATACGTGTGTGGACCTTTCTCGGTTGCTTCAATAGCAAAGCACAGGTATTATGTGATATTTTTTTATGACTTTTCTCGTAAGTGCTGGATCTTCTTCATGTAGAAGAAGAGAAGGACATACTCAAAGTTCTGTGAGTTCAAGGCGCTGGTTGAGAAAGAGTCAGGGAAGCAAGTGAAAGCTCTCCAGAGTGATAATGGTGGTGAATACATCTCGGGCGAATTCAAAGACTTCTGTAGCAAAGAAGGAATTCGAAGAGAACTCATAGCGCCTCATAACCCACAGCAGAATGGGGTCACAGATAGAAAGAACATAATGATCGTGGGTGCTGCACGGGCGATGTTACATGATCAGGGCCTTCCCATAAATTTTTGGGCTGAGGCATGCAACACTGTGATTTATGTACAAAACCATTGTCCTCATAGAGTACTTGGCATGAGTACACCCGAAGAGGCGTTTTCTGGTAAGAAGCCTGATATTTCTCATTTGAAGATTTTTGGCTCACCTGTTTACATTCATGTGATGAAGGATGCCAGGAAGAAGCTGGAGCCAACCATAGAAGTTGTAATATTTTTTGGGTACATAGAAACAACCCACAATTATCGTGTGTATTTTCCAGACAGTTGGATGACTGTCGTGTGACGGGATATCAAATTTCATGAGGAGAAATCCATGAAGTTGTCTCTTGAGAGGGAGCTACACTTGCATGCAGAGGAGGAGCTACTTGTTCCTAAAGATGAGCCTCAAGATGTGGATCAGCCACAAGAGGAGGTTCATGGAGTGGAAGAAACCACTCATGCAGTGCCAAACATCAAAGGGCAGAAGCGCACTACAGAAGCTAAGGGACTGAATCTTGATGCAGTGCAGAATTTAGGATTTCCTACATCACAGTGCAGACAGAGATAATCATCTGACCAATTTACTAGATATATGGCTCTAATGAGAAAGTGTATCATGACGGATCCATCCTCTTTCGAGGAAGCTATGGAGGATCCCGCATGGGTAGATGCTGTTAGTATGAATCCTTTGTCGAAGTGTACGAAAAAAGACCACTTTAGCTACGCATAACTAATAACCCTAACATCAAATATGGCTGCAAATATCTTCAGATCTGCAGTTATTTGATCAAGACAAGAGCTGCAAAAAACCAGATCTATGCATAGAAATACATTAAGCAGTAAAAAGAAGGGTTTGCTCCATATATCCAATAGAAAAGATAAGAACAATTTTTGAAAGAATTTTTTGTATTAAGGGCACCTGGGAGGAAAACAAGAAGATGTTTCCAATTCTCCTCAATGGGATGGGTTCTTGGAAGTCCTCGGCACTTCAGATCTAGCATTTCTCTCTCCTGTTGGTGTAGAAAACCCAGACAAAGATAGAACTCAAAGGGAGCTCACACAGCAAATAATGGAAAATATGACAATGATAATGGCTCAAAGTCGGACCAAGAGTATAGATCCAGAGTGATCTAATAGGCAACAAAAGGTGAAGAATGGTAGGAGAAACCCTCCTATTTATAACAAAATATTGGGTCATTCTAGATCTTGGTGCATGATTAAAATAACATTAACCAAATCTAGATCCACCTTTTATGGAATATGTTATTATATTTGTTGGAGGGAAAAAGTATTTGACTTGGGTCAAATCCCTTTATTTGTGAATAATAAATAAATAAATGATTTATTTAACATTTTAAGGAAGTGGTTGAAGGATAATCAAATAAATAATGATTTATTTAATTATTTATGGGTGATTTAGTCATATTTAACAAGGAATATTATTTAAATATTATTTAAACAATTATTCCTAGAAAATAATAAGATAAATACGGATTTATCTAATTAATTTCTTTGTTTTGGGTTAAACATAACCACGAATAATAATTAAATTATTGTTTAATTAATTATTCCTTGAGGAAAATCAAACAAATATAGGTTTGTTTAATATTTCCTTTTGGGGTTTCCTATTTAGACCATAAACAACCTAATAAATGTGTTTTATTAAGTTATTTTACATAGTGAAAGCAATTTTAATTAGGGTAAAATTGGTCTTACATGGTGTACTTGGGTCCATCTAATGATAGTAGGTTAGATGACCAAAAAATGGTGTAACAGATGCCATGGTGGAAGAGTATGATTCGATTGTCAGAAACAGTGCATGGGAGATTGTCTCAAGGCCGGAAGGGAAATCAGTGGTAGGTTTGAGACGGATCTACAAAGTGAAGCAAGCTACTGATGGGAGCATTGAGAAGTATAAAGCAAGATTTGTTGCCCATGACTTCTCACAGATAGAGGGGATCAACTATGAAGAAACCTTTGCACCTATTTCATGGTATTCTTCCATATAGACCATCCTTGCTCTCTCAGCGCAGATGGGTTGGCACATTCATCAGATGGTTGTGAAGACTGCGTTCCTCAACGGAATCATTAAGGAGGAGGTGTACATTGAGAAGCCTCAAGGATTCGAAATCTTCAGCAACAAGTCGCATGTGTGCAGGCTCAAAAGAGAGTTGTATGGGTTGAAACAAGCACCTCGTGCTTAGTACACATGGATAGACAGTTATTTCACCGGACTTGGTTTCGCCAAGAGTGACGCGGATGAAAACCTATACCAGATTGTGGTGGAGGGTAAGCTTTTGATCATTGTGCTTTATGTAGATGATTTAATACTAATAGGTGATGAACTGTTGATACACTCATGCAAGGAAAATCTTGCAAAGGAGTTCAAGATGAAGGACTACTGCCTCCTTCATTATTTCCCGGGATTGGAAATTTGGTAGCAGAAAGGTGAACTGTTTGTGTCTCAAGGCAAGTATGCCCGGGAGATAATGGAGAAGTTTCACATGCAAGGCTGCAAGCCTATCAACGCTCCTCTTCCTGGTGGTTGGAGGAAGGAGGATGCTACATCGATAGAGGTAGTGGATGCCACTGTTTATCGACAATTGGTTGGTTTTCTCATGTATTTAGTCAATACACGACCGGACATATGCTATGCTGTGAACCAGCTTTCACAAGCGATGGTGAAGCCTACCAAGCTCTTTTGGAAGGCAGGCAAGCATGTCCTGAGGTATCTTAGGGGCACATCTGGGTATGGATTGTGGTACATACAGTCGGATGAGGTGAAGCTGCATGGCTTCACAAATGTAGATTGGGAAGGAAGCGAAACGGAAAAAAAGAGCATATCTGGAGGGATTTTTAGTATCGGATCTACAACAATTTCTTGGTATAACAGGAAACAAAGATCCATGGCACTCAATTCAGCGGAGGCCGATTACATGGCAACATTTTTTGCTGCATATGAGGCTATATGGATGAGGAAGATCCTGGTCGGTTTGTTTGGTTCTCATTTATATCCTACTGTGATATATTGTGATAATCAGAGTTGCATTAAACTCTCGGTTAATCCAGTATTTCATTATAGATCTAAACATATTGACATCCAGTACCATCATATTAGAGTTTGTGTGTAGCGGAGGATCATGTTGTTTTCTTACATTCCTATGGAAGATCAGGATGCAGATATTTTGACGAAGGCACTCACTAGGATCAAATTCAAATACCATAGAGACAGGATCGGGATAGCAGATAATCCCTATCTTGTTGAGAGGGAGTGTTGAGATTCAACAATATGATGAGCTTAGTGAAAAGTGTTGCCTTCACTAAGTGGGCCCGCAGGATATTTTTGGCGCAAAGTCTATTTTTAAAATATGTCTATTTTTAGACATGTCGATCATATTCTATGAGTTGCAGGATGCTATTTTTGGATGGTTGGTCAAGTTGGAAAAATAGATGGACTTCTATTTTTAGACATTTTGGGCGGAGTCTATTTTTAGACTACCAGTCTAAAAATAGATATGTCGGATATTATTAGCTCTTAATAATATTTGGACTCTAAACATTATCTTATTATCTTGGAGCACTGACATTCAGTTAACAGATTGTTTAGATCAGCTAGCTAAAGGAATTACACAATTCCTAGAGCTACTGGTGGTTCATGCATGGAGGAATTCAGTTAGAACTCAAGTGGCAGTGTTTGCTGGAGTTGGAGAAGTAGTTGGTGGAGTTGGTTTCTAGTTTAACTACACTTGTGGAGTTAAACACAGCTGAATTGATTGTGCCTATTTATAATTAATTGATACTTTCAGTGGAGTTGTGTGAATTAATTAGTTAAATTAATTCACTAAATAATAACTCATTATTTAACTGGACAAAGACAACAGTTAACTACATTGCAGAACAGATAAGTGGAGACTCAGTGGAGATATTGGTGAAAGAGAAAGTGTGACTATCGGTTTTGACTATAGTGATGCATTGATTGCATCCAACACTCAGTGGAGATGCCAATGAGGATTGTGTGAGCAAGGCTGGAGCAATTCAAACTCATTCAGAGCCATTCTTCAGTAGGGATTGCGCAGTAGAGGCAGGCTAGCAGGTGGCAAAGATCAGTGCATGGATTTGCAAGATCAGGCCTGATTAGTGTGTTGCGATTGTATTGTACTGAGAGCTTGATATGATCATCTTTGTATGAGGATTGTTACATGATATCTATGACATATATTATATACAGATAGTTGTGGTTTTCAGCTTCAGGCTTTCTCATTAAACAACTATTTTAATGTGTGTGGATTTTTATTGTTTCATGTGTGCATTGCAATATTGATTTAATTTCCGAAATGATCAATGGTGGAATAGATTTTGTATTTTGCATAAAGTTAAAATAGTGTGAGATCAGGAGAATCTTGGACATATAACACATAAGTTATATAATTTCTACATATGGTTACTTATCTCTTGATGCATGCTTGGAATACTCTCTTCCTCTTCCTTCGCTCCATTCTCCATGTATTTGCCCATTCTCGTCTTCTATTTCTCTCATAGGCTTATAATAAATAAAATTAATAAAATGAAATAGCTTTTATAAATCATAAAAGCATTCCATAAATATCTCATGCTTTTATTTTTAAAGCTAGATTTTCTTTTTCCTTATGAGAAAAATATCACTTATCCATACTTTTTCCAAATCTATTACTCATTATTTCTAAAACTCATAAAAGATACCAACTTGGAAATATAGTTTATTTCTATAGAAGAATATAAATTTTTCTATATAAAATAATTAAGAAATAATTCTTGCAATATTCTTATAATTAAGAATTACAAAAATATTCTTCATGTAATATCAATATAAGAATAAATAATATTTAATTATTTAACAACCCTCATTTTATGAGAGTTTTTACGGTGGCTTAAGCCAGAGATATTACAAACTCCCCCTCTTAAAGAGAACATCGTCCTCGATGTTCTTCTCTTGTTGAAACATTAACCTTTAATTTTCATTACCAATTATTTAGGAAATGTAAAATAATATTTAAATCATAATACTTCCACAAAAACTCAAGGAGAACTTAGCCCTTTAATCATCAAAAGGATAAGAAAAAATCTATCAAGTGCATGTTGTATTTTTTTAGGAGTTACAATAATATTTCTCTCCCACTAATGTTTTTGCAAATTACTGTCTTTCTCTCCCACAATAATTTCAATCAAATTCAAACTCATGGTATTTATCTCCAGCCATTTCCTTTGCAAATTACTGTCTTTCTCTCCCATAGTAATTTCATTCAAATTCAAACTCATGGCAATAATCTCTAGCCATTTTCCTCTAGTGTGTCGGGAATTTAAAGTTCAATAACTCATTATTTTATATAACATGAGTTATTTCAGATGCCTATATATTTCAATTAATTTCCTCTATGCATGCATATAGATAAGTCATATCTAACATGTTCATTTGTTCATAAAAACCTACAAACACAACCTATTTCATCGAAATTTTTGCTAAGATAATTTATATATCATGCATGCAAAACTATAACACATGAAACAACTTTGAGACATGAATTTATAGTCTATTGTAACATCCAACATCTTTAGATAATTTTGAGCATAGACATAATTTCATCTGACCATAGTTAATTTCTGGAAATTACTGAGGAACTGAGCATATTCCACCCAACCGTGAACTATCTCCAATAGTTACCCAACAAGTTAAGATCTACTTGCCACTAAAATCAACAACCTCATTGATTCCTTGGTGATTTCTTCCCAGCAGATTTTTAGCAGCATCCTGCTTTAGGGTTTGCCAACCTTTTTTCCTAGGCCTTTCTGTTTTATATTTTTTGAAAAAGATATTCTTATTTTTCTTTAAAGCATGCTTTTCTCTCCCAGTATGCTTTATTTTACCCCACTTAGTATTTATCTCTAACTAAATCATTAACATAATTTTTCTCTCCCATTATGTTAATATTTCCTCTTTATTATTTTCCCCTAGGGATTTTTAGGAGACTTTTAGGGAAGGTCCATGTTGAACTTAACTACCAATACCTTTTCCTAAGCTGACAAGAATTCTTTTAAATATCTATATTTATTTCCTGAATACCCCAACCAATGTATTCATTAACTCAATAATAAAATAAAATATTACATCAGTCCCATCATGGCTTCCATAGCCATTGAATCCAATAAAAAATCAAAGTCGAAAAATAGTCAATGTCTACAAATCCACTATAATTTACATAATTTTCCATTTGCATATTATCATTAAGGAAAATGAACGTTTATGTACACCATGCATCTATACTTGACCCTCAACATGGGTCCCATGATTTGTCGAAGTACATTGACAACAATTCATCACATGTAATATAGGTGGTATACATTTCAAATTTCCACATAATAATGATCATGTAACTTAGGAAAAAGACATTAACATATCTTGCATACCATATCATTATAATTTATTTAAGGTCTCACCTTAGCAACCATCAATATTGTAGAGAACTAACAATCCCATTGAACACTAGGACACAAAATGTGATTTTTTCTTTCCTTACCATTAGCTTGTAGCCATGTAAGCAACAACCATTGAGGAACTTTCGGAAAATAATTTGCAATCGTGCAATATACAACCAATTTGACAGTCCAAAAAACAGTTTGCAAGCATGCAATCTACATCCATCTTGGAATTATAACAACAATTTTCAAGCATGAAATCTATGGTCAATGAGATATTCTACCAAATATTTGGAAAGCATACAATCTAGTGCCATTGAGGGACTAGTTAGTAGACATGAAATAAATTTCCATAAATATGTTTAAACTATCAAAGAGATAGTTAAACTAGAATTTATAGAATAACATGAATCATATTAATATCATCAATGGTAAAATTTCTGCCAATAAGACAACGAAAAATCCTTACAGGAGCGTTTGATCAAAAAAATCAACCAAATTATGGATCCAAGTCTAAAAATAACTTTTTCTTGGAATCAACATGAGGGTTACATGATCTCAAGGTATGAAAACCCCTTGATGTTAATATTAATCACATCCAAAACTTCCACGGATGCAATTATTTAAAACAACAAAACCGTGGATCTCAATTACCACTTTTTGTTGAACACATAGAATGCAAACTTTCCTCTACAACTCTAAATGAAGAAAGAGAACCCACAATTATGCTACTATGATTTTTTCATTGACTTTAAGTTCACTATGTGAGTTCTACTTCACTCATTGCTTATTTTTAACAACTAAAGAGTTTCGTTCAAATATATATATATCAACATTCCATTGCCCTCTTTAGGGTCAACCCCAACTTATAAATTATTAGTTATCACATCAACCATACATGTATTCATTATTTATAGGCAGTGCATGGTAACTTTAGCCATGTTTTTCCACCTTTTTTTTCTTATACACCATAATCATTTTTCTAATATTATGCATACAAAGGTTGGTAATTAATCTGCACTATAAACAGTGAGTGCTCAGGGTGTTTCATAAGTACAATAGAGGTTTTATTGTCTTTTATCCACATCCATATTCAAATTTCATTAGCATAACTTTTAAAGAAACATTATAACTTTCTACTCTTTCATGCGGTCATTAATCAGGCACCATGCATCTCATGTTAATTGTAGTATACTACAAGTTTAATTAAAATCATACCTGAGATGATGCCCACTAGCATCATACATCTACTTCTTCTTTTCATAATGACTCCCAAAAAGCGCCAGTGTTGCAACCTTTTGCTTTTATACCATTTGTAACATACCCCGATAACCTCGTTGGAAAATGCATGGAGTTAGGAATTGTTTTCAACATTTACGAATGTGTAACCTTATAAATTACTTTCTATATTTCTGCATTAACCATTTAAATACCCATCATCATCACTTAGATAAATATTTAGAAAAAATCATAATGAGTTACACAACCATTAATTTTCCTTGTTGTAGCATATTAACTTAAATTTCCTGCTATAACTATGCATCAATCCCATGATCATTTTAACTCAATTAGTACATCACCTAATTGATAATATAAACATCACATCATGAAATAAATTAACATCACGAAAACGACACAATGAACAATCACATCATTAGACACCGATATACCTTGGAAACCTCGTAGGGTGAAAACCAAAAAACGTTTAATTTTGTTATTAAATACTCGTAAGGGTTGTCACCTTCTGTGGTCAGCCCCAACTTCTTGGTCAACCCCAACTTCTAAATTATTTAGTTATCACACCAACCATACATGCATTCATTCTTTATAAGAAATGCATGGTAACTTTAGTCATTTCCCCCCCCTTTTTTTTTCTTATACACCATAATCATTGTTCTAATATTATGCATGCAAATGTTGGTAATTAATCCATATTATGACCAGTGACTGCTCAGGATGGTTCATAGGTACAATAGAGGTTTTATTGTCTTTTATCCACATCCATATTCAAATTTCATGAGCACAAATTTTAAAGAAACATTATAACTTTCTACTATTTCATGCGGTCATTAATCATGCATCATGCATCTCATGTTAATTGTAGTATACTACAAGTTTGATTAAAATTATACCTGAGATGATGCCCACTAGAATCATACCTCTACTTCTTCTTTTCATAATGATTTCCAAAAGGCGCTAGTGTTGCAACCTTTTGCTTTGATACCATTTGTAACATACCCCGGTAACCTCGCAGGAAAATGCATGAAGTTAGGAATTTTTTTCAAAATTTACCAATGGGTAACTTTCTAATTTACTTTTTATATTCCCTCATTAACCATTAGAATAACCATCATCATCACCTAGAGAGATATTTAGAAAAAAACATAGTTAGTTACACAACCATTAATTTTCCTTGTTGTAGCATATTAACTTAAATCTCCTGCTATAACTATGCATCGATCCCATGATCATTTTAACTCAATTAGTAAATCACATTAATGAGAATATAAACATCATGAAAATGGCACAATGAACAATCACATCATTAGACATCGATATACCCTGGAAACTTTGTAGGGTGAAAACCAACAAACATTTAATTTTATTATTAAACGCTTGTGAGGGTTGTCACCACTCACTCAATGGTTATAAGGGAGTCCATCTCTTGATCATTGTCATAAAAATTACATAGAAAAGTAATCTTAAATGAAACATAACTAGCTATAAGCTATTACAATCATCATGATACCATTTACCGACGGATCCTCAATCTCAGTCTTTGTACTCGGGTTGTTTCCTTTAGTTGGTCATCCTGTAGTTGGAACTACTAAACCTGCATGGACTAACAAATTTTTATCTTCCACAATGTTAAACTTGAAAAATCCTTTCCTCAAGTCATCCTTCTTTCCTGCCATTGCTGTCGTCAGCACACTTGATATCATGATTAGATAAAATATTAATAAACCAATAATCAATCTGTATTTGTGACACTTCAACAAATATTTGTATGCATGTATAAAACATAACCAAGCTGACATGAAATGTCTTCTTTAGCATCATTTCACATGCATTAGTAACAAATAAATCGCTATCAAGCATCATCTTTCTAACAACCGCTAACAAAATCTCGCATGCACTTTCATATTATTTCCAAAGGAAAGATAACATACTATATAATAATATTGTGCATGAAAATGCATAACAAGCTTTCAAGATAACTATCCCAACAAGAAATTTCCTTTTTTCTACTCTTATGTTTTGTTTTCCAAATGGATTAACACAATAGATTCTATACTTATGCATTTGAATGCATGTTGTTTTCCAAAGACATATTTTCACACAAGAGCTATTCACGTTGGCTATTACATATAACAGTTCAAGCTTTATTTCAAACAAATTTAACATACTAGTTATAATTGTGTGCATGCAATAACATAGCCTTTTTATTCTTGCATGTAAAACATACATTTCTTTCCAAAAGAAACTAAATAAATATTTCATGGAAAAATAGACACATTTCTTTTCCAAGATGTCAAACGCATACCACTTATTCTTTCATTCATGCAAAGGGACATTTCCCTCTCATCCAAAATATCAAATCCAAAAACTATACTTTTTCCGGGAATGCAAGCATATGTATTTCTCTAAATAATTTTACATAGTAAAGCATGTGATTACTATTTTTCCTCTCTAAGAATCTAATCCAATAATGCATACAAGGATATATTTTCCTCTTCTAGTCTTTTTGAAGAGATCTAACAAAATAATTGCTTCCTTGCATACAACTATATATATTTATTTTTCAAGGAATTTAACACCTTAATTATTCTTTTTCCAAAATATAGCTAACTAACTAGCTATTATGCATGAAATAAAAATATTTTCTTATCATTTCACATATTAGAGAGATTTGTAATATTTCCCCAAGAAATAACATGAATACCAAATCCTTCTCAAATAACACAACCGATTTCCTTTTACGCAAATGGTTTTATGTGATCTACCCCTCACATAATTTATTTATATCTTTTTACATAACTCAAACTCTTCATGCATGTAAAATCACATAATAATTTCTAGTAGATCAAATATACTAGATATTATTCATGTGCACTTAACCACATACTCCCTTCAAGAGTCCAATATTTATCTTTAAAACTTTTAATGCATATACTTGGTAATTATATAAATAAATTTCTTGTAAATAATCATCAACATAATTATTATGTCTTATGTACATAAACAATTATTCTTATCTCATTGAAAAATGAAATGGAAGCACTATGTTTTACTCTGTTTTTCCTGTTTTAGTCATCCAATTTGGACGCGTATTTTTTTTTTCCACAGAAAAAATCGACCCTTCTATTATAAAAGAGGGTTACATAGCATATGCGATGCATTTCTTTCCCTTTTCCAGAGATAAAACAGTTGTTTTTTGGATGAAAAACACCCTACAGCCTTGTCAAAACAAAAAGCTGCTGAAAGGAAGCAAAAACTGTGGCGTAAGCTACCCCCGGCTTCCACAAAGGAAAAAACACCGAAACAGGGTATACTTAACACCACCACTATCCAAAAACCAGCAAGTAAAAACTGTACTGGCGTATAAAGTGCTGACATGTCCAAAAAAAAAAAAAAAAATATGATTACTCAGGCCTCCGATATACGGAAAACAGCGCTGAGATTTTTTTTACAGTTTTATAGAAATAACAGAGTTTATAATGCTGGAAAATATATACATAACAGGAAAAAACAGTGAGGAAAGAAAGCTGTTGACAGCTTCCAAGATTAAGCAAAAACCGGAGGGGCAAGTCTCCTTGCCACTCCATCCACTACTTCATCAACTGTCCATGAATCCAAAACCTGCTCAATGCCTTTTTTAGAAAGGCTGTCTGCTTCAGTGTTTCTTTCCCTGTAAATGTGACAAAATGTCAGCTCATCAAAACAACTTTTAAGACGAAGAATTTCAGCAAGCAAAGGGGTTAAGAGATAATTCCTGCACTGGTGTGAGCCATTTGCCCACTTGACTGCATTTTGAGAATCCCCGAAGATCTGGACCTCCCGCGCATTAAGCAAGGAGAGCCAACATAATAGCAGATGTAAGGCTTTGAGCTTAGCGAAATTGTTTGTTCCGGTACCAAGTCCAATGGAGGCTTTGAGAGAAATTCCAGATGGAAAGCATATGACCAGGCCAGCTCCACAGTTTTTGTTTATATCAGAGGCTCCATCAAAATACGCCCACGGAATGGACCCTTTTATATCTTCCACCTGAACAGTTCTACAGCTAGCTGAATTTGAGGGAAGTGGTATACTTTCATAGATGGCCACTCCTTCAGCTGCAAGTCTTGCAATGGGAAAAACAGATTCTTTGAAGATGCAGTAATTTCTGGCTATCCACACCCCCCAAACAACCAGCAGGGGCAGAGTTCTGACTTTGTCATTTGGAGCCTGCTGCCACCAATTGGTCCAGGCCTCTGATATTTGCTCCCCCTCCCAGCGGAAGGGGACCTTTGTTTGTCTTACCATTTCATTCCAGAGGCTTTTTGAAAAGGGGCATGCAAGGAAAATATGCTGGAGATTTTCCTCACTCGCCTTACACAAGGAACACCATCCTGGACCAATCTTCCCCCTTAACTGGAGATGATCCCATGTAGGTACTTTCTTACGAAGAACACACCAGAAAAAAACCTAGTCTTTGCTGGTCCTTTCAGTTTCCACAAAGGCTTGGCCCACCAGTTTGGCTCCTCCCACCCCTTCTTAGACATAAGCCAATCATAACCCATCTTTGGAGAGTAGAAACCTGATTTGGAGTGCACCCATCTCAGCTCATCCGGCTCATTTGTAATACGGATATGTGAATTCAACAGACCTGCATGGAAAACCCCCCATTCCTCATGCCACCTTTCTTCTAAAGCAAGTGCCTCCTCTGAAAACCACTCCTGCCTCCAAATTGAAGAGTTTGCATTATCAGCAACTTGACTGAGGGAGAAAAGGCCTCTACTATTCAAGTGTTCAAGCAGTTCTCTTGAAAGAGCAAAAGAGTCCGAGCAGCCCACCCATGGGTCCCTGCCCAGTCTTATAGATCTACCATCACCCACTTTCCAGGCCAGACCTTTTTCTATAACCTGAACAGCAGCCACCAAAGCTTTCCATACCACAGAGGAATCTTTTGTTGATTTGGTAGGCTGTCTTATCCAATCTAGAGGCGAGGCTGGGTCAATATACTTCCTCCGAGTCACAGCTGTCCAGAGGTTGTCTGAAACAATCAGTCTCCACGCAAGTTTTGCTGCTAAGGACTGAGAGAAAGGGTGCAAATCCTTTATCCCCCACCCCCCCCCATTTTTTGGGTCGAACAATTTTGTTCCAGGCAACCCAAGGGGTGACATAATCCTTCTTCTGGCCAGCCCATAAAAATCTGCTACAAACTTTATTTATTTTCAGCAAAATACATTTAGGCACCCAAATTAGACTAGCCCAGTAAACTGGGATGGCCAAAAGCACTGATTTAAGCAACACAAGCCTGCCTGCCCTTGACAACCATTTAAAGCTCCAATGTTTCATTCTGTCTTCAATTTTTGCAAGGAGCCAGTTCCAGTCTTGGGCTCTGTAAGAGTCAGGTTTCAAATTAAAACCAAGGTATTTGAACATATCCTGAATAGACTTAACTTCAAACCCGAGAATACCCTTTACTCTGCTTACTTCAAGGGGGGAGAGCCCTGCTGTCGTGACCGAAGATTTCTGTTCATTTATAACCAGGCCCGTGGCTTTTAAGAAGAGATCGAAAAACCTTTTAAGACAGCTGCAGTCCTCCCGACTCCCATCACTAAAGATGAGTATATCGTCAACAAAGAGGAGATGGGTCACCCATAGATTCAGCCCAACTTCAATTCCTTTCAAATCACCCTGTCTCTTCGCTGCTTTGATCATAAGACTTAGACCTTCAGCTGCTAGCAAAAACAGAAGTGGGGAGAGAGGGCAACCTTGGCGAAGTCCCCGCTGTGGGTTAAAGAAAACCGAAGCTGCCCCGTTGATCAGAACAACAATCGAAGTCGAGGTAACACACGCCATGGTCCACCTTACAAAATCATGCCTGAACCCCAGATGAGTTAAAAGGAGCCTTATATACATATAGCTGATTCTGTCGTAGGCCTTAGAGAGATCAATTTTGATGATAGCCCCTTTTTTCCTACTCCTTTTTAGGCTGTGAAGAGTTTCCTGGGCAACACCGACAGCCTCATGGATTTGCCTCCCATCCAAAAAACCGAACTGCTCTGCTGAGATACTTTTGGAGAGGAAAGGTTTCAGTCTGGAGGCGACAATCTTTGCAATCACCTTGTATACACAGGTGCATAGGGAGATTGGGCGAAAATCATTGAAAGAGGAAGGGTTGTCCGATTTCGGAATGAGTGTCAGAAAGGTTGCATTAAAAGGCTGGTAGACCAAACCTGAGACCCTTGATTCTTCTACCACCCCTGTCAGGTCATCGCCCAAGAGATCAAAAAAGTGGAGGAAAAATTCCACAGTCCAGCCATCCGGGCCTGGACTCTTCTCTTTTTGCATCGATTTTAGTGTAGACTCCACTTCATCCCTTGAGACCGGGGCCATCAGAAGATCATTACCTTCGTCTTCGATGAACCTTGGGAAAAACTGGGCTACTCTTATAACTTCAGCAATAGAGGCTTCCGCTGGAGCTTTAAACAGATCTTTGAAGAAAGAGACCCCGAGAGAAGCAAGTTCTTCAAAGGACCGTGCCTTTTCCCCATTTGCTTTTGGCAATTCCCAAATGGTATTGACATTTTTCCTTCCTTTAGCATAATGCTGAAAGAATTTAGTATTTTCATCTCCCGCTTGAAGCCAGACAGCCCTACTCTTTAAGCGCCAGCTTTCCTCCTGTACATGAAGAAGTCTCCTTCTTGCTGCCTCCAGCTCTCGAATTCTGTCACGAGATTCTACTGTGGCATAGCCCCTCCCATCCGGGGCTTCCAAGGTCTCCAGTTCTGAGTTTATGACCCTTAGTTCCTCATCTTCAAGCAATGACTTTTGAATAGCCCAAGATTTGGTTGCTGCTTTCAATAGCTTAAGGTTATTCATAAACTCCTTACTTCGGCTTAAGTCCCCCTCTTCATTATGCCCATCCTTCCTCCAGGTAGTTTGAACCAGAGAAATAAAAGAATCATCAGACAACCAAGAGGCATTGAATTTGAACGGGGACCCAGGTTTTTTAAGAGATCCCTTAGCCTCCATCAGAATCGGGAAATGGTCAGAGAGGCCTCCATCACCCACCCAATGACGGAAGATAGCCAACTTCTCAGAAAGAGCTTCACCCAAAAGAAACCGATCCAGTTTCTTTCCAACCCAGTCATCACCAATTCTTTTATTGCGCCAGGTAGGTCTGGCTTTTAGAAGCGGGAGATCAATCAAATGGGAAGAAGCAATCTTTGTAAGGAAAAAGTCTGTTAGAGGGTCTGCTCTGGCATTTGCTCCCCACGATTCGGAGACCCCCAAAGAGAAGTTTAAATCTCCTCCAATGATCAGATTAGGATGGTTAAGAAGAGACTTTTGGAAAAAAGAGGTCCAGAACCGTTCCCTTTCCTGGCAGGGCCCATAAACATTTAAAAGAAGTAAAGGAAAACAAAGCTCCTTAGAGTAAATCTCCACTGCCAAAGTGTGTTCAAACCCCCAGGAGGAAATTTCTTTTAGGTTTCCAACTCGAAAACCTGTGACCAGACCACCAGAGCGGCCATCAGCATCAATTGCTCGAAAGAGCCAACCTGTCATAGACTTTGAAAGAAAGGCAATAATTTCCTCCCCCTTGCCGAGGGTTTCTTGAAGCATAAGAATATCCGGATTATGCTGACTGATTAAGTTCCTGAAAGCTAGTTTTTTGGGTTGACTAGCTAACCCCCTACAATTGAAAGAAAGCAAAATCATTTCAGAGAATCTGAGGGTGGCTTTGCTGCTCTAAGCACCCCAGTCAAGGATTTTTGTTTCCCATCAACTATATCAATAATAGCCTTCTGCCTAGCTTTGGACATGTTAGATTTCCTACCTCTGGTTTTTCTAGGCCCGATGGGCACTAAATCCTGCTCAAGACCACCAGGAGCAATCTCTTTCCCAGGACGAAGAGCCAAAGATCTCAGATTGTAGGGAGGAGCAATCAGGGAAGGGGCCGATTCCAGGGAAGGGCAGGGAGCAGAAGACTCAGAACTAGGAGGCAGAGGGTCTCCAGTGGACAAAGGTACCGAAACCACCAGACTATCAACCAAAGGAGTATTCAGATTTAAACAAGAAAATTCCATCTGAAGCTGCCCAGAAGGGCTAGGCTTCGAACTAACAGATACAGAAGAAAAACTAGAAACACATGCATTGGAGGGGGAAAAAAAAGGCATACCCGCCTGAGGATCTGTCACAAACCCAACAGCTGTCGGAAGAACCGGGGCACCGGACATCTCAGGAACAGGCTCTTGTGGTCGGACGAGATCTGCCTGCTGCAACGGGGCACCGGAGGTCACAACCTCCAAACCTTCCTCCTCCATATGTTCCTGTGTGGGATCCATACCAGGCTTTGAGACAGGGAAGACCACCGATTTTCTAGGCAACTTGAGAGTGTTCTTTTGACGGCGGTGGCCCAGTGAGCAGTCTTTAGCCAAGTGCCCGTAGATATGGCAGCGATGGCACCGGAAGGGTAAATTTTCATAATCCAGCTTCTGCACAAACTCCATCTCCCTATACTTTAAATTCATGGCTTCAGCAAGCCCTTCACGGGGGTTTAGACTTACTAAAATCCGCGCCACACTGAGATCGTCTGACTGTTCGAACGATTTGTCAAAATCCAGGAACTTCCCCAAGGTGTTTCCTATGGACATGAAAACCGAGTCAAACCAGAACTGAATGGGTAACCCTGGTAATTTTACCCACACTGGAGATTCATTTAGCTTCTCGACCTGAGCATCGAACAAAGGTGTCCATCTTTGAAGAAGGACTGGTCGTTTTCCAAAACTCCAATTTCTGTCTAGGACCCAATTAACATGATCCTTTTGAGCAAACCGCAAGGTAAACCAGCCTCTCTCCAGGGCCTTTATCTCCACAGGTTTGCCCGGAGCGTTATCCCACTCCGAATGAACCCATTCCCGAATATAGTTGGCCGAGAATTTCCGCCCTCGCACTCTGCCAATGAGCCTTGTCTCAGAGGCTGCCATAGCCTCTTCTACTCGAATGTCCACTCCTATAGTGCAGCAGGGCTCGGGCTCCTTCTTTCGAATTGGACCCTGCTTTTTTCTCTTTGCACCCACCTTGGTGACCTGCACCTCACCTTCCTCTGGTTCGAAATGATGCTGGTTATCGGCTGCCTCCCCTCCTGGCGGGCCTTGGTTCCTATCCTCCAAGACCCTATTCACACATAAATCACAAAACTTTTGTCTCGCCTCCGAAGACTGCGTTCCAGAAGGGGATTTCTCTGCAGCTCTGGCCCCCCCAGATGCACTCTCCCCTGGTGGGCATCCCTTTAGACCCGCTCCCAACACACCCAGAACGTTTTCATGCCTATCTCCTACGCCGACGGCTCCGACAGAGGAAACAGTTAGAGGCAGCTCCCGAAACTCTTCCACCGAGGACACAGATGCTCTTAAAGAGCTTGAAAACGACGGAAACCCTTGAGCAGGGGCCCTAGAATCACTTCCAAAAGCCCAAGGGAAAGCTGCTCCTGGATCGAACCTTTCCCCGGACTTGCCTTTCACATTGATGGGCCCTTTCGAGACATGGAGGCTGCAGCTGGCCACCACGTCCTCTAGTCCTCCCGAGAGAGGTGGAAAACCAGCAAAGTCTGATAGAACAAGCCCCGATGAAGTAGGAGAAGTCCCGGAAGAGACTAAACGGATCCTTTCAGAACATTCGCCCTCAGAGACAACGCCCTTGGATGGAAAAACGTCGCAGCCAGCCTTTCTGGTCTCTACCGAGACAAGGATAGCAGATCTGGGAGGGGAATAACCAACCCCGAGCTCCTTGGAAGAAACAACTTGTTTCGCTGGTGCCTTAGGAAAGAAACGCTCCAGGTTATGAACCGAAACATCGTGACCCCAAACCGTGAGAAGATCCTCTGGCGCCGGTTCCAAATCTACCAGTTCACGGTCGAACCCCATTCCTGCAAAGTAATAAAAACCCTAAACCGACACCGTAGATGCTGGAGACTCGTAAGGAGGTAACAATGCAGCGTTCCGGTGAAAAACAACAGGAAAAAAGTGAATAGCGAAACGGTTGAGGTTAATGCCTTTCGTTTTCCAGACTCGGGAAACGCACAAGACGCCTAGACGCAGAAAGGAGCAGAGGGTGGTGCGGGACCCTGACAGGTCAGGACCCCTGTCCCATCACGGCGCCCGTGTGGCCTGAAGCAGGCCCGGCCTGCCGACATTAACCATCCACCATAGCCGAAACCCTAGCGCTCTCCAAGTTGCAGGATCCAGTCCAAGTAATGGAATATGATCAATCGTAACCATCCGGCATGTACCCAGTAAAGCCCAAC
This sequence comes from Pinus albicaulis, assembly GCA_034641835.2. Lineage (NCBI taxonomy): Eukaryota > Viridiplantae > Streptophyta > Pinopsida > Pinales > Pinaceae > Pinus > Pinus albicaulis. The sequence continues at coordinate 484,589,287 of CM076572.1, forward strand.
TCTTTATTGAATGGGAAAATATTTTACATCTACATCATGAAGGGAATAATGTAATTTGGGCGCGTATTGCGAACACATGGAAATGAATTTCAGAAAATCAAAAGATATTTTTGTTTGGAACAATATTAATAAGAACAATCTCTCTCATTTTTGTCACAGGTGTCATGGTTTTTAAGATTCGAATGAATCTTTGATGCCCATTTTTCCAGATTTAAATATTAAATAATTTCTTGTTTTTGTCATCAAATTTAGACACGGTTTCCAACCAAATGGAAACGATTTTTGGAAAATGAAAAGAGGTTTTTTTTTATAATGGGTTCATTAAAAATAACCTCTCTCATTTTTTACATAGGTATTACGGTTTGGAATATTAAAATGAATCTTTGGAGACAAATGTTTCAGATTTAAATAATAATTAATTCCCTGTTATTTTACATCCATTTAGGACATAGTTTTTGAGACATTGGAAATGAATTTTTAAAATCTAAAAGATGCTTTTGGTCATAACATCATCTTTTACAAAAACCTCTTTCATTGCTATCATATCTATTTCGGTTTGGGAGATACAAAGTCATATTTAGACCCTATATTCCAATAACTCATGCAATTCACAGAAATATTTAGCCATGAAAATATTTTATCAATTCACAACACATGAATTATTCTCATAATTCAATGAATAAGACACTTATTCCTCTATGAACAATTTTTTATATAGGTTTACTCAAGAATTAATCTTAATTCTTTATCACATGAACTTTTTCTTGCAAATAAATTCAATCATTATATCATCATGGCCCATATGCAAACAAAAGGATTTTCAAAGAATATGGTTCATTATCTCTTGATGCATGCTTGGAATACTCTCTTCCTCTTCCTTAGCTCCATTCTCCATGTATTCTCCCATTCCCCTCTTATATTTCTCTCATAGGCTTATAATAAATATAATTAATAAAATGAAATAGCTTTTATAAATCATAAAAGCATTCCAGCTTTTTTATAAATTATAAAAGAATTCCAGCTTTTCTAAATCATAAAAGCATTCCATAAATCTCTCATGCTTTTATTTTTAAAGCTAGATTTTCTTTTTCCTTATCAGAGAAATATCACTTATCCATATTTTTTCCAAATCTATTACTCATTATTTCTAAAACTCATAAAAAATACCAACTTGGAAATATAGTTTATTTCTATAGAAGAATATAAATTTTTCTATATAAAATAGTTAATAAATAATTATTTCAATATTATTATAATTAAGAATTACAAGAATATTCTTCATGTAATATCAATATAAGAATAAATAATATTTAATTATTTAACAACCCTCCTTTTATGAGAGTTTTTACGGTGGCTTAAGCCAGAGATATTACATATTTCACTGGATTTGACTTCACCAAGTGTGAGGTGGATGCAAACCTATAACAAATTGTGGTGGAGGGTAAGATTTCAATCATTTTTCTTTATGTTAATTATCTAATACTGACTGGTGATGAGCCGTTGATACACTCATGCAAGGAGGACCTTGCAAAGGAGTTCAAGATGAAGGATATCGGTTTCCTTCATTATTTCCTTCGATTGAAAATATGGCAGCGAGAAGGTGAACTGTTTGTGTCTCAAGGCAAGTATGCTCGGGAGATACTTGGTAAGTTTCACATGGAAGACTTCAAACCCATGGATACTCCTCTTCCAGGAAATTGGAGGAAAGAGGATGCTACATCGGCAGAGGTAGTGGATTCTACTATCTATCAACAATTGGTGGGTTCACTCATGTATTTAGTTAATACAAGACCAAACATATTCTATGCAGTGAAACAACTTATTCAAGCAATGGTTAAGCCTACCAAGCTCTTTTGGAAGGTGGGAAAGCATGTCCTGAGATATCTCAGGGGAACATCTGAGTATGGCTTATGGTACAGATAGACAGATGAGGTGAAGTTGCATGGCTTAATGGATGCGGATTGGGTAGGCAGCCCAAAGGATAGAAAGAGCACATCAGGAGGGGTTTTCAATATCATATATTCTTGGTACAGTAGGAAACAAAGATCTGTGACACTTAGTTCAGCAGAAGCAGAATACATGGTAGAAATTCAAGCTGCATGTGAGGCTATCTAGATGAGGAAGATCTTGGTCGGTTTGTTTGGTTCTCATTTAGATCCTACAGTGATACATTGTGATAATCAGAGTTGCATTAAAATCTCGATTAATCCTATGTTTCATGATAGATCTAAGCATATAGATATCCGGTATCATCATATCAGAGATTGTGTGCAGCGGAAGATCATGTTGCTTTAGTACATTCCAACGGAAGATTAGGATGCAGATATTCTGATGAAGGTGCTCACCAGGAGCAAATTTGAATACCATAGAGGTAGGATCAGGGTGGATAATCCCTATCTTGTTGAAAGGGAGTGTTTAGATTCAACAAGATGACGAGCTTAGTGAAAATTAAGCACCTTCACTAGGTGGGGCCTACATAATATATGATAGTTGGGATTTTTATCTTTAAGATTTCCTGCTAAAACACCTTGTTATGTGCGATTGATTTTTCTTCATATGTGTTCTGCAATTGGAAATTTAATTTCCACAAAGAATTAAGTGGAAAGATTATGTATTTAACATAAGATTAAATTGTTAGATCAGGAGAATTTGGAAATACATTATTCTGTTTATAAATTTCTACATGAGATGGGTTTTCATCCACTCTCAACAAATTACCCAAGGGTTTTTGTCTTGGGGCTAACTGAATTTGAGAACCAAGCTCTCCAAACTTAAAAAACATAAAATACAATCAATCCAAGATGTTCTAAATGAATTTCTTTCCCATCCTTTAAATACTTGATGGATCCCTCTCCAACCTTCTAGAAGAACTTTTATTTTATTGTTTTATTTCTATTCTAGAAGCTCTTCCCTTTTATTTTATTTAAGTGACTCTTTCTATTTTATTTTATTTAAGTCACTTTTAATCCCAGAAAATGGTAAATCTACCTCTACAATTTATCCAACCACTAAAATTCACTTTTCATCATCCCCTCATGTAGATCTCTTCATCTCGGTTCCAATGAGATATTACACTAAGGAGTTTCTCCAAATAACACATTTAGCATATTTAATTAAAATATGTTGATGATAACCCTATTTTATGAGAATCATGTGAATGAAATGGAACCAAGAATGAATGATGTGAAACTGATCCTAATGATGAAATATAGTGAGTGAAACCTGTAGAACCTCATAAAAATCCTTGTTGACATAATCTCACTCCTCTGACCTAGCTATAATAAACCTTGGAAATCCACCATAATTGCATCATAAGAGAAACCAAAAAATGGGAACAATACAAATTATCTCATAAAAATATTGGTTTCCCTCGTAATTCACATATATCAACTCTAGATGCATCTGTACACCAATACCAGGATCCCATATAAACCATTGTGCTGCAACATGCCTTCATGTTATCCCATCATGGATGGGTCCTTCAATACCTAGATCCTAAACCAAAATTTGACTAACACTACCATTAATAGATCCACCTACATTCCATTTTCGACTCGAACATACCATATCCCTCATGTCTACGGGATCATGTTGTGTTGTGCCCCTGACTAAGAATATCCTCCTAAGAATCACCCCGCTTGTTATTACTCGGATAAAATAGATAAATAAAATATTTTTACATAATACTAGAGGTTCATGTGTCAAAAGTATGGTCATAGAATTCATTTTCATTAATTGGTTAAGAAAAATTTTAAATTTTTCTTATTATCTTATCCTAAGGTCCAAACTCACCCCCATTCAAGTCCTTTCATGTCACATTAGTCATTATTTCTTGAAATTTTTCATTTCCCAAGCTTACAACTCTGAAAAGGTCATTTTAGCCAAGAATCCATACTTTCGTAGCGAATTACACATAAAAAACACACTTTTCTCTATGAAATTGCTAATACTTTCATAGCAAAACTACCCAGAGATACACTAAAAATGCTATGAACGGAGGGATTCCTATATTTATTTTCAAAACAGGTGCTAGGTGTCAGTAAGTGATTGAAAGGGATAGGGTAGATGCCATTCGAGTTAGTTAGGGTTAAATCAAGGTACAATGGTCATGGCTGAAGTCATTATTATCATTTTAAGCATGTATGAGTCATCATTATGCCATGAGTTGTCATCGAACTTAAAAATATTTCCCAATTGAGTCATTTGTCATTCTTTGTTCCTTCTTTACATGTTATTGAGCTCTGGAGAGCTATTTCATTGAGCCCAAGCTGTGGCTGGTATTTTCAAAAAGTTTTCAGGTATCACTGATAGAGCGAGGCGGAGAAGACAATAAAGTACCATGGATGCAAAGAGGAAGACCAACAAAGGTGGCCACTGTCTAAGATATGAGCCATCAAACATGAACCTGATAAATGAAGACCCAACAAATTTAGAAATTTTCAGAAGAATAGGGTGTTTGCAGTTTTGCCAAAGATTGCAAGGATGCCATGTACAGGTTTCTAAAGAGTTTTCCCTAAATTTCAATGGGACAACTACACAAGTGGGAATGTTGAACCTAACTATAACTCTAAATACCATTGCAACAACAATAGGAATTCCAAGAGAAGAAGAACAATGGTTCAAAGGTTTCAAATTCAACATGCAAGAATGTAAAGAATTTATCAAGCAAAAACATAGTGAGGTTGACCTTACAAATGTCATTCCAAGGAGATACATGAAAGATAATTTCTCAAAGCTATTGCTTATCATTTAGAAATAATTCACTTGTGAAGGGATGTATCATAAGGTCTATTCTTACCACTTCAATATTCTGCTAAATGTTTTTGGTAAGAAATCTCTTGATATACCTTTTTATTAATACAAAAGTTTAGCGAAAATGGCAGATAAAGTTCAAGCTAAATCTGAAGGAAGTGAAACCTCACTTTTTCATCATGGTTTAATAAAGTTGATGGTTTTAGATGAGTTAAAAAGATTAGGAAGAGTGGTGTTCTTTTCTGTTTGTCATTGGTTTTGAAGTGGATACCATCACCCCTAAAAGAACTCCTAAACCCAGAGGTATAAAATCACCTTCAGTGGTAGAAAAAATTGAACCAGTAGGGGCAGAGTAAAGTGAACCAGTAATCATGGAAATAGAGAAATTGCAGAAACTTGATACACCTGTTGTTTCACCTGCAAAACAAATGTCAACTATGAGAAAACCTGCAAAACAAGAGCCAACTATGAGTAAACATGGCAACAAAAGGATTACAAGAATTCAAACAATGGCTAAGGTAAATTTAGAAGACATTATACATGCTATTGATATTGAAGAGACTCCCATAGTCCAAGCTGAGGATATAGATGAGGGAGGAAAGAAGCTCAAGAAAGCCAAATCATAAAAGAAGTTAGAGTTTGAAGGTGTGGATGCAAGTTTTATGTTTTAGACTATGAAACCCATGACAAGACATGCTAGAAAACTCTTGGAAATAATTAAAGAAGTTCAGAGGGTTACTGACATTGTTCAACCACCACCAAGTATCATTGACCTATCATCAACTACAAAAGAAGATCCAGTCATCAAGCAAAAGAAAGGAAAGGAGAAAATTATTGAAAAAATAGAGTTTGAGGTCCGTCAGGAACAATTGAAGTTATAAAATCATGAAATAGCAGTCTTGAAGAAAGAGGTAAGGAAACATAATGTCCAAAAAGTGTAGTTTGAGAAAATGAAAGAGATTTGGGAAGAACAGGTTGATAGTGTATCAAAGACCTTAGATGATACACAACAATTAATCAAATGGACTATGCCATTGAGGTAAGAGGTGAAGCATGTTAGAATAATGAACCTGCACTTGAAATATAGCAACATAAAACTGAAGTACCAAGTTAAATACCTCCAAGAGCAGTTAGAATTGATACATGAGGAGCAAGAGAAGAAGGGTGTAAAGATGACTTTAGTTGAGGAACCCGTAGCTCAACTCATCATTAATGAAGAGGAAACACCTCAAGGCTCTTAAGTTGAGTTTTTTTATGTTTTTAGAGGTTAATAGCATGTTTAAAACCAATTTTATATAGGCAGAAGGTACCTTTTTGAAACAAGGTCAAAATCTAGAAATTACTCCATTTTCCACAGTTTCGTTATGTTTCCTAGGCTTGAAGCCAGCAAAACGCTACGAAAATTTCTGTAGCTATCTTTTTCCCTTTAAAACCACTTTTTGTAGTTTTCAAGAGGGGAGAATGGTGATAATGAAGTTTCATGTCATGATGGACACCATGCAAGAGAAAAGAAGTAGAAATTTTGAGTGAAGAAGTCATTTTTTGGACGCTACGAAAGCATGCTACGAAACTACCCTGTTTTCATAGCGAGCTGTCTTTGAAGGTTTCTGAGCAGTTTAAGAGCAGTTTTGGATAGGTAGACACATCAAACAAGTCAAGGTACCTTTCCAACAATAATCCATGAAATGGAGACAACTCATCAACTGAAGCATTCGTTGAAGATAGGGTCCTGTTTTCCTGAAAAATAGGGTTTGTTTCCATATGTTGAGGAGGATATTTAAGATGCCAAGTAGTGATGAGCTATGACATAACCCATTCGAACATGTGAACAATTAGTTTTCAAATATGTAAAGTTTTTAATAGATAAGGTAGTTTGATGTAATAAATAAAATTTTGATTCCTATTAGGAAAATTACTATTTTAGAGTGTAGTTGTCAGTTTCTCATTAAAAGCACATGTTTTCCTATTATGAAAGGTGTCATAGGAAGAGTTCGATGAATATATCCAAGGGGCAGATCATCTCTGATGTAAGAAGGTCTATTAAAGGGAAGATTATTGAAATTTTAAAGGGTTGGAGATTTTTTTTTTTCACTGCTACAACTTTATGTAATTTGATTGATATCAGTAATACAGACGACTTTTTCTTGACAGACCTGAGATTCTCATGGAGTTTTTAATGCTTTTATGATCTATAGTTTTATGTGTACTACTTGTAGTGGATTTCATCTTTATTACTCATAATTCATATTTGTATGCTCTGACTTCCTTTATTGATGAAATGGTTGTGTTACTCTATGTTCTATGTGTGATTTACCTTTGTTAAAAAATCTTACCTGCCTTAGCTTCCATGTCAAGAGACCTTACCACTAAACCTGCTGATTTTTTGACTCCATAATCCCAATGGTTGCAGACCTATACTCTTTTCAACCTACATACATCACAATCAAGCTATTTTTCAAATAGATTTAGCCATCTAGTTTCATCATTATCTAATATCATAAACCCTTTTGAGAGAGCCCTCTCAGACTAAAGAGGCTAAGCTTCCGTCACAAGGTGTTTTGAAACAGTTACATAGATTTGTCTGATTAGCATCCAATCAAGTGCAATTTTGTGATAACACCACCCATAGAATACAAACTCATAATCTCTCTTCAATCCATCTTTAGGAAGGATCAAATGCATGAACACCTACACATGGAATAGGTCCATTATTTCAATGCTACTTTGGGATCAACTCATTTTTTTCCACTTGTTCAACCAACAAGATCCATTTAGAACACTTTTCCCCTCTCTTTACAATGTATAGAAGTGGTTTGATAGTGTTTCAAGCCCTATCTATTTACTCCTGAAGAGGGTTGATCTGAAAATCCCAAGTATACTCCTCTTGTTTCCTTTCTAGGAACTTTACCCATCCCTCAAATCGAAATAGATTGGCCACTGAATTGGAACGCACCACTCTAAGCTCCTCAATTTTAATGTTTTTCTTCCAGATGGTTCCTCAAACTGTCTATATCTTCTACTTCAATGCCACAATATTGTTCCTAAAATTATAAATATTCTTTTGGCATATCTCAACTAAAATTTCTATAGCCCGATTGGATTCCTATGCATATGTTTGCAACTCATCAAGATATGGATGCTTTACAACCTCAACCATGAATCCAAATTTAGCCTTCAACTGGATTTGAAAATTTGACTCATCGTGCATACTATATGTGTCATATTCATCATCATATCCATGAACCTCTACATACTCTTCATGTTTCTCATCCCTCAAGTCTTCTTGATTGTATTATACTTCAAACATGGGATCAATCTATTACTCATCATTTTCAACAATCAAACATGTATGCATAGGTGAGTTGTTATCATCATCATCACTTGATTTATCATTCTCTTCATAGGTATCTTCTTGAAAATAAATGGACACAACTATAATAGTAGAATCCTCATCTGAATTATCCGAAGGAATCTCTTCTACCATTTCACCCAAGCATGAGTGATTAGGCTCCCAAGGCCCCTTGTAGATAAAGAAAATACCTTTCCTCCTTAACTCATTTGTGCCACTTTTTTTTCCCTCTGCATCCTTATCTTCACCAAAAATCTTCATTAGCTCCTTCTTGGTCAATTTCCTTTTGAAAAGTTTCACGTTTTGCTATACCAACCTTTCGACTAGTTCATAAGCAATAGGTGACACAACTTGTTCCTTCCTCCAAATGGCCAACAATATAGACTACAATATCCTGCAAATATCATCACATTTACCAATAACTACATCCATGATCTCTAATATCTTGAACCTCTTCCCACATGTAGGACCTAAGGTGTCATGCATCCCATGAAAACTTTCTTCTATCAGCTTAAAAAATTCCCCCATAACGTTATCATTTTAAGGATGCATGGGTGAAGTTATCTGAATGATCTCATTAAAACAAGAGGAAATAATAAGTCTGACCGCCTCAAAAGGGTGCTCTATGAATATATTTTGTATCAAGAAAAGCATGGCTAGTTTTAGATCCTAATTTAGAATCCTAAAATTTGGTTAAATCATCATGGATAGTTGTGATTCTAATTTATCTAGATTAAGGAGGGATTTCTCAGTCACCTTCAAGTTCTTTAAATCTGAACCAAGTGAAAAAATCCAATTCCTTACCTCCTTTTCTTTTTGTAGATACCTCAGTTGCTCCAACTATAGAATAGCATGGAATCCATTTGAGAAGGTTTTTTTGTTATGCTTTGTTCTTTGGTCCAAAGAAGAATCAATTAATGTCTTGAACGGTTGTTGATCCCATCTTATCTATAAGTTATTAAGGGCATATTTGAGATCTTCTAGAGTATTTTTTATTTATTTTGTATTCCATTAGTCGATAAGTTTAATTATTTTCAAATTTATTTCAAGACTCCACACTTAAATTTCATGGATTTATGGTGACACATCAGCCATACCACACATGCAAAGTCTATGCAATACTTTACCCTTTTAGCGATACCTCAACAATACATCAGTGCACATGATACATGCTCACTAGAAACTTGTAACAATATATGACAAATCACTACTAATAGTCAACATACAACTTCAAAACTCCACCAAAAAACCTGTACATGGAAATTAACCAATAAATGCTTATTGGTACAAACGATAGCTATAAAAATTTCTTAGCGATACAAGATACATGAATATTCCAAATCCTAACTACAATTCATCAAACTCAGACTCATACTCTTCCCTCATCTACAACAATCTCATACACCCATACTAAAATACATCAATTCATGGCTATACATCAATAGATCATCTCAATATTCATCCATACATCAATGAATCAAATCATTTTATAATAAATCATACATATAACCCTAGTGGCATCTTGTGAAACCTCTTACAACAACAATGATCTGGCTTCACAGGTTTATAAGGTAATGCACAAAAAAAAATGCTACAGTATAACAAGTACAATGCTTAGTTTATGCACCATTGTAATTTAATTGACAAAATTCTTCAGACAGCAGGCATTTCTTCAAAAAGTTTGAGAACATACTTTTCTTCAAAAAAATTGAGGATAGAATTATAAGCTTTGTTTATTTATAATGGGAGAATATGAATCTAGGATTGCTTCTGCACTAGGAAATTTTAAACTCCTCTTCTACAACAACCTCGAATAGAAAGAGACAAATTCATCTTTTCAAGAATATAATTTTCATATTCTCTAAGTAATAATTTCGACTTCCATGCACAAATCTACCACCTATTTCCTTGGAACTAGACTACCACAAGAGTATTTTGTATGCTTCTTTGTTCTTTCACTATTATTGCATCATATGTTTCCAACACTCATGCACTAGTAACCTTCCTTGGCCAGTCAAAATATAGCTCTAGAAATGTCAATAATCACCATAGGTGTACAATTTACACCCACTTGTGTATTCGATACACAATCAAATGAATCCATGTATTTTAGTTTAATGAGGATTCCAGCACACTAGTAACTCCATCATATCAATCATGAGTGTAGGAAAGATATAACGATCAATTGTTGACTAGATCAATGCACCATGAACTTACGAAATTATGCTACAAATTTTATGTAAAGTTATTCTTAACCGATCGACAAAATAATATTAATGAGATCATCCTAATCACCTGGATGTGTCCCTGTGTAGAACTCGCTCCCCGACGTAGTGGATCCGCTAAAGAGACCTTAGATGATGGTATCGGTAATATGAAGCTATTCCCCAACAAGATATTTCCTCAACTCTTAATTTTCAAATTCAAAAACAAAGTCACACTCTTTTCTAGTTGCACCTCTATGTATGCATACCCAATTTTACACTACAATTTAGAAGGCAGGGTATCATGACCAATTATTTTGCATCAACACGGGAATTTTTTCATAAATTCTATACATTGCAGGGATATGAATTTGACCCTTCAATCGCAGAGAATCACACTTGAAACTGACCCACGGGTTTAGCGATGATATCATTTTTACACTTATTGCTCCAATGTGGGATGTCAACCATGTTTCATTGAATTCAATCACACAACATCAAAATAGTCAAGATTTGATACCACTATAATATCTCGTTTGGGATATTTGGCTAAAATAGAAGGCATTTTATTACGACAAATTTATCCCATAAAATACATGCAGAAACCCCATAGATTCATAGTGTTTAACATGGTAATTATTGCAAGAAATATATTTATATTCGAATTAAAACCCAAAAGTACACAATGTTTTTACTACAGAAATCGCATAAAACATTGAAACACAAGAAACAAACAGAAATACTACAACAAATAAACTTAGTTTTATGTATTATAGTATAGGATAAAGGTTACATGACAGTAAAATAGCTGAGATAATAGCTGAGAAGACCTCCAAATATTTTGTTGAAATTTTGGTCCTTTCCTCCCAAGTTGTAATTGGAAATATAGTTCAATTTTAGGATCATGATGATCCTCACTCTAATCTATAGATATGCTCCAAATTTGCCTCCTAAAGTTGAAACCAATACATGCTCCTATGAATTATGAATGAATTCACCGAGGAATGAGATGGTTTTTCATCCACTCTCACCAATTACCGAAGGGTTTTCATCTTGGGACTGACTGAAGCTGAGAACCAAGCTCTCCAAAGCTCAATAATAGAAAATACAACTAATTCTAGATGTTCTAAATGACTTACTTTCCCCTCCTTTAAAGACTTCATGGGTCCGTCTCCAACCTTCTAGAAGCAAAGTTTATTCTATTATTTTATTTATATTTTATAATCTCCTCCCTTTTATTTTATTTAAGTGACTCTTTTTATTTTTGTTAAATTTAAGTCACTTTTAGTCCTGAAAATGGTAAATCTGCCTCTAAAATTTATCTGATTGCTGAAATTATATTTTCATCATCCCATCATGTATATCTCTTCATCCTAGTTCCAATGATCTATTGCACTATTTTTTTCTCCAAATAATCCAATCCAAATAAAAATTTTAGCGTATGTAATTAAAATGTTTTTATAATAAACTCATTTTACAGGGATCATTGAAAGGCAACAGAACTAAGAATGAACTGTGTGGAACTAACCGTGATGATGAAAAATAACAAGGGAAACGTTTTTCACATTATAAAACTCCTTAATGATGTAATCTCAATCCTGTGACCTAGCTATCATAAACCCTAGAAATCCACCATAACCACATCATAAGGGAAGCCAAAAATGAGAACAGTATAACTATAATGTCCACATATACTTAGGAGACATAAGGGTATGATTCCACTACACTAATTAGCTTCTCATAGGCTAGGACAGGAAAATTAATAGAGGGGACAAAATTCGCCTAGGAGAAAACCTTATAAAGGCTAAAGGGGGAAAAAGGGGACATGGGTACTAGTCTAATGAAAAGTCACTTGTAAATTATAAAATGAGAAAACCCATTAAATTGAATTTATCAAAATAAAAGTTAAAAAGGAAGCAAAAGAGTCAAGTGAGTTATAAAAATGGAAAAATGAAGAGACTCTCCTCATTATTGCATTTGATCACTTAGGAAAAATAATTTTGGAGAGCTCTTGAGAAAGAGAAGAGGGTTTTTGGAAACTCTCATTTTGATTTTTGGTTTTGGCATTGAAACTATACACCCTACTGGTATTGGAGTAGAATCACTTAGATTTTGATATTGGGCTTCATTCTTGACAAAGAAAAAGGTAATGGTAGAAGTGGAGATTTTTTTAAGGTGTTTTTAGTTGATTTTATATTGTGTAACTCAATATTTTTCACTATTCTCTACAAGTTGAGTTTCATTGTCTTTTCCCAAGTGTTGGACAAGTTTATCTCTACCTTGGTGGTTTATTTTTGAGTTACAAAAAGGTTGGGATCACATTCTCCAAAGGGGCCAAGTTTTATTCCTCTTATAAGGTCATGGGATTTTCTTATTGATGACCAAGTTTATTGTCAAGGACATCTCCTACTCTTCGGGTTGTGTTTACATTCTATTATTGTTTGTTGATTTTTTCATTCTACAAGGTTGATTTCTTCCCTCTATAGCACCAAGTTATAATGCATTTGTGGGGTTCGATTTTTTTTTAGAAGAGGGTATAGTCCCTTCATTTTCTACCCATTCGAGCTACCAAATACCACTATTATTTCTGGTTGAATACCTATGAAGGATGTTGTATATTCTCATATATCATATCAACATTTTTACTTGGTTCAAGTTTCCAAATTTTTTCATCTACACCATTATCTTACAATTTGATCCTGCATGTGAAGCTATTGTTATTTATCATCTTATTCTTCTCAATATTTGCTCTATGAGCACCCATCCATGCTATGTATAATTTTTTATTTGAATAGAAATGAAATATAATTTTTTTGAAGTGTTTTCATGGTGGAATTTTGTTACTATGCACGCTTAAATTAAGTAAAATACAATAAATATGCCTACAACCATATGCATGAAATTTTTTTGACGAAATGCCTCAGTGAATAAAAAAAGAAAAATGAGAAAAATTTGTAGGAAATTTTGAGATATTCCCAGGGGGGTATATTATGGTGGTATTAGAGAATGGTCTTGTAAACTTCTATGGTTTGATGGGAAGATTCTAATAAGTAGTTTGCGCTGAACCCTTAGTTAAACTGAGAGGGGGTGGGTGGGTGGGGGGGGGGGGTGAATCAATTTAATACATTCATGGAATTTTAAAACTTTCCTTTAAACTTATTTACACCTTCATTTCATGATCAACTTAATATATAATGAAACAACAATTTTAATATGTGAGCAGCAAATATTAAGCATATTAAACACAAAACATTAATACATAATCCTCATGCACATGGACAACAGATATAAGTGGAAACCCATAAGGGAGAAAACCACATCCTATTATTGTTGTGATGCAAAGGCAAGCTCCAATTCCCTCTCACCACTGTTTTTCTGTAGACTCCAACCTATAGGAGGCTACTACCTCAAATTTTGCAAGCTACAACTTGCAAGGAAGCTCCAACTCCCATCTATTTTCTACAGGCTACAACCTACAGGAGGCTCCTACCTCAACCAGCTCCAAATGGACATCTATCAATATACAACTTGAAATCGAAGCACCAACTTCCATGTATTTTATGTAGGCTACAACCCAAAGGAGGCTCCTACCTCAACCAGCTACAACTGGACATCTATCAAGCTACAACTTGATATGGAAGCACCAGCTTCCTCACACTACAATAAAATCATATGTTAATTTACCTGGATATCAGCTCTGTATTATTCTTCCACTCTCTCACTCCCCTATACACATTACAATATCATCATTTATAGAGATCAATTCATGGTTGTTTGCATTATATATGGGAATATGAAGTGAATAGGCATGACTCTTGCCTTACATCCATTCATTTCCTCACTATATACTCATTTCAGTATTAAATTGGAGTTTTTCTTTGCCTACTCAGACTTGCCTTTACATCACAAACAATATAAAATAAATAATGCATTTACAGTTACAATCAATTATTTTACTCATCCCTTTCAATTTCTTAGATTTGTTGTGCATTTGTCCTCTTCTGCTTGTTGTCCTTTTATATTTTCTGTTTCTGCAGTTATATTTAAACTGTGCTTCATAACTGCCCCTTTTTTCTCGACTCGACCCATGCTATTGCACTATTCGCACAAGCTCTAGGTCCTTTTTCTTACCCAAACCTTTCTTTGTTTTGTTCATACTTTTATTTTAGCGCACAACTGCAAATGCATAACACTCTTCATCTTGGCCAGCTTCTTTAACCAAACTCACGGATCTATGGGTTATGGTCCACATAACTCTCCTTTTATGGGAAACGAAATAAACCTTCGGAGTTAAATATAAAATACATACATTTTAGCAATCAAGCATCTCATATTAACATACATATGATTAGCAATCAAACAACGTATACTATTACACAGTATTTTGTCACCGCCCCTGCAATCCCTCGTCTCGCACATTGGAGGGCTTTTCCCGTGACCTGTGAGTAGTGACATGACCTAAAACCACCTTCATGGCATCCCCTTGCATAAGGAAAAACATTCTCCTAAAGAAAGTTTCCTCTTAAAAACCATAAAAACAAATGTTTTAGCCTTGGTGCGACTAGCCAGTTCATCCCTCGCGCCAATGGGGGAAATCCACACTAGAGGGTGCGCCAACTGGCACTCTGTCCCTATGTCTCACTCATGCCAAGTTTAATAAGGGATGTTTTTTAAAAATAAATGGTGAAAGTTTGATTCCAACAAACTCCTAAACGAGTCATCAAAAGGAGTTGGGTGGTTTGCCTCCAGATCTCCATGTATAGGAAGTGGTTTTCCACCTATCATGGAAGCTTCCTTAGAGATAGGGCTTATCCCATGATTATAGGGATCCCAACTCCCCTTCCTCCATCTATAAAAGCTTTCCTTATCCATTAGAAAGCTACCTGAACTTGTAGGAAGGAAAATATAGCCAAGCATCTATTGAGAGCCAAGCCGAAGAGAGAGAGCTTCGTCCAGATTCCCGACAGGCTTTGTTGAGACGTACTCTGTTGTCAGCCCTGCTGACGGAATATCATAGTGTCAAAGCATTGGGTTGTAATATTTCCTTTGTTATTTATAACATAAGTGACTTTGATTATGGTTCCATTCATGCGTTCATTTCCTTATGTTATGCAATGAATTATATCCTCTCTAATTGATATATGGTTACATGCTTTAGATTTTACGTTGAATGTTGTTGTTTCCTTGCATGTGTGCAGGTGTTCGGACGTGTCGAACGGAAGGATTATGATCTGCCAAACGAGGGATGGGAAGCATAATCTTTTCTTCAACGACCACTGCGTGGGATTTGAGGTAGGCAACTCGTTATGAGACTCTTGTGATTTTGTAACTAGGAACCTGCGTCATTGCATGACTTGATTGTTGCTAGACCCGATCTGGGCTAGTGGGATCACCTTTGTACGCAAAGGGGATTTACCTCCTCAAAAAACTGGCGACTCCACTGGGGAGTCAGTGGGAGTTAGTCTTTTCTCTTTTGGTTTTTTTTGGCTTTTGATTGATTGATTTTCTCTTCTGGTTCGCCTCCTTTTGGTGTAAAACCCCTGTTCAGCCCCCAGAAGACCCGATCTAGTCTCTGTTTGTCCTTTTTCATTTCTTTCCATAGTAAAATCGATTGGCGTGGTTTACCTCTTGAAAGTCACACCAAATGGCGCTAGTTGCTAGCTAGGCCCCCGCGCCAACATTGTTTTGGTGCAGATTACAGCCAAGCAGTCATGCCAACTCTGTTTGGTGTTAGGGTTTGCTTGCTTTTGGGCTCTCTGAGCTTGATATTTGGTCTTGGTGTCTTTTTTATGATTCATTGAGTGCCTTGAAGTCTTTTTTGACTGTGTTTGGCCCTTGTCCTCCGGTTTTTTTCCCTTTACCATCAGTTTTTCATTTTAGCTCTAGGGCTTCTAGGTGCTTCAGTGTACTGAACCTCCCATGGGAGTTTTGGGTCCTTGATTTCCTGGTCGACTTCGTTTTCGCTTCTTTGCATTCATTTTGCTGGATTCCATTGTATCATTGCGTCAGTTGAGTGATTGTTCTCTTTTTCATTCAGGTTTTTTTTTGTCTCATTCCAAGCATAGATTACATGGTTTGTGTGAGTCTTTTGAGATTCTTCTTCATTTTGAAGGATTTCATCATCATTTTGAGTTTTGATTACATGCGTTTGTATTGAGTGAACTTTCTTGTTTCAGTTCTCTCACTGTCATTTCTTGAATTGATTTCTTCATTAGTTTTTCATTCATTTAGTGTGTTTACTCTAAAACATTGAAAAAATACAAAAACAAATATCTTTGCATTCTTATTAGTCTAGTGAAAATTGAAAGCTTTTTTGCATTATTAGTGTTATATAACTCTAACAGAAATTTTTTTAGTTTCATTAGCTTGCATTAGAGATAGTAGTGGATGTTTTTGTGCTCATTTTGTTGGTGTTTGAAAAGCTCTCAACCCTCCCGTAGTTAGCTCTTCATCGAAAAAAGTGATATATTGTGGCATGTAGTGTGCATTTAGAGGATTTTTGAGATCCAACATTCGATAGGGCCTGAAATTGAAACATAAATTGAATATCAACTCTATAATTTATTAAATTAACCTAAGGCAACATTGGAACATTAACGAAGTATCTAGAGGTCTAGGCTAGTGACGTGTTCCGACATGATTAAACCTAGTAGCTATCGTTCGCCATCTAGCTTTAGATAGCGCTAATATGGACTTGTGCTCCCCATACCGTCACGTATATAAAGGGAGACCCCATTAGGTTGCTATCCCTTATCCGTAGGAAGCCAAGTATGCCGCCTTTTACTCATGATACACCAGACACATCATTTGGGGAGATTAACTGCACGTACGTCAAGTCCTTGGTTGATTTCTCTTTCATTTTTAACTAAGGTGTATATGGCATTTCACGGATATCTGGTACACCCATTTGCCTAGATTACTAGAGCAGTCATTTTGATCTTTACTGACTCATTAAATTTGAAAAGATCATCAAGCGCTTGTCCTTTCACGCTTGTTTCCAAATTGAAAGAGATAGAGTCATCTTTTACTTGTTTCTAGAATATTAAAACATGAAATAGTAAAATTTCTAGTTTCAATGTGGTAAAATTAATCACCTATGATCACATGCCCATTTAGAGATTATTTTTCAGCCTATTTTTGTTTGCCTTGGTTTTTCCCGTGCCTCTTTGTTTTGTGATCTCTTCCTCTTTTTTGCTATAGTCACAGTGGTGGAGCCGTCAGTTTCATCTACTAGTAGTCCTTACACAAAATATTCATCAGAGGTCTCTCAGTCCTCTGCTGAGCATCAACAGCCTATTGTATCCGAGTTTCCCGACGAGGGACTGGTTATATCTGAATGTCCCTTTGGAGGACCAGTTGACTTCAATTAGCCCTTGTCCAACGCTTGGTTTGGATTTGGAGTAGGGGAACACTTCCCTCCTCTTACATCGGGATCACCTTTCTTGGTTATTGTTATACCTCCTAGTCCCCGTCATCTTTTAGAAGATCTTGTGGCAGGGTCAGATCAGGACTCACCCAGTCCTTCTCTTAGTGAGGAAATTCCTACATCTGGTGAATATTACCAGCTTTTTATCAAAAACATCCCCGAATATTTTATTTTGTCTTCACTTGGTCCTTCACTCCCAGCTGGATATAGGTCTTTAAGTTAGGTCATGGCCATTGTGGCCTCTATGGGAATGTCGAATCCGTCCACAAGCCTGATTATTCCTTCATTAGGGATGTTGCCATCGACACCTCTCACGACATCTCCTTTCGTTACATCAGTACTTGTACCTTCGTCCAAAATGGCTGTGTGAATGTTGAGGCCATTGATACCAACTTGTATAAAAAGTGCAATTTTATGTGGAAGTCGGGGGAAAAAATTCTCTAGATCGAAGGTGAGAAGGCTAGAATTGGCAAGATCAATTTCGCCGATTGCAGATAAGAGAGCTGTTCATTGAGACAGGAAAATTTGAAGCACTCCCAAAGCAGAAATTGTGGAGGGTACCTGTTCCAAATCCTCAACAATGATGTAATGCTAAGCAGCACGAGCGTTTGGATTATAGGAAGGCTTTTGAAGAACACCTTTGGAAGGTGGTCGTACAATGGGTTCAACGCTGGGCTTCTCAATTTCTAAAGGACCAGAGGCAGGTGGGGGAGGTGGGCCATAAATGACTTCCTTCCCAGCTGCCTGGCATGATCCAACATAATCCTTCGAACGAGTGGAAATAAAACAGGTGCAACACCATTCATCATGAAAACCTGAGACCCAAATGGTGCATATGGTGAAGGTTGCTCGACCATCTGGGCCTGCTAAGATGGAAAAGGTTCCTTAAGAACTGCCAGAGTTCCCTTAGAGCCTTTAAGAAGTTGACTAACCTCGGATCGTTGGGAACAATCTTTGGTTTAGTGGTATTCGTCATAGATCAGGCAAGGTTCTTCGGTTTTTGTTGCGAACCATTATCAGCATGTGGTTTGGAGGATTCTGGTTTCGGGGCATTGGATTTGGCCTTGAATTTACCCTTTTTATTCCCTTTGGAAGCCTTGTTTGCAGGATTAGCCTGAATGACATTGACTTCCACGGTCTTACCAAAATCCGAAGTAGCGGGAGAATCAGAATTGTTGGAAAAATTCGACTTCTGCTTCCCATTAGAAGACTTGCGGGAAGTCTGAGAGATGGAACCAATAACACCATCAATTGATGGGGTAGGTGGTGCTTTAGAGGTCCCTAGCCATGGGGCATCAGTCAAGATATCATATAACGTGCTGGAGTGAGAGTACACCAAATCAAGGTACTCCGCACGAGCGATGGCTTGTTCCTCGGTTACACATGCCCCCATAGCAATGTCCTGTGCAATCTTGTTGACAAAGGAGGTAGTGAACTAGTGAGTTAGAAGCTGATCAAGAATGTAAAACTTGATTAGACGACGACGACGTCTACACTCATGAATATGATCTGAAATATGAGTGGCTTTGTCCTATTTCATAGATGTCAGGAGATGCGTCCTCGCTTCATAACGAACCGGTAACTGGAACTGTGTCAGGAATGCCATAGCTAGAGTATTAAAGTCTTGAAAAATACTGTGGGGTAGTTCTATGTACCATTTAGCAGCAGCGCTGGTAAGAATACACTAGAAAATATGTAGACGGATCGAGTCATCAACCCAAGAGTTTGAAGAACACCACAAATGGTAGGTCATGATGTGTGCTTGGGGGTCTTCCCCAGATTTACCCTCAAACTTAGGACAGTCACCAGGAACCTTTGTCGGAACTAGAGGCCAATATGGATTATGAATAATCAAATCATTGGTCAACTTGGATACATCCGGTAATTCCAATGTGGCGAGGAAAGGAAACTGAGGATTAAAAGGCATGCCAGGTCCCCGATAAGGACCTGTACCTATACTCCAACCTGGTTGAGCATAACTCTACCCCCATTGGTTATGTCCTAGAGGATTCTAACCATAGGGGGTATAAGCCATATAATTGGGCTGATACGGTTGCTGAAAACCAAGATACGGGGGTTGATAACCAGGGTACTGACCTTGATTATATGTGGGCCCCGTTTGGGAAGTGTACGGATTTTATTGTGGAGTATAAGTGTAGCCTGGCTGTTGAAGGTAATAACCAGAACCTTGGGGTGGGTTATAAATCGGTCGAGACTAACCTTGAAGGTAATAGCTTCCTTGGGGTCAAACGGGCTATTGGTAAGTGGGACCCTGCTAAGCCTAATAGGTTGGGCGCACAGGCGGGTTTAGCTGTGGCATAGAATAGATCGGCTACTGAGTAGGGTTAACTAGTTGTGCAAGTTGTCCTGGTTGAACAGGTTGACCTGGCTATCCAGGTTGCATTGGTTGAACAGGTTGGTCTGGCTGAGCAGGTTGTCCTAGTTGAATAGTTTGACTCGATTGATGAGGGACACCAGGCTGCCCCGGATGAGCAGGTTGGCCTGATGGCGAGAGAGGACCAATTTGTGCCTGATAACCAGGTTGACCTATGACAGGACCATAAGATGGTCTTGGTTGTGCAACATTTTTACCAATTGGAAGATGAGGTTGCTGAGGTTGCACCAACGGTTGAGAAGGATGGGTTTTCCCCCTAGGACCGTACAATAGTCCAGGTTGATACCCTGGATGCCCTGTAGGTCCTTGAGGTTTCCCCAGCTGGACCACAGGGTGAGGCTACAGAGGTTGACCTTGAGGGTTGTAAGACTGCCCTTGCGGACTGTACAATAATCCCTGCTGGCCTGAGGGTTGTCCCTATAAGGGTTGTCCTTGTGGGTCATATAGATAACCTGGCTGGGCTGAAGGTTGTCCCTAGAAGGGTTTTCCTTGTGGGCTAGAAGCATATCCTTGCTGAAACAAAGGTTGTCCTTGTAAGGGTTTCCCTTGTTGATTAGAAGGTTTCCCAGCCTGGACGGATAGAAAACCGTTAATATACTGATAAGCCTCAGGAGGAGGAAAATGAAGTGGGTTGCCCTGCTCATTATATTGATATGGAAATACGTAAATCGGGGCACCATCCGATCCATAATGGGAAAAGTAAGGACGGTTGAGGTCTTGAGAGGATGGACCAACCTCGAAGTTTGACAGTTGTATAGACAACTGATACTCCTTCAGAGAAATATTCTCGGGAATAGTAGAAGCTATGTAAATTTCTTCAAGAAATAATGAGGTCCTGGTTGACTGAGTAGTGACAGCAGGCATAGATGTAGCTACGTAGACAATAGGCCTAACAGGTACTGATGTAACGAAAGGATATGTCGTGAGAGGTGTTGATGGCAACATCCCTAACGAATGAATAATAGGCCTCATGGATGGAGTCGATATTCCCATAGAGGCCACAACAACCATGAACTGACTTAAAGACCTATATCCAGCTGGGAGTGAAGGACCAGGTGAAGACATAATAGAATATTTGTGGATGTTTTCGAGAAAAAGTTGGTAATATTCACCAGGTGTAGGAATTTCCTCACTAGGAGAAGGACTAGGTGAGTCCATACCTGACCCTGTCACAAGATCTTCTAAAAGACGACGGGGACTAGGAGGTATAACAACAGCCAAGAAAGGCGATCCCGATGTAAGAGGATGGAAGTGTTCCCCTACTCCATGTTGGAGTTCCCAGGTTCTGGAAAGTTTGGCAATACCAAAAGATGAGACAACATCATAACCACTTTAGACCTTAGGATATATCCCTCCTAGGTCCAGAGAGAGATCTCTCTATATTGGCAAAAGGTATATGTCTTTGAAGTTCAGTTTTAAGGTTTTAGGCTAGTTATAAGGCACAAGGTTTGTTTTGTTTTGTTTGTTTGTATGGTTGTTGGGAAACAAGAAGGAAGGGTTCAATACAAGACAAAGGGTGAGAAAAGAGGATTTTAGGAAAAGGAAAGGTAATTCAGAGAACGCTCGAGACCATTGGGCAATGGAGTCATGAAAGGGTTTACTTGCTATTCAGTATTCAAGGCTTTCAATTGGGCTAGTCATCTAAAGCATAGGATCTTAAAGATGATAGTGTGGTATGAAATGATAAGGAAAGAGGTGAATGACAAGGAAACCTCCAAGGTGGCCACTTAGGAATCAGATCTAAGGACAGGGCATGCCATTAAACACCTATGATCCAACCCAAAAGGTTAAATCTTCAGAAAAAGGGAACATTTAAGATTTAAACACAAAGGTGAAGGCCTGAGATCAGAGAAAGGCTTTGAACTTTCAATGTTTCGACATCCAACTTAAGGGAACTTAGAAAGGTTCAATTGATTGAAAAAGACCCTAGTCAGATAGAATCAGTGTTCTAAACTCCCAATATCCCAATTATTTCAATTAAAACTCAACAAGAACATATAAGAATAGATTCATAAATTCATACATCAGTTAGCAGTGAATAATGCTACTACACTGGTTAAATTATCTTGAATTAGTTCTTGGATAACACAATCAGTAGAAAACATCAAAGGTAAGGAGAGCGGAAGCATTAGGGTACCATGCAAGGGTATATCCTAAGCCAGATTTCTGATTCTTACCGGAGAAATGAAATGTAATGAATTATAGTAGGAAAACAAAGAGAAAGGCAGAAAACATCACTGTTGCTTTAAATCAGGATCCAAAGAAATGTGCTTGACATATTAAAGAGCAACACTAGTCATGTACAACATTGTCCAACAACTTGATATTCAGTCTGAAAACATCTTCCTCAGCCTATCTTACAGCTTTACACAGAGAACTATATCTGAAGAGAAAACAACTTACAATTCATAGTTATCCAATCAATAATCAACAACCCCTTTACAATGCATTTTTCTTGAGTTCTTATAGCTGAAAGAGGGTTAGAGGAGGTATATGAAACACTAAATGAAACATTAAAATAGAAGTAGCGGAAGAGGGCTCAAGGCCCATTCTGTCTTAATATCTATGCATTAATCTTCAGTACTCTTTGGGTGAAAAAGTGGTCTTTGACAGGCTGAAATTAACTCCAGGTATGTTCTTTGATGTACATTAGGCTGCAGTACTCTGTAGTACTCTGGTGATAGGAACACAGGTAGAAAAATGAATTTGAGGTCTGCCATACTGCATAAAAAATGCTCTGGTAACATTAGGACCGTTCTGTCAGGGTGGAAATATTCTCATGATACGGTATAGAATGAAAATAGTATGGGTACTTTGTCCTTTCTCATGAGGGAAACTTTTGCTGATGTGAAAAAATGATAATATTGTTTTCTATGCATTAGGCCTCATTAGGCCTTCTGTATTAATCACAAGGTATTCAATCTGGTCCATTTTCCTTTTAAACATCAAATTAAAGCTTAAAATCTTCAATTAGAGGCTTTAAAACTCTTCAACCCTGTACTGATACTCTTTTCCGCTTCCTGACTATCTCTGTCTATGAAATTTGAGCTTTAATGGTGCTGGAGAGGTTTAATAGGGTTTAACACTATTCTTTTAATGAAAAATTACATTCTAACACCTTCCCAGACATTTCTCTGTAATATCAGGCTCTGAAAATACTTCCTCTGCGCTACTGTGTCACTAACAGTGACTGTGTAGGACAGAAAGGTTTTCACCATATACATTCCCTCCAAAAAACACAAATTGTTAAGAAATCCATGCAGGAAGGGGGTTGAATGTTGTGGAGGATTGTGGAATTGGAAGCGCATCAATGATGTATGTGGTGGATGCAGTGAAAAATGGCTGATAAATGCAGTGAAACGGTGGAAAAATGATCAGATGAAGGTTTGGTAGAAAAATGGACGTGGACCATTCGATCATATGGGCTAACGATGATCGACAGTGGAGATTATATAATGGAATGACCTTGGTAGGTTGGACGTTATGTAACGAATTTTAATGTAAAACATTAAAGTCATGATATTAAGCGGAACAATATAAACCTTTAATGTAAAACATTAAAATTTTAATGTGAGCGGGTTACAAAGGTTTTAATGTAAAACATTCGATCTCGACCTTTGGACAGAATACAAAGAAATGAATGAAAAACATATGAAATGGTCTTGAATGGTGGGACCCGGTCATGGGTGGAGGGTGATTTAATATGGACCGTCAGATCTCAAGAGGAGATCGATGGCTGCAATGATTCGATTAAATGCTGAGGTCACGCGATGAACAAATATGAATGGAGTGCGAGATGCAATGAGGGCCGTTGATCTGCACAGATCAATGGTCGAGATCTATGGATAGACCTTCGAAGGCGAGAAGTGGGGAAGTGGTTTTCCAAGAAAAATATTTGGTTTCACACGGTGAAAAGGGAGGAAGGCTATTTTCACTTTTCGAACATGATATAGGTCTCTGGCTGACACGTGGCATTTTGAAACTGCCCATATCACGTGATTTCAAACTGTTAACTTTCGGATGCCAAAACTGCGTGATATTGATGCTGGTCATTGGATCTAGGGCTGTGAAATCTGACGGCGGGAGATGGAGTGCAATACAGGATGTTCACGATCAGTAAGGTGGGGACAAGCGGAAGGTGGTTTCATTGTGGACCGTCCGATTAGTGCAATGGATGGCTGAGATCTGCGAAGGAGAAACAAAGGCGGAGGATTTGGTTAGTGGTCGGGAGTAATCTTGGCTGTTGGATCCCTGGGATCGATGGTGGAGATTTATAGATGAAGTGGACATGAATAGGCCATATGAATGCATGGAATGAATCCTTCCCATTTTATCACAAGGAATGAACGGTCAAGATCTAATCGAAAGCAGAGGAGGCAGTGGCCAAATCTCCAATGGGCTCATGAAGCGATTGGCTCTGGACCGTTGGATCGACAGCAGATCAATGGTATCATTTGGATCAGAGGGTGACCAATTGGGGAAGCGGGGTGAAGTAAGAAGAAATCTAGGCCATAGGATCAGAATGGATGGAAGGCTCAGATTCAATCGAGGATCGGCCAATAGGGGCATCAGAGGGTGGCACATTTTAAAATCTCCGATTGGCGATGAGCGTGGTGCAACGATGGCCGTCGGATTTAAAAGTGAATCGACGGTGGAGATGGCCATCAGAGGGTTTACAAAGGACTGTGATGGGGCGTGATGGAATAGGCACGGACCGTCATATCTGTTAAAATAAACGGCTCATATTTCTCCAAAGGCCCATAGAACAAACACTCTCGCATCGGAACTATTTTGTTTTACAAAGGAAAAACACTACCGAACATCTTCCCATTTCGATTAGCACACTTTAACTTAGCGCTTGGTCTTAGCACTGGGATTTATGGAGGGGAAGTGGTTAGGGGCTGGGCCAAAGGGGGCTAGCCTATTATATGTAAAAAATGGGTTTTTTAGCCTAAAAACTGAGTTTTTAAGGCTGAACAGAGGTTTTCGGTAGAGGGAAAAATAGATTTTTAAGCCAAACAAAGGGTGTTTTTAAGGTTAAAAGGGGAGATGGGATGATTTAGTAGGCTTGGGAGGGGATTTTGGGGGTTAAAGGGGAAACTTTTAAAAGGGGAAAAAAGGGTTAAAATGGGAATTTTGCAGGGATACAAGGGGAAAAATGGAGGCCTTTCTGAGCATAATTTTTTCACAGACAGTGAGGATTTTTGGATGGAAACAATAGTGAAGATATTTTCAAAGGCATAGGACACATAGAGGCTTCAAGGATGAGAGAGTCTCATAGAAAATGTATCTCTTGAAGGCTCAAAAAAAATACTTAGCCACCTGCTTGCTTGAAAAAAAATTCATAGGTGGCTAACAGTGGCTCCACATGGGGATGGCATCTTCTTGAAGGTGTCAAGAATTCAAAAAATCATCTTTGGAGTAGGCCAGATGCCTGATATTTGAACCATATTTCTTCTTTGATTTAGATGTTAAAACATGATGGATATTAATCAGCAGAAAACTTTCCCCAAACAATCTACCTACCCATCCTACAATCCTAACATTTTTTCTTCAAGGTGAATTTGAATTTGCAGACCTTCTTCATCATTTTTATTTTTTATTTTTATTGAAAGCAGAAAACAAACTAATCTAATTCTACCCTTATTACTCCATGAGACCAGATTAAACAGTTGGCCTCATAGCTTCTTTACCTAATCTAATATCTGCTAGGATTAAACTGTCTAGAATATTTCTTCTCTACATTCTACAACAGAAATTTAAAAACAGTAAAAGCAGGATTAGAGAGTCTGGTTTGTTGTGGATCCATGGCATAAAGACAGCTGCAAATGGACCGAAATTGTAGAAATTTGAAAACAAAATTTCGAAGGCTTGAAATATTGAAACATTTGAAGCATCCTTATTTCCTTTGTGACTCAAGTTTTGAGCTTGTTAGAGTCACTTTTTTCCTCACTTCAACTTTGGTTTTGGGCTTGTTAGTGCTGATTCTTCCTTCTTCTTTGCTGGTTCAGATTTTAGGCAGATTAGGCCAGCTTCTTTACTTCCTTTGGATCAGGTTTTGATCATGTTAGAGCCAATATTTTGCACTTCATAGGTTCAAGTTTTGAGCATATCTGAACCGCTCTTTCTCTCTTTTTTGAAACATTTTCTCTTTTTCTTGAAAACAAAACACAAAAATGGTATTTACAATGGAAATGAAAACTGTAACACTGGAAATCAACAGTAGTAATGCTTGAGCGTCCTACCATTGATAGGACCCCCAAATAGATCTGTACCATCTAGCTCTTGCAGAAAAAATGCATTTGGACCAATAGTGGATTGTATGATGTAGGGACCCTGCCACAAACTGTCAAATTTTCCATTCTTTCATTTGTCTTCTCTCGTAGAGTCCCACCTCAGAAATTTATCTCCAATTTTGAAGTCACAAGATTTGGTTCTCATATCAAACAACTTCTTAATATTTTCCTACACTTTTACAGCTCTGTTATAGACTTCTTCTCTTGTTTGTTGGAGATGAATTGTTTGATTTATCCTCCTTACCATATTGTCCTCTTCTGTCTGAATCTCTTGGACTAGTTTGATCACTGGTACTCCAAGGCTGGTTGGAAACAGTGCCTCTGTTCCATAAAAAATCTGATATGGTGACATTCCAATGGATTTATTTGTTGTTAGCCTGTCAGCCCACAAAGCATGCACTAACTTGTTATGCCATGGCTTCTTATTCTCTTCAAGCAGTTTTTTGATGATGCTCACCAAGCTCTTGTTTGATGATTCAGCTAAGACATTACCTTGTGGGTAATAAGCAGTTGAATGACCGAGTGCTATCTGATACTTGTGACAAAAATCAATCATTTTCTTGGATCCAAAAACAGCAGCGTTATCAATGATTCTTTTTCTTGGGCAGCCAAACCTAGAGAGGATGTGGTCTTCTAGGAACTTAATGATGACAGAATCTATGGAATTCCTAGAAGGTATGGCCTCTATCCATTTTGTGAAATAGTCTTTGGCTGTAAGGATCCACTTGTGTTGAGAAGAAGATGTAGGGTGTATTTCCCCTATGAAATCTAGGCCCCATTGTTGAAAGGGAGCCTCCACAGTAATGGGTTGTAATGGTAAAGGGAGGAGCTTTATTTTGCCCTAAAAAACCTGGCACTTATGGTAGGAAATTATCATTTATGGATGTCATTGAAAAGTGTAGGCCAGTAATAGCTAGCTCTGAGTATTTTGTTAGCAGTGGCTTTCTAGTTTAAATGGCCTCCACACTCTCCTGCATGGAACTCATATTTGATCCTCTATGCTTCAGTTTCAGGAAAACATTTTAGCAATAGACCATTTGCATTTTTCTAGTATAAACATTCATTCAGTGTGCAATAGTTTCTAGCCTTTAACTTTAGGAATCTGGCCTTAGTATTTGATAAATTAAGAGGGGCATTCAAATTTTTAAGCACATACAGGATGTCAAAATACCAAGGAGAGTTTTGAAATTGTTCTTCAACAGTAGGATCGGGAAATCCCTCATGTTTATCTAGGGCATCTACCATGTTTATGTCTAGGGCTTGCAAGTTAGATTCAGCCATAAGTTGAGCTAAACCCTGACCTTTGATCAGTATTGTGGGTTTAATTTCTAGGTCATACTCCAATATTACAGCAATCCATTTGCCCCTCTTTCCATCTGGATCTTGGGACAAAATGTCTTTAACCACTATGTTTGGCACGTAGGCTATGATGTGAGAATGTAGTATATACACCCTAAAGTCTTTCAAGGCCTTTACCAAGGCATAGGCCTGTTTTTACATTATGTTATATTTCAAGGGTTCATCCCTTATGGCCTTGCTGAAGAAAGAAATGGGATGTTCAATTCCCTCTGAATTTTTCTGCAACAGAACTGTAGCCATTGTATGCTTGGAGGCAGAGGAAAATATCAGGAAATATTTTGAGAAATCTGGGCTAATTAGGACAGGTGCCCGGGTGAGTGAACGATTAACTGATTCAAAACATTTTTTAGCCTCTACAGTCCACTTAACCCCTACACCTTTTTTCAGCATGTTTTTCATATTTCTGAGGTGCTCAGTTAAATTCGGAATAAACCTCCTTAAGAAGTTAATTTTCCCAATAAAGGACTGCAACTCTTTTATTTTTCTCGGGTGTGTAATCTGTAATATTCCCTCAACTCTTTGCGGGTCTATTTTAATTCCCTTCTCTGATATAATATGGCCAAGAAGCTTGCCCTCTTGAATCCCGAATACAGTCTTCTTGGGACTTAAAGACAGGCTGAAACTTCCACATTTTTCAAAAACGCTTCTCATATGTTTTAGGTGCTCCTCATCGGTCTTGGAATAGAATATTATGTCATCTAGATAGATGATAATGAAGTTCCCTATTTCCTCCAAAAATGCTATGTCCATTGATCATTGGAAGGTCACTCCAGCTTTCATTAGTCCAAAAGTCATTTTTACGAACATAAAAGTGCCCCATGGAGTGGTGAAGGTTGTCTTGAGTTGGTCTTTTGGGAGTACTAAAACTTGGTTATAGCTTGAAAAGCCATCTAACAGGGAGATCCTTTTTGAGCCAACTACCCTCTGTAGAATGTGTTCTATCTTTGGTAATGGGTAATTATCTTTAAGTGAAGCTCTGTTAAGGTTTTTGAAATCAATGCATAGTCTGATCTCACCTGTTTTCTTTCTCACAGCTACAAGGTTGGAAACCAAGTCAAAAAACCTCACAGGCACTATAATTCATGCCTCGTACATCTTCTTGATTTCATTTTGAACTAGAGGCAGTTGTTTTGGGTTAATTCTGCGAATTTTCTGTCTGAAGGGTTTTTGGTTTTCTTTCAAAAGTATTTTGTGTTGTATAATGTCTGTATCGTAGGCCTTTAAGTCCTCGTAGATCCAGGCAAACACATCGATGAATTCCTTAAATAAGTCGATATATTTCTTTTTCATGTTTGCTGGCAACGAATTAGCCAATTTAATCATCTTAGGCTTATCCTCAGTGCCTATGTTGCATTCCTCAACATTAGAGTCTGAGTGTTCTATAGTGGGTTTTTTTCGCTACGTCGTCAAAATCAAAAAGGTCCTCTAAAGGTGCCAGTCCTCAGCATATATTCTGATCTTTTGACTGCAGCACCTCTATTTCCTCTTTATCTGTATTCTTATATTCTTCGGTTGGATTTCTAATTTGTTTAGTTAAAGTGTTTATTTCTACGTTATGTGGTGATTTTTCTTCATCAGGGGGTTCTTCACCCAGGAAACTTTCATTGGTTTTAGAGTCTGAATTAGAGAATTCAAACTCATTCTTTCCAATCAGGAAATCCTTTATCTACTTGTCACCCTCAAAGACCTGCCAATATTTCTCATTATCAGGCACTGCAGGTCTGTATTTTTTCTGAATGATGATTTTTTTGTCACTAGGAGACTTATGATATGAACTAGCTATGCAGGCTAATCCATTTGCAATTATGTCCTGACACCTAGGAACAAACACCAGTTCATACTATACAAAGGTTTTCAATAAATCCATAGCATCATTCCTGTACACTCTCAATCTAGGGTGTTTAGCTGTATACTGTCCGTTCACTTGTTTTATGATTAACTCAGAGTCTCCATGTACAACTATCCTTCGAGCTCCTAATTTCTTCAATAGACTCAAGCCTAGGATGAGAGCCTCATACTTTGCGATATTTTTTGTACATTTGAAGTTCATATTGAAGGCATGACTCTCTGCATATTCACTCTTTGTGTTATGTAACCACACTCCTACCCCTGCAGTTTTTCTAGTGCAAGACCCATCGAAATTCATTCTCCATAAAGGATTTTTTTTCGGGTTTATTATCATTTTCCTCCCTAACATTGGTTTCACTGCTATGATATAATATGGGGTCTGCACCATGTTGTGGAGTGTTTTATTCATCATGATGTGTATGGAGTTTAGAGAGAGGACTAGTTGGCTGTTTGCATTCTTGATTTTGTTCACTCTGAGTTTCGAGTTCAGTGCATTGTCCAAAGGTTTCTTCTTCGTTTTCTTCTAAGTCCAGAGTGGCCAATATGTTAAAATATATGGGCTTTACTCTATTGTATGCATCTATGTTTTATAGTTCTGGCTCATTTATGGATTCATCGTTGCAAAGGATAAAGGAATCCAGATCTGTGTGTACAGAGTATAGAGGTGAATTTTTAGGTTTTTCAGGGCTGCTGACCATTAACTTCATTTGTGCCTCTCTATACAGTCTTCTAAGCTGGCTAAAGATAGGGATTGTGGCATATGATCCATCCATCTGCATTGTACCTTGCATCTTGGCTCCCTATGACCTTGAAAGTAACATGCCATACTTAGGTTGCACATCTGGCACTACAACATCCATAACCATACATTTTGCTGGAATCTGGGTCAAGTTCACACACAGATCTTTGATTAAGCCAAGGCATTTTATTCTGCTAGAGTCAAATGAATATAGATCTTTATAAGGACATATTATCTCTAGGCCTAACCTCTCCATAACTAACTTAGGAATTAGGTTGTGTGATGCCCCAGAGTCCTGAATTGCATTGTGAAGTATCTTGTCATGGATATTGAGGCTGATATAAAAAGGAGGTACTACCCCTTCCTGAAACTTCCCTTCTATCTTTGGACCAAATAGAAGGGCTGGTTGGTCATCACTTAGATTAACAGTGTCACTATTTTCACCTAGATTTAAAGCTTTCAAAATTTGGCCTTTATATACATCCTGAGTGGCTAGCTCAGAGAGTGGGACAGAGATTTTAATTTTAGCAATATCACTCTCCAAATTTAAGGGAGATTGACTCTTTCTAAGACTCAACTCTATTTTGTTAGCCGCTACTTTAGTGGTTGAATCAGTGTGCTGGTCCTCACTATGTATAGTGCTGGTAGCTGTTTTATCAGGAGCATTAGCTGCAGTGCTAGTGTTGCTAGTTTGTTGACTTTGTTTATCAATATTTTGGATGTATTTTTCTTTGTTCTTCCCAGAACTCTCAGCTGCTGATTTGCTACTTTCAGTAGTCACTTTAGAAGTTTTCTCAGGCCTTTTCTTAATGGTAATCTCAAAAGCTTTTGGTTTTGAATTGTATAAGCTTTTTTTTACTCCTAAGTTCATACTATTCTCTGACCTACATGATGGCATTTTCAAATCCTAGCCTGTAATCCTCAGATTCTAACATTTCCTCATCCTAATATGAGGGTGAGGTCTGATCATATTCTATGGAATAGTTGTGGATTGAGTTGTCTATTTCCAACATGTTTATTTTGGTCCCCTCAGACTCTTCTATTATCCCCTCATCCTCATCAAGAAAGTTCTCTTGAAATGGGGGTATGACTTGCTGATCAGAGTCTCTCTGTCTATTTGGGGGATTGTTTCTCCTAAAATTCTAGTTCTAGTTATGATTTTGGTTTCTATTCTAATTACTAACTGTGACAACCATTTTTTCCATCATTTTCTCTAGCCTTTCCATGTTTTTGGGTAGACTGTCATACTTGGGATTGGATGTGGAAGCTGATGTGTCATCCCTATATGTTACTTTTTTCTCAGACCTCATTCTGGCTCTTTTTTCAATCATGTTAGCTTCTACACTCATTACTCCTTTTTTCATATCTTCCAATGTGTTGTAATCTCTCTCCATACGCTGGTAGGCCATGTCAGCATCAAAACCTTTAGGGTATTTCACTAAATCCATACCTTGCGGAGGTTTCATATGTAGAGGAAGAGTGTTATAAACATTGTTGAACCTTGTAGAATAGTCATGGACACTCTCTCCTACATTTATTTTAAGATTCTTGTATTCTGCTAAGATTTGGAGAGGGTTAGTCTTGACTTCCCATTTGTTTATGAAGGATCGATATAAAGAGGGAAGATCATGGATGCTATTAGGAGGTAGGCCTTTAAACCACTTCTTCACTTCACCTCCTAAACTCTGGGAAAAGATTCTCATCTTGACTGTCTCATCATCTATCTCCATATATCCAAAGGAATCTTCCATCCTATCTACATGGTTTTGAGCTGTGGTAGACTCTTTTGCAGTGAAATGTGGGATTTTTGATTGATAATCATTGGGTAGAGGCACTAGAGGCTGTGATAACACCAGAGGTGCATACCAGGCTGCCATAATGATGTTCTGAGGAGGTAGGGGATTGTTTTGAGCAACAGGTATGTGGATGAAAGGAATATTAGGACCAGCAACACTCTGTTGAGCTGATTTAGGATGACAGAGCCCCAAGTTTTGAATGAAATGAATATCGGGGGGTGTAGATGGATGGGTTTCTATATCCCTAATGTGTTGAACACTGTGAGATGGTGAACTAAGAAGCTCAATGTCTGAAATGTCTAGAGCACTGAATGACCTAGTTCTAGGTAAACTGCTTGATAATTCTAGGTCAAAATGAGTGTCTGATAGAGCTGTAAAGTCTTCTGGTGCAGAGTTAGCTCTATGGATGTGTTTGGAAATAGTTGGCCTTCTAGGTGTAGGAGATTTCCTAAGAATGCTCTCAGGGTTGTCAACTATTTCGGGTGGGTTTTGGTTAGGATAAGCTCTTGTATGAATGGTTCTTGAAGCCAAAATGTTGTCTTCAAACAAAGCAGCTTAATCCTACTTCTTACATCTAATATGGCTGATGTTGTTATGGGATTTGGTATCCCATTGGAGTCTTATGTAAACCAAGATAATCAACAGGCCTACTAATCACCAGTGGAGTCTTTAATCATTAAGGAACTATGGAGTCGCCAGGTGGAAGGTTTAGAATGTTTCAAGAGGGTATATTGGCCACCACAGTGATTAACCACCAAACTAAGGCTATTATGGTCTTCTTTGAGTCTTTGAAGTGTTTAAAGGTGCATTTACTCAAAGATACCCAGTGGAGTCACCATTATGTTGGATACCACAATGGGACACAAGACCAGATATAGCAGTTAAGGGCACTCAAAGTTTCTTCCCCAATGGAGTCGCCATTATGTTGGAGTTCCCATGTTTTGGCAAGTTTTGAAATACCAAAAGATGAGACAACGTCAGAACCACTTTAGACCTCAGGATTTAGCCCTCCTGGGTCTAGAGAGGGATCTCTCTATATAGGAAA
This sequence comes from Pinus albicaulis, assembly GCA_034641835.2. Classification (NCBI taxonomy): domain Eukaryota; kingdom Viridiplantae; phylum Streptophyta; class Pinopsida; order Pinales; family Pinaceae; genus Pinus; species Pinus albicaulis. The sequence continues at coordinate 484,622,496 of CM076572.1, forward strand.
AATGTATATGTCTTTGAAGTTCAGTTTTAAGGTTTTAGGCTAGTTATAAGGCACAAGGTTTGTTTTTTTTGTTTGTTTGTTTGATTGTTGGGAAGCTAGAAGGAAGGGTTCAATACAAGACAAAGGGTGAGAAAAGAGGATTTTAGGCAAAGGAGAGGTCATTCAGAGAACACTCGAGACCATTGGAAAATGGAGTCATGAAAGGGTTTACTTTCTATTCAGTATCCAAGGCTTTCAGTTGGGCTAGTCATCTAAAGCATAGGATCTTAAAGATGATAGTGTGGTATGAAATGATAAGGAAAGAGGTGAATGACAAGGAAACCTCCAAGGTGGCCACTTAGGAATCAGATCTAGGGACAGGGCATGCCATTAAACACCTATGATCCAACCCTAAAGGTTAAATCTTCAGAAAAAGGGAACATTTAAGATTTAAACACAAAGGTGAAGGCTCGAGATCAGAGAAGGCTTTTAACTTTCAATGCTTCGACATCCAACTTAAGGGAATTTAGAAAGGTTCAATTGATTGAAAAATACCCTAGTGAGAATGAATCAGCATTCTAAACTCCCAGTATCCCAAATTATTTCAATTAAAACTCAACAAGAACATCTAAGAACAGATTCATAAATTCATACATCAGTTAGCAGTGAATAACGCTACTACACTAGTTAAATTATCTTGAATTAGATCTTGGATAACACAAACAGTATAAAACATCAAAGGTAAGGAGAGTAGAAGCATTAGGGTACCACGCAAGGGTATATCCTAAGCCATATTTTTGATGCTTACTGGATAAATGAAATGTAATGAATTACAATAGGAAAACAAAGACAAAGGTAGAAAACATCACCGCTGCTTTAAATCAGGATCCAAAGAAATGTGCTTGTCATATTAAAGAGAAACACCATTCATGTACAACATTGTCCAATAGCTTGATATTCAGTCTGAAAACATCTTCCTCAGCCTATCTTACAACTTTACACAGAGAACTATATCTCAAGAGAAAACAGCTTACAATTCACAGTTATCCGATCAATAATCAACAACCCCTTTACAATATGTTTTTCTTGAGTTCTTATATCTGAAAGAGGGGAAGAGGAGGTAGATGAAACACTAAATGAAACATTAAAACATAAGTAGCAGAAAATGGCTTGAGGCCAATTCTGTCTTAATATCTATGCATTAATCTTTAGTACTCTTTGGGTGAAAGAGTAGTCTTCGACAGGCTGAAATTAACTCCAGGTATGTTCTTTGATGTACGTTAGGCTGCAGTACTCTGTAGTAATATGGTGACAAGAACAAAGGTAGAAAAATGACTTTGAGGTCTACCATACTGCATAACAAATGCTCTGGTAACATTAGGACCATTCTGTCAAGGTGGAAATCTTCTCAGGATATGGTATAGAATGAAAACAGTATGGGTACTTCGTCCTTTCTCATGGGGGAAACTTCGGCTGATGTGAAATACTGATAATATTTTTTTCTATGCATTAGGCCTCATTATACCTTCTGTGTTAATCACAAGGTATTCAATCTGGTGAATTTTCCTTTTAAACATCGAATTAAAGCTTAAAATATTCAACTAGAGGCTTTAAAACTCTTTGACCCTGTACTGATACTCTTTGCTGCTTCCTGACTATCTCTGTCTGTGAAATTTGAGCTTTAATGGCGCTGGAGAGGTTTAACAGGGTTGAAAACTATTATTTTAATGAAAAATTATGTTCTAACACCTTCCCAAGCGTTTCTATGTAATCTCAGGCTCTGAAAATGCTTCCTCTGCACTACTGTGTCACTAACAGTGACTGTGTAGGACATAAAGGTTTTCACCGTCTATATTCCCTCCAAAAAACACAAAATGTTAAGAAATCCATGCAGGAAGGGGGTTGAATGTTGTGGAGGATCATGGAACTGGCAGCGCAGCAATGATGTATGCGGTTGATGTAGTGAAAAATGGCTGAGAAATGTAGTGAAATGGTAGAAAAATGATCATATGAAGGTTTGGTGGAAAAATGGATGTGGACCATTCGATCAGATGGGCTAATGATGATCGATGATGGAGATTATCTAATGGAATGACTTTGGTAGGTTGGACGTTATGCAATCAACTTTAATGTAAAACATTAAAGTTGTGATATTAGGCGGAACAATATAAACCTTTAATGTAAAACATTAAAAGTTTAATGTGAGCGGGTTACAAATGTTTTAATGTAAAAAATTTGATCTTGACCTTTGGACATAATACAAAGAAATGAATGAAAAACATATGAAATGGTCTTGAATGGTGGGACCCGGTCATGGGAGGAGGGCGATTTAATATGGACCATCAGATCTCAGGAGAAGATCGACGATTGTGATGATCGAATGAAATGTTGAGGTCGTACGACGAAACAATATGAATGGAGTGCGAGATGCAATGAGGGCCGTTGATCTGCACAGATCAATGGTTGGGCTCTATGGATAGACCTTCGAAGGCGGGAAGTGGGGAAGTGGTTTTCCAAGAAAAATATTTGGTTTCACATGGTGAAAAGGGAGGAAGGCTATTTTCACTTTTCGAACACGATATAGGTCTCTGGCTGACACGTGGTGTTTTGAAACTGCCCATATCGCGTGATTTCGAACTGTTAACTTTCAGATGCCAAAACTGCGCAATATTTATGTTGTCCGTTGGATCTAGGGCCGTGAGATCCGACAGTAGGAGATGGAGCGCGATACGGGACGTGCATGATCAATAAGGTGGGGACAAGCGGAAGGTGGTTTCATTGTGGAACGTACGATCAGTGTGATGGATGGCTGAGATCTGTGGAGGAGAAACAAAGGCGGAGGATTTGGTTAGTGGTTGGGAGTAATCTTGGTCGTTGGATCCTTGGGATCGACGGTGGATATTTACAGATGAAGCAGAGGCAAATAGGCCATATGAATGTGTGGGATGAATCCTGGCCGTCGGATCACAAGGAATGAACGGTCAGGATCTAATAGGAAGCGAAGGAGGTAGGGGCCAAATCTCTGATGGGCTCATGAAGCGATTGGCTCTAGACGGTTGGATTAGCGGCATATCAACGGTCGCTATTGGATCAGAGGGTGACCAATTGGGGAAGTGGGGCAAAGCAAGAATAAATCTAGGCCATAGGATCAGAATGGATGGACGGCTCAGATTCAATCGAGGATCGGTCAATCGGGGCATCTGAGGGTGGCACATTTTAAAATCTTCGATTGGCGATGAGTGTGGTGTAGCGATGGTCATCGGATTTAAAAGTGAATAGACAGTGGAGATGGCCATCAGAGGGTTTACAAAGGAGTGTGATGGGGCATGATATAACAAGCACGGGCCGTCAAATCTGTTAAAATTAATGGCTGATATCGCTCCAAAGGCCCATAGAACAAACACTCTCGCATTGGAACGTTTTTGTTTTACAAAGGAAAAGCGCTACCGAACATCTTCCGATTCCAATTAGCGCCTTTTGAATTAGCGCTTGGTCTTAGTGCTGGGATTTAAGGAGGGGAAGTGGTTAGGGGCTGGGCCGAAGGGGGCTAGCCTATTATATGTAAAAAATGGGCTTTTAAGCCTAAAAACATAGTTTTTAAGGCTAAACAAAGTTTTCGGTAGAGGGAAAAATAGATTTTTAAGCCAAAAAAAGGGTGTTTGTGAGGTTAAAAGGGGAGATGGGATGATTTAGTAGGCTTGGGAGGGGATTTTTTGGGTTAAAGGGGAAACTTTGAAAAGGGGAAAAAAGGGTTAAAATGGGAATTTTGCAGGGATACAAGGGGCAAAATAGAGGCCTTTCTGAGCATAATTGTTTCACAGACAGTGAGGCTTTTTGGATGGAAACAGTAGTGAAGATATTTTCAAAGGAAAAGGACACACAGAGGCTTCAAGGATGAGAGATTTTCATAGGAAATGTATCTCTTGAAGGCTCGGAAAAATACCTAGCCACCTTCTTGAATGACAAAAAATTCATAGGTGGCTAACAGTGGCTCCACATGGGGATGGCATCTTCTTGAAGGTTTCAAGAATTTAGAAAATCATCTTTGGAGTAGGCCAGATGCCTGATCTTTGAACCATATTTCTTCTTTGATTCAACTGTTACAAACATGGTGGATATTAATCAGCGGAAAAAATTCCCCAAACAATCTACCTACCCATCCTACAATCCTAACATTTTTTCTTCAAGGTGAATTTGAATTTGCAGACCTTCTTCATCATTTTTTTTATTATTATTGAAAGCAGAAAAAAACTAATCTAATTCTACCCTTATTACTCCATGAGATCAGATTAAATAGTTGGCCTCATAGCTTCTCTACCTAATCTAATATCTGCTAAGATTAAACTGTCTAGCACATTTCTTCTCTACATTCTACAACAAAAAATTAAAAACAGTAAAACCAGGATTAGACAGTCTGGTTTGCTGTGGATCGATGGCATAAAGACAACTGCACATGGACTAAAATTGCAGAAATTTGAAAACAAAATTTCGAAGGCTTGAAATCTTGAAACATTTGAAGCATCCTTCTTTCCTTTGTGACTCAAGTTTTGAGCTTGTTAGAGTCACTTTTTTCTTCACTTCAGCTCTGGTTTTGGGCTTGTTAGAGCTGATTCTTCTTTCTTCTTTGTTGGTTCAGATTTTAGGCACATTAGGCCAGCTTCTTTACTTCCTTTGGATCAAGTTTTGACGATGTTAGAGCCAATATTTTGCACTTCAAAGGTTCAAGTTCTGAGCATATCTGAACCTCTATTTCTCTCTTTTTCTTGAAAAAAAAACACAGCAATGGTATTTACAATGGAAATGAAAAATGTAAAACTAGAAATCAGAAGTAGTAATGCTTGAACATCTTGCCATTGAAAGGACCCCCAAACAGATCTGTACCATCTAGCTCTTGTAGAAAAAAGGCATTTGGACCAATAGTGGATTGTATGATGTAGGGACCCCGCCACAAACTATCAAATTTTCCATGCTTTCCTTTGTCTTCTCTCCTAGAGTCCCACCTTAGAAATTTATATCCAATTTTGAAGTCACAAGCTTTTGTTCTCTTATCAAACAACTTATTAATATTTTCCTACTCTTTTAGAGCTCTGTTATAGACTTATTCTCTTGTTTGTTGGAGATGAATTGTTTGATTTATCCTCCGTACCATATTGTCGTCTTCTATTTGAATCTCTTGGACTAGTTTAATCATTGGTACCCCAAGGCTGGTTGGAAACATTGCCTCTGTTCCATAAACAATATTATATGGTGACATGCCAATGGATTTCTTTGTTGTTAGCCTATCAGCCAACAAAGCATGCACTAACTTGTTATTCCATGACTTCTTATTCTCTTCAAGTAGTTTTTTGATGATGGTCACCAAGATCTTGTTTGATGATTCATCTAACCCATTACCTTGTGGGTAATAAGAAGTTGAATGACCGAGTGATATCTGATACCTATGACAAGAATCAATAATTTTCTTGGATCCAAAAGCAACAGCATTATCAGGGATTATTTTTCTTGGGTAGCCAAACCTAGAGAGGATGTGGTATTCTAGGAACTTAATGATGACATAATCTATGGCATTGTTAGAAGGTATGGCCTCTATCCATTTTGTGAAATAGTATGTGGCTGTAAGGATCCACTTGTGTTGAGTAGAAGATGCAGGGTGTATTTCCCCTTTGAAATCTAGGCCCCATTGTTGAAAGGGAGCCTGCACAGTAATGGGTTGTAATGGTAAAGGGAGGAGCTTTATTTTGCCCTAAAAAATCTGGCACTTATGGCAGGAAATTATCATTTTATGGATGTCATTGAAAAGTGTAGGCCAGTAATAGCCAGCTCTGAGTATTTTTTTAGCAACGGCTTTCCAGTTTAAATGGCCTCCACACTCTCCTACATGGAGCTCTTCTTTGATCCTCTCTGCTTCAGTTTCAGGCAAAACATTTAAGCAATAGACCATTTGCATTTTTCCAGTATAAGCATTCATTCAGTATGCAATAGTTTCTAGCCTTTAACTTTAGGAATCTGGCCTTAGTCTTTGATAAATCAGGAGGGGAATTCAGATTTGTAAGCACATACAGGATGTCAGAATACCAGGGAGAGTTTTGAAATTGTTCTTCAACAGTAGGATCGGGAAATCCCTCATGTTCATCTAGGGCATCTACCATGTTTATGTCTAGGGCTTGCAAGTTAGATTCAACCATAAGTTGATCTAAGCCCTGACCTTTGATCAGTTTTGTGGGTTTTATTTCCAGGTCATACTCGAATATTACAGAAATCCATTTTCCCCTCTTTCCATCTGGATCTTGGGACAAAATGTCTTTAACCACTATGTTTGGCATGTAGGCTATGATGTGATAATGCAGTATATACACCCTAGAGTCTTTCAAGGCCTTTACCAAGGCATAGGCATATTTTTCCATAATGTTATATTTCAAGGGTACATCCCTCAGGGCCTTGCTCAAGAAATAAATGGGCTGTTCAATTCCCTCTGAATTTTTCTGCAACCACTGTATGCTTGGAGGCAAAGGAAAATATCAGGAAATCTTTTGAGAAATATGGGCTAATTAGGACAGGTGCCCAGGTGAGTGCAAGCTTAACTGATTCAAAATATTTTTTAGCCTATACAGTCCACTTAACCCCTACACCTTTTTTCAGCATGTTCGTCATATTTTTGAGGTGCTCAGCTAATTTGGGAATAAACCTCCTTAAGAAGTTAATTTTCTCGATAAAGGACAACAAATCTTTTATGTTTCTCGGGTGCGTAATCTGTAGTATTCCCTCAACTCTTTGCGGGTCTATTTTAATTCCCTTATCTGATATAATATGGCCAAGAATCTTGCCCTCTTGAAGCCCGAATACAGTCTTCTTGGGATTTAAATAAAGGCCAAACCTTCGACATTTTTCAAAAACTCTTCTGATATGTTTTAGGTGCTCCTCATCAGTCTTGGAATAGACTATTATGTCATCCAGATAGATGACAATGAAGTGCTCTATTTCCTCTGAAAAGGCTATGTCCATTTCTTGTTGGAAGGTCGCACTAGCATTCATTAGTCCAAAAGGCATTTTTATGTACATAAAAGTGCCCCATGGAGTGGTGAAGGTTGTCTTCAATTTGGTGTTCTGAGAGTACTAAAACTTGGTTATAGCTTGAAAAACCATCTAATAGGGAGATCCTTTTTGAGCCAACTACCCTCTATAAGATGTGTTCCATATTTGATAAGGGGTAATTATCTTTAAGTGAAGCTTTGTTAAGGTTTTTGAAATCAATGAATAGTCTGATCTCACCTGTTTCCTTTCTCACGGCTACAAGGTTGGAAACCCAGTTGGAAAACCTCATAGGCACTATAATTCCTGCCTCGTACATCTTCTTGATTTCATTTTCCACTAGAGGAAGTTGTTTCGGGTTAATTATGTGAAGTTTCTGTCTAAAGGGTTTTTGGTTTTCTTTCAAAGGTATTTTTTGCTGTATAATGTTTGTATCGTAGGCCTTTAAGTCCTCGTAGCTCTAGGCAAACACATCGATGAATTCCTTAAATAAGTCGATATATTTCTTTTTCATGTCCGCGAGCAAGGACTTAGCCAATTTAATCATCTTAGGTTTATCCTCAGTGCCTATGTTGCATTCCTCGACATCAGAGTCCGAGTGTTCTATAGTGGGTTTTTTCGCTACGTCGTAAAAATAAAAAAGGTCCTCTAAAGGTGCTAGTTCTCAGGGTATATTCTTATCTTTTGACTGTAGCACCTCTATTTCCTCTTTATCTGCATTCTTATATTCTTCGGTTGGATTTCCAATTTTTTCAATTAAAGTGTTTATTTCTACACAATGTGGTTATTTTTCTTCATCAGGGGGCTCTTCACCCAAGAAGCTTTCATCGGATTTAGAGTCTAAATCAGAGAATTCAAACTCATTCCTGCCAATCAGGAAATCCTCTATCTGCTTGTCACCCTCAAAGACCTACCAATATTTCTCATTATCAGGCACTGCAGGTCCATATTTTGTCTGAATTATGATTTTTTTGTCACTAGGAGACTTATGATATGAACTAGCTATGCAGGCTAATCCATTTGCAATTATGTTCTGACTCCTGGGAACAAACAATAGTTCATACTCTACAAAGTTTTTCAATAAATCCATAGCATCATTCCCGTACACTCTCAATCTAGGGTGTTTAGCTGTATACTATCCATTCACTTGTTTTATGATTAACTCAGAGTCTCCGTGTACAACTATCCTTCAAGCTCCTAGTTTCTTCAATAGATTCAAGCCTAGGATGAGAGCTTCATACTATGCCATATTGTTTGTACATTTGAAGTTCATATTGAAGGCATGAATCTATGCATAGTCACTCTCTGTGTTATGTAACCACACTCATGCCCCTGCAGTCTTTCTAGTGCAAGACCCATCGAAATTCATTCTCCATAAAGGATCGTTTTCGGGTTTATTATCATTTTCCTCCCTAACATTGGTTTCACTGTTATGCTGTAATATGGGGTCTGCATCATGTTGTGGAGTGTTTTTTTCTTCATAATGTGTATGGAGTTCAGAGAGAGTACTAGTTGGTTGTTTGCATTCTTGATTTTGTTCACTCTGAGTTTCAAGTTTAGTGCACTGTCCAAAGGTTTCTTCTTCGTTTTCTTCTAAGTCCAGAGTGGCCATTATGTTAAAATCTATGGGCTCTACTCTATTGTCTGCATCTCTGTTTTCTAGTTCTGGCTCATCTATGGATTCATCGTTGCAAAGGATAAATGAATCCAGATCTGTGTGTATAGAGTACAGAGGTGAATTTTTAGGTTTTTCAGGGTTGTTGACCATGAACTTCATTTGTGCCTCTCTATACAGTCTCCTAAGCTGGCTAAAGATAGGGATTGTGGCATATGATCCATCCATATGCATTTTACCTTGCAACTTGGCTCTCCATGACCTTGAAAGTAACATGCAATACTTAGGATGCACTTATGGAACTACAACATCCATAACCATACATTTTGCTGGAATCTGGGTCAAGTTTACACATAGATCTTTGATTAAGCCAAGGCATTTTACTCTGCTAGAGTCAAATGAATAAAGATCTTTATAAGGATGGGTTATCTCTGGGCCTAGCCTCTCTATAAATACCTTAGGAATTAGGTTGTGTGAAGCCCCAAAGTCATGCATTGTGTTGTGAAGGATCTTGTCATGGATATTGAGGCTGATATAAAAAGGAGGTACTACCCCTTCCTGAAACTTCTCTTCTATCTTTGGACCAAATAGAAGGGTTGTTTGGTCATTACTTAGATTAACAGTGTCACTGTTTTCTCCTAGATTTAAAGCTTTCAAAATTTGGCCTTTATATACATTCTGAGTGGCCAGCTCAGAGAGTGGGACAGAGATTTTAATTTTAGCAATATCACTCTCCAAATTTAAGGGAGATTGACTCTTTCTAAGACTCAACTCTGTTTTGTTAGCCACTACTTTAGTGGCTAAATTAGTGTGCTGGTTCACACTATGTATAGTGCTGTTAGCTATTTTATCAAGAGAATTCGCTGCAGTGCTAGTGCAGCTAGTTTGTTGACTTTGTTTATCAGTATTTTGGCTATCTTTTTCTTTGTTCTTCCCAGAACTCTCAACTGTTGATTTCCTACTTTCAGCAGTCACTTTAGAAGTTTTCTCAGGGCTTTTCTTAATGGTAATCTCAGAATATTTTAGTTTGGAATTGTATAAGATTTTTTTTACTCCTAATTTCATACTATTCTCTGACCTGCATGATGGCATTTTCAAATCCTAGCCTGTAATCCTCAGATTCTAACCTTTCCTCATCCCAATATGAGGGTGAGGTCTGATCATCTTCTGTGGAACAGTTATGGATTGAGTTTTCTATTTCCAACATGTTTATTGTGGACCCCTCGGACTCTTCTATTATCCCCTCATCGTCATCAAGAAATTTCTCTTGAAATGGGGGTATGACTTGTTGATCCGAGTCTCTCTGTCTATTTGGGGAATTTTTTCTCCTAAAATTCTAGTTCTGGTTATGATTTTGGCTTCTGTTCTGATTAATAACTATGACAACCATTTTTTCCATCATTTTCTCTAGCCTTTCCATGTTTTTGGCTAGAATGTCATACTTGGGATCGGATGTGGAAGCTGATGTGTCATCCCTATATGTTACCTTTTTCTCAGACCTCATTCTAGCTCTTTTCTCAATCAGGTTAGCTTCTACACTTACTAATCCTTTTTTCATATCTTCCAATGTGTTGTAATCTCTCTCCCTAAGCTGGTAGGCCATGTCAGCATCAAAACCTTCAGGGTACTTCACTAAAGCCATACCTTGGGGAGGTTTCATATGTGGAGGAAGAGTGTCATAAATGTTGTTGAACCTTGTAGAATAGTCATGGACACTCTCTCCTACATTTTTTTTAATATTCTTGTATTCTGCTAAGATTTGGAGAGGGTTGATCTTGACTTCCCATTTGTTTATGAAGGACTGATATAAAGAGGGAAGATCATCGATGCTATTAGGAGGTAGGCCTTTAAACCACTTCTTCACATCACCTCCTAAACTCTTGGCAAAGATTCTCATCTTGACTGTCTCATCATCTATCTCCATATAGTCAAAGGAATCTTCCATCCTATCTACATGGTGTTGAGCAGTGGTAGACTCTTTTGCTGTGAAATGTGGGATTTTTGATTAATAATCGTTGGGTAGAGGCACTAGAGGTTGTGGTAACACAAGAGGTGCATACCAGGCTGCCATAATGATGTTCTGAGGAGGTAGGGGAATTGTTTGAGTAGTAGGTATGTGGATGACATGAATACTAGGACCAACAACACTCCGTTGAGATGATTTAGGATGACAGAGCCCCAAGTTTTAAATGAAATGAATATCGAGGGGTGTAGATGGAGGGGTTTATCTATCCCTAATGTGTTGACCACTGTGAGATGGTGAACCAGGAAGCTTAAGGTCTGACTTGTCTAGAGCACTGAATGACCTAGTTCTAGGTAAAATTCTTGTTAATTCTAGGTCAAAATGAGTTTCTGATAGAGCTGTAAAGTCTTCTAGTGCAGAGTTAGCTCTATGGATGTGTCTGGAAATAGTTGGCCTTCTAGGTGTAGGAGATTTCCTAAGAATGATTTCAGGGCTGTCAACTATTTTGGGTGGGGTTGGGTTAGGATAAGCTCTTTTATGAATGGTTCTTGAAGCCAGAATTCTTTCTTCAAACAAAGCAGCTTAATCCTACTTGTTAATTCTAATATGGCTGATGTTGTTATGGAATCTGGTCTCCCAGTGGATTTTTATGTAAACCAAGATAATTAACAAACCTACTGATCACCAGTGGAGTCTTTAATCATTAAGGAACTATGGAGTCACCAAGTGGAAGGTTTAGAATGTTTCAAGAGGGTATATTGTCCACCACAGTGATTAACCACCAAAATAAGGCTACTATGGTCTTCTTTGAGTCTTTGAAGTGTTTAAAGGTGAATTTACTCAAATATCCCCAGTGGAGTCGCCCTTATGTTGCAGACTAAAATGGGACACAAGACCAGATATAACAGTTAAGGGCACTCAAAGTTTCTTCCCCAGTGGAGTCGCCATTATGTTGGAGTTCCCATGTTTTTGCAAGTTTGGAAATACCAAAAGATGAGACAACATTAGAACCACTTTAGACCTCAGGATCTAGCCCTCCTAGGTTCAGAGAGGGATCTCTCTATATAGAAGAAAGGTATATGTCTTTGAAGCTCAGTTTTAAGGTTTTAGGCTAGTTATAAGGCACAAGGTTTGTTTTGTTTTGTTTGTTTGTTTGGTTGTTGGGAAACTGTAAGGAAGGGTTCAATACAAGACAAAGGGTGAGAAAAGAGGATTTTAGGAAAAGGAGAGGTAATTCAGAGAATACTAGAGACCATTGGGCAATGGATTCATGAAAGGGTTTACTTGCTATTTAGTATTCAAGGCTTTCAATTGGGCTAGTCATCTAAAGCATAGGATCTTAAAGATGATAGGGTGGTATGAAATGATAAGGAAAGAGGTGAATGACAAGGAAAACTCCAAGGTGGCCACTTAGGAATCAGATCTAGGGACAGGGCATGCCATTAAACACCTATGATCCAACCCTAAAGGTTAAATCTTCAGACAAATGGAACATTTATGATTTAAACACAAAGGTGAAGGCCTAAGATTAGAGAAAGGCTTTGAACTTTCAATGCTTCGACATCCAAATTAAGGGAACTTAGAAAGGTTCAATTGATTGAAAAAGACCCTAGTGAGACAGAATCAGCATTCTAAACTCCCAGTATCCCAATTCTTTCAATTAAAACTCAACAAGAACATCTAAGAACAAATTCATAAATTCATACATCAATTAGCAGTGAATAATGCTACTACACTGGTTAAATTATCTTGAATTAGTTCTTGGATAACACAATCAGTAGAAAACATCAAAGTTAAGGAGAGCAGAAGCATTAGGGTACCATGCAAGGGTATATCCTAAGCAAGATTTCTGATGCTTACCGAAGAAATGAAATGCAATGAATTACAGTAGGAAAACAAAGACAAAGGTAGAAAACATCACCGCTGCTTTAAATCGGGATCCAAAGAAATGTGCCTGTCATATTAAAGAGCAACACCAGTTATGTACAAAATTTTCCAACAGCTTGATATTCAATCTAAAAACATCTTCCTCAGCCTATCTTACAACTTTACACAGAGAAGCATATCTCAAGAGAAAACAGCTTACAATTCACAGTTATCCGATCAATAATCAACAACCCCTTTACAATGCATTTTTCTTGAGTTCTTATAGATGAAAGAGGGGCAGAGGAGGTAGAAGAAACACTAAATGAAACATTAAAATAGAAGTAGCAGAAGAGGGCTCGAGGCCCATTCTGTCTTAATATCTATGCATTAATCTTTAGTACTCTTTGGGTGAAAGAGTGGTCTTCGATAGGCTGAAATTAACTCTAGGTATGTTCTTTGATGTACGTTAGGCTACAGTACTCTGGTGATAGGAAAAAAGGTAAAAAAATGACTTTGAGGTCTGCCATACTGCATAAAAAATGCTCTGGTAACATTAGGACCGTTCTGTCAGGGTGGAAATCTTCTCAGGATACGGTATAGAATGAAAACAATATGGGTACTTCATCCTTTCTCATAAGGGAAACTTCTGCTGATGTGAAACAATGATAATATTATTTTCTATGCATTAGGCCTCATTAGGCATTCTGTTTTAATCACAAGGTATTCAATCTGGTGGATTTTCCTTTTAAACATCGAATTAAAGCTTAAAATCTTCAATTAGAGGCTTTAAAAGTCTTTAACCCTGTACTGATACTCTTTGTCGCTTCCTGACTGTCTCTGTCTGTGAAATTTGAGCTTTAATGGTGCTGGAGAGGTTTAACAGGGTTGAACATTATTATTTTAATGAAAAATTACGTTCTAACACCTTCCCAGGCGTTTCTCTGTAATCTCAGGCTCTGAAAATGCTTCCTCTGGGCTACTGTGTCACTAATAGTGATTGTGTAGGACACAAAGGTTTTCACTATCTATATTCCCTCCAAAACACACAAAATGTTAAGAAATACATGCAGGAAGGGGGTTGAATGTTGTGGATGATCGTGGAACTGGCAGCGTAGCAATGATGTATGCAGTGGATGCAGTGAAAAATGGCTGAGAAATGCAGTGAAATGGTGGAAAAATGATCAAATGAAGGTTTGGTGGAAAAATGGACATGGACCATTTGATCAGATGGGCTAACGATGGTCGACGGTGGAGATTATCTAATGGAATGACTTTGGTAGGTTGGAAATTATGCGATGAGCTTTAATTTAAAACATTAAAGTCATGATATCAGGCGAAACAATATAAACCTTTAATGTAAAGCATTAAAAGTTTAATGTGAGCTGGTTACAAAGGTTTTAATGTAAAACATTCAATCTCGACCTTTGGACATAATACAAAGAAATGAATGAAAAACATATGAAATGGTCTTCAATGGTGGGACCCAGTTATGGGTGGAGGGCGATCTAATATGGACTGTCAAATCTCAGGAGGAGATCGACGGCTGCGATGATTCGATGAAATGCTGAGGTCGCGCGATGAAAAAATATGAATGGAGTGTGAGATGCAATGAGGGTCATTGATCTGCACAGATCAACGGTCGGGATCTATGGATATACCTTCAGAGGTGGGAAGTGGGGAAGTGGTTTTCCACGAAAAACAGCTGGTTTCACGTGGTGAAAAGGGAGGAAGGTTGTTTTCACTTTTCTAACGCGATATAGGTCTTCGGATAACACGTGGCATTTTGAAACCGCCCATATCGTGTGATTTCGAACTGTTAAATTTCAGATGCCAAAACTGCGCGATATTGATGTTGGCCGTTGGATCTAGGGTCATGGGATATGACGGCGAGAGATGGAGCGCGATACGAGACGTGCGTGACCAATAAGGTGGGGAAAAGCGAAAGGTGGTTTCATTGTGGACCATCTGATTAGTGCGATGGATGGCTGAGATCTGTGGAGGAGAAGCAAAGGCAGAGGATTTGGTTAGTGGTCAGGAGTAATCTTGGTTGTTGGATCCTTGGGATCGACAGTGGAGATTTATAGATGAAACAGAGGCAAATAGGCCATATTAATGCGGAGGATGAATCCTGGCCGTCGGATCACAAGGAATGAACGGTCGAGATCTAATTAGAAGTGGAGGAGGCAGGTGCCAAATCTCCGATGGGCTCATGAAGCGATTGGCTTTGGACCGTTGGATTGGCAGCAGGTCAACGGTCACGATTGGATCGGAGGGTGACTAATCGGGGAAGCGGGGTAGAGCAAGAAGAAATCTGGGCCATAGGGTCAAAATGGATGGATGGCTCAGATTCAATTAGGGATCGACCAATCAGGGCATCGGAGGGTGGCACATTTTAAAATCTCCGATTGGTGATGAGCGCGGTGCAGCGATGGCCGTCAGATTTAAAAGTGAATCGACGGTGGAGATGGCCATTGGAGGGTTTACAAAGGAGGGTGATGGGGCATGATGCAACAAGCGCTGGCCATCAGATTTTTTAAAATCAATGGTTGATATTGCTCCAAAGACCCATAGAACAGACACTCTTGCATCAGAAATTTTTTGTTTTACAACGGAAAAGCGCTACCGAACATCTTCCGATTCCGATTAGTGCCCTTTGACTTAGCACTTGCTCTTACACTGGGATTTATGGAGGGGAAGTGTTTAGAGGCTGGTTCGAAGGGGGCTAGCCTGTTATATGTAAAAAATGGGCTTTTTAGCCTAAAAACAGAGTTTTTAAGGCTGAACAGAGGTTTTCGGTAGAGGGAAAATTGGATTTTTAAGCCAAACAAAAGGTGTTTGTGAGGTTAAAAGGGGAGATGGGATTATTTAGTAGGCTTGGGAGGGGATTTTGGGGGTTAAAGGGGAAGATTTGAAAAGGGGAAAAAATGGTTAAAATGGGAATTTTGTAGGGATACAAGGGGAAAAATGGAGGCCTTTCTGAGCATAATTTTTTCACAGAAAGTTAGGATTTTTGGATGGAAACAGTAGTGAAGATATTTTCAAAGGATAAGGACACAAAGAGGCTTCAAGGATGAGATATTTTCATAGGAAATGTATCTCTTGAAGGCTCATAAAATACTTAGCCACCTTCTTGCTTGACAAAAAATTCATAGGTGGCTAACACTCCAAATCCAAACCAAGCGTTGGACAAGGGCCAATTGAAGTCAACTGGTCCTCCAAAGGGAAGTTCAGATATAACCGGTCCCTCGTCGAGAAACTTGGATACAATAGGTTGTTGATGCTCAGTAGAGGACTGAGAGACCTATGATGAATCATTTGTGTAAGGACTAATGGTTCCGCCACTGTGACTATAGCAAAAAAGAGGAAGAGATCACAAAACAAAGAGGCACGGGAAAAACCAAGGCAAACAAAAACAGGCTGAAAAAAAATCTCTAAATAGGCGTGTGATCGTAGGTGACTAATTTTACCACATTGAAACTGGAAATTTTACTGTTTCATGTTTTAATAGTCTAGAAACAAGCAAAATATGACTCTATCTCTTTCAATTTGGAAACAAGCGTGAAAGGACGAGCGCTTGATGATATTTTCAAATTTAATGAGTCAGTAAAGATCAAAATGACTGCTCTGGTAATCTAGGAAAATGGGTGTACCAGATATCTGTGAACTTCCATATACACCTTGGTTAAAATGGAAAGAGAAATCAACCAAGGACTTGACATACGTGCAGGTAATCTCCACGAATGTTGTGTCTGGTGTATCACAAGTAAAAGGTGGTAGACTCGACTTCCTACGGATAAAGGATAGCAACCTAATGGGGTCTCCCTTTATATACGCGATGGTATGGGGAGAAAAAGTCCGTACTAGTGCTGTCTAAAACTAGATGGTGAGCGACAGCTACTAGGTTTAACGATGTCGGAACACGTCACTAGCCTAGACCTCTAGATATTCCATTAATGTTCCAATGTTTCCTTAGGTTAATTTAATAAATTTTAGAGTTGATCTTCAATTTATGTTTCAATTTTAGGTCCTATTGAATGTTGGATCTCAAAAATCCTCTAAATGCACACTACATGCCACAATATATCACTTTGTTCGATGAAGAGCTAACTACGAGAGGGTTGAGAGATTTTCGAACACCAACAAAATGATCACAAAAACATCCACTACTGTCTCTAATGAAAGCTAATGAAACTAAAAACTTTTCTGTTAGAGTTATATAACACTAATAATATGAAAAAGCTTTCAATTTTCACTAGACTAATCAGAATGCAAAGAGATTTGTTTTTTTGTTTTTTCAATGTTTTAGAACAAACATACTAAATGAATGAAAAAATAATGAATAAATCAATTCAAGAAATGACAGTGAGAGAACTGAAACAAAAAAGTTCACTCAATACAAATGCATGTAATCAAAACTGAAACTGATGATGAAATCCTTCAAAACGAAGAAGAATCTCAAAAGACTCACATAAACCGTGTAATCTAGGCTTGGAATGAGACAAAATGAAACTTGAATGAAAAAGAGAATAATCACTCAACTGACGCAATGATGCAATGGAATCCAGCAAAACAAATGTAAAGAAGCGAAAATGAAGTCGATCGGGAAAACAAGGACCCAAAACTCCCACGATAGGTTTAGTACACTGAAGCACCTAGAAGCCCTAGGGCTAAAATGAAAAAATGATGGTAAAGGGAAAACAACCAGAGGACAAGGGCCAAACACGGTAAAAAAAGACTTCAAGGCACTCAATCACTCATAAAAAAGACACTAGGAAAAAAAATCATGCTTAGAGAGCCCAAATGCAAGCAAGCCCTAACACCAAATAGAGTTGGTGCGACTGTTTGGCTATAATCTGCACCAAAACAGCGTTGGCGTGGGGGCCTAACTAGCAACTAGCGCCAGTTGGCATGACTGTCAAGAGGTAAACCTTGCCAATCGAGTTTACTATGGGAAGAAATGAAGAAGGACAAACAGAGATTGGATCAGGTCTTCTGGGGGCTGAACAGGGGTTTTACACCAAAAGGAGGCGAACCAGAAGAGAAAATCAATCAATCAAAAGCCAAAAAAAACCAAAAGAGAAAAGAATAACTCCAACTGACTCCCCGGTGGAGTCACCAGTTTGTTGAGGAGGTAAATCCCCTCTATGGACAGAGGCAATCCCACTAGCCCACATCGGGTCTAGCAACAATCAATTCACGCAATGACGTAGGTTCCTAGTTACAAAATGACAAGAGTCTCATAACGAGTTTCCTACCTCAAATCCCACGCAGTGGTCGTTGAAGAAAATATGATGTTTCCCATCCCTCGCTTGTCATATCACGATCCTTCTGTTCAAGACGTCCGAACACCTGTACACATGCAAGGAAACAACGACATACAACGAAAAATCTAAAGCATGTAACCATATATCAGTCAAAGAGGATATAATTCGTTGCATAACATAAGGAAATGAACACATTAATGGAACCATAATTAGAGTCGCTTATATTATAAATAACGAAGGAAATATTACAATGCAATGATCTGACACTATGATCTTCCTTCGGTGGGGCTGACAGCGGAGCACGTCTCAACAAAGCCTATCGGGAATCTGGACGAAGCTCTCTCTCTTCGGCTTGGCTCTCAATAGCTGCCTGGCTATAGTTTCCTTCCTACAAGTTCATCTAGCTTGATAATTTAGAAGGCAAGATTTTATAGATGGAGGAAGGGGAGTTGGGATCCCTATAATCATGGGATAGGCCCAATCTCTAAGGAAGCTTCCATGATAGGTGGAAAACCACTTCCTATACATGGAGATCCAGAGCCAAACCACCCAACTCCTTTTGATGACTTGTTCAGGAGTTTGTTGGAATCAAACATCCACCATTTATTTTAAAAAACATCCCTTATTAAGCTTGGCACAAGTGAGACACATGGACAGAGTGCCAGTTGGTGCACCCTCTAGTGTGGATTTCCCCCATTGGCATGAGGTATGAACTGGCTACTCGCGCCAAGGCTAAAACATTTGTTTTTAGGGTTTTTCAGAGGAAAATTTCTTCAGGAGAATGTTTTTCCTTATGTATGGGGATGCCATGAATGTGGTTTCAGGTTATGTCACTGCTCACAGGTCATGGGAAAATTCCTCCACTGTGTGGGATGAGAGATTGCAAGGACGGTGACAAAATACTATGTAACATATACTTTATAATTGGATGCACATAGCAGATGTGGAACAAGGTTTATTGGGTCCCACAGTACTTGATCAATCATAGTACATAACACTTCGCTTTCCCACACCTTTTAACTCTTATTGATAATGCTAAAGCATATTTTTTGCAATTTGCGATATTTCGCAGTGCTACCACGTGCCCTCTCGACTTCGCATAGCATAAAACATAACTTACCGTACGAACCTTAAACCATAATCTCTAAGATCTGTGATGTGCGCTCGTGCACAGTGCTGACAGGTGGCTCTTCCCTCATCGCATCACATATAACTTACGATATTGTGCGAACTCTTAACGGTAAACTCTAAGATCTATGATGTACACTCATTTGTAGTGTTGACACGTGGCTCATCCATTTTGCATCGCAACCAACTTAACTTACCTTGCGACAGCCTTAATATTCACGTACTAAAATTCGTGATTTACACTTTCAATCTCCTCTGATGTGATTGTCACCATTGATCTGAACTAGATCTACGGTCCTCGCTGCTACTTGCACATCTGATTGTTCTTTGATTCTTAACACATAAACATTGTAATTCCTAGTTTGTGATGTGTGCTTTCATTCCCCGCTTGACACACGTCCACATCTCTGCTATTAATATTAAATCTTCAATTCTGTGATCTAATCCTAACCGTCCGCTTATCCTTCACACAACTCTTCTTCATCTCTTCTACCCGCTTTGATCTCTGTCGTTAATTCTTAATACTTTGATTCTGCGATTCTATCTTTGTCATATAATCGCCTCTCTTGGAATTATTCTAGAGTTATCTGCCTTAGTCGATTTTTCTTCTTTTTGCAAGCACCGCTACTCTGCATCTCTGCTATCCTTCTTGAGCTTTATTTAGTTTCTAAATGCGTTGATCTCTCATGAGCTTGTTCTTATATTCAGTTTTCACTCCAACTTGGGATACGTACGCTTGCTACACACCTTTTTTGCTTCTCTGCTACCATTGTTTCTTCTCTTCTGCCATTTCTGCTTCTCTGCTACCTTCTCTCCATCTGTTGCATTCGATGCCTCTGTTGCATTCACCGCCTCTGCTTCCGTTGTTGCTTCTCTGCTACCTTGATGCCTCTATTTTCTTTGTTGCTTCTTTGCTGCATTCACTGCATTTGGTGCCTTTGGTGCCTTTGATGATAGTCTAATGCTACTCCTTGCCACTCTACTACTCCTATGCCTCTATTTTATGCTTTCTTACTGCATTGTTTCCTGATCTACTTCTTTGCCTTAATGATGGTTCAGGTGTTGCTCATTTTTGCTCCTTTTCCATCAATGGAAATATTTCCAATAGTCTCCCCCTTTGGCATTGATGGAAACACATCGACCAATACTCCAATACCTCCTCCAGGACTTCCTCCCCCTTTCATTCTGAGAAGTGCCTTGTCTTTCTTCCTTTGCTTTCTTTTTAGAAGAGAATTTGTTCTTCTACTTTCTTTTCCTCCCCCTTTGACATCAATGGCAAAGGGTTGCATTATTTCTCTTTGAGTTGTGTATAGGCCTTCTTCTTCTGACTTTATACCTTGTTGCTCTAGACTCATGTACAAGAGTTGTTGGGAGAACACTTTGAGAATCATTGAACTTGTATGTGTATACACAATAAGTTGATACCATCCCAAAGCATAGACTCCTTGCACTTATATAAAGTTGAAAGTGATGATAAGGACACTTCATAGAAAAAAATTATATAATCAGAGATGCATCATTGGAAAAATACTAAAATACTAAGAATGCTCCATATGACATATAAAGTCTGCTCCAAATATACCTCAGTCCATATTATGATCTTCATCTGAGATGCATATATGTAGTACACATCTATTCAAATATGATGATGCCAATATATCTTTTATAGTTGTGGTTTATCTTTACTTCCCGTTGGTGGTGATATGTGTTGGACTACTGACATGGATATTACACTAATAGCCGAAAGGACTTTGATACTGATGTGAACAATGAATCAAACCAAAAATTACATCTTACTGTAAGATTAGACAATATCTTTCAATATAAGAGACCAAATGACTTTACTACTTGTATAGAGTACTTTCAAAAAAACCCTTGAGGCTAGATACATTCAATGCATTGGTCAGTCTCACTTATCAACTATGCAATTTTATTTATGACATAAGGGGTTATGTATGTCAATGATAAACCTCTCTTAAATGGTGAAATACCAACAATTCCTTTCTGCTGAAGTAGGATTTAGATGAATCAATAACAGAATCTTGAGCTTCAAATGTAAGATTAACACAACTAGTCCTTCATACTTTAGATAATTTAACTATTCTATCATGATGCTCTTCAGAAAAACATCTTCATGTTGTTTAATTGAAATCTCAGCAAACAAACTTCACACAGTTTTATGAATGATCTTAAGAAAGAGGCCTTGAAGATATATATGTACTGACTTGAGGAAGGCATGCAGTTATATCTAGAAATAGATACTGCTTCAATGCTCAATATGTTACCTCAAGTGTAAACAATATAATGACCCTTTAGCACTTTTATTGACCTTTTCATGCTTTAATAATGCAACTGGTGCTCGGAATACTACATTGATGTACTTCTGCCATAATAATATGATCCTAAGGACCTACCTGTACCATACCACTATTCCACTGATGACACTTGGTATTTTTCTGATAGGCAGACTGCTTGTTCCAAATACCAATTGATGCTAATTTTATAATCAATGTAGTAGTTTCACTTTAGCTTGCACATACACCCATAGTTAAGATAACCTTCATAGTTTATACGATTGAGCTCTCCACTTTTCTCAACATCAATCATCAATATACTGAATCTGATCTTGGCATCATTAACCTTTTTCTTATTCTATCATTCTGTTTTAAAATAATGTCACTGCATATTCCTTTCTAGGACCGCTCCTGAATCATTGCTACTCTATATACAATTCAACTATTCTAACCTAATGATCTTTAGGAAGACATCTTCAATTTCTTTACTTGGAATCTAAAAGGGTCAGACAAACATTTCTCTTAAATTGATATAATGATGATAAAAAATTCTCTTACTCATCCTTCTTAATTTTGTTTCATTTTTCACACTTTCACTATGATGCACAGTGTGATCATCATTTATGGATCTTTCCAGTTCTATAGATCGAAACATATTTTTTGTGATTTTAAGCATTCATCACTTAAAGTGTTGTTGTCTTCTTATCTATTACTAGCTAGATGTTTGCGTTGCTTCCTAAAGTAGCTCCTCCTGAAACTATGATGGATTCATTATGCTATTGAGATAACAACCTCCCCCTTTCTCATTTCCTTCCACACTTTATTGGGGTTCTTCATAATGTTTGCACTCCTTTTTGATTCACAGTTTTTTTTTATTTGATTGGATTCCATCATCTGTCTAGAGTTGTCTAATTTATATGGCAGCCTAGAGTCTTTTTCTTTGTGACCAAGCTTGAGGCATGAATAACATATTATTTTACCTAAGTAAGGTTGAGCCGATGTATGGCATTTTTTTCCCATTTTTTAACACATTTTACATTCAACATATTTATGTCTAAATTTATTGCATGAAAAACAATAGCCATGGAAATGATTTGTGTACCTGGTGATAGATTGTCTTCTCCATTTGTTTGCTCGAGGTATTTTTTTAGTTGGCTGCATCTTTAGTTGGTTGGACTATATTTTCTTTGTCTTATAGTATACTGCAATATGTCTAGGTTTGTGGCAAGAAAACAAGTGATACTTCTCATAGGAGGAAATAACCTCCATTGACAGATTCCGAATTCATTCAATTCATATTCAGGAGTGTATGAGCATTTTTCAGCTCATTGTTTCTTCATTTTGTTCTTTTTAATTTGAGGTTGCTGCTTGTTTATGTTTACTTCATTGCAAATCATGTTCTTGTTGGCTTCTACTTCTATAGGAATATTTTGAGCTGCTTCATTATCCTTTACAGCTTTTACAAAAATGATATTCTTGTTATCTTCTACCTTGGACTTACTGGTTTCTCCTTCATAGCCTATCCCAACCTTTATGAGAGGAGATCTTTGAGAATTTAGTATTCTATCCAACTTTTCAAATATTTTCATTTGTGGAGTTTTCATAGATTATTCTCTTTGGGAATTTTCTAATTTATTTCTCAGACATACTACTTCTTCTTCCAATTTCTCTAGTTCTCGATTTTTATCTTTAATTTGCTTTAGCATAATGTCTTCCACCTTCTTAGCTTCTTCGAGTTCTACTTTCAACTAAATGAGACTTTCCAATTTTGGTTCTTCCTTTACATATTTCAGAAGAATGTATTTCTTTCTTCTGCACCTAAGTTTAATTCTGTCTATTTCCTCCAGGGCACTCATTAGCTCCCCCTCAAGATCTATCTCACCTTCTTCCTCATCTTCTAGAAGGAATCCTTCAGGCTCTTCCTTGGCCATCAACACAAATTCAAAGTTTCCTTCTTCATTTGAGGATTCATCTGAGCTTTCAGATGCACTATTATCTTGTTGAGCATAGAATTATTTTCTATTGAATCTCTTCCCTTTCTGCCAGTTATTTATTTTGTTTATCTTTGTCTCTTTTGGTTGGTTTTATGTTTTCTTATGAGGAAATTTAGATTCATAATGCCCCACTCTTCCACAGTTAAAACACTTAAATGGAAGTTTACCTTTATAATTACTTGTGCCTTTCTCCAATATTCTGACAAATTTGGCCTCTTCTTCATTAGAGCAGGAGCATGTACCTCCCTTCTCTTCTCTTCACTTATCTACCTTAAAGGCTGCCTCCCTCACATTTTAATTCCCCTTTGGAAGTATCATCTCATAGGCCGTCAAGTTTCCAAGAATTTGGTTCATGGTCAATGTTTCCCAGTTTTTTGTTTCTTCTATGGCAGAAACATTAGGGTTAAACCTAGATGGTAAAGATCTCAATATATTTTCTACAATTATACATTATTTAATGGTTTCTCCTAGAGCTTTCATGTTATTCACAACTTCTGCAACCTTTAAGAAGAAACTAGATACATATTCATCTTCATTCATTTTTACATTTTCAAATTGAGCTCTATAGGCTTGCAGTTTGGCCATCTTCACCTTTTTATATCCCTCGTGAATATTTTCTAAAGTATCCCAGATGTCTTTGGTAGTATCATTGTGCATTAATTTGATAAATTTTGTTTCACACAGACCGCTCAAGAGTGCATCCATGAATTTTTCATTAGCTATGAATTTTTTCTTGGCTTCTTTCTCTGTGTTAGTATCCTTTGGAGAATATCCTTATTCTACAGTAGCCCAAACTTCTATTCCTAGAGACATTATGTATGTCCTCATTCTTATTTTCCAGAAGGCATAGTTTGTGCCAGTAAAAAATGGAGCTTTACTTGTTGAGAATCCTTCTAGGCTGGCCATTTTGGGGACCTAGGATCTCTTTCTAGTTTTTAAACTGATATAGAAGGAATTGGCTCTGATACCAATTGTTTAACCCTTAGTTAAACTGAGACCAGGGGGGGTGAATCAATTTAATACATTCATGGACTTTTAAAACTTTCCTTTAAACTTATTTACACCTTCATTTCATGATCAACTTAATATATAATGAAACAACAATCTTAATATGTGAGAGGCAAGTATTAAGCAGATTAAGTACAGAAAATAAACACATAATCATCATGCACATGGAAAACAGATATAAGTGGAAACCCATAAGGGTGAAAACCATATATTATTATTGTTGTAATGCAAAGGCAAGCTCCAAATCCTTCTCACCACTTATTTTATGTAGGCTCCAACCTATAGGAGGCTAATACCTCAAATTTTGCAAGCTACAACTTGCAAGGAAGCTCCAAATCCCATCTATTTTCTACAAGCTACAACCCACATGAGGCTCCTACCTCAACCAGCTCCGACTTGACATCTATCAAGATACAAATTGAAATGAAAGCACCAAATCCCATGTATTTTCTATTGGCTACAACCCACAAAATGCTCCTACCTCAACCATCTACAACTGGACATCTATCAAGCTACAACTTGATATGGAAGCACCAACTTCCTCACACTGCAGTAAAACTATATGTTGATTTACCTGGATATCAACTCTGTTTTTCTCCTTCCTCACTACTATCCTTCCAGCCTTCAAATCTTCTTTATATCAGCTCTAGATCTTCACAGCTTCTCTATCTGCTCTGCCTTATTCTTCCACTCTCTCACTCCCCTATACACATTACAATAACATCATTTATAGAGATCACTTCATAGTTTTTTGAATTCTATATGGGAATATGAAGTGAACATGCATGAATCTTGCCTTACACCCATTAATTCCCTCACTATATAATCATTTCAGTATTAAATTGGAGTTTTTCTTTGCCTAACGAGACTTGAATTTGCATCAAAAATAGTATAGAATAAACAATACATTTACAGTTACAATCAATTATTTTACTCAGCCCTTTCAATTTCTTATCTTTGTTGTGCATTTGTCCTCTTCTGTTTGTTGTCCTTTTGTCTTTTTTGTTTCTGTGGTTATATTTCAACTGTGCTGCATAACTACCCCTTTTTGCTCGACTCGACCCATGATGTTGCACTATTCTGCACAAGCTTCAGGTCATTTTTCTTACCTGAGCCTTTCTTTGTTGTGTTCAGACTTTTCTTTTAACACACAACTGCAACTGTATAACATTTTTCATCTTGGTCAGCCTCTTTAACCAAACACGCAGATCTGTGGGTTATGGTCCACATAAATCTCCTTTTATGTGCAGTATAATACACCTTCGAAGTTAAATATAACAAAAATACATTTTAGAAATCAAACAACACATATTAGCATGCATACAATTAGCAATCAAATAGTGTATAATTTATAACCAAACACACATAACAGATGCGGAATAGGGGTTATCAGGTCCCACAATACTTGACCAATCATAGTACATCACACTTCACTTGACCACACCTTTTAACTCTGATTGATAACGCTAAACAATATTTCTTGCGATCTGTGATATTGCGCAGTGTTGCCACGTTACCTCTCCACTTCCCATTGCATACAACATAAATTACCATGTGAACCTTAAACCATAATCTCTAAGATCTGCGATGTGCGCTCGTGTGAAGTTCTGACTGTCTCTTCCCTCATCGCATCGCAAATAACTTACCATACTGTGTGAACTCTTAACAGTAAACTCTAAGATCTACAATGTGCACTCATACGCAGTGCTGAGACATGGCTCCTTCATTTTGCATCACAACCAACTTAACTTACCTTACGAAGACCTTAATACTTAAGAGCTAAAATTTTCTATTTGCGCTTTCGATCTCCGTTGATGTGATTTCCACCATTGGTCTGCACTAGATATATGGTCCTCACTGCTGCTCTCACATTCGATAGGTCTTCAATTCTTAACACAAAAGCAGTGTAATTCCTGGTTTGCGATGTGCGCTTTCATTCTTTGCCCGACACACATCCACATATCTGTCGTTAATATTAAATCTTCAATTCTGCGATCTAATCCTGACTGTCCCCTCATCCTTCATGCAACTCTTCTTCATCTCTTCCACCCGCTCTGATCTCTGCCATTAATTATTAATACTTTGATTATGTGATTCAATATTTTCTGTCTAATCACCTCCCTTTGAATTCTTCTAAGAGTCCTTTTCCTTAGTCGATTTTTATACTTTTTGTGAGCACCACTACTCTACATCTATGCTATCCTTCCTAAGCTTTATTCAGTTTCTAAATTCGCTGATCTCTCCTGAGCTTGTTCTTCTATTCTTTATTCACTCCGAGTTGAGATTCTTATGCTTGTTGCACACCTTTACTGCTTCTCTGTTGCCATTATTGCTTCTCTACTGTCTTTGTTGCTTCTCTGCTGCCTTTGCTGTTTCTCTGCTGCCTTCGCTGCCTCTGCTACCTTTGTTTCTTCTTTATTGCCTTGCTTCCTCTGCTACCTTTGTTGCTTCTCTGCTGCATTCACTACCTTTGTTGCCTTTGGTGCCTTTGGTGCATTTTTTGATAGTCTAATGCTGCTCCTTGCCACTTTGATGCTCCTTTGCCTCTCTTCTATGCTTTTTTACTGCATTTTTTCTTGATCTGATCCTTTTCCTTATTGTTGGTTCTTCTCTACTTCTTTACCTTAATGATAGTTCAGGTGCTACTCCTTTATTCTCCTTTGCCATCAATGAAAATATTTCCAACATTTTATGAATACTAAATACTTTCAACCTATCACTTATAGGAGGAGCTAAAAATTCAAAGAACCCATTCCTACTTTGGAAGAAGAAGAGGAAGAAGAGGTTTTGTAAGTTGAAGGATAGGGAGAAGTATGGTCTAAAAATGGTGAGGCAGTCATGGGTTATAGGGAGGACCAAGAAATGCAACATTTTGGTTAGAATCATGAATGATATAGCCAAGTTCCAGAAGGTGATGATGGAGTTGATGGGAAAGTTAGCTAATAACACAATAGGGAACAATAGAAGAAATATTCCATTAACTATGAAGGGTATAATAGTGGAGAAGGTATCCATGCATTCACATCCATGTAAAGCCACCTTCACATATACAGCAACTCATCTAGACCCACTATGCCACAATTTTTAAATGAGACATTTGCAACAAAGTGGAGAATATTGAATAGGATTAGCCTTTTGGGGCATATTTATAGGAATATAGGAGGCAAGGATGTGAAATTAAAGTTTCCATGATTTTCATTGAATTTTGCAAGCTAAGAATGAGAAACAACTCTAAAGGAGCTAATAGGGCTATGATGCAAAAACTGAAGAGCTATAGAAAAAACTAGGGAGAGTGACCCTATCGAGTTCTAATGGATCCTCAAAATGTTTAGCTAGATCATGGATTCAAAATTTGGACACATATTTCCAACTCAATCAAATGACTTAGGAAGATGCCATTGAACTAGCTACTTTACATTTGGATGGTGAGGCCTATTAGTGGTGGTACCATGGGTTAGTGACCTTAGGTCATGCCAACATAACCTCATGATGAGTTTACTAAGAGTCTCATTAAACAATTTGAAAAGAAGGACCCAAGGATTAATTTAAGAGAGCTGGCACAATTGAAGCAGATTTCCAGTCCAAAGGCATATATATTGGAATTTCACAGGTTTCCAGTGATGGTCACTAACATATTCGATGCATGTTTGGTGATGTTGTTTACTAAGGGACTATTTGAGCCTCTACATAGTTGGGTTAAGGCTTATAATCCTTCCACTCTACATGATGTAATCAGTAGATCTAGAGACATTCAAGATGTTGTTCCTAGAAGTAGATTTCCTCCTAAACCATCCATCCCTCAAAATAAAAAAGAATTCAAACCCTTTCAAAAGGATTGGACCAAGAAACCAAATATGGATGAGACCCTAAAAGAACTAAGGAAGAAAAAAATATGTTATAGTTGTTAGGAGCCTTGGGCACTATGGCACAAATGTGTAGGGAAGGACAAGCTCGATAAAGACCATTACATTGAGGTTTATTCTAATAGTGATAGTGATGAGGAGGATGAGTAGTTGGTACAAGAAAAAGGAAACCAAGAAACATGCGAGGAGACATCAAAAGGAAGGGATAAAGGCCCTAATATTGCATCCATATAAGGACTTCCTTGATACCACACATTCAGAGTCAAGAGGGTTATTTTGGGACATAAGGTGACAATGTTGATTGACAGTGGGGCATCCCACAAATTTATAGACACAACTATGGTGGATCGTAAAGAGATTCTAACAGAGGAATTTGAGGGCTTCACAGTGGTCATACAAAGTGGGAATTATATGGAGTTAACTAGGTGGATTCCCACTATGAAAATAACCATGGTAAATTACACATTGACATATGAAAGTTTTTTGGTGGATGTACCATATCCAAATGTGGTACTTATAGTTCAATGGTTATATTCCATTAGGAGACACACTACAAATTAGAGGAGGATGGAAATGGAGTTCACAGACAATGATGGAAAAATGGTATTTTTGCCAGCCATGAATCAATATCTACCCAAGAATAAGTGTCATCCCATAGGATAGAGGTAATGTTATGACATGGAGACATAGAATGGGAAATTGAATATTATATTTCTGACATGAAGCCACCATATTTGCCTTGATAGTATCCAAAAGATATCCAAACATTACTCCAAAAATTTTAAAATATATTTGGTGATATTCCTTTAGGTATACCACTAGATAGATGATTTGAGCATGTCATAGAGTTAGAGGAGGGGGTTCAGGAAGTCATAACCAACCCCTACCGTCATCCCTAGTTATGCAAAGATGAGATTGAGAGGATGACCAAATATTTTTTGCAGTTGGGACACGATCATCCTAGTTCTAGCCCCTTTGCTTCTTTGATGGTGTTGACCCAAAATAAATATGGCACCTTGAGGATGTGTATCAATTACTAGACACTTAATAAGAAAACAATCAAGAAACATTATTCAATTCTTATGATTGATGAGTTATTGGATGAATTTTAAGGGATCCAATACTTCTCAAAGATAGTTATTCACTCTTGCTACCATAAGATCAGAGTTCGGGAACAATATATCCCAAAGATTTCTTTTTGGTGTGATTATGGGTACTATGAGTTTTTGGTTATGACATTTGGGCTAACCATTACCCCAACTACATTTGAGTCCCACATGAACCATGTGTTCAATAAGCACTTGAAAAATTATCTATACATTTTATTTTGATGACATACTCATTTACAATAGGACTTGGGAGGATCATCTCAGGAATTTGGACAAGGTGTTGGGAATTATGGAGGAACAACAACTCTATGAAAAAGTATCCAAATGTGAGTTTTGTATGAATGAGAGGATTTAATTGGGGAATGTTATCAGGAAGAACTGTGTCTAGGTATATTAGGATAAAATCAAGGAAATTATCGAGTGGCCTACAACAACGAATGTGATATAACCGAAAATTTTCCAAGTCCTTTTCACCTATTATATTAACTTTGTTAAGGGGTACTCACGGCTAAGAACACCTCTTACGGGCCTCACTAAGATTTTTTTGGAAAAATGAGTCACATGAAACCTTTGAGAAGATGAAATAGGTGATGATTTCATGCCCTATGCTAACATTACCGGACTTCATTAAATTATTCATGCTTAAGTTTGATGCACTAGGTACATGAATAGGAGCCATGTTGATGTAAAATAACCATCTTGTTTCTTTTGAGAGCCACAAACTTAGGTAATGTGAGCATAATTATTAGATATATGATAAAGAGATGCTGGAAATCATGCATGCACTAACCAAATTCCGATAATACTTGGTGGGGAACAGATTTAAGGTAAAAACATGTCACAATAGCTTAAGGTTCCTCATGGAGCAAAAAGAGTTGAGTGAGAGTTAGTATAAATGGATTAGTAAACTTCAACCTTATAATTTCCATATTGAGTACATTAAGGGAAATAATAATGTGGCAGTTAATTCCCTTTCCAGAATTCCACCCACTCTCTCTCTCTCTCTCATGGATATTTCATATCACTAGAAATCTCTTCTGCTAGTTGATTACTCCAAGATCAAATTTAATTGTGATGTCCTTGATGATATAATTCAGGATGACATGTATAGTGTCATAGATGGCATTATTTATTATAGGAAATTCCTAGTCCTAGAGTCTCATCTTAAAGAAAATATCATGCAGGAAGTGCACAACTCACCATTGGTAGGGCACCTTGGGTACTTGAAGACGTACATGTAGATCAAGGAAATATTCACATGGAAGGGACTTAAGACAAATGTATTGTGATTCACGAGGGAGTGAAACATATGCCAACATAATAAAGTAGAGCACACTCATCTGGTAGGATTAATTCAACCACTTCCCATAACATACCCTATATTAGGTGGGTGGGCCTACCTATGATTTTGTGCATGGGTTTTCCACATGGTTTTTGGCATGCTAGTTTTTTGTTCATGGTATTTTGTAGATCTGATCAAGAGAACTATGGTTATGTTATAATCCAAGGTTAATGGATTTGGATTTAGATATACATATATATATATATATATATATATATATATATATATATATATATATATATATATATATATATATATATATTACATAAAAATTGAAAGGAATATAATGAAAAATAAATTTGGTAATCCTGGTGTTACACCAATTTTTGGTCATCTAACCTCTTACTATTAGATGGACCAAATTACACCATGTAAGAAAAATTTTACCATAGTAAAATTGCTTTCACATGAAAAATAACTTAGTAATCCATAATTTATTAAGTTGTTTATGGTCTAAATAGGAAACCCCATGAGGAATAATTGAATAAATCCTTATTTGTTTGATTTACTTCAAGGGATAATTAATTAAACAACAGTTTAATTAATATTCCTGGTCATATATAACTAAAAACAAGAAAATTAATTAGATAAACCACTATTTATCTTATTATTTTCTAGGAATAATTATTTAAAACATTATTTAAATAATATTCCTTGTTAAATTTGACAAAATCATTTATAAATAATTGAATAAATAATTATTTATTTAATTATTACTCAACCACATTATTAAAATAATAAATATTTCATTTATTTATTTATTATTTACAAATAAATGGATTTGACCAAATTCAAATTCCTTTTCCCTCCAACAAAAATAATAAAATATTCCATAAAAGTTGGATCTAGATATGGTTAATAATATTTTAATTATGCACCGATATCTAGACTAGCTCAATATTTTGTTATATATAGAAGTGTTTTTCCATTCATTCACTACCTTTTGTTGCCTAAATATCTCTCTAGATCTATACTTTTGGTCCAACTTTGATCCTCCATCATTGTCATATTTTTCTACATTTTTTCTTGTGAACTCCCCTTGAGTTCCAGTTTTATTTGTATTTTCTACACCATAAAGAGAGAGAGAGATCTTAGATCTGAAGCACTGAGGACATACAATAACCCATCCCATTGAGGGGGACTGGTAAAATCTTTCTACGTTCCCTTCCCAAGTGTCATAGAGACAAAAATTCTTAAAAAAAAAAACATTCTTGTATTGTTCATTGGATGCATGGAGAAACTCTTGCTTTTGTTTGTTGTTTAGTTTCTTTAACTGCATAGATCTAGATTTTTGTAGTATTTATTCTGGTCACTAATTACAGATCTAAGGAAATTGACAACAATCTTTGATTTTAGTGTTGTTCGTTATGCACAACTAAAGTGAGATTTTTTCATACACTTCTGATTAGAATTCACACTAACAACTGGCAACTCCACAAGGGTTTATAATTACGACCGTTGTCGTTTTTCATATCCCTGCATGACCGACTACTTCAACCCCTATTTTTTTTCTTTATATTCTTATTTTTATTTTCTTGACGATGTTTTTAACCTTTAAAACCCTAAAACAATAAAAATTCTAACTTCTGTGTGTTTCTGGGCCTATTGCGTAGGTGACAGGTATCAACCGCAACTGAGATGACACTTTTTTTTCTGAAACCTGCTCCTGAGATGGTCAAAAGTGAAGGTCACACTTTTTGGGCAAAAACCTACGGCCTTAACCTTTAGGATGTAGAAAATAGCCTCAAAAATGCGACCTTTGGTGAAAACAGGTCAGAACCTGCGGCCTGTACTTTTTGCAGGAATTTTTCTTTGATTTTTTTGGGTTTGTCTAGGCTACTGTTCAGGGTCGTTTGACCTCCCTATCCAACCATCTTAGACCTATACTTTTTCTTTTTTACTCGTAGAAGTAGGAACCAAGCCCCTTAGGGCTTCAGTACGCTTCTACTTTTTAGGAGGAGTTTAGCTGAAGCAGGTCTTTTGAGATTTCAGTGTGTTCAACCATTTTTCAGATTTGAAAGTGTACTTTCAAATCCATTTCAAATCGATTATTCATCCATAAAAAACACCTCTTTTTAGTTTTTTTTGGTCCTCCTTTAGGGTCCCCTCCATTTCCCTTCAGGTTGTAGCCTTTCACTACCTTTTTTGTAGCACTTTTCCCTCTAGTTTTTTTCTTTTTTCTGCACCTATTTCCAGCAAATCTGACCTTTAGACCCCTGTCCCTCCCAAATTTAGATCCATTGGCCACTTTTTGTGTTTTGACTAGATTTCACCCACCCATAGAATAGTTGTTGGGAAGCCCTCCTCCTTGGGTTTAAATTGATGCATCTTTAGCTGCTTATTTTATGTCATATTTATTTTAAATTACTGTCATTTTCAGATTTATTTACAGCTACACAACATATTTTTTATTTTCTCTCTACATGCATCTGGGTTGAATTAAAATTAACACACTTATCCTGCATCTCCTTGCCCTTGTTTTTACATTGTAATCATTTTATCTTGCATCTTCTTGCCCTTGTTGGTCTCTCTTCCTTCTATGATCTGTGTATGTTTTCCATCATTGCACTCCCAAGGCATTTATCCTAGAGACTCCTAGGCCTCATCCTCAGTTTCTGGTAGGAATACTTACTCCTCCGTGTAGGGTTTGATTTCATCCTCCACTGAGTCCCCATTCTAACTCTGCTTCTAGTTCATCAGGTTCCCCTTCTGGTTCTATCCCTGACTCTCCTCCTGTCACCTTCACCATGTCTAGTTCAAGACCTAACACTAGTGGTAGCCCCAACCCTAATGCTGGGAATACCAATAGTGGGGCTCCAACAAAAACTATCTTGGCTGCTCCCTTGCTCCCTTATATGGCAGAACTCAGTCTTTTTTATTATAGCCAGTTGATTAATGACCCCATACACCATGATCTTGATTGGCCTGCTATGCCAACCAAGCTCCCTTCAGGCATCCCAAAGTTTGAAGGTCTTGCTGGAGAGGATCCTACCAACCATGTTCGTTCTTTCCACATGTGGTGTTCATCTAAATCCATCACTGATGACTACATCCATCTTCGGTTGTTACAACATACACTTACTAGAGAAGCTTCCAAGTGGTATGTCAACCAGGCCTCCGCCTCTCATACTACTTTTGCGACTTGCCCGAGATTTTCTGTCTTACTTCTAGCTTCACCTTCACTATGACACCGATACTGAAATCTTGGGATCTTTCTGTCAATTGTCTATGACCTGCCTATCTGATCATGTCCAAGAATGGCAGAGAAGAAAGAACCTATGTGGAGCCCCTACCTTCGAAGACCATCTCTACATGGACTGGTTTCTCAGATCCCTTTTTTCTGCTATTGGAAAATATGTCACATATCAATTCTCTTAGAGCAAGGAAGCTGCCCTCCATATTGCATTGAAATATGACCTGATCTATGCATAGTCTGCTTATGTTTATATTGTCTTACCTGATATCCCTAGACTTGGTGGTGCCAACGCACCAGGGGCATCCCATGCCACCAATGGTATCGTTGGAGCGCTTTCTCATCCATACACTCATCCTCCCATGGGTTATGGTTTCCCTCAGGGAGGGGCCAGCTCCTCCAGCACTTTTCCCCCTCCCAGTAGCATGTATCCAGGATACAACATTCCTCCTCCTTTTTCCCAACCTATTTACCCCAATGTTTCCTCACCTTCTTATTATATTTATCTGCAGCCTGGTGCTCTATCTCCTCCAACATTAGCACCTTAGCCTCCCTTGCCTTCTGAACCCCCACAACAGCAGCCACCACCCCCTAGGGTCAGGTGTATGCACAACAGGGTGATAATAATCCTCCTACTTCCAAAAAAAAGAGGAAAGGCAACCAAAACCAATCTGCCCCAGGTAATCCAGGAAACAATCCCCAAGGGAATGGACCTAACACTACAACCCAGTAAGGGGGTACTTCACCCATGCAGGAAAAGCCTGTTCACATGAAAAAACCTTGTTCTTGTTGTGGTGTCTATGGTCACTACACCCATGATTGTCCTCTTTTACCTCAGATGCATCAGATGTGTGAAGCTCAAGCAGCATCCCAAGGACAACAAACCTCCCCTTTGGTTCCTCCCAATGATCCCCCTATCCAACCAGTTTTGTTTACCAATCATTTCCCCCAACAAGGATTTGTGGTTAGCCAACCCCCTGAAATTCAGGCGACCACTAAAACTCCTCCATCTGGTACCTCTGATTACCAGATTCTCATGATAAACACTAAACAAACCATTATCCTTGACCTCAACCTTCAGACTCGGTCCCATTAGTACAACAAGCCCCTCGCTACGTCTACCCCCGAGCCCCCTTCTTCACGTTCCACAAAGCCTCTTTCGACACCCAATGGTATTTTACTGATCCCTCAGCCTAAGGCAAAGGTTCATACCAAGATCCCCAAGGGACCATTACGCCAAAATGTTTCTTCTGTTAAAGTTTCCCATTCATATAGTATAGTAGATGACTTGGCAACATCCCCTGCTACCATGTCAATTCTGGAAGTCCTCCAATCATGCCCTTCACAACAAAAAGCTCTAATAACTTCCATGGGTTCAGTGGATCCTTCAGATGATCGTTTGATCATCTTTGATGTTGACTGGTCAAAACATCCCCCCCTTCTAGCCTTTGTCATCTTCCACATCCCTGTCAAGATCCGGAATGCCAACATCTCCCATTGTATCATTGACAAGGGGGAATCCACCTGTGTGATGTCCACTTCAGTTTGGAAGAAACTTTAGATCTCCTAAGTTAGCCCCTTCCACTATCACCCTCCGAGCATGGGATGGCCACTCTTCCCACCCCCTTGGCATGTTCCGCAATTTTCCTATTACTCTTGCGCGAAATACTATTTGTGTCGATGTAGAAGCCATTGATGCCCCCTTAGACTAAAAAATTCTATTGGGTCGTAGCTACACTTATGCGATGTCTTATTTCCCATCTGTGGTCCACCGTAAGATGTGCTTTCCTCACAATGGAAATATTGTCACCATTGACCAGTTGACATATTACGAATGGAAGTCTCAGACCCCCCCTAAGTCCATCATCTCTTCAGTGGCCAATAAATAAATAGTCAAACCTCCGACCAGTGTCTCACCTAGAGTCTACAAAGAATCCTCTTTTCTTGGTTCATTCCTTGTTCTTCCTCCTCCTATCTCTAATCCTAGCTCGTCGAATGTTTGCATGATGCAATCATCTCGGTTTGACCTCAAAAGGACTGGTTCAACTAGTCAGCAGCCCCGCCCTTTGTAACCTGTTCCTATCACCTCGACTCAGCCTTCAAGACCCCCTCCTCAAGGCCTCTCATCTGCAGCTGGTATCCATGAGCCTATCTACCCTCCTGGAATGGTTCCTCCTGGCCTTAACCATCTCAGAGTTGTCCCGCCTAGCCATTACCCCTCCGGTCAGATACCATTTCTAGCTCCCCCTCCTGGAGTATTTTTGGTACCTGTTATGGCTACCTTATCTCTTCCTAACATGACCCTAGGGATCCCAGTCTGGTACATTGATCCCCCAGCCACTATCCTGCCTGGTCAGCCCAAACCTTATACTACTTTGACCTTAGTCCAACTAGTTTCCATGACCCCTCCCTTTGCTTCTATGCCTCAGCCACCTCAACAAGAAACTACTCCTGTTGCGAATGCTCCAAGTGAAGGGGGGCGGGAACTTTCAATAAGGAACCTAAGGAAAAGGCTACTAAGACAACCCCTACTCCTCCTTAGCTGCCAAAGCGTACAACCAGTGTGCTTTATGTGATTTTTTCATTCATGCTACCCATACTAGTCCTAAATTTCCTCAACTCAAATCCATGGTCAATGAAGCATTTCAGGAGTCTGGTATCCCAGAGGTCTATGTCACTATAACCGATTCAGTCATGAAACTCAAGTCTTTGTGCACAAATCATCCTTGTGCTTTGTGTGATTTCCATGGCCACTATACCCACCTTTGTCCCCGCCTCAATGACTACCATGCCTCTTTAGAAGCGGTCTGCCAATTCGAGGCCAAGTGCAATGAGTCCACCTCTCCCTTGTTTGCGAGTTTTGCTTCAGTAGAACCAGAAGTCTTTGCCTACTCCCATTGACATTCCCCTTCTTGATGTCAAGATGAAAAAGCCTTCGACCACCATTTTATACCTATCATCATATATGAGATCCATGGTGGAAGACCCCTCTGGGACCTCCCCTTCTGTTTCACCTGACCTCCCTTCAGCGATCACCCTAGACTCAACATCGGTAGATCCCTTATCTGCTTACTCTTCCGTCACCCCCCGTGACGATGCACATGTGAAGCTTTCATCTCATGATGATGATTTAGGTAGCTCTACTCCGTCATGTGGTCTCCCTTCCACTAGTCACCGCATCTTCCATTCTGATGAAGACATTATGGAAGTGATGATTTCCCCTGACATTCTGTGGGATTATATGCACCATCATGCGTACTTCCTTCCGCAGTAGTCCCATGACCAGTATGTTGTCGAAACAAAATACTCCATTCCTGATAACGTCGATTGGTTTATAAATCCCATCCCTGTACTCATTGCTTTTGAATAAGAAAATATGGCCAAAATCTCTCCTACTATTAAAATTAACATTTCTGACAAACCAGGGGTAGAATAAAAAATTATTTTGGGTGCCCAATGCACCCTGGAAGAAATTGAGGCTTACATCAAGTTATTCAAGGAATTCCACGATGTTTTTTCCAGGTCCTATTCATAAATTCCTAGACTTTATCTTGCCATTGTCAAACACCATATCGATACATGGCCTGATGCCAATCCTGTCCGTCAAAAGTTGAGACCCATTAATCCTTCCAGACGAGAGGCTATCAAAGCCGAAATCGATAAGCTCAAGTAGGCTGGTTTTATCTATCCCATTGAATACATCACTTGGGTGTCCAATTCGGTTCCCATTCTCAAGAAGAAAGGCACCATCTATGTACAAACTGACTTTCGCGACCTGAAAAAAATATTGTCCCAAAGACAACTTGCAGACACCATTCATTGACCAAATCATTGATGAGTGTGTGGGGCATGAGGTTCTATCCTTCATGGATGGTTTCTCCGGATACAAACAGATTGTTATCCATCATGCTCATCAGCTTAAGACTGCGTTCATTAGTCCATGGGGAACCTTCACTTATAGGGTCATGGCCTTTGGCCTTAAGAATGCTGGACCCACTTTTCAGCGGGCCATGTCATACTGTTTTCATGACCTGTCTCATATTATCCTTCCTTATTTAGACGACATCACTGTGCATTCTAAATGTTATCAAAAAATTTCACTTGATTGGTTGTTGATCAGAAAACTCTATGTAACTATTTCAAACCAGCTTTTGAATGAATCTTAGCCTCTTCAGCCTAAGAGGTATCTCTCAAAGGGGTTTATGATATTTGATAATAATAGTACTAGATGGCTAACTCTATTTGAAAAGTAATTTGTTTTTTAAGATTGTAGGCTGAAAGACTGCAAGCTTGCTACCATTGGGATTATGGAGTCAAAAAATTATTAGATTTAGTGGCAAGGCTTCTTGACATGGAAGCTGAGGTAGATAGGGGTCTTTAACAAAGGAAATTTACTCATAAAACATAGGAAAGCTCGGTCATCTCATTACTAAAGGAAGTTAGAGCATAGAGTTATGAATTCTGTGTAATAGCAATGAAATCTACTGCAAGTAGTAAAACATAAGATGTAGATCAATAAAAAATTAAAAATCCCATGAGAATATCAAGTCTGTCAAGAAGAAATCACTCTCTATTACTGATATGAGTCAAAATACATAAAACAGTGCTTTGGTGTAAAAATCTCCAACACTTTACTACTTCGATGATTTTACTTTAAATAGACATTCTTACAGTAGGGATGTTCTGCCTCTTGGCTATATTCATCAAATTCTTCATATGGCACCTCATATAATAGAAAAACATGTCTTTTAACAAGAAAATGACAGCTACACCCTAAAGATGACATTTCCTAATAGGACTCAAACTTCTATTTATTACATATTCTACCTTATCTTTGTGAAATAGTTACATATCAGTTACAAATAAGCATCACATGCTCGAAAAGGCTATGAAATAGTTCATCATCAATTTACACATTAAAAACCCTCCTAAACATATGGAACAAAACCCTAATTTTTAGGAATGCAAGACATTTATCTTCAACGAGAGCTTTAGCCGATGAGATGTCTCTACAAAACTTTCTTCAAGTCATAAATGTTTGTTGTTAAGGTCCCTTGACCTATTGGGGGAGTCCAAATTTCAAAAAAATATCATTAGGATGCTTCAAATCCTTCAAAGTAGCTCACTATGAAAACAGGATAGTTTCGTAGCGAGCTTTTGTAGCGTTGAATTTGAAGCTTCTACACCCAAAATTTGTGTTCCTTTGCTGTTCCATGGTGTCCACCAAGACATGACACCTCACCACCATTAAAATCCCTCCTTGAAAACTGAAAAAAGTGATTTTGGAAGAAAATAGGTTGCAATGGAAATTTTCATAGCATTTTCCTGGCTTTAAGCCTAGGAAACACTACGAAACTGTGAAAAACTGCATAATTTCCAGATTTCAACACTGTCTCAAAAAGGTGACCTCCAGCTGTAAAAATTTGGTCTTCAGCATGCCATGAACCTTCTAAAACATAATCAATCTCAACTTAAGACCCCTGTGGTGTTTCCTCTTCATTAATGATCAATTGAGCCATGGGCTCCTCAACCACAATCATCTTTAAGCCTTTCTTCTCCAGCTCTTCATGAATCAGTTCCAGTTGTTCTTATAGTTATTTTACTTGGTATTTTAGTGTATTGTTCCTAGATTGTAAGTGTAGGTTCATTTTTCTGATAATTTTCACCTCTCCTCTCAATGGCTTTGTCCATTTGATCAGTTTTTCCGTGCTGTCCAAGGTCTTCGAGATAGTTGTGACTTGATCCTCCCAAATTTCTTTCATTTTCTCAATTTTTACCTTCTGAAACTTGTGCTTCCTTGCCTCTTTCTTTAGGACTGATATTTCATCACTTTCCAGCTTCAATTGCTCCTTAAGGACTTCAATCTTTGTTTTTTCAATGATTTTCTCTTTGCCCTTCTTTTGCTTGATGACCAAATCTTCTTTTGCAAGTGATTAGAGTTCAATGATGCTTGGTGGTGGCTGGACAGTTTCAGTGACCTTACGAGCTTATTTACTTCTTTCCAAGACCTTTCTAGCATGTCTTGTCATTGGTTTCCTAGATTGAAACATGAATCCTGCATCTTCAGCTGCAAAATCTAAATTTTTGGTTGTTTTGGATTTCTTGATCTTCTTTCGTCCTTCATCCATATCTTCAGCTTGTACTATGGGAGTTTCTTCAATATCAATAGCATGCATAATGTCTTCTAAGTTACCCTTAGCCATTTTTTGGATTCTTTTAACCCTCTTGCTGCCATGTTTTCTTACTGTTGGCTTTTTTTTTGCAGGTGTAACGGTAGGTGTATCAACTTTCTACAATGGCTCTATGTCCATGATCATTGGCTCACTTTTCTCTGCCACTGAAGGTGATGATATATCTCTAGGTTTAGGATTTCTTTTAGGAGTGATGGCGTCTACTTCAAAACCATTGACAAAAAAAATTGATGACTAGTCTCTGCCTAATCTCTTTAACTCTTCTAATACCAGCAACTTGATTAAACCATGATGAAAGAGTGAGGTTTCATTTCCTTCATATTTATCTTGAACTTTGTCTGAAATTTTAGCTAAGCTTCTGTATAAGTAAAAAGGTAAATCATGAGACCTCTTAACAAAAAAATGTAGCAGAAGCCTGAAGTGGTATGAATAAACCATATGATACCTCCCTTCACAGGTGAAGTACTTCTGAACGATTAGCATCAACTTTGAGAAATTATCTTTCATGTAGCTCCCTGGGATGGAATTTGTGAGATCAATCTCACTATGCTTTGGCTTGAGAAATTCCTTAAATTCCTGCATAGTGAAATTGAAGCCTTTGAACCATTGTTCTCCTCCTCTAGGGATTCTTGTTGCTGCTACAATGGTCTCTAGTGTTACAGTGAGGTTCAAAATTCCCACCTTTGAAGTTTTCCCATTGAAACTGATGGAAAACTCCTTAGAAACCTTCACATGGCACCCTTGCAATCTTTGGAAAATCTACAAACAACCTGCTCTTCTGAAAACTTCTAAGGCAATTGGGTCTTCATTCAAAACATTCATGTATGATGGCTCATATCTGAGGCAGTGGCCTCCTTTATTGGTCTTCCTCTTTGCAGCCATGGTCCTTTTATACCTTCTCTACCTTTCTTGATCAATGACACCTGCAACTTTCAAAAATGCCATCAACTAGCTTGGCTTGGTGAAACAGCTCTCTAGGACTCAGTAGCATGCAAAGATGAAGCAAAGAATGACAAATGACTCAATTGGGTAATGTTTTAAAGTTTCGATGACAACCCATGGCTTAATCATGAATCATACATGCTAAAAACAATAATAATGACCTCATCCATGACCATTGTACCTTGATTTAACCCTAAATGACTCAAATGACATCCACCCTAACAATTCTAATCATTGACTGACACCTAGCACCGAGTTTGAAAAGACAAATAGAAAAATCCCTTTTTGTAGCGTAGTTAGTGTCTTTCCTAGTAGTTTCGTAGTGAAAACTGCCTTTTTACTGTGTAATTTGCTACAAAAATAAGAAATATTGGCTAAAGTGACCTTTTCGAATTCAAAATCTTGGGAAATGGAATATTTCAGTAGATAATGACTGATGGGACATGATAAGACTTGAATGGGGGTGGGTTTAAACCTTAGGATAGGCTAATATTAAAAAATTTAAATTTTCCTAATGAACTCTATGACCATACCTTTTACAAATGAACTTCTAAGACTATGTCAAATTATTTTTCACTTTTTCTGAGTGATAACACTAAACATTGGGTGCAACACCTTCATGATTTGCGTATCGTCTTCCTTCAATGTCGCAAGTATAATATCTGCCTCAACCAACTAAAGTGTGTCTTTGTGTTCCTGCCAACCGTCCTTTAGGCTTCATTATGTCCAAAGATGGTATAACACTTGACCCCTTGAAAGTTCAAGCCATCCTTGAGCTTCCTATTCCTTTCACCTTACACCAGTTACAAAGCCTCTAAGGCAAAGCTAATTTCCTTCATCGTTTCGTACCTGACTATGCCACCACCGCAAATGGGTTCCTTGGACTCCTCAGATCTAACATTACATTCGTTTGGTATGACTATGATCAAGAATATTTTGATGGCCTAGAACATGCTCTCACCTCCTATCCCTTGATTTGTCCCCCTTACTTTGATAGGGATTTCATCTTGTACATCTTAGCCTCCACCCATTCGGCCGCTAGGATTCTTATTCAAGAATATGACAATGGAATTGAGCATGTTATCTATTATTTCAGTAAGAACCTAGTAGGCCCCCTCGTGTCCTACTCACATGAAGAGAAATTAGCATTGGTTGTCGTGTTCTCGGTCCAAAACTTTGTCATTGTATCCTCATGCATTCCACCAAGGTTGTGACTAATTCCAACCCTATGGCCTTCCTATTGAGCTATCAGATCATCAAT
This sequence comes from Pinus albicaulis, assembly GCA_034641835.2. Taxonomy (NCBI): domain Eukaryota; kingdom Viridiplantae; phylum Streptophyta; class Pinopsida; order Pinales; family Pinaceae; genus Pinus; species Pinus albicaulis. The sequence continues at coordinate 484,664,537 of CM076572.1, forward strand.
GGGAAGTATGCCCATTGCATCATTATCCTCCAGGAATTCAATCTTGAATTTTTCACACCAAAGAGTAAGAAAGGTTTAGTGCTCGCTGAACTCATTTCTGAATTACCTACCAGTATGCAGGATCCTCCAATTAATGATGGTTTTGTTGGAAATGTTGTCATTGATGGCAAAGGAGATGGAAAATAAGGAGCACTTGAAACAACAACAAGGAAAAGAGAGCATGAGACATGAATCAGAGGCAGTTTTAGAAGGGTCAGTTGATTGGAGATCTGGAGAGGCAGCAGAGGAGCTTCAGTAGCAAAGAGCAGCATTAGTCAATGAACAGAGGTATTTGATTTGAGAAACTAGTTCTGATATTCGGAAATGCATAATATGAGCTTGCACATGAAAGGTAGAGTTCATATATATATAAGTGAGACAGAACCCTGAACCAAAAGGGAGCGGGACCCTGTACTAAGCAGAACTCGGAAGACGGAACCCGGTAGCAGAACGCGAAAGAACTACGTTAATTTGAACAGAACGGGCAGAACCTGAGTGCAACGAAGTATTTTGTGTTGAACTATATGACAAAACCTGGAGTAGAGGGGCAGAACCACGAAGGAGGAACAGTGGATGCGGTTTAGAGTGAACCAGTGGTTTTGATTGCACCACCTTTACACGGTGAGTGGTATTTATGAAATCGGAGAAATTCCATAGGATGGGCGACATGCGTCCCTGAACAAATCTGCAAAACCATTCTCATTGCACGCGATCGCGCGTTATCATCCATGCATCTTTGCCAAGTGATATCTGTCAGATCAGTGTTGGCTGTGCGATATGTTATTAACCATCGATTGAAGAAATGCATGAACAAGTGGGCTCCATGGAATATGTATGTATTATAATATGCATCGCGATTAATATGAAGGTTTAATATGGTGGATTAACGCAGATACTTATGTGCGATGGGGTTTCATTTATTCAATTTATTATAAAGCGGGTTATCACACTCTACGCAGTGGTCACTATATAATACATTTTATTATAAAGGTTGAAGGTTGACCCGAATTCTTATTGCATATAAATGAAATACAGTCTGATGTTATAAAGGTTATAAAACTTTTGATTGGGGAGCAGATGTTTGTTTTATTAATAAGTCAAAGCGTTTCTTGTAAATACGGAACCAAAGGTTATATTGTTGATGGTTCATGATAAAGGTGGTGAGTACTGATATATTCAGGTTGTTAAAAAGGTTTTTATAAAAACGTCGAGAGTTTTTTTTGTTTGATTAAAAGGTAGTTGTACATACAGCAGTTATATAACTGTAATGAATAGGGAACTGAATAAAAGAGAAATGAAAAAAGGAGTGGTGTGTGATGAATGTGTATGAAAAAGGAAAAAGAAGAGGAGAGCATGCAGAGATGAAAGTTTGGTGAACAGGAATATGTACAGGAATGAATTGGACAGGTGAATAAGCACAAAAAACGGGAAAATATGCAAAAGACAGTGAAAAAAGTATGTAGGACAGATGCATGACTACTACAGAAAGGACAAAACCAGCAAGCCAAGGGCTGAGTGAAGCTTATATACTGTAACTAAAAATGTAAATTTTTTTTTTTATATTGTTTGTGATGCAAAGGCAAGTATCCAAAGGAAAATCCCACTGAAATGTTAAATTGATACCTATAGTTATATTTTCTAAATGAGCGGATAAAAGAGTTGAGGAGGCAGAAGGCAAAGAGACATTGTTGTCTTTTCAATTCCCTGTAGAATACAAATAGCCATGAAGCTAGTTTGTATAAAATAGGATAATATCCAAGGGGATAAAGTTACAAAAAAAAGAGAATTAGAGAAGAAGAGAGTGTGCAACAGAATTGAAAAGAGTTGAAGAAAATAAGAAAGCTGCAAGAGGTGAGAGAGAGAGTAAATATAGAGAATGCAAAGTATAGAAGATTGAGGTAGAGAAGACAAAGAAAAGAAGAGCAGAAAGAGATGCTGCAGAACAGAGCTGATATCTGAGGTAAATCAACAAACATTCCAGTTGATAAATGGAGGAAGTTGGAGCTTCCCTATCAAGTTGAAGCTTGATAGCTGTCAGTTGTAGCTGATTGAGGTTGGAGCCTCCTGTAGGTTGGTGCCTACAGAAAATTGAAGGGAGTTGGAGCTTCCTTGCAAGTTGTAGCTTGTAGAATTGAGGTAGGTGCCTCCTGTAGGTTGGTGCCTACAGAAAATCAGTGGTGAGAGGGAGTTGGAGCTTGCCTTTGTGTCACAACAATAATAAAATGTGGTTTTCTCCCTTTATGGGTTTCCACTTATATCTGGTGTCTCTGTGCATGATGTATATGTGTTGATGTGGTTTATCTAATCTGATTAATACTTGTTGCTCACATATTAAGAATGTTGTTACATTAAAAAATATGTTTGATACTTTTTGTTCACTAATAAATATTTCTCACATATTAAGTTGATCATGAAGTGAAGGTGTAAATAAGTTTTAAGAGAAAAAATTTAAAAGTCCATGTATGTGTTAAACTGATTCACCCCCCCCCTCTCAGTTTAACTAAGAATTCAACAAGTTTTCCCCATGAACATTTGTTTTCAATTACTTCAAATGATCCTTGGTATGGTGACATCCTCATTTATTTGCGAACCCAAAAGTTCGCCCTCCATATTGATCGTGATGCTCAACGACGTATCTGTCACCAGGCACCCCACTACCTTCTCATCGGTGAAGACATTTAACATCGCAGTGTAGATATTTTCATTCATCGTTGGCTCATGCACGCTGAAGTTGAGAAATTCCTTAATGCCTACCAAGCGACGCTTGTGGTGGCCACCTCTCTGGTCTCGCTACTACCCAGAAAATCATGCGCACTAGATAATTTTGGCCTTCTCTCTTTGGTGATTGCATTTAAGCAGTCAAACACTGTTCCAATTGCCAACATTTTTCCCCAAAGGCGCGAGCTCCTCCGGCTCCCCTCCATCCTGTCATCTCAGCTGGTCCCTTTTGTAATTCATCCATAGACTTTATGGAGTGTCAACCTCCATCTGCTGGTAACCACAAGTATATCATTGTGGTGGTTGACTATTTCACAAAATGGGTTGAGGCCATGCCAACATTCAACAACACGGAAACTACCGCAACCCTCTTTTTTAACCATTTTATCGCTCAATTCAGATTTATGAAACAATTGGTCTCTGACCATGGCCGACATTTAAAAGATGATATATGGCATGAGCTATCCTCTCTGTTGGTCTTTGAGCACCAATATTCATCCTCTTATTACCCCCAAGGTATGGCCAAGTTGAAGTGATCGATAAAATCCTTAAAACCATGCTTCAACGGACAGTGAATAAGCACAAAAAAAATGGGAACCTTATGCTCTTCCCTGCTTTGTGGGCCTATACAACTTCTATTAAAACTGCCACCAAGTTTACTCCTTTCCACCTTGTTTTTGGCGAGGAGGCAGTCCTACCGATCGAGTGTGAAATCCCTTCCCTTCATCTATCCGTTGAACTTCTCCCTAACACCCAAAATTTAGAACAACGACTTATCATGCTTGAGCGTGCTTCTAAAGGCCATCGTGTTGCATTGCAAACCACCGAAGTGGCTAAGAAGCACACTAAATCTCAAAATGACCGAAAATTCCACCCTCATACTTTTCATGAAGGTGAGCTTGTCTAGTGTATGACCATGCTCATGATGTCCTTGGTCATGGGAATTTTGACTCATTATGGCTAGGCCCTTACATCATCAATAAGAATTTGGGTAAAGGGGCATACCTCCTAGAGGATTTCGAAGGCCACCCTCTTCCTAATCCTCGTAATGCACTATATCTTAAGAAATATTACCCTTAGCATTCCCCCCCCTGAAATGCACATTTTATTTCTTTTAGGTAGCCATATTTTGATTTTTGTGATTTGATACATCACCCGAACACATTTTTTTCCAAGGAGGGTCACTTCACCACTCCTCAAAATCGAATTTCTTCACTTGCAACACTTTTACTTGGGGAACCACTTTCCCTTCATACTTGTCCATGGTCGTGTCGATTTTTGTCGTGAGTAACCATATTGTATTCATTTTTTTATGGTCTCCACTAGACCTGTTCAGTGTCATAGCATCATCAATTCACCCTTGTTATAGAATCTGAGTTGAGTCATCATTGCATCCATGGAGTCTATTCCGATTTCCTTTATATCCCACTATAGTCATCCATCCTTCATTACTTTGTTCCTATCTTGTGTCGCCCATTTTAGCCTTCAGTCATACTATCCCCTATCCCCTCCGGTGTTGAGGCAGTATCTGCTAGGTCATCCATGCCCTTCATTCTCTAAAAAAGGAAGTCGTCAGCTCGCTACTCAGTACCCCCCATTCCTTCATTATCCCTGGTGTTAGTTTATCAATATCTCTACTATTTTCTCTTTCGCCTTAGTTGATGATCCCTTATTGCCTCACCTATGGTAGACCTCCTTCTTTCGACATCATCTTATTCATTCTAGAAGATGGGCCTAGAGGGTAGTGTACCTTTGTTGCATCTTCCCCTCTTGTTAGGTACCTTGGATCAGGCAAAGGGACTCTTATTTCCCTTTGAATTGATTGTTTCTTAGCTCCAGCTTCTTATGGCATGATCAAGATCTGTATGATTGATGGTTCAGTGATGCAGCAAATTGTATCAGTGATTCTTGGGTGTGTATGAGATGTTTCAGACCTCATGAGGGGGTGGCCCTTAAGGTATCCCCCTCACATGCCCAGATGACCTCTTTACTACAACCTTAGATGCAGCTCCATATATTTTATGGTTATGGCCTCAACCACTCGCAGCACCTCTTTAGTTTGCATGTATCATTTAGATTTTCAGAGCCCTTTCCTGTTTTACAAGGCCTCTTTGGCATGGAAAATTTTAGGGGCTAATATTCACAGGTGGGCTAATTTTCCATGTTTTTTCCAAAAAAAAGATTCACCAATTTCCATTTTTTTATAGAAATGATTTGCCCAAATTTTACAATATAAAATCATTTTAACTTAAAAATCACCAACATTATATACAGAGTATATATAAAATCATTATAGATTTGAATAATTTTACAAATATATTAATAAACATTTTATAGTTCTCATATTAAGGGCTAGTGAGATTTGCCAATGTTTTAAACTTCCAAATAACTTCCCAACCTTAAAATTTTCTCTGCTCTTTGGTTTTACTTATATCTCATGTACTTAGATATTATTGTATAATTTCTGGTTGTTTTCTTAGGCGTAGTATGTATTTGGGATCCATTATCATGTTTTTATTTGGCCTATGTTTATGCCAACACGTACTATATAGTTCATTCCCTTGTTTACAGGACGCATTATTCTTTGTACTTTGTTATCTCGGCAGGCATAGGTATGCCTCCCTCGCCTCATGTAGAATAGGTAATCACTCATAAAAGAGAATTTTCACACCTATAAGTCTCATCTCCTCAGGGTCTTTTCCTCTCGTACTTTAGTCTACCTTATATTTCTCTCTCTCAAACTCCCCCTTCAATGTCTAGTGATTGAGTTCTTACAATGTACTTCGATCATACGATTAGCTCCTAAAATCCGTTACACTAATTTTTGGTCATCTAACCTGTTACTATTAGATGGACCAAAGTACACCATGTAAGACCAATTTTACCCTAGTAAAATTGCTTTCACTATGAAAAATAACTTAGTAATCTATAATTTATTAAGTTGTTTATGGTCTACACAGGAAACCCCATGAGGAATAATTGAATAAATCCTTATTTGTTTAATTTTCCTCAAGGGATAATTAATTAAACAATAGTTTAATTAATATTCCTGGTCATATTTAACCAAAAACAAGAAAATTAATTAGATAAATCACTAATTATCTTATTATTTTCTAGGAATAATTATTTAAAACATTATTTAAATAATTTCCTTGTTAAATTTTACTAAATCATTTATAAATAATTGAATAAATCATTATTTATTTAATTATTACTCAACCACATTCTTAAAATAATAAATAAATCATTTATTTATTTATTATTTACAAATAAATGGATTTGACCAAATTAAAATTCCTTTTCCCTCCAACAAAAACAATAAAATATTCCATAAAATTTGGATCTAGATTTGATTAATAATATTTTAATTATGCACCAATATCTAGACTAACTCAATATTTTGTTAAATATAGAAGGGTTTTTCCATTCATTCACTACCTTTTGTTGCCTAAAGATCACTCTGGATCTATACTTTTGGTTTGAATTTGGTCCTCCATCATTGTCATATTTTTCTACCTTTTTGCTTGTGAACTCCCCTTGAGTTCCATTTTTGTTTGGGTTTTCTACACCATTAAGAGAGAGAGATCTTAGATCTGAAGTGCTGAGGACATACAAGAACCCATCCCATTGAGGGGGACTGGTAACATCTTTCTATGTTCCCTTCCCAGGTGACATAAATACAAAAATTATTTAAAAAAAAAAACATTCTTGTCTTGTTCATTGGATGCATGGAGAAACTCTTGCTTTTATTTGCTATTTAATGTCTTAAACTTCATAGATATGGATTTATGTAGTATTTATTCTAATCACTAACTGCATATCTAAGGAAATTTATGTTAGGGTTGTTTTTTATGCACAACTAAAGTGATCCTCTTTCATACACTTGTGATTAGAATTCACACTAACACCTGGTTTTGGGATCCAGGGAAAAATATTTATGTATATGTGTTTCATGTTTATGTTCTAGCCATGGTTTATTTTCCATTTTTAAGAATTTTTTTTCAATTAATTTATGCATATGGTTAAAACCTACATTTTGTATCAAAGTTGTTTCAGCTTCATGGGGACACCTTTGTTGTTGAGGGGTTTTGCTCGAGGCCATGGTAGAACCTGTTCAGTGGGAGATTTGTGGGATCGATTCTTGTGGTGAAAGAATATGGCGAGAAGTGGAAAGATAGAAATAGAGAAATTTAATGGTCAAAGTTTTGAGATGTGGAAGCTCAAGATGGAGGATATGCTGGTGGATAAAGACCAATGGATCACAGTAGATCCAGGTACTAAACCAATGACAATGTCAGATGAAGATTGGGCGAAGTTGGATTGGAAATCAAACAACACAATATGGTTTTGTATCTCAGAGTCAGTATTGTTGAATGTATCTGGGGAAGCTAAGAAGAAGGCTTTGTGGGACAATTTAGGGACTTTGTTTCAATATAAGTCTTTGGTGAACAAACTGTTCCTACGGAAAAATTTGTATAATCTAAGGATGAAGGATGGAGACTCAGTGACAGAGAATATGAACGCCTTTAATACTATGGTAAGCTAGTTGTTATTTATTGATATTAAATTTTAGATGAAGATAAGTGCATCAGTTTGTTGTGTTCTCTAGAAAATTTGTGGGATAGTTTGGTTGTTTCAATACGTAGCAATACAACTACCTTGAAGTTTAATGAAATTTTCTCATCCTTGTTGTAGGAGGAAATGGGACAAAAAAATATGAAGGGTCATAATGGAGATGCATTATCTATAGGAGGAAGATCCCATAATATAAACAAAAATAATTCCTTGAGTGGGAGATATAAATCTAGAGGGAGATCAAAATCTCCAGGAAAACCTGTAAAGGTGTGTTGGAAATGAGGAAAGGAAGGGCATTTAAAAAAGGAATGTAGATCTAAAGAACCTGTGAAAGGAAAGGGATCTGATGATGCTCCTTATATAGAGGAAAAAACCACCTCAGATGAAGATGGGGATGTGTACTTGGCTTCTTCTTCAAGTACACATGTAGATCATGATGCATGCCATGATTGACTCATGTGAATCCTTTCACTTCACTCCCCATAGGGAGCGGGTCTGCAAGTACGAGAAATATGATGGTGGTGATGTCTTCATAGGGGATGATAGGAAGGAAAAAATCATTAGACGTAGAAAATTCAAGCTGAAGTTGCAAGGTGGAAGGATTAGAACACTTCCTAGTGTTATTCATATGTTGAAAATGAAAACAAGAAATATTGAAAATGGCACCCATGAGGCTTCTGATTTAATTTTTCCCTTAATTAAATTATAAGTAAATTGAAATTCCACATCACATGAAAACTTGTACAAGTTAACTGAGTCAGGAAGACTTAGTTAGTTTGGTTAATTTGAGTTTAGGATCAAACTAGAGGCATGTAGGGTGTCTTAATTTTTAGGATCCCTAGTTGAGTTTATTTAGAGTTGTAATTAGTTAACTCAAGTATTTGAGTTAAAATCAGTTTAACTAGTTCTAACTGATGAATGAGCTAGTGATAGGTCCAGTGAATTAAATATGACTCAATTCACAAGCAGTGATCAATCAGTTAACTGATAATTCGCTATATATAGTTTTTGCATGTTAGTTCTAAGGAAGGCCCAATTGAGATTGGGGTTAAAGGGAAGATAACTATCAGTTGTATAATTAGAAAATTGTAGAGGTCATGCATGAGGTCATCAGGAAGCCTTAGATGTATTGCACAATATTTAATTGAGATTTTCCTAATTAATAGGGGCTCAATTAGCCCAAGAATGTGTAAGCAAGGCTGATAAGCCAGAGGCAAGCAAGTGGTTAAATATTGGACCAAAATTTCTTAGATCGGTCCCAGGATCAGAGAAGGATCAGAGTGAGATAGTCAATAGAGTGCAGGGGTTTCTCAGGAAAGGAAATAACATTATATTTTTTCATGATATTGAATTTATGTAATACATATAGTAGGGTTTTTAGCTGATGCTTTCCCCAGATACATCTTGTGTTGTGCGATTGATATTTATTTCTCTTACTTGTTTATGTGAATGTGCAATTGAAATTCGTTTCTGAAATTTGTAGAATTGATTCAATATTTTGTTTTAGTACATTAAAAGATCAATTGGATCTATCCGTATTTCCTCAATGGTATCAGACTAGGAATAAATTTAGAAGAGAAAAACCGAATTTTATGTTGAACAAGTGAATCGAATTTATAGATTTATTCTTCAAGACCAGCAGTAGATCAGGATGTATTTCTATGGATTGAGACTCGAATATTCCCTTGAGGGTAGTTCGAATTACATATCATGGAAGGATAGGATGGAGGAAATTTTGGAGCACAACGGACTAAATGAATTCATAGACAGTGATATTCCCAATCCCACGGCAGCATATGATCAAAATATTGATGCATGGAATATGAGTGTAGTAAAGGAGAGAAGGATTCTTGTTGGTGAGGGAAAAAGTCTTGTAGGCAAGACCCAGGTTCAGGGATTGGGGCCAACAAAGGAGTCCGCTGTAATCTAGCACCATGCTGACATTTTCACCCTACTTCGAAGAGCAGAGCGTCTCACCCGAGGCGTGCTGCGACCACATGCAGAAGGGGAACAGATCCGTATTGGCGGATGGATCCGCAACTCGAAGCTAACATAGGATCATTTTTGTACATAAGACCATACATAGAAGATATTTTCAGAACATTATGTAGATACTAAGAAAATAAAATTTTAAAGTACCACAGACATCATGCATACATTTAACTCATACGATAAGACAACAACCTTAAATTATATTAATGACCATTCAGCAGGATCCAGAGTTACATTGCTCGACAGAAAGAGCTTTCCACTTCTATTACAAAAGTCCCACAGGACAGAGAGAGATAGATACTATAGCCATGCTAGATTGATAGAACCACAGGAAATACAAGGATGTCATGGTCAGAATAGAACTCTTTTGCGGCGTCTGCTCTAACCTCTTCGATCCCTCTACATCTGTGCATGACTCTCTTTTCTGTTAGGTGATGGCCTATTTATTCACCCACCAGCACAACTGCTAGTTTCTCTTGTGTTCTTCCTCAGCTGCTTTCGGCTTCTTTCTATTGCACATAAGTTACACTATCTGTTCTTTGCCACATCTTCTCTTCATTTGCACTTATTTGCGCCAACCTCTTCATTCATCTTCTGCTCCTCTGCAACCTCGGTAGCTCCACTGCCTACTGTTGTTGAGCCTGCCACGTGTCGATTCACAACCCAAAATCTGCTCCCTATTCAAAATTCAAAACAAGGGCCCCAACAGGGCCTGACCACAGTCTCTTGACTCGTCCCGAGTCAATCACAAATCACTGTCTCTACCTCCATAGCTCTGCCTGACCCTGTGCCCTGGTCCTACTGCGTACCTTCATTTTGCTACCCAAACAAGGGCCCCAACTCCGAGACCTTACTCAAAGCTGAAGTCTTAAGCTCGTGGAAGGTTACCATAGCCTACTGCCACCCCTGTAATAATGCGTCCATCTCCATCATGATCTTGGTGACAGCTTCCTCCCCGACGTTCGTCGGTACAATGCTAAATACTATGTTGATTTGGGTTTCGGCCTCAGCGGCCAACTGCTGCATCGTCTGGGCGTTGATCTGTAGGGGCTGGCGAAGCTCCCGAATTTCCTGCTTGGCCATCGCTGAATTGGCCTCTGTTTGTTGAATCTGAACCTCTATAGCACCTACCTAGGCATATAGTTGGTCTAGCTTCGAGGGGTTCATGGCATCTTCTATTTATTTGGAACGTTATTGCAGCTGAGCCGAAATGGGATGCATATTCACTGTAAGGGCCATTGAGCATTCTTGTATACCTTTCAAGAGTTCATAGGCATCTCGAGCTGTAGTACGAGATATTCTTGCATCTTGGTTACCTGGCCCTATTTCTCCGAAATTTGTGCTATGTAGACTGCCGCTGGGTCGGGCAGAGCTGGCCATGCTGCCAATGCCACCTTGAGCTCTGTATTTTCCTGGTGGAGGTTGGAATATGCCACCCTAAGGTGGATTTCTCACTGCACCACGTCAAATTATTGCACATCTGCTGGTAGATGATTGTAGGGAGCCATCACTGAAGGCCACACATCCGTGAAAACCCTAGCCACTTCATCCATCTGGTTCTGCAGCTGCCCATGTGCCAGTGTGAGATGTTCACGCTATTTAGTAAGCATGACTATTTGCTACTGTTGTTGCTCACATTTCTATTGTAATTCGGAGTGGAGCCCATCGGCCACCTGTGCTGCTTGCTGTATGAAGTGGAATAGTTGGGGAATTCCCCATGTTTCCATGCTTGTTGCTTCTGACATGCTCTGCTTTGGTAGCCGCGCCTGTAAGGGTTGGACGCTGGCTATTGACTTAGCCGAATGTTCTGTTGGTGACGCCGGTGGGGTTAGATTCTTGGCCTGGCTGCCAGAATTTTCCATGTTGGCGTCAGGCTGTGATTTGGGTGCCACCCCTGTGTCTGGGGGGGTCGTATGAGTGGGCTGTGTCGGGGTCTACACTGAAGGTTGGGCAGCTATATCTCTTGTAACCTGCTCTACCTGAGTGATAAGTTCAGCGAATATGACTTGGGGGCTCGGGTTTTGGCTAACCACGGGTACTTCTGTCGTACTTGATTTAACTTCAGTCCTAAGGTCCCCACTATTCCTTTCTCTACCGATGATGAGGTCGGACACGGTGGCGGATGAAGTGGATGGGACGGAGGTGTGAGATTCCCGAAACAAGGTGAATTATGGCAGTTGGTAATTGGGGGTGGTGGGAGGACAAATTTTTAAAAAGTTAAGTGGGAAAAGAGGGTTATGGGGTGGAAGTGTGCTAGTCACTGGGGTCTCTACGGAGGGTTATTCTATGATTGGAACTCCCTGGCTACTCTGTCTTGGTTGATCCTCGCTAGTGAGGTCAACCACGAAGCTAGAGACTTCCACCCTAGTTTTCTTCGGTTTTGGTGTTGCGCCTGACTTTGCAGCTTTGGGCTTTCGCACCAGCGTTGCAGGCGTTAGGGTCGATGTAGTAAACACAATATTGGGCAGTGGAGTGAAAATAGGGGTCGTGAGGGGGAGTAAGGTGGACTAGGAGGCTTGGAATTCAGGAGACTCATTGGCAATATTTTGAACAGTGTGATTGAGAGTATGTACCTTTTCATTTAGTCGGTCGATGACTGGATTTAGCTGTAGTCCATCACCCTGGCTATAGTTTTCTCTGGTGTCTCCCCTAGTAGTGGCACCACCATCATTCCGCTGAATTCATAGACATGTTCCCCCTCCCGAACCTTCATCTACACTCCTGACCATCCGCAGACTTCAGAGTGGAAGGTGTTCTCATCGTTGTACAGCTTTAGGGTCGTCATTTCGAACGGCATTGCTAGCAGACCTTTCGACCTGAGAAGAGTGTGGTTATGGGTGACCCCGAACCAGACCTGTTCATTGTACTTATCCAATAGGATCCTCGGTATCCGTTGCTGGCTACTAATCACATCTACCATCATGCCATACCAAACTCGAAACCCCTCCTCGTTAGCTTCCTTTGACCCTAGGTTGTTGGACACCCTCCAGGGGTTGTATTTCATCGTGGCTGGCTATCTGGTATCTTAGTCAGTGTCCGCCTGCTAAGGAAGGCCCATTTCCACATGGCAAAGGCCATGATCAGGTACTCGTATATGAACCCAGTCAATCTCCGGTAGTTGTCTTCGCACGCCTCAAACAACTCGTGAAGAATGAATGAGAAACAATTAAGTTTTTCTCCCTGAATACAGTGCTCTGCCATCGAGATGGTGTCTAGAGTGCATTCTCCCTTCGTATAATGCCTCATTTTTTTTCTGGCGATGAGGTAGCATGAAACTTTAACTGGGGCCTGATCAATCAGGTTTATTCTCGCTCCCTTGCCTCCTCGCCGGGTACCATACTTGGTGTACAAATTTTGCTCTCCCTCCTTCCGAGTCCACTTCGAGACTGTCTGGAATGCAGTTGAGACTTCCCGACCTTATTCTGATAATCCTGTTAACTGGTGAATGTCCTTTGCACATATGGGGATCTCCTTCCCCAACCACAATGAACCTTTCTGAATTCGGCTGAGTAAAATATTTGTACACTGCATGGCAACACCCGTAGTGCCAAATACTGGCAAGTCTCTCAGGTTCAACAGTGTGGATTGTCGAAGGCCCCGGAATTCTGGCCGTGTTCGTGATGCCGGATTCCTAGCTGCCATCTAATAGTCCTCCTATACACTTGCCACTTCATGGCCGGGAATTAGAACCAGTCTGTGAGGTCCGAGTATATCAAGGTGGCACTGTCGTATTTCCCAACCAGCGACTCCATCTTTACAATTCTCCCATCTATCTCCGGTTCAACAACTGATGGAATTGTTCTAGCCATCTTCTTTCTACGCTAGTATACCAATATCACTGCTTCGCCTCTGTGTCCTCAGCTTGCTTCCTCCTTTTACCTTCCCCGTTATTCTGCGCTCACAACTTCCCTTGCTCCTTCATATGTTTCTAACTCAGAAATCTCCTGCATTCTCGCACTTTTCTTCATGCAGGCTATGTAATTACCTGGCACGAGTGAGGTTGATGAGACCCCATAACGAATTAATTCTCGCTGGCATCTTCCATGGTGATAATCGTGTGATTAGTCACCTACTAAGGTGTGTTCTGACATCTGCTAACGGTGGTATGGGGAAATGGGCGGACACAACGGCTGAGGTTACTTCTAATTATGGAAAAATGATTACGGTAAGATTACTTCTAATTATGGTAATTTATGTTGCAAATATTGGTGATCCTACGGACTGACATAAGAACTAAATGAAATGATGGGGATTAACACTTGACACGTTTTCTTATCCTACAGGGATGACATGTTGGTCGTGCCCCTCCCCGACCATAATCAGTTGCGTTGCAGTCCCCGCAACCAGGTGGTTATTGACAACCTATGCATGGACAAATGACTCTACCTATGCTCATCTCGGGTGCGAGAGAGTTATTCAACTACGCTACTCTATGGAATTCTCTCGAGTGTGAGAGTTATTAATAGAAAGCAAAAGAAACTTAGTCATGGTAGGGCTTCAGGCATGAGCCATTAACCTAGCCAGGTAAAATAGTACCCTCTAGTTGAGCCAACCAAACTGCTCCGAAATCCTTAATTTCGATGAAGAAGTAGGGTCCCAACCAGTGCATCTGCAGTTTCCCTAGAAACTTCTGAAACTTGCTATCGTATAGGAGAACCTTACCGCCAACCTGGAATTTTTTTCCCTTGATGTGGCAATCATGCCACGCCTTCTGCCTATCTTTCTGAACTTTTTGATGGAACTTGGCAAGGAACCGTGCCTCGTCGAGTTCCTATAATTAGTGCAGGCACTCCTGGAGTGCCTCCTCCTCTGAGAAATTTAGGGAGGTGGTGATCAGAAGGCTCGATATGGTGAACTCAGTGGGAATCATAGCTTCATGGTCATACAACAGCTGAAAAGGTGTTTGATTCGTCAAACGCTTCACCGTTGTTCTGTAGGCCCACAGTACGGCTGGCAACCGTTCATCCCAATCATCCCCTTTGGCATTGCAGATCTTCATCAAGCCCTTTTCGAGGATTTTGTTGAACGCTTCAACAATGCCATTGGCCTGTGGGTGTTACGGGCTGCTTTTGTGATGTTAGATCATGAAGGTGTCCAGCAGCGATTTGATTATTTCATTAATGAAGTGTGTACCTTGATCATTGGTTAAGCTGCTTGGGTAGCCACACCTACTGATGATGTTCTCAAAGATGAACCGAGTTACCGTATCTGCCGTACAGTCCCGTACCACCGCTGCTTCAGCCCATATAGTGAGATAGTTCGTGGTGGTGATAATGTACCCAGCCTTTGAATGCCAGGCTACAGGGGCTATGGGGCCTACGAAGTCAACAACCCACTTTTCGAATGGTTGCAACACATTCACCGGGTGTAGTGGGAGCTCGTCCCTGTGAGAGGGCCTCCCTGTTATCTGACAAACATCGCATTTCTTGAAAAATGATTTACTGTCAGCATGGAACGTTGGCCACCATAGTCTAGCTTGTAGCACTTTCCTGGTGGTGGGTTTCGCCCCCACGTGTCCTCCTGCGATGCTGCTATGGCATTCCCACAGAATGGCTTTGCATTCATGGTCGAGGACACACCTACGTAGAATCTCGTCAAGCCCCAATTTGTACAACTGCCCTGTAATTAGTTGGTAGTCAACGGCGCAGATGACCAGGTGCCGTTTCTGGATCGAGGTATAGTGATGAGGACACTGCCCTGTGGTGAGGTACGTTGCGATGTCAGCCAAATAATCTGGTATGGCTTCTACCCGGAAAATATCAGCATCAAGAAACTAATCATCTAGAGAGCCCTGATTTTCACCCGTCTCCAACCTGGATAAGTGATCGGGCCCAACATTCACCCTCTCGGACTTGAAAATCACTTCAAAGGTGAATTCTTGGAAGAGTAGGAGCCACCGGCATATCCATCCTTCCAGAACTGGCTTGTTGACCAAGTATTTCAAGGTAGAGTGGTCAGTGAAGAATTTGAACTTAACTCCTAAGAGATAGAGGCGGAACTTCTGGAGCGAGTACACCATGGCTAGTGCCTCCCTCTCCATGGTGGTGTAATTTTGCTCTGTGTTAGACAGCTTACGACTGGCGAAGTATACTGGGTGGTCAACTTTCATCTCCCCTAGTTGTGCCAAGACAGCCCCAAGTGCAATACCAGAAGCATCGATGTGCACATGGAACTTCTTATCCCAATCTGGGTGAACCAGAATGGGTGCAGTTGCCAGCTTCTCTTTTAAAGTGTTGAGGGCTAATCTGTAGTTATCCGTCCACTGGAACACCTCTAACTTCCATAGTAACTTCTCCAAGGGAGCAGTTATCTTCACATAGTTCCTAATGAACTGCCTGTAATAACCCGTGTGCCCCAGCAGTGATCTCAACTGCTTCACAGTTTCCGGGGCTTCCATGTGGACGATCACTGCTACCTTGGCGGGCTTGACACAGACCCCTTGCCTGCACACCACATGTCCTAGGAGCTTTCCGAACGGAACCGCAAAGATACATTTCTTTAGGTTCAAGGAAATTTTCAGTTGCCGACACTGATCGAACATTATGCGTAGTAGGGTGGCATGATCCTTCAACAAACTGTAGACTATCCAGTTGTCCATGTAGACTTCAAGGAACTTATGGATATATTCCTGGAAAGAAGCTATGACAATCCTGGAAAACACGGCAGGTGTGTTATTCAACCCAAATGACATCACGTGATATGCAAAAGAACCCCATTCGGTAGTGAATTTCATTTTCTTCTTGTCCTCTTTTGCGATGCGCACCTGATGATATCCTAAGAACCCATCAGTGAAGGAGTATGCCTCATTCCCTGCAACGTTGTCTAGTACATCGTCACTGAAGGGGGTGGGGAATGGGTCATGGATGCAAACGTTGTTCAAACTTCGGTAGTCCACACAGATGCGGATCTCCAACTTGTCCTTCTTATTTTGAATGATGATGGGGCTCACCCACTCTACTTCTTCCACAAGGAAGATTAGACCTGCCTTCAAAATTTTGTCGAACTCTAGTTTGAATTTCTCCTTTATCTGCGGGTTCAACTGGTAAGGTTGATGCTTCACTAGCCTGGCGTCTGGTTTCAGCACAATTCTCATCTCTCTGAGATCCCCTTTGATCCCTTTTAAATCCGCAACCGATGAAGGGAATATGTCTTCGTATTCCTAGAGGATAATGAAAATTTCCTTTGTCATCTCCTCGTCCTAGTAGTCCCCAACTGTAGCCAGCTTAGGTTTTTCCCCCATGTCGATGTTTACTTTTTTTTTTCTTCAGTGGAAGTAGATGGACTCCTTCGGTGGTAGGATATTCTTTTATGTCCCACTCTCCTTTTGTCTCTTCAAAGTATAGGTGCATGAGGTCCTCCAAACTGTCATCATCTGGCTCGCTATCAATCCATTAGCAAGCCAACTTAGGTTTGCCATCAGGATTCAGTACTAATGGCCTCCCTTCTATGCCCGGATCGGGGAAAAATAGTATCCCTTTTATGGCCTGTAATTCTTGGGACACCAGGTCTGTCTTCCCCTCAAATGAAAAGCACTAAAAAAATTTGTTTGCAACCTCCTTCCAAGAACAGGTCCCTCTCTTCCTCTCTTCTTCTAACTACCAGGCATGTGGGATGGTATCCAAGGAGTGGATAAACTGATGTACCCACAGCTCCTCCAGGTACCCTACACTTCGCCACTGCTCCTGACAGGCTTTCAGGTGGTTGCTCGTATCGAAAGTTCCTTGGTACCTTTGCTTGCTTCGAGGTCCTTCGTCTTCCTTGAACCGTGCCCTCAAAGCATCCGCAACACAACTCCACCGCGACAGGGAGTTGCGGTGATTTTTCCACCACCTGGCTGATGTCGACTGTAGTGCCATGTCCAAGAGTGGTATCCTATTTTCCTCTGGTATCTTGTCTTATACCTTTGCAATGAAGGTATTTACTGCCTACATGTTGGACAAGGTGGGGTACTCCCTTATCTCAGCTCCAATCCAATGGATTCTGGAAATGCTGGCACACCTCCTCATACTAGTCTCATACCCACCTTACTGCCAGTCCTCCCAAGCTAGTTCTAACCCCAACTCCGAGCTCTGGACACTTCGCCAACTTACGGAGCCAGTTGCCGTCAGGTTAATATAATCCTCCCGCTTCCCTGCTATCATCTGATAGAGGTTATCCAATATCTGAGCATCCTCCCTACTATCTACTGTTTTTGTATATCTTGGACCTTGATATGGGTTGAGCAGCTGAGTGACTTGAACCTCCCTATCTTCAAACATCATCAGCTCCTTCTTGAGATCAATGATGGCATAGTTTTCAAAAGCCCAATCGATTCCTAGAAATGCAGGGTATGGATCTTTGTCTCCAATAATATCTATGACCTCAAAGTCTGTGTAATTATTTACCCCTGCGATGTCGACCTCGACATCTTCGAGCCTACAGATCGGCACAAATGCAATATTGGTTTTCCATCCTGAGCTGGATTGGAAAATAATTCATTCGTTGCTGCCCTAGAGCTTCCCAAGTCTTCTGAGGTAGAATATTGATGTCAGATCCCAAATCGAGCATGGTGTCTCTGATCTGAAATCCTGCAACCTGCGTGTTTAACCAGAACTCCTTTCCCATTTTTCATTTTTTTTTCTTGAATCGTTGTACATACTGTGGCACTGTTGCTAGGGGATCCCTCGCCCCTGTGTTCCCCTGCAACATATTTCTTCTGCGTTTCTGGCCTGATTAGTTGTTTCAGGGATGCGGGCCTGATCACCCGTATCAGCTCCTTTTCATGAGCATCCTCTCTCGTTTTCTTTCCTCATCACATCACTATGGCGATGTTCTTCATGGCCAGAGTCATTTTCCCTCAAGGTTCTACATTTACCAGATTTGTGCCCCTCTGCCTTGCTCCTTCCTCCCACTTCTTGATAAGTTGAAGGCAGTCCTCTGTCGCATGGGTGTTGATCACACGGCACTGGTAACACCACGGTCTTCTGGGTAGGCAGCATTCACGGGCCACATGACCCTCCTGGTCACAGTTGTAGAATTTTAGCAGACCCCGTCCCCCTGTATGACCTCTGCGCATACCACCTCCTCTGCCTCTGGGAGCCTCATTCACCCTGTAGGAGGGTCGGTCCAATCGGTTCGCCAGCGCGTCTAGAGCTTTGCACTATTCTGTGCTTTGAGTATTCGAAGCACAGAATTCATAGTACACGTTGTTCAGAACATTGGAGTACTTCTGCAAAATCGGACACATCCGAGGTTGATGACCTGCCGTTAGGAAAATTTTGCAATAATCTGTTGCGACTTGGGTTGGTTGATTTGGGAACCTGACATACGGTTATTGCGGCGGATAGACCCCTTGCAAGTTTATCTACGCAACTCCCCCGATAGGTGGAGTTCATTGTATTGCCGCTACTGATGGCCCCACTCCTGGGCTTCGCAACCGAGGACACTCAGTTTCCACGTGTCCTTCTACCAGGCAGTGTGTGCACAAGACATTCAGCCTGGAATCTCTTTAAGTTTTCTGTTAGATTAGCAATCTGATGTTGCAGTCCTAGTAGGGATGGGTCTTGCGGAGCCGCCCCTCACCTATATTCCTAAGGGTAGCCCGCCATCGCCTCTATTTTCATAGCCTGCTCCAATGCATCGTACAATTTGTCGATCTTTTGCTAAGTGAGGGGGGTTCGCGTCAAGGGAAGCAGAGCCTTGATGAACCAATACCTATGATGATTTGGGTCGATCGGGTAGCTGAGTTTTCCGATCGCATATTTGAACCTACGCATTAGCTCCCATGTAGTCTCTCCTTCTCTTTGCTTGATCTCCCATAGTTTGGATAGACCTTGCTAGTTTTTTTGGGGTAGCTTAAACTCTTTGACAAAGTCTCGCTTGACGTCGACGATCGCTGGATTCGGGTGGGCTTCTGACCACTTTATGAACTAGCGCAATGCCCTTTCTCTTAGCATGGTTTGGAATTCTATCAGCTTTCCTGCATCTGGTGTCTATCGAGCCCTCCATATGGCTTCACAGAGGTACCAGTGTTGTTCCACATCGTTGTTACCCCGCCCAAAAAATTCTGGGTACTGGGTGAATGACCCTGCCATATTCACTTACGGAGGTGTAACTAGAATGAACCCTCCGGGTCCTGGTTGCATAATTATACCACTAGTGATGCTACTATTAGCATGCGTTGCTGCTAACAACTGACTGCTACTCAATCGACTAAAATCTTTTGACTTAACGAAAATATCACTTAAAGGTTTATAGAGTAACAGGGGAAGGTAGGGATCCGTGCCATTCGAAATTTGGGAAGTAGGAATACCTGGAGATATGAATGTCATCCTTTCTTGGAATAAATACTGCATCGCGACATACCACTCATCATCGGAACCTTGTTTGGGCCGCACATCTGCATCTCCTTCGTTAGACATCATCTCCCTCTTCCTTCTGGCTAGGCTCCCATGCACTCGCCGCACTCCCACAACGGTCCCTCCCATCTCCTGGGGACCCATCTAGCCTTCCATGTCCACTATCCTCTAAGGCACCTCCTCTTTCTCCTTCTGACTACTCCCTCACCGTTTCTCGCCACCTGTCAGTAATCTGTGCCCTCCGATGTGCACGTCGCTCCCTTAGCCTCCTTGTGGTCTCAACATCCATGCCCCCACTCCCCCACTTCAAATTTCACGTAGCACTTTTCCCTCAGGCCCTTCCCCCAACACTGGAGGTTTACGCTTCAATGCCTGATTTCTGGAAGTCCAGCAGCCCTTTGTCCACCATCAGGGCCTTAATCCACAATGGAATTTCCTTCAGCAACTTCCCTCTTAGTTCATATTGGAATATAGCCTCGGATCTAGATAACGACTGGTAGCACTCCGCTTTAAACACCATAATATATCTGTCCAAAGTAGATTCTACCCAGAAGTCTACAGCGTGGGTCAACTTAGTATCCAACTGATGAAGGGCCACCAGATCTCTGTGCACCCACTTGCAGTCGATCTTCCGCGATTTGGCTTAGTCAATTTGGTCTGCAGCCTCCGTAACCAACTATATATGTTACACCATTTTTTTGTCATCTAACCTATTATCATTAGATGGACCCAAGTACAACATGTAAGACCAATTTTACCCTAAGTAAAATTGCCTTCACTACGGTAAATAACTTAATAAACCACATTTATTAGGTTATTTATGGTCCAAAGAGGAAACCCCAAAAGGAAATATTAAACAAACCTATATTTGTTTGATTTTCCTCATGGAATAATTAATTAAACCATAATTTAATTATTATTCCCAGTCATGTTTTACCCAAAAACAAAGAAATTAATTAGATAAACCTTTATTTATCTTATTATTTTCTAGGAATAATTATTTAAATCTTATTTAGATAATATTCCTTGTTAAATATGACCAAATCACCCACAAATAATTAAATAAATCATTATTTATCTAATTATCTTCCAACCACTTCCTTAAAAAGATAAATAAATCATTTATTTATTTATTTTTAACTAATTAAGGGACTTGACCCAAGTCAAATACCTTTTCCCTCCAACAAATATAATAAAATATTCCATAAAAAGTGGATCTAGATCTGGTTAACCCATGCACCAAGATCTAGAATGACCCAATATTTTGTTATAAATAGGAGAGTTTTTCCTACCATTCTTCACCTTTTGTTGCCTATTAGATCACTCTGGATCTATACACTTGGTCACCATTTTCTGCCATTTGCTGTGTGAGCTCCCTTTGAGTTCCATTCTTTGTGTGGGTTTTCTACACCAACAAGAGAGAGAAATCTTAGATCTGAAGTGCTGAGGACTTCCAAGAACCCATCCCACCGAGGAGAATTGGATACGCCTTCTTGTTTTCCTCCCAGGTGCCCGATTAATATAAAAATTCTTTCAAAAATTGTTCTTGTCTTGTCTATTGGTATATGGAGCAAACCCTTGTTTTTACTACTTAATGTCTTTCCATGCATAGATCTGGTGTTTTGCAGCTCTTTTCTTGTCTAACTAACCGCAGATCTGAAGATATTGGCAGCCACTTTTGTTGTTAGGGCTATTAGTTATGCGTAGCTAAAGTGGTCCTTTTTCGTACACTTCGACAAAGGATTCATACTAACAAATGGCGACTCCACACGGGTGTTAAATTACGACCGTTGTCGTTTTTCATATTCCTGCATATCCAACTACTTCAGACCCTAGGGTTCTTTTCAGCTGTTTATTTTCCCTGTTTTTATGTTTCTTTTCTCACATAAAACCCTAAAACATTAAAATTTCTAACTTCCGTGTGTTTCTGGCCCTATTGCGCAGGTAAGCGACATCAGCCGCAACTGAGACGGCAACTTTTCCGAAAATATGCCGCCGAGACAACCGGAATGGGAGGTCACACTTTTCAGCCCCAAAAGTGCGACGTGGACCTCCAAGTCACACTTTTTAGCCTCTTTTCTGCGACCTGCACTGAAAACAGGTCAGAAACTGCGACCTGCCAATTTTTTAGTGATTTTTCTGCAATTTTTCTGGGTTTTGCTGAAGCTCCTGTCAGGGTTTTCCAGCCTCTGTATCAGCCCGCTTTGACCTAGTTCTGATCTGTTTTTACTCATCTAACTAGGAACCTAGCCCCCTAGGGCTTCAGTACCCTCCACTCTTTGTGGAAGAGTTTTAGCTGTTTCAGCCGTCTGTTTTTCAGAGTTTCAGCCTTCCCTTTTTCAGATCTGAAACCTCCTCTTCAGATCCCTTTAAATTAGCCTTTCTTCCTTTCAAATCACCTCTTGTTGTTTTACTTGGACCTCCCTTTAGGACCTCCTCCCTGTCCTTTCCACTTTTTTCTGATTTCCTCCCTTTTTCCAGCCACCTTGCCTCTGTCTCTTGGCTATGATCTGCACCTCTTTTCAGCAGCTTTATCCTTTAGATCCCTATCCCTTTTGACCTTAGATCTATTGGCCTCTTTTCCGTGTGTTTTGCCTAGATTTTTCCCCTTTTATAGATTATTTTTGAGAGACCCGCCTTCTTGGGTTAGATAGATGCACAAGTAGCTGTTAATTTTCTATTATTTCAGCATTATATACTGTTCTCTGCAAATTTATTTTCAGTTACGCAACACACTTTTTTCTTGCTCTCAAAACGGAAAGGGTTTAAAAATTAAAATTAACACACGCCACACACTGACCCTAAGTGAAGAAGCGCCTGGTTAACACCGCCTGGCAAAGACTCTAAAATCAATTGTCACTACACCTTTTCCGCCCTTGACCTCACTTGATTCTGTCCCTTTTTTCCCTTGTCAGTTTCCTTCTTTTCGTCATCATTGCGCCCCCAAGGCGCCTTTCCCGGAGACTTCTTGGCCTTCACCCTCAGTTTTCGGTCGAACGACCTGCTCCGTCCCACCGTCGTCGAGCTAGTCCCCCTCCGAGTCCGCACTCCGACTCCTCTTCTGATTCATTGGGTTCTCCTTCTCCTCCTGGTTCTCCCCCTGTCACCTTCACCATGTCTGGTCCAGGGCCTAACGTTAGTGGTGCTCCAGGCCCTAATGCCGGAGTCACTACTAGCAGAACCACCACAGGAACTACCTCGGCCATACCCTTGCTATTGTACATTGCAGGCCTCAGCCTCCCTGATTTCAATCAGTTGATTAATGCCCCTATCCGCCACGATGTTGGTTGGCCTGCTATGCCAACCAAGCTCCCCTCTGACATCCCTAAGTTCAAAGGCCTTGCTAGAGAAGATCCAACCAATCATGTCCGATCTTTCCACATGTGGTGTTCCTCCAATTCCATTACCGATGACTCCATCCATCTTCGTTTGTTCCAACGCACGCTTACCGGTGAAGCTTATAAATGGTATGTTGACCAAGCCACCTCTTCCCATAACACCTTTACGACCCTTGCCCAAACCTTTTTATCTTATTTCCAGCTCCCTCTCCGATACGATACTGGCACGAAGCTCTTGACTTCATTCAATAAAACCTCTTCGACCCGCCTTTCTACCCATGTTCAGGAATGGCGACGAAGATGAAGCTTATGTCGAGCCCCCCCCTTCGAAGATCGGATTTACATGGACTGGTTCCTTCATACCCTCTTAGCTCCTATTGGCAAAGATGTCGCCTCTCACTTTCCTCAAACTGAAGAAGCCGCCCTCCAAATAGCCTTGAAATATGACCTAATCTACGCTCAGTCTGGTTATGTTTATACCGTTCTTCCTGACCTCCCCAGGCCCGGCAGTGCTAACGCCCCGGGGGCATCTCATTCCGCCGACGGTATCGTTGGAGCCCTTTCCCATCCATATGCTCAACCTCCTATGGGCTATGGTCTCCCTCACGGAGGGGCCAGCTCCTCTATCACTCTTCGCCCTCCCGGTAGCATGTATCCAGGATACGGCATACCTCCTCCTTTTGCCCAACCTACCCATTACCCTTATCCGTAGCCTAGTACACCAGCTCCTCCAGTATATGCGCTTCCTCCTCCCTTGCCTCCTAAACCCCAGCACCAACACCTACAGCCCCCTCCAGGGCAAGTATTTGCACAGAAGGGCGTGACTAACCCCCCTTCTTATCAAAGAAGGTGGCGAGGCAATCAAAACCAATCTGCCCCTGGTACCCGTGGACCCAATCTTGGTGTAGACCCTAACATTTCCAACCAACAACAGGGCACTCAGCCCAAGCTGAACAGGCCGCTTCGCACAAATAAGCCTTGTTCGTGTTGCGGTGTTTATGGTCATTACACCCACGATTGTCCCCTCTTACCCCAGATGCGACAGATGTGGGAGTCTCAAGCCACATTGCGTGGATAGCACGCCTCCCCTCATGCTCCTCCTAATGTGGCCACTACCCAACCAGCTGTGTTTACTGATCCTTTCCCTCAGCAAGGATTTGTGGCTACCCAACCGCCTGATAGCCAGGTCGCCACTCCCCCTTCCCTTTCTGGTTCCTCTGATTACCAGATCCTTATGATGCACTCCAATCCTTCCCCAACCGTCGACCTCCACCTCCAAAATCGGTCTCACCAGTACCCCAAGCCTCCTGCTCATTCGGCCCCAGAGCCTCCTTCTTTAGGTTCTACAGAGCCTCTTTCGACACCCAGTGGCCCCTTACATATCCCTCAACCCAAAGTTGAGGTTCATACCAAGATTCCTAAGGGACCCCTACGTCGAAATGCTGCTTCCGATCGAGCTGCTCATTCGTATAGTATAGTAGATGATTTGGCGCAATCTCCTGCTGCCATTTCCACACTGGAACTCCTCCAGTCGTGCCCTTCCCAAAAGAAGGCTCTACTATCTGCCGTGGGTGTTGTAGATCCTGTTGATGACCAAATGATTTTTTTCAACGCCACTCAATCAGGCCATCCCCCTCTTCCTGCTTCCGTGGCCTTCCAAATCCCAGTCAAAATTCGGAACGCCAACGTTTCACGGTGTATAATTGATGAGGGGGCATCCACCTGTGTGATGTCTGCTTCGGTTTGGAAGCAACTCGGATCCCCTGAGCTGGCCCCTTCCACGATCACCCTTCGAGCATGGGACAGCCACGCCTCCCAACCCATTGGCCTTTTCTGTAATTGTCCTATCACCCTCATCGGTAAGACTGTTTGCGTTGACGTCAAAGTCATAGATGCCCCGCTAGACTACAACATTCTATTGGGGCGAAGCTACACCTATGCTATGTCTGCTGTCCCATCCGCGGTTTTTCGCAAGATGTCTTTCCCCCATAATGGAAAGATAGTCACCATTGACCATTTGACATATCATGAGCCAAAATCTCAGACCTCACCTGAGACGACCATCTCTTCTGTAGCCAACAAGCAAACCATCAATTCCTTGACGAGTGTCTCCCCCGGCGTTTACAAAGATTCCTCCCTGCTTGGAACTTTTCCTAATCTCCCTCCTCCTCCCATCACTGATCCCAGCTTATCGAATGTTTGCATGATCCAATCGTCTCAGGCTCCTCGTAAGTGGCCTGCCTCGGCTAGTCAGCAACCTCCCCCTCGCCCTCCGCAACCCGCTCCTAGCCATTCATTTCAGCCAGTCGGACCTCCTCCTTCTGGCCCTCCTTCTACAGCTGGTATCCCGGAACCCCTTTATCCTCCTGGATCGATTCCCCCTAGCCTTAACCATCTCGGAGCCGTCCCTCCTGGTCATTACCCTGCTGGGAAGATCCCTTTCCTGGCTCCCCCTCCCAGATTATATTTTGTCCCCGTCATGGCCACCCTCTCTCTCCCTAACCTGACCTTGGGCATACCGGTCTGGTACCTTGATCCCCCAGCCGCCACCCCTCCTGGTCACCCCAAACCCTACATGGCTTTGACACTGGTTCAACCGGTCCCCCTCGCTTCCTCCATTGCCACTGTGCCCCGAGTACCTCCACAGAACCCCTCTCCTGTCGTGACGGCTCCTGGGAAGAAAGGCAAAGCCCGCAAGGGGGCACCCAAAGACAAGACCACCACGACTGACCCGACCCCTCCTTCGCCCGCAAAGCCTTGTGCCTTGTGTGATGTCACCGGTCATGCCACCCATGCTTGTCCCGAGTTGCCCCGTATTCAGCCCATGGTTAAAGTCGTGCTCCCCGAGTCTACGGTCCCTGAAGCCTCCATTCCTTCTTCGTCCGTAACTAAGAACCCCAAGACTCTCCGCACCAACAAACCCTGTGCTTTGTGCAGAGTTCATGGCCATTACTCCCACCATTGTCCTCACCTGACGCATTATCGCGCCTCTTTAGAGGTGGTCCGAGAGTATGAGGTTGAACAAAATAAATCTGCCTCTCCCATCCTCACGCAGTATGCTTCAGGTCAGCCTGAGGATCCCCCTGCTCCCATCGACATTCCCCCCCCTGATGTTCAGATGACGGAGGCTACTGTAACCATTCTTTACCTATCCTCCTCTGCGAGACACTTGGAGCCCAGCCCCCCTGCATCCTCCCCTGTTGTGTCACCTGACCACCCCTCTTCTACCCATACACAAGATCACCCCACCCGTATCTCTGTTGACCTCCACAGCCCAAGTCCTCACCATACTCCCGATAGCCCTCATATACCACCCTCTAGTTTGTATATGAGTCATAGTCATCCTGCTCCTTGCACTCCCTCCCGCATTTGCTGCTCGATGTATTTTGTGCACTCACACTATCGTCATTGCCTCTCCTCCCCTCATTTGTTGTCTTGTAACACCATTCCGCAGGACCCCCCGTCCACGCTCTTTATCGGTTACGCCGATGGTGCCAGTCGTTACTCCCGGAATCTCGCCTCGGCAGGTTGGGCCATCTTCACCTCCTTGCATGCCCTTGTTCTCTCCGATGGGGTCTGCATTGGTTCTGCCACCAACAATCAGGCTGAATATGATGCAGTGCGAGGTCTCTTAGCTGATGCCCTCTTTCATTGCATCCTCCATCTGCACGTTCGTTTGGATTCCCTACTTCTTGTAATGCAACTAAATGGTGTTTATCGTGTGCATAACCCTGTGATGTTTAGACACTATTTACGAGTGCAACTCTTGATACGTGCATTTGAAACCATAACTTTCAACCATGTACCTCGAGAACAGAATCACTATGTAGATAGCATTGTAAACCATGTTCTAGATTGGCATTTATCACACGCATTTCATACAAGAAAATAACATTCATAATCATTAAAAATGATGCATATCCATAATATGTGTCGCAAAATCATGTGTTTAGAGTCCATCTACTCTAATACATATGACATGCCCATAGCATGTTACAAAAAACTCAAAACTGGGGGCACCACCTGCCCCTACATACACACTAGGGGGCACCACACGCCACACACCTAATCACTATCTGGCAGATCCCGAGCCAATGGCTCTGCCCCTACAGCCTGTAGATCACGTATCCCCTAACCAGCCATCGCCATGCGCCGCATGACCCCTCACCATTCTGAGGGTAGACCAATACATGGCTCTATGTACTGGTCGTCTAATTCTTGCCACCCGCGCTCTGATACTTCGGTCAGCAACCTTTCGCATCTACGGCGGATGTCCTCCAGAAGGGTGGCTGCATCCTCATTATGTGCTGCTCTCGACCCACTCGGACCTGTAGCTCCAGCTGCTGCCGTTCGTCCCATATATCCGGCCGATTTTACCGGTGCTAT
This sequence comes from Pinus albicaulis, assembly GCA_034641835.2. Classification (NCBI taxonomy): domain Eukaryota; kingdom Viridiplantae; phylum Streptophyta; class Pinopsida; order Pinales; family Pinaceae; genus Pinus; species Pinus albicaulis. Next base: position 484,691,922 of record CM076572.1, read on the forward strand.
ATCTGCATACCAACAGTACATGAATCAGTAACCCATCTACTATTCAAAAAACTGTAAACATGCCCATACAAGAATAGCAATATTTCACTTACCATCGGGCCCCCATACTCGACCAGACGGAAGTGGCAGGTCCGGATCTCCACAATAACTCATCCCACTATAGGGATAGTCATTTATGTATAACGACATCTGATCCCAATGGGCAAAGAACTCAGGTCAAAACACTCACCCGACCACCCCTCCTCCTCCTCTGCACAGTAGCCGCCCCCACCAGCGCATCCTGGGCTCTCTCGGACCCCCATATGGTAGTTGTATACGAGGCCGCAAGGTCGGGATCTTCTCAAAGAAGAAGGCGCACAATAAAGTCCCATACGAGAAATCGTGGTTCACTTGCTGCTTGCAGAGCGACAACTGTCGTTTTAATGACACCAGCATCATTTGGGCCCACCCATAATAGGTCCCACTCAATACACTCTCTACAAGCATCATCTGCCCCCCGGTGATGTGATGGAATGCCTGGTTGCCCAGGATATGCAGCATAGCTGTGGCCACTGCACGGGTTTCTAGCCTCTCTAGATCCCCGATCGGTATCCGAGTCCCCTTGACTTGGAGACCCAGTCGACAATTTCGTTCCACAAACTCCATGATATTCCATCCCCACGGTAATATTGGCTGCGTGTTTCCCACCATCCCCAGTGGTGGGAGACCTGTCAGGAAATACACATCCTGGACTGTCAGTTCGATCCTGTGCCCCTGCACTACAAAGACCTCATGCTTTGGATCCCAATAACTGATAATCCGGGCCAACAAGGGCTCTCCTACTCTCATCAACGGGTTCTCCAAAAAATTTAGAACCCCAAACCTGGCCAACACACGATGGACACCCTGATTCACCTGGATCTCTGCCCGTAATGTACCCATGTCTCTCTCCCTCCAGTTAACCCATACATCTTCCATAACTGCACAAAAACATCATCTTTGTCAGCATACATATCGGGAATACCATAACCAAACAAAAAAACCCAACTCTTAGCCATAAAACACCACCAAAACCCCCTCATCTCCCAGGTCGCAGTTTTCTTCCCAGTTCTGGACCAGGTCGCAGGTTTTGCCCTGAAACCTGCATCCCAGGTCGCACTTTTTGGCCCAAAAAGTGCGACCTGGCTGTAGAGAAGAAGGAGGATCTGTTTATGGGATTTTGGGCCCTAAACTGAACTTTCAATCCATCAAAATGAAAGAGTAAGGTTAGGCCTCTTACCTACAACTGATGGATCTCGATTCCAACGGTCGGTTTGTCTGCTACACTCACCACAAGATTTAGGGCCTTCTCTCCTCTCTACATTCACCACAGCAACAATAGCAAATGAGTGAATTTGGAGGGAAAACTGCCTTATTAAAAGAGAACTCCTGTTTCTTCTTTCGACCGCTGCGACCACACCGTATCCCCGTTTGACAAACCGTCTGCACCATTGGAAAGCTCTCACCGAGACCTCAAATGGGTATCTATTAGTTTTTTATGATTTGATACTTCACCAGGACACATTTTGTCCAAGAAGGATCACTTTACCTCTCATTAAAATCGAATTTCCTCACTTGCGACACTTGTACTCGGGGCACCACTTTGCCTCCTTACTTGTATTTGTTCGTGTCGATTTTCATCATGAGTTCCCATCTTGTATTCATGTTTTTCTGGTCCCCCATTGGGCCTTTCCTATGTGGCAGCACCATGAAGTCACCCTTGTTTAGAGCATCCCAGTTGAGTCATCATCACCTTCATGGAGTCTATTCCGCGTCCCTTTGTACCCCGCTATAGCCCTCCATCCCTCATTGCTTGGTCTCTCTCTTGTGTCGCACATTATGACCTTCAGTCCCACTGTCCCCTATCCCTTATGATATTGTGTCAGTCGCTGCCATGTCATTCATGCCCTTTATGCTCTAACAAGGGAAGTCGTCCATTCGCCACTCTATCCTTTCCATTTCACTATCATCATTAGTGTCAGTCTGTCCGTCGCTCTACTATTTTCTCTCGTGCCTTGGTTGAAGGTCTCTCATCGCCTCACCTATGGTGGACCTCCTTCTGTCGACATCAGCTCATTCATTCCAGAAGCCAGGTATAGAGGGTGGTGTACCTTGGTTCCAACTTCCACTCTTGTTTGGTGCCTCGGATCAGGCAAAGGGATCTCTCATTTCCCTTTGACTTGGTTGTTTCTCCACTCCAGCTCCTTTCAGCATGACTGAGATCCGTATACTTGATGGTTCAGTGATACAGCAGTAGTTGTTGATGATTCCCGGGTGTGTGTGAGATGTCTCAACCCTCATGAGGGGGTGGCCCTGCAGGTAGCCCCCCACATGCCCGGATGACCTCCTCCTTGTAGCCTTCGATGCAGCTCCAGATATTTGATGATGTTGGCCTTAGCCACTTGCATCGCCTCTTTGATTTGCATGTATCAGTCAGATTTTGTGAGCCCTTCCCCATGTACAAGGGGCATTTGGGTTGTATTTGTATCTCATGTAATCAGATATTATTGTACAAGTCCTGGCTGTTATCCCAGGCATAGCATGTATATGGGATTCTTCATTGTATTTCTATTTGGCTCATGATTATGCCGGCTGTACTTTATGGTTCGGTCCCTTGTTTACTGGACACACTATTCTTTTTTACTTTGTCTCGATGGGCATAGGTATGCCTCCCCCGCTGCCTTCAGCACAGGTACCCTCTCATAAAAAGAGACTTGTTGCACCTGCGAGTCTCATCTCCTCAGGGTCTAGTTCTTCAGCACACTATCTACCTTGCATTTCTCTCTCTGACTTCCCTTTTGTTGTCTGGTGATTGAGTTCTTACAACGTACTTTGGTCATACGATTTGCTCCTGACACTCACACGCTGGGGGGCAATCTGTCACACCATTTTTTGGTCATCTAACCTATTATCATTAGATGGACCCAAGTACACCATGTAAGACCAATTTTACCCTAAGTAAAATTGCCTTCACTACGGTAAATAACTTAATAAACCACGTTTATTAGGTTGTTTATGGTCCAAAGAGGAAACCCCAAAAGGAAATATTAAACAAACCTATATTTGTTTGATTTTCCTCATGGAATAATTAATTAAACCATAATTTAATTATTATTCCCAGTCATGTTTTACCAAAAAACAAAGAAATTAATTAGATAAACCTTTATTTATCTTATTATTTTCTAGGAATAATTATTTAAATCTTATTTAGCTAATATTCCTTGTTAAATATGACCAAATCACCCACAAATAATTAAATAAATCATTATTTATTTAATTATCTTCCAACCACTTCCTTAAAAAGATAAATAAATCATTTATTTATTTATTTTTAACTAATCAAGGGATTTGACCCAAGTCAAATACCTTTTCCCTCCAACAAATATAATAAAATATTCCATAAAAAGTGGATCTAGATCCGGTTAACCCATGCACCAAGATCTAGAATGACCCAATATTTTGTTATAAATAGGAGGGTTTTTCCTACCATTATTCACCTTTTGTTGCCTATTAGATCACTCTGGATCTATACACTTGGTCACCATTTTCTGCCATTTGCTGTGTGAGCTCCCTTTGAGTTCCATTCTTTGTGTGGGTTTTCTACACCAACAAGAGAGAGAAATCTTAGATCTGAAGTGCTGAGGACTTCCAAGAACCCATCCCACCGAGGAGAATTGGATACGCCTTCTTGTTTTCCTCCCAGGTGCCCGATTAATATAAAAATTCTTTCAAAAATTGTTCTTGTCTTGTCTATTGGTATATGGAGCAAACCCTTGTTTTTACTGCTTAATGTCTTTCCATGCATAGATCTGGTGTTTTGCAGCTCTTTTCTTGTCTAACTAACCGTAGATCTGAAGATATTGGCAGCCACTTTTGTTGTTAGGGCTATTAGTTATGCGTAGCTAAAGTGGTCATTTTTCGTACACTTCGATAAAGGATTCATACTAACAATATAGTTTGTTGGGTAACTTTCCCCAGAGGATCTCGTAAGTATCACTGGCAGAATCTGAGAAGAGAACTAGATCTTTGACCACCTTCTCTCTTTTATTCCTCAGCTCCGCTTGCTGAGCTATAAACTGGTACAGGTGGTTATCCCACCATCTTCATATTTCTCCTTTGAAGATCCTTGATACCATGATATATTTACCCTAATGAAGTTTTGGGTTCCGACAATAGAACCATTTGTTGGCGAGGAAACATCTCTCACGGGTAAGACCCAGGTTCGGGGATTGGGGCCAACAAAGGAGTCTGCTATAGTATAGCACCATGCCAGCATTTTCACCCTACTTCGAAGAGCAGAGTGTCTCACCCGAGGCATGTTGTGACCACATGCAGAAGGGGAACAGATCGGTATTGGCATATGGATTCGCAACTTGAAGCTAACATAGGATCATTTGCGTACATAACACCATACATAGAAGATCTTCTCAGAACATTATGCAGATACTAAGAAAATAAAATTTTAAAGTACCACAGACATCATGCATACATTTAACTCATAAAATAAGACAACAACCTTCAATTATATTAATAACCATTCAGTAGGATCCAGAGTTACATTACTCGATAGAAAGAGCTTTCCACTTCTATTACAAAAGTCCCACAAGAAAGAGAGAGATAGATACTATAGCCATGCTAGATCGATAGAACCACAGGAAATACAAGGATGTCACACTTAGAACAGAAATTTTCTGCGGTGTCTGATCTAACCTCTTTGATCCCTTTGCATCTGTGCATGACTCTCTTTTCTGCTGGGTGATGGCCTATTTATTCACCCGCCAGCACAACTGCTAGTTTCTCTTGTGTTCTTCCTCAGCTGCTTTCGGCTTCTTTCTGTTGCACATGAGTTCTTCTATCTGTTCTTTGCCACATCTTCTCTTCTTCTGCACTTATCTGCGCCAACCTCTTCATTCATCTCCTACTCCTTCGAAACCTCGGCAGCTCCGTTGCCTATCGTTGTTGTGCCTGCCACATGTCGATCTGCAACCCAAAATCTGCTCCCTATTAAAAATTCAAAACAAGGGCCCCAAAAATTCTATAAGAAGGAGATTGAGACCATATTGTCTCAAACCTCCATGGAAATTAGAATCCATATTCTATGTGGAAGGCCTTAATAGATATGTTTCATAATAGCAGCAACCATAAGAACTTGGTGCTGAAATACAAGCTCAGAAAGATCAATATGGAGGCGGGTGAGACAATAACAAATAATTAATGAAATTAAATCAATTTCGAGATGAGCTTGGAAGCATTGGTGTGATAGAATCCTAGGATTATTTTGTGATCCTAACACTTCTAGGCCTTCCCAAGAGTTTTCATATCTACTAGGACTCGGTGAATGGGAGGGAGAAACTACCAGAGTGGGAATGATTATGGTCCAAATTGGTACAAGAAGAGATAAGGTGGAGAAATGTAGATGGGAGCTCTTCCAAATATAAAGAATAAGATTGTGCCTTAGTTAGAAAAATTAATAAATATAACGGAAAGAAGTCCCAAGGTGAAGAGGGAAATAGAGAATTTTCCAATATTAAGTTTTTTCATTGTCACGAGTATGGGAACTATGCCATGATATGTCCACATAAGACAAGCAAGAAGGATCTTGTAGTTGTAGCAGCAAGTGAAGCTCTAGCTTCATAGTTCGAGCTTTATTTTACTCTCATTGCATGCATGGCCAACACTGTAATGGGATGCATGTGGTATCTTTAGTGACTTGGAGGAGAAGGTCCTCCAGCAGAACATGAATTTTGGAGATGATGGGAGGTATATCGCGACCGACATAGGTACAATTACATTTTAGGGGGAGTTTGGATCCCATCTTAGACTTAAATGTTTTTTTTTTGTTCCAGGACTAAACAAGAATATTGTTTTCATAGAAGTATTGCAAGACTGTGGCTATGATGTGATATTTATAAAAGGAAATATGTTACTTAGACACATCTTCATGGGATATGTGAAATAGATCGGTGTTCGAGTCATGAAACTGTATGCTCTTGAGGTTGAAGATGCATGCAAAGCTTTGAGGAGCAAGGAAAAGGTTAGAGACTTGGTGTTTGAGAGGGAGCATAAATTACCTGTAAATATGCAGCCTCAGAAGAAGCCTCAAAAGGTTGTGGAGTAGCCATAATTGGAGAAGTACATAGAAGACTGAGTGGAGGCATCCACTCAAGAAGAGACCTCTAGTAGGGGGTGAATTTTGAGCCAGGTGGATAGTGGGATCACATGCAGCCATACCTCCAAGTTACAGGTGGGGTGATGTGAAATCATAATCCCAAGAGAAGAAATTTGGGTAGGTTCCATTGAGATGTCTTGCCTCATGGATCAATACCTGGCTACAGGGGGTCCCATAGTACACATTATAAGGATGGATTAGTGGTGATTGATGCAGTCATATTTTAGAGTGATAGGTTTCATATAATAGAGTGCAGATTAGAGTTGGTAGTAGTGCAGTTGGCACAAATACATAGTCAGCAACAACACATAGTTTTCAGTAGACAGTGTAGTAGCTAACAATAGTCAGAGACTCTGAAGACAGATGCATCATATTGATTCAGTTTGGATGTTTTTTTAGTTTCAGAAGTTGTAGTACCAAACAACACTAGAGAAGTGTTGCATGCAGAACATTCCAAAGGTACCAGATCGGGATAGAGTTGAATTCCTTTCTTGTTGAGAGAGAGTGTTGAAAATTGCAACAAGAAATATTGAAAATGGAACCCATGAGGCTTCTGATTTAATTTTTACCTTAATTAAATTAGAATTAAATTGTAATTCCATATCACATGACATATTGTACAAGTTAAATGAGTCATGAAGACTTAGTTAGTTCATTTAATTCAGGTTGAGAGTTAAACTAGAGGTATTTAGGGTGTATCCTACTTTTTAGGAGCTCTAGTTGTGTTTATTTAGAGTTGTAATTAGTTAACTCAAGTATTTGAGCTAAAATAAGTTTAACTAGTTATAACTGTGGATGATATGGTGATAGGTCCAGTGAATTAAATATAATTTAATTCACAAGAAATGATCAATCAGTTAACTGATAATTCACTATAAATAGTTGTTTCATGTTAGTTCTAAGGAAGGCCCAGTTGAGATTGGGGTTAAAGGGAAGATAAATATCATTTGTATAATTAGTGTTATGAAACCAATTCACAAAATAGAAGAAAAGAGATATCACCACCTTAGAAATCAACCTCTTCGAGGGGGAATCCTCATTTACATTACATAAATGAAAAATTCTTGGATGATACAAATGAAAAACCTCCTTTCTATATATAGGAGTCCATAGGGTCATAATATAATCCTACCTGACCTAACCATAATAATGTAAGGGAACAACAATAACAATAGTGGTATTTTATGGGGTGCAATAATAACAATATGGGGATTACAGGGGTGCAACAATAACAATAATGGGGCTACACTAACAACAATAAGGGACTACAATAGTAATATAGGGACCTAACATGCCCCTCTCCTTCAAAAAAGTGTTGTCCTCAATGCTTAAGTAGTTCTAGATGCTTCTATATAAAATTCTCTTCCTCCCATGTGGAATCTTCAGTGGGTATGTTCTTCCACTTGATGAGATACTCTGAAATTGATCGATTTCTTAGCTATTGAGTTTTCGTTTGCATGACTTCTTCAGGTTCCAATATGATTTTTCCTTCCTCGTCAAGTTTTGGAAATATTGTTTGAACTAGAATTTTGTCACCTATAACTTTCTTTAAGAATGAAACATGGAAAACTTGGTGCACTCAAGAAGAAGCAGGAAGCTCCAATTTGTATGCCATAGTACCAATATTTTGCAACACCTTGTAGGGACCATAGTAATTTGGTGATAATTTATTATCCTTCTTAGATTGCTTGAGGGAAATTTGTTTGTATGGTTGTAGCTGTAAAAATACTCAGTCTCCTACATCAAAAATTCTCTTGTTGTGATGTTGATCTGCCTGTTGTTTCATTTGATTTTGTGCCAAATTTAGGTTATCCTTTAATAGTTGGAGAAATTGTTGTTGATGCTCGATGTGATCTTCCACTAGTTTAACCTTATAATTTTCTATTAAAGATGATGTGATGGACAGTGGATGATATCCATAAAGTGCCATAAATGGGTTCATTTTTGCTGCAATATGAAAGGAAGTGTTATACCATCATTCAAACAGAGGTAACCACTTGACCCATTGTTTTTGTTTATCAGATACAAAACAACGAAGATATCCTTCCAAAAATTTGTTCACTATCTCTGTTTTCCCATTGGATTGAGGATGATAAGATGAGATATGAGCTAGTTGAGTACCCAAACAAGAAAATCATTTCGTCCAAAAATTTCTAGTGAAAATGGGATCTCTGTCACCTACAATAATCTTTGGGGTTCCATGTAGATTTTGAATTGTTTCCATAAATGCAGTAGCAACAATACTTTATTTAAATGGATGAGATAATGCACAAACATGTGAATACTTAGTAATTATATAAACTACCACCATGATGACACTCTTTCCTTCGGAATTAGGTAAACATGATAAAATCCATTGAAACCTCCTCCCAACTTTGAATTGGAATGGATTAAGGTTGTAGTAGACCCGGGGTCTTAATTGTCTCAACTTAATTTTTCTGTCAAACCAAACATTCCACCACAAAATTTTGAATATAAGATTTAAGGCCATCCCAAAAAAATTATTTCTTCACCCTGTGGTAAGTTTTTAAGAATACTAAATGTACTCCTAAGGGAGAGGTGTGCAGCTCCAAAAGAATATTTTGTTTTAGTTGGGAATTCTTACAAAGATATAAATGATATTTGTACCATAAGGAATAATTTTTCCAACTAAATTTGTCATATGTACTGGTATCTTGCTGCAAATTTTGAATGAATGTTCACACTTCTTCATAATTCTTCCACTCCTCCCTTGCTTCAGTTATCTAATCAGGTTGGATAATATAAATGGAACAAATCAATGCTTCCACCTCCTCATCGTTTCTTGAGAGTGCATCTACAACAACATTTAGCTTCACTTTTTTTTAGATGATTTCAAAGTCATAACCCAACATCTTCGTGGCCCATTTTTGTTACTCTTCTAAAGATAGTCTTTGTTCCAAAATTTATTTAAGACTATCATGATCAATTTTTACCTTGAAGTGTCTTCCCATTAGGTAAGGCTGCCATTTCTTTAGTGCATGTATTATTTCCAACATTTTATTCTCATAAATATCTTTTTGTAAATACTTTCCTTTGATTGGATGTCTTTCAAAAGAAATGGGTCTTCCTTCTTGCATTAAAACAACACCAATTCCATTTCTTGAGGCATCACGTTCCACAATAAAGGTTTTTGTGAATTCTGGCATAGATAATATTGGTGCTTGGCACATTTCCTCTTTAAGATGTTCAAAGGCCTTAGTTGCTTCAGGAGTCCATGAAAATGCCTATTTCTGTAAAATTTTTGTTAGAGGTGCTTCTATTCTCCCATAATTCTTAATAAACTTGCGGTAATACCCTGTTAACTCGAGAAATCCTTGCAACTGATTTATAGTTGTGGGGAATTTCCATTCCTTAATTGATTTAATTTTTTTAGGGTCTACCTTGACACCCTCCTAAGATACACTATGACCTAGATATTCCACCTTTTATACTCCAAAGAAACATTTGGAGGTTTTTTCATATAATTGTTTCTCCTCCAATAGTTTGAGCACCCTGTCAACATGTTGAACATGATTAGTATATCATAAAAAATTACTAACACAAATTTTTTAAGGAAGGGTTTAAAAATGGAATTCATCAACCCTTGAAATGTAGAAGGTGCATTGGTAAGGCAAAAAGGCATGACCAAAAATTCATAATGATCCTCATGAGTTCGAAATTCTATTTTCTGAATATCTTCAATCTTCATTCTAATTTGATGATATCCTGAATGGAGATCCAACTTGGTAAAATAAATTTCTCCATGTAATTCATCCAATAATTCATAAATCATAGGAACGGGAAATTTATCTTTAATAGTGAGCATATTGAGCTCCCTATAATCCAAGCACATGTCTCATGATCCATCCTTCTTGTGCACCAATACTATTGGAGAGGAGAAAGAACTTTGGCTAGGTTGAATTATATCGACCTCTAACATTTTTGCAATCATACGTTCAATTTCGCTCTTTTGGACATAGGGATATATGTAAGGCCCGATTTTTGGAGGAACACTTCCTGTAATCAAATGAATAACGTGATCATGATCACGAATAGGTGGGAGTCCTTTTGGAGTTTCAAACATGTTGGAATGATTTTCCAAGAATTTTTGGAGATCGCAAGATATAGATGATTTTGATGTTGGAACTTATAGTGAGAATAATTATGAAATTATGCCTAATTTTTATTTCTTCAGAAGTTTTTTCATGAAATTAGAGCTTATTATATTTCACATATTCCCTACAATACCCCATAATTCAACTTCCTTTCCTTCCAAAAAAAAATTCAAGAAAATTTCTTGAAAATTAAAAGTTATCGTCCCCAAAGATTGCAACCATTGTACTCCTAGTAAAACATCAACACCTCCCATTGGAATGGGAAGGATTGGACTATTCATTACATGTTACCCCATGGTTAGCTTGATATTATGGAACTTGCCAGAGAAATTTATAGTTCCTCCATTTGCAACCATCACTTGATACTTTGGTGCTGGGTATAGGAAGCAATCAATTCCTTGGCTACCTTCCAATGAATAAAATTATGGGTACTACCCGAATCAATCAACACTATTACATTTTTATTCTTGATATGTCCTTCTCTCTTGAGAGTTTGAGGAGTGGTAATTCCTGCCAATGCATTACAGGATATGGCCAAACTCATTTACTCTTTCTCTAGGGTTGGTTCCTAGTGTATATAATCTTCGTTTGAATTGTCTTGTTCATTTTCTTCCTCCTCTTCACAGCCTATGTAAAATAGTTCCTTCTTAGCACACTTATGACCTTTAGTGTATTTTCTATCACAACATTAGCAAAGCCCTTTTTCTCCTTTTTCTTCCAATTGTTGTGATGTTAAACTTGTAGTTTGTGGAAGCCTATGAGTAGAAACACTTCCATCTTTATAGATGTGAGTGGTAGGCTTCCTTGTCGCCATTATTTTATTTTCAATTTTTATTTCCAACCTGAATGCCTTCTGCAATGAATCAGGGTCCAAAAGGTGAACCTCATGTTGGATGCTATCCTTTAAAGTCCCTATGAAGACATCAATCTTGTGTTCCTTTGGAATATCAGTTACCCTTATATTCAATTTTTGGAAGTCATCAATGTGATCCACCATTGAACCCTTTTTTTTTAGATTCATCAGTTGGATAAAGAAGGTGTTTCTCTTTGTATCCTCATAATGTGCTATCATTTACTCCGTAAAAATAGACCAAGTGACAATTTTTTTACAAGAGAAAAGCCATAGATACCATACAAATGTATTTCATTCTAAATATAAAGTTGCAATGTGTATCTTTACAGTGTGTTTTTCACATTATGGAGATCAAAATATTGCTCCATCTGTAGTATCCATGTTATAGGATCCTTGCCATCAAAATTCCTCATATCAATCTTTCGAATATGGTGGGTCTTCCATCGAACATTAGAGTTTATAAAATCATGATTAACATTTATTTTGTTCTCACCTGAGTTTCCTCTACTACCTTTTCACCATTATGAATCATTTCTTGTATCAAATTTGTCAAACCTTCCTTTAAACCTTCCATGTCTGCTTTTAGATCATTCTTTATGTCTTCCATGTTGCCTTTAATTTTTTCATCGATCTTAGCTTCCATGCCATCCATCTTAGATTCCATGTCATTATTCAAACCATCCATATTAGCTTCCATGCCCTTATTCAAACCATCCATCTTAGCTTCCACTCCTTTCTTCAAACTGACCATCTTAGCTTCCATTTTATTTTTTGTTGCTCTTTGCGAGAGCGAAATTTGTTGCACTTGGTCTTGTAATTTTGATATATCATGTTTCACTTCTTCCTCTTTATGACCCATGAGTCATAGTAGAGCCTTATGAGGGCTTAGTGGGTATTGAATTATTTTTATGGGAAATTTTAGAACCCAATACTGATATCTATGCTTCAATATTCCCTTGGAATCACTTCAAACTATTTTTTCAAACAAGACTGATGCAATTTAAAAAAACAAATACTCACTTTTTTCTTGATTTTGAGGAGCTCAATATTCAAATTGAAGTATCTCTATAATTTCACATCCCCAAGATTTTATCATCGGTCCTTTAGTACTCCTCTGAAACGTATTTCCAATGCCATAGGTCTGACCTGATTTGGATTATTCAAGACAAAGTTATGCCCAATCTCCCATAATGACCTAATTATGGACTAGTTTAGTAGAGAAAACTTGTGCAGTGAGACATGTGTCACTTTTTCCTCCTTCAGCTCTGAAATCGATACACTAGAAACTGTAGTCTGTGTAATTTTGGTTACTTTTTACAGAATTCCAATCTGATGCTCAGATAGAGAGTGATGAATATTTTCCCAAGTTCAACTCTTTGAGATGAAATTCGGGAGCCTGCAAAAAACCTAACCTCGATAGATCATATCTCCAAAATATTTTGAACCAAGCTCTAATTTTTTTACCCAACGTTCCTCAGGATTTCTTCACAAATGGGGTCTTTTTTTAGCTTCTGAACATTTGTAGAAAAAATTTATAGAAAAAATTCCACAATGACTTGTTTGAAGTAGCGAAACCCTAGAATCCAAAGCTCTGATACCAAATTTTATGAAACAAAATCACAAAATAGAAGAAAAGAGATTTCAAGGCCTTATAAATCATAATGTTAGAGGGGGAAAGCTCATTTGAAATACATAAATGAACAATTCTTGGATGATAAAGATGAAAAAAACTTCTTTATATATATAGGAGTCCATGGGGTCATAATATAACCCTAGCCGACCTAACAATAATAATGTAAGGGCACAACAGTAACAATAGTGGGATTTTATGGGGCATAATAATAATAATATGGGGAATACAATGGTATGAAAATAACAATAAGGGGGGCTACACTAACAAAAACAAGGGACTACACTAGTAATATAGGGACCTAACAATTAAAAAATTGTAAATGTCATGCATGAGGTCATTAGGAAGCCTTGAATGTATTACGCAATAATTAATTGGGAATTTCCTAATTAATAGGGTATTTATTAGCCCAAGAATGCATAAGCAAGGTTGGTAATGTAGAGAAAAGCAAGTAGTTAAATATTGGACCAAACTTGCTTAGATCGGTGCTAGGATCAGAGTAGGATTAGAGTCAGATAGTTAGCAAAGTGCAAAGGTTTCACGAGAAGGGAAATAGCATTATATTGTTTCATGATCTTGAATTTATGAAATATAAATATATTGTAGTTTTTAGCTAAGGATTTCCCCAGATACAACACAATTTATATTTCTTTATCTTACTCGTTTATGTGATTGTGCGATTGAATTTGGTTTCTAAAATTTGTAGAATTGATTCGGTATTTTTTTTAGTAAATTACAATATCAGTTTAATATATGTGTATTTGCTACAACATATTCCTGCATTTGACTAAAATCTGATTTCTGTAAGAAATATGGATGATGTAGGTGTTAAAACAATGTTCGAGAAGGATTCTTGTAAGATGGTTTGGGGAGCACTGGTATTGATGCGGGGAGATCAGATTGGAACTCTGTACGAGCTTATGGGTAGCACTATTATTGATGTGTGCAACAATTCTGTGGTTCCTGAAAGTGGATTTGAAAACCTTGTGGTCTCTGGAGAAAATAACATGATATGGCATCAAAGGCTTGGACATATTAGAGAGAAGGGCCTTCGAATACTTCATGGTAACAGTATGGTAGAAGGGATTTCTAATTTCTCTCTAGATTTTGATTTCTATGAAAATTGTGTATATGGGAAGAAAAATTAGGTGATTTTCCCCTCTGGTGCTAAGAGGATCAAAGGGATATTAGATATTTTTCATAGTGATGTGTTTGGACCTGTGTCAGTTCTATTACTGGGTAAGTCTGTGTACTATGTGTCATTTATATATGACTTATGAAGGAATACATGGATATATTTCCCCAGGAAGAAGTTTGAATTATTTGAAAGATTTAAATAATTTAAGGCTTTGGTGGAAAACCAGATAGAGAAGAAGATAAAAGTGTTTAGGACCGATAATGGTGGAGAGTTCTGCAAGAAGGAATTTGAAGAGTTATCTAAGAAGTGTGGTATATCATGGCAGAAGACTACTCCATACACACCTCAGAAAAAAAAATTTGCAGAAAGAATGAACATGAAATTGATGGAAAAGGAAAGAAGCATGCTCAATGGTGTTGTCTTAGGATAGTAATTCTGGCAGAGAGAGTGGAAACTGCATGTTACCATGTTAACAAATCACCTTCATCCGCCTTGGAGGATAAGACACCACATGAGATATGGATTGGTAAGAAACCCTCTTTTTCACATCTGAGGGTATTTAGCTGTGATGCATATGGACATGTTCCAAAGGCGAAAAGAACCAAGTTGGATAGTAAATTTTAAAGGTGCATCTTTATTGGGTATAAGGATGGTTTAAAAGGTTATAAGATTTAGAACCCAGAAACAAGGAAGGTTTTGTACAGTCAAGATGTGGTGTTTAGAGAGGTGAAATATGTTGTTAAACATGAAGTCCTACCAAAGGAACCTAAGAAGATATAGTTTGAGCTAAAGGAGGAATAATCAGACTCTACAACATAACAAGATTCAGAAGAGGAAGAGCCACTAGCTCCATATTTGAGAAGATCAGTTCGAGAAATAAGGAAACCAAAAAGGTATATTCCATATAATTTTTTTTCAAATTTTTCTTTATATATCACTGATGATGATCCAGGAATTTTCAGGGAGGTAGTGGATTTAGAGGATGGAAAATTCTGGAAGGATGCCATGGTTGATGAAATGACATCCTCACACAAAAATGAGGCTTGGGATCTGGTGGAGTTTCTAGTTGGAATGAAACCCATTGGCATCAAATGGGTGTTTAAGAAGAATATTAATTTATAAGAAAAGGTGGATAAATACAAAGCTCAGTTGGTAGCAAAAGGTTATTACCAGGTGTAGGGAATTGATTTTGGTGTTATTTTTTCTCTTGTTTCCAACGTAGATTCTATTACATTACTTTTATTTATTGTTGATACATTTTATTTTGAGATAGAATATATGGATGTGAATACAAAGTTTCTTCATGGGTATCTGGAAGAAGAGATCTACATGAAGCAACCTAAAGGCTTTGCAGTGAAGGGTAAGAAAGAACTGGTATGCAAGTTAAAAAAGTCTCTATATGGTTTAAAACAAACACCAAGGATGTGGTATCAGAAAGTTGATACATATATATATGGGTACTTGGCTTCACCAGAAGCAAAGAGGATCATTGCGCATATTTTAAACTAATTGGTGACCGTGTTATTTAGTTGGTCTTGTATGTGGATTATATGTTGTTGATTGGAAATGAAAAAGAAATTATTGAGGATTTGAAGACCCATTTGTCCTCCAAACTTGACATGAAGGATATTGGTGTTGCAAACTATATTTGGGGCATGGAAAATAAACGAGATCGAGAAAAAAGGAAGCTCTGATTAAACTAGAGGAAGTATTTCGAGACAATATTGCAGAGGTTTAATATGCAAGATAGTAAACCGGTGAAGTTTCCTATTCCTCTAGGTGTAAATTTATATGTTGAACAATGTCAAAAGACATACAAAGAGGAAGAGCACATGTCTCGTGTTCCATATGCAAGTGAAGTGGGTAGCCTGATGTATGAAATGGTTTGTACTCAAACATACATTGCACATTCAGTGGGAGTACTAAGCAGGTTTATGTCAAACCCAAGGAAGGAGCATTGGACAACCGTGGATTTGTTTTTAGGTATTTGTGTGGCACTAGTGATTATGGTTTGTGCTACTAAGGAAGACTAGAATTGGACATATTTTTGGAAATTTGTGGCTTTGTTGATGTAGACTGGGCTGGAGATCTAGATCAAATAATATCTACAAGTGGTTATATGTATAACATTTTTGGAGGTGCAGTCATTTCCATTTAACCAAAATAAAATCTATAGTGGCTCTTTCAACTAAAGAGGTAGAATACATAGCGGTCGCTCATGCAAGCAAGGAAGCAGTTTGGTTGCAGAGATTTTGTTCAAGTATGGGGTTGGTGTAGTGAGCTATAAGAATAGTTTGTGATAGCCAAAGTGAAATTTTCTTGGCTAAGAAACATGCTTATCATTCAAATACAAAGCACATTGATGTTCAGTATCACGTTGTGAGAGATATGGTTGAGGACAAAAAGGTGTTGTTGGTAAAGGTGGACACTTTGAATAATGTTGCAGATGCATTGATGAAGTTTGTGAGCATTTATAAGTTCTCTTGGTGTAGAGTAACAATGAGCATTGAAGGGTTGTATGAATGACTAAGCTCTCTTGTGCCCCCCTATGGAAAGAAAACAAGAAGTGGGAGAATGTTGGGTGTGTGTTATGTTATTTCCACAACTAGCCCCACATCAAAATAATTTTGGACCCTATATTAGGTGGGCATACCTACATATGGTTTTGTGCATGGGTTTTTCACATGGTTTTGGGCATGATGGCTTTTTTTCCATGGTATTTTGTAGATCCGGTCATGGGAACTATGATTATGTTCTAATCTAGAGTTAATGGATTGGGGTTTATAAATGCTTCAACATGTATATATATGTATTTTAACATTGAAAGGAATACAATGAAAAATCAATCTAGTAGTCCCGATTTTTGGATCTAGGGGAAAATATTTGTGTATTTGTGTTTCATTTTTATGTTCTCGCCATTGTTTAAGTTTTTAAGAATTTTTTTGCAGGTAATTTTTGTACAAGGTTAAAAGCTACAACTTCCCTATTCTACCTCCAACAACTCTAATACTAGTATGAACTAGTCCCATGTAATATCCAACCAATGATGTTTTTCCAACTGCTCCATCCAAAGCATTTATTATCCTACTAATAATACCTACCTCTTTAAGTGTCTTATTTTCCTCCAAAAATTTTTGTTCCTCTTTGAATTTTTGCAACTAATCTTCTTTTATATATTCATGATAATGGAACTTGATAGTAATATTTCCCCTATCATTTTTTCTTTGAATCTAAGTGTGTCAAGAGATGCCAAGAGTTGTAGCACAAGATCCTCCAATCCAGAAAATGGATATTTTATGACACCAATTTTCTTATCTTTCCCAAGCTCAAATTTATAAAACACCTCTAGTACAAGTGCTAGAGTCTTTGTCCTCAACATCGAGGTCAAAATATTCATTCCAATCAAGATTAACAATTTTTTAAACCACATTTATTTTCACTTTAAAGATAACCAGAAATATAAAACAACATATGGATTATATTTTCAGATAATATCAATGTTTTTCAACAATTTTTCTCTTACTAATATAAATTTAATTTTACCTTTTGGTCTAAGTTCAAGTTCACTTGTATCGATAGGTACTCCTCCAATTGAAACAAAAATTGGGTGGCCACTATGATGAAAAAGTGTAACTAGGTTTGGTCTTCATAATGGCATGTGTAATCATGATTTTATTTAATTGGTGAAATGAAGAAAAATAAAATTATTGTAATTCTTGTCTCATGGGTTTCATGAGCAAGGAATTTTATTTTAGTGATGGCTCCAATTGTGGGCCTTTAGGATTTTTCATCTATCCATAAAATTCAATTTGAGTCTATGTCATGTGTTAGTTTCTATGACTCACTAGTGATCAAATATACTCTTTCCATGTGATTGATAAGGTCTTAGGGTCAAATGGTTATATTTTCAAAAAACAAAATCAAATAAATTTGGCATGTCTCTCTTGTCATATGGGCATTGGTTATTGTCTAGGTCAGTGCTACTCCCTCCACTTCCTCATGTTCATCATCATTCATCATGGTCATGTCATCATTTAGGTGTCCTAGCTCATCGAAAGAGTTAATGTGCCATCATATTGGTCATGGTCTAGGATTTTCATTTGATTGTCATCATAATGTCAGTCATAAAAATAAAAAAAGGAGTCATATCCATAAGTTGGGTCACCATCTTGGGAGTTAGCAAATTAGGTAATAAAGTAAAAATAAAAGGTAACATTTGCACTTGAAGAAATTATGTTGCCTGTCAAATCATTCAAAAGCATTCTCTCAAGTACATGATGTCACTCCACCAAAATCGAGTTTTTGAGTTATAAAGGGACATCAAGGTGTTTCAAAACTTCAATCCATCCTTCAAAGTCTTCAATATCTCCTCTCTTTCACTCCAAAACTCACCACATCCATTAGAAGGTTGAAATCCACCATCAAATTGCTCCATTCATCAAGCTGCTATGTTTCTGTTGTGTTTCTGGAGGGTGTTGCGCTTTTTTTTTAGAGATATAAGAAGAGAAAGAACAAATTCAAACTCCATTTCATTGTTTTAGACAAATTCAAACAAGCAATTGAGGCTCTCACACACCCTTCCTTCAGACAAATTTCTCCAAGAAATTGATTAAATCCTCCTCTAGGGTTATTTGTTGTGTTTTTCCTGCATTTTCAAGTTTTTGTGGTCTTTGCTTCATTCCAAGGATAAATACACTATTTTTTACCCTAACTACCCTTTTATACACCTGATAAACTCTCCCCAACCATTTCACATACATATTCTCCTCATCTCATCATTTTCCCCTAAAAACCCAAGCCCTCGATGCACTTTTGCTACATTTCTGGGTTTTCCCTGTGTTTTTTATTTTTTCCCTTTCTTCACTCACTCATTCAAAGAAATTTTACTACCCCTGTATTCCTAACATCTACCTGTAACCCAAAAATTTTCCCTAACTCCTATCACCTCCATTTCCCTCCCTAAACTTGTTGCTTTGTTTTCCTTTTTTTGCAGCACTAAACCCCGACCCTTTCCCCTATCAAACTAGGGTTTTCAGTCAAGAAAAATCAAAAACATGGCCGGTGAAAAGAAGAAATAAAACAAGGGGGGACAAGTCTCAAGATATGAGCCAAATCATATGTAGGAGATCAATGCTTCAGATTTCATCAAGAGGTGTAGGTTTCCTATTGTTTTGTGAGAAAGTACAAGAGGTGGGCTACCATTGTAAGATTACTAGTCTATTTTCCACCAATATTAAGAAGGACAAGACCACCATAGTAGGGATGGACTTCTTGGTATCAGCAAAGGTCATAGCTTCATCCATTTGTATCCTTAACCAAGGAGAAATTTGGTTTAAGGGGATGGATTTGGACATAGAAAATTATAAAGTGTTCTTGAAACCATAGTATAAGGAACCTCCCTCTCATAGTTTCCCTTGCATGAAATTATTGGATAAATATAATCCTTTAATGAAGATGATTATGAAATATTTCACTTGTGAAGGAAGGTTTAGTAGGTTGTATCAATATCACATAATAGTGTTGATGCACTTCACTTCAAACCACTAAATATACCCAATTACTTTTTTAGAAGCCTGGTTAAGATGACTGAGAAAGTGCAGACTAAAGGGAGAGACAATTAGGCAAGCACCAGATCACATAGATCAAGATGTCATGGGAGACCTTCTTGGAGACAAATGATCTTATACCTGCCTCAAGTCAATCAAAGAGCCCAAGTGTTCCTTCATAAGATATACCACAGGAGGTAGGCTCATCAAACAAGCCATCAGTAACAAAGACACAACCTAGAGAAGAAATTTCAAGAAACTATAGCAGAGGTAAGAGGTTGATGTTTTCCCCTAATATTGAAAATGACATGCCTACACCTAGACCTAGAACTAGGTTTCATGCTAAGAAACTACATAAGAATTTTGTCCATGAAAAATAAGTGCAAGTTGAAACTATGATGAAATCACCTAGAGACATAGATCAGACACCTTTCCAACATCATGATGAGGTGCCTCCTGCAATAGAGATGGCTGAAATAACATAACACCATGAAGAAAAGGCATTTGAAGACACACTCAAAGAAAAAGAGGCACATAAAAGAGAGCTCAAAGATGATCTTGCCAAGGAAAATTTCATGGTATCTTTCTTGCAACAAGAAAATAGGCATCTGAAACTAAACATACTGTTGCAAAGAAAACCACAAGGGGACCATCCATCATCCAAAAAGGAAGATGTTGTGGTAGAAAAGGGTAAGGTTAAGCCCATAATTGATGTGGAGCAATTAGAAGACAAAGACATTCAGGCCAAGAAGGACTAAAACTAGGGTAGAGGCAAGAAGAGAAAAACATGAAAAAGAGCAATCCCCTCCTCAAGCCCAAAAAGACATCAATGACATCATCTTTGCTGAAGTTGAAGAAGACAAGGAATTCTGGATTTTTGTATTAAATGAACACCTAGATAATCTACTAAAGAAGGAAAATAAAGGCACTGCCAAATAGAGGCACATAGCGAGGCACTACTACACTAGAAACACTATTTGCAAAATTAGGTGTAAGAACATGAAGAAAAAGCTCAAGAAGACCCTAGCCAAGCTCAAGAAAAGGGATAATCTGGATATATTAGCTGATGCATCCTTAGCTGCTTTAAGGCATGACAAAAAAATGGAAAAGGAAATAAATTTTGGCAAAATTTTGAAATTTTTTGGGTTTTATATCACAACCAAAACTAGTGCACAGAAATGCAATGTGTGTGCATTGCGCTTTTTCCCAGAGGCTCCAAATGAATATTTAAAATCATGTGGAGGTGTATTTTGGTTATTAAATTCTAGAAATATACTTGGTGTTACTTTTTAGTTCATGGATTTTCAGAAAAAGGTCAAAAACCAGCTATTTTCCACCCTTCTGCCACTGTTTTGAGTCACTTGCTGCGCTTCTAGAGAAATTATGTTCCAATCAATTTTGAGGTGTCTTAGAGATGTATTTTTGGTGACTTGAAGCTTTAGAGGTGTATTATACATCCTAAGCTACTTGTACCAGCCTTCAAAAAAGTTCAAAGATCCTTCAGAGTCATCAAAACATCTTGCCAAAGTTCGTTGCGCTTCTACTGCCAGACATTGTGCTTCTGTAATTTTTCGCTGTGTTTCTGGGTTTGAGGATTTTTCTTGACACGTGGAGGTCAAAGGTAAAAATTGTCGATGTAAGAACTAGCCCATGATTTTTTTGATGGTTAATCAGTCTATTTATGGTCATCCTTGTTAAATAATATTATGTTTAATGACTTGAGAGAAAAACTCAACTTGTTAGCTAAAAAAAGGAAAAGTTGTTTCTAACTCCCCTAGAATTAGGATGAGTCATTAGGAGAATTAATTAGTTGTTTTGGATCATTATTTGACCCCTAAATGTGGAATATTGTTTTATTTTCTATATGCACTCAGAATAAAGTAATTGAGAGGGTTGGATATCCGAAGTTCTCACTCTTTAGCACTAGTGTATTTGATAATTTGCAGAAGAAATTTACAGGTAGTTGCAGCTATTTTTATGGGATTCATGTGTTGTGGTCAATGAAATTTTTTTCTCTAGTGTTTCTTATTCATGTGATAATTTATTAGTTTTATCAGCCATCTACTTTCTTCCTATTCTTTATATTTTAATTTTTGAAGCATAAATCATTCTTTTATGCTCTATTTTTGTTTAAGATAAGAATCTAAGTGTTTTATCTTCTGAAATAAGTGAATTTGTTATGCTCACTTAATTTATATTTTTTACTCCTTACCACTCTACAATTAAAAACAAATTGTGTCACTGAATCACATCTACCTTGCCTCATACTATGTCTGCAACTAATCTTTTTGGGATATCTTGCCTAGTTTCCAAACCTAGTGCTTCTTTGTCTAGCAAACCCCAATCAAAACTAAATCAAAAACTCTACTGAGCTTATAAATAGCCTAAAATAATTATTCTCTATTCATTTCCATCAATTTTGAGCTTGATATAGAGAGAGCCCTCTCTAATTTGGTGGGGCTAGCTACCAAATTTAAAGTTGTTTTGTGGTTACCTCTTTGGTTTCCTTTCTTAGCCTTAGGAAACTAAGGAGACCTAACATCATGTATGAAGAACCCTTCGTGGGTATATTAAAATTTTTCATGAGTCATTAAATATGTAGGAAGGCCCTCCAATACCAAGAAAATTCTCCTTCTCAAGTCGGCTTCAACAAGGATAATTATATCTCCATCAAATGACATGTTGACCTAGCTTGCGGTCATGTCAGCTTATTATGTTGGAAAAATTTATAAACAGGGAATCTAGACCTTATTTTAGAGAAATAATTTTCGAGATAATTTCAGTCAACATTAGTCTAAAGTAAGAGGTGTGAAGTGCAGCGAGGAAATTTATTATCAAGTGAAGGAGGAAGAGTATAATCTGAGATTATTTTACAATATGTTTTTTGGTTGATATCCTCCACATGAGTGAGGAAGCAAGAGATAATTTGCAACATAAGAGTCCAAGAGTAATTTTCATCATCGTGGGTAGTTGAATTAGAGGAAGGTAAAATCAAGAAGGGAGTCAAGTCACCAATAAGGAGACCCTATCCAGAATGAAGAAAATCAAGGCATAGGATTGCAGATTGGGTTTTTGAATTAGGATTACAAACCTAATTAAAGGAGACCAGATATTTGAAGTAGAAGGAGGTCAAAGTGGAAGAGGAGGCAATAAAAGGGAAGGAGCATAAGATTGACTATCATTGTCTAAGGATCTAATCAAGGGACTTGCGTCTTGGTCTTGGAGTGGAAAATAGGTCAAGGGTCTTGGTCTTGGTAGTCATCACTTGGAATATCTATAAGAAGAAGAATTTGTTTGGGATTTCATCTCAAGTAGGAAAGGCTTTGGCCCTTGTTGATATCCTATATTCGATGTCTCTTGTATCTTTATGGTTTATGCAGTGGTATTTGTTTGATGAAGAAGAACAATAATAACCTAGGTAAGATAATATCCTAATCTAAATAAGTAAAAATAACTCACAAGTAGTTACTAATAGAAGAGCAATCAATTAATTTCTATGCCCTAGATCTCTCAACATGGTATCAGAGCTGTTGAGGCTAATTTTCAATATCCTTTATTTTAATTTTCAAAAATATAAAAAAAATGGAAAAATATAAAAATGTATGTTAAAGTACATGTTTATCATACTTTAGCATAAAGATGTAATTTTTGTATAAGTTTAAAGTTCAAATCTCTAAAAGATCCATGAAGGTGGGTCTGAGCACTCAGTTAATAAACGAGTAAGTTCGTGAGCAGGATCCAAAGATTTGATCAGTAGGACATAAAAGCGGCAACCCGTGGGCACATTCATCACATGGGTTAATGAAGAGGGTGCCTCTGCATTTTACCCCATTGACCGCGGGGCTGATCAAGATTTGTGGTCAAGATTAACTGCAGGGGCATGACCCCAATGAGTTCTCCAAACATTTGGGGCCTCCGTAGTGACGTAAGTCGCTGGTGGGCGACAACTATCTGCCACGTCATGGTATTATTTAACAGTCTTTTGGTGTGTCAAATCAACATTTAATTCACAAGCCCCGTGCCACCTATTTAAAATTGGTTCCTATTTTCACAAAGTTATTGTTGTTTCTCTGTACTTTTCAATTTTTCTGCGCCTGTGTCTTTCATTATTGTCAGCCACCTTGTCATTGTTCGCCACCTTAAGCAGAATTATGGCCAAGCATTCATATTTGTCTGGCTCATTCAACCATATTCCTCTCATGGACAGTGAGAGGGATATCCAAGACACTGTCTTCTCTTTAGATCACCTCCAATTCTATCAACGGGTTTGTCTGAATGACAAAACCTCTCTAATTTTCTCTGCCATGACCAAAACAGGTGCACTGTCTGCATGCATTCAAAGAACACACCTTTTTCCTAAGTTTGTGTATTAACTAGTGTCTGTTATGTACGCAGGAAAATGCTTTGTAATGAATTGTCTAGGAGAGAATGTCTTTCAAGTATAAGCCATGTTAATTCTTCAAGCCTTTTGTTATCCAGAGTCAGAATTGTAGGTTTTAACCCTGTAAAGAAATTATCTATGAACGAATCTTTAAAACACAAAATAAACAATAGCAAGAGCATAAAACATAAAACAAATAAACATAGATATTTTCTCCTAGATCCCAAATCGGGACAACCATCTTGATTTTTCATTATATTCCCTTTAGTGTTACAACACATATATATACATGTTGAAGCATACATAAAACCCAATCCATTAACCCTGGATTACAACATAACCATATTTCCCTTGACCGAATCTACAAAATACCATGGGCTGAAAACCATCATGCCCCAAAACAGTGTGCAAACCCATTCACAAAACCATGGGCGGGTCCGCCCACCAGAAAATAAGGACCAAAAAATTTTTCAGGGGCGTTGCCCCGGACCCCAACAGGGGGGGCTATCTCCCCCCTTGCATGACTAGTCATGGAAAGAATATAACACAAACCCAACATTCTCCCACTCGTTATTTTCTTTCCGCAGGGGGCCACAGGAGAGATGAGTCATTAGCCTAGCTTTGCAACACCCATTGTTTCTCTACACCAAGAGAACTTGTGAGTGCTCACAAACTTTGTCAATGCATCTACAACATTCTTCAAAGTGTCCACCTTTACTTTTAGCTTCAATCATATATCTCACAAAGTGATATTGAACATCAATGTGCTTTTTTTTTTAATGATAAGTAGGGTTCTTAGCCAAGAAAATTTCTCTTTGGCTATCACAGTCTATCCTTATAGCTTGCTACACCAACCCCATACTTGAACAAAATATTTGCAACCAAAATGCTTCCTTTCTTGCATGAGTGGCTGCCATGTATTTTTCCTTTGTAGTTGAAAGAGACACTACAGACTGTCTTTTACTCATCCAACTGACTGCACCTCCAAATAGGCTAAACACATACCCACTTGTAGATCTTCTTTGGTCCAAATATCTAGCCCAATTTGCATAAAAAAACTATGAATGTCCAACACTCTTTCCTATCCTGGTCTTCCTTGGTAGAACAAGCCATAATCACTAGTGCCACACAAATATATGAAAACTCGCTTCACTAATGCCCAATGCTCCTTCCCCAGGTTAGACATAAACTTTCTCAATACTCCCACTACATGTGTAATGTCTGGTCTACTACAGACCATTGCATACATTATGCTACCCACTACACTTGCATATGGAACATAGGACATATCCTCCTCTTCTTCTTGTGTCTTGGGACACTGTTCAGTAGACAACTTTGTACCTATAGGAATCGAAACATTCACCGGTTTACTATCCTGCATATTGAACCTCTGCAATATAGTCTCGACATACTTCCTCTAGTTTAACCAGAGCTTCCTCTTTGCCCGATATCTCTTAATTTCCATGCCCAAAATATAGTTTGCAGCACCAAGATCCTTCATGCCGAATTTGGAGAACAGTTGGGTCTTCAAATCTTGGATAATTTCTTTGTCATTTCCAATCAACAACATATAATCCACATACAAGACCAAATAAATAACATGGTCACCAATTAGTTTAAAATAAACAGAGTGATCCTCCTTGCTTCTGGTGAAGCCAAGTCCCTGTATATAGGTATCAAATTTCTAATACCACATCCTTGGTGATTGTTTTAACCCATACAGAGACTTATTTAACCTACATACCAGCTCTTTCTTCCCCTTCACCATAAAGCCTTCAGGTTGTTTCATGTTGATCTCTTCTTCCAGATCCCCGTGAAGAAATGTTGTCTTCACATCCATTTGTTCTACCTCAAAATCAAATGCAGCAACAACATATAAAAGTAATCTAATAGAAGTAACTTTGGCAACAGGAGAAAAAAAATCACCAAAATCAATTCCTGACACCTGGGAATAACCTTTTTTCTACCAATCGAGCTTTCTATTTCTCCACCTTGCCTTCTACATTTATCTTCTTCTTAAACACCCATTTTCTCCCGATGGGCTACCTTCCAGTCGACAACTCCACCAGATCCCATGCCTCATTTTTATGCAAGGATGCCATTTCGTCAACCATGGCCTCCTTCCAGAGTTTTCCATCCTTTGAATCTACTGCCTTCCTGATGTTTCTAGGATCATCATCAGTTATACTTAAAGAAAAATTTGAACATAAAGAAGATTGACTATACCTTTCTGGTTGTCTTCTTTCTCGAACTGATTTTCTCACAGTTGGAGTTTGTGGCTCTTCGTCTTCCGAGTCTTATTTTGCTGTAGAGTCTGATTCAACCTCCTTTAGCTCAAACTCTATCTTCTCAGGTTCCTTTGGTAGGATTTCATGTTTAGCAATAACTTTCACCTCTCTAAACACCACATCTCAGTTGTACACAACCTTCCTTGTTTCTGGGTTCCAAAGCTTGTAACCCTTTAAACCATCCATATACCCAACAAAGATGCACCTTTCAAATTTATTATCCAACTTGCTCCTTTTCTCCTTTGGAACATGTACATATGCATCACATCTAAATACCCTCAAATGTGAAAGAGAGGGTTTCTTACCAATCCATACCTCATGTGGAGTATTATCCTCCAACACTGATGAAGGCAATCTGTTAACCAAGTAACATGCAATCTCCACTGCCTCTGCCCAGAATTCTTGTCCCAACTCGGTACCACTGAGCATGATTCTTGCCTTTTCCATCAACATTCTGTTCATTATTTCTACAACTCCATTTTGCTGAGGTGTATATGGAGTAGTCTTCTGTCGTGCTATACCAAAATTCTTACAGAACTCTTCAAATTCCTTCTTGCAGAACTCCCCACCATTATCTGTTCTCAACACCTTTATCTTCTTCTCTGTCTGGTTTTCCACCAGAGCCTTAAATTCTTTAAATATGTCTAAGACTTCATATTTCTTCCTCAAGAAATATATCCATGTATTCCTTGAGAAGTCATCTATGAATGAAACATAGTACACAGACTTACCCAATGATGGAACCGACACAGGTCCAAACACATCACTGTGAATAAGCTCTAATATCTTGTTCGCCCTCTTAGCACCAGATGGAAAACTCACCTAATTCTGCTTCCCATACACACAATGTTCACATAAATCGAAATCCAGAGAGTTATTTGACATACCTTCTACCATACAATTTCCATGTAGTATCTGAAGGCCCTTATCTCCAATATGTCCAAGCCTTTGATGCCATAGCATGGTCTTTTCTCCAGAGACCGCTAGGCTTTCTGCTCCACTTTCAAGAACCATGGAATTGTTGCACCCATCTATAACATTTCTTCCCTGAAGCTTGTATAGAGTTCCAAGGCGAACTCCTCACATTAATACCAGTTCTCCCTAAACCATCTTACATGTATATTTCTCGAACACTGTTTTTACACGTGCATCATCCATATTTCTCACAGAAATTAGATTTCTGGCCAATGCAGGAAGGTACAGAACACCAAGAAGTGCTCTAATCCTTCCACCTTATAGCTTCAGCTTTAATTTTCCACATCTGACTATTCTAACCTTCCTATCATCACCTAATAAGAAATCACCGCCATCATATTTCTCATACTCGCAAAAACACTCCCTATGGGGAGTGAAGTGAAAGGATGCACCCGATTCAATCAACCATGACTCATGATCTACATGTGTATTTGAAGAAGAAGCCAAATACACATCCCCACCTTCATCCAAGGTGGTTTTTTTCCAGAAGGAGCATCATCAGATCCCTTTCCTTTCTCAGGAGCTTTAGATCTGTAGTCCTTTTTGTAGTGCCCTTCCTTTCCGCATTTCCAGCACACCTTTACAAACTTTCCAAGAGATTTATATCTCCCTCTAGATTTATATATCCCACTCGAAACCTTATTCTTGTTTCAGTTCTCGGACCTTCCTTGTACAGACAAGGCATCTCTATTCTGACCCTCCATATTTCTCCATCTAATTTCCTCCGACAGCAAAGCTGAGACAATGTCATAAAAATTCAAGGTAGCTATATTGCTACCTATTGCAATAACTAGAATGTCCCACAAATATGGTAGAGAACACAACAAATTGATGCACTTATATTCATCTGAGATTTTAATATCAACATATGAAAGCTATCTTACCACAGTATTGAAGGCGTTCAGATGCTCTGTCACCGAGTCTCCATCCTTCATCCTCAGGTTATATAGCTTTTTTTGTAGGAACAATTTATTCACCAGAGACTTAGATTGGTACAAATTCCCTAGCTTGTCCCACAAGGTCTTCACCGTAGCTTCCCCAGATACATTCAAAAATACTAAATCTAAGACACACAACCATATTGTGATCTTTTCCTTCCGATCCAGCTTCTTCCAGTATTCATCTGCATTTCCATTGGTTTAGTACCCGGATCTACCACGATCCATTGATCTTTATCCACTAGCATATCCTCCATCTTGAGCTTCCACAACTCAAAAATCTAACCATTAAATTTCTCGATCTCTATCTTCTTGCCGCTCGCCATCTTCTTTCACCACAAGAATCGATCCCATAGATCTCCCACTGAATAGGGTCTACCTCAGGCCCGAGAAAAAAATCCCTCAGCAGCAAAGGCATCCCCTTGAAGCCGGAACTACTCTGATACCAAATGTAGGTTTTAACCTTGTATAGAAATTATCTATGAACGAATCTTTAAAACATAAAATAAAAAATAGCAAGAGCATAAAACATAAAATAGATAAACACAGAGATTTTCCCCTGGATCCAAAATCGGG
Source organism: Pinus albicaulis (assembly GCA_034641835.2). Classification (NCBI taxonomy): domain Eukaryota; kingdom Viridiplantae; phylum Streptophyta; class Pinopsida; order Pinales; family Pinaceae; genus Pinus; species Pinus albicaulis. Next base: position 484,720,549 of record CM076572.1, read on the forward strand.
ACGACCAGCTTGATGTTTCATTATATTCATTTTAGTGTTACCACACATATATATACATGCCGAAGCATACATAAACCCCAATCCATTAACCCTGGATTAGAACATAACCGTAGTTCCCTTGAATAGATCTACAAAATACCAGGGGCCGAAAACCATCATGCCCCAAAACCATGTGCAAACCCATGCAGAAAACCATGGGCAGGTCCGCCCACTGGAAAATAAGGACCAATTTTTTTTTTCTGGGGCACTGCCCCCCCTGTCACCCCCCCGTACATTGTGTTGTGGAGGTAAATCCCCTCTGCGGACAGAGGTAATCCCACTAGCCCTAGAGTGGGTCTAGAAAAAATTAAAACACACAAAGCTGTTGGTTCCTAGTTACAAAGAGTAGGATCGCAATAGATCACTTACCATGATTCCTTCGATGTTGTTGTCAAAGAAGAGGTGGTGCTTCCGTTCCTAGCTGGACAGGTCACGATCCATAAGCTTGTCATATCCAGATACCTGTACACATGCAAAGAAGAGGGACAACATGCAACACAGTATTTCACACTTTATAACTATTGATCAGTCAGAGAGGAATGAATGAAATTGCATTATATCATAGACAAACACAATCATGGAACTAATAGTAGAGTCATGTATATTAATATATGAGAGAATGATTACAACCGATGCTCTGACATTGTGATCTTCCTTTGATAGGGCTCCAGTGAGACATGTCTCACAAAGCTCGTCAGGGATTTGACAGAATTCTCTCTCTCATAGGGTTATCCTTAGCTTTTCTATTGATTGTCACTCAGCTATAATTTCCTTCCCAAAAGTTCAGCTAGCTAGCAAATAGAGAGGGCAGGCTTTTATAGGGGGAGGAAGGGAATTTGGGATCCCTATAATCATGGGATAGAGTTCTATCTCTTAGGAAGGTTCCATGAGAGGTGGAAAACCACTTCGTAATAAGGGAGATCTAGAGGAAAACAACCCAACTTCTTTCTGATGATTCATTCTGAAGTTGTTAGAATCAAATTTCTGCCATTTATTTTTAAAAAACATTCCTTAATAGGCTTGACACGGGTGAGACACAGGGATAGAGCACCAGCTGGCACACCCACTAGTGTGCATTTTCCCCATTGGTGCGAGGGATGAACTGGCTACCCGTGCCAATGAAAAAACATAGGTTTTTAGGGTTTTTCACAGGAAATGTTCCTTAGTAGAATTCTCGTCCTTATGCAGAAGGATGCCATCAAGTTGTTTTCAGGACATTTTATTGTTCACAGGTCACGGGAATAGTCCTCCAATGTGTGGGAAAAGGGATTGCAGGGACGGTGACAAAATGTTGTGTAATAGATGCGCCCTAAAGCATGAGGTCCGAGATAGAGGGAGGGGTGAAATGCTTTATGAGAACGCGCCCAACTGAAAACACTGTCGTCGGAAAACCTGCGCATACAAATACAACTAATATCTCTGATACATGATATGTGGTATGGGCACAGCCATCCATAATAGAGTGTACAAAAACTAGGATCCAAGGTATGGACGCATCCATCCAGTAAATAAGGATCAATAAGTAGACTCAGGTATGGTCGCAACCATCCAATCGAATGAGTCATGTAATAAATCATACTAATCCACAAATAACCCATAGCCTAGATGTTTATAAGACAAAATACAGGGTCTTGTGCTCCATCTTGACCCAAACAGAGTACAAGTTCGAGCATGCGAATATGTGAGCTAAAGTCAAACATGCAAGAACATCGTCTGATTACCAACCAATAATGAAAGTTGTTAACGGACGCGAGAGGAACCACCAATAATGATGATGGCTCTTAAGGTACAAGAGGTAAAATCCACGGAATGTGAACAGTGAGCTAGCATCGAACACTTGCAAAATCATCCGATCAAAAGCCAATAATGAAAACCTTGCGTCGAATGCGAAGAACCTACCATTGAGGCATGTAGGCTCTAAGGCACCTAAAGGGAGTCTCTAGATCAGCTTTCTGGATAATGAGCTAAAGTCGATAGGAAGTGACCTTGATTGAAGGTGGGCCATAATGTTTCCCACATCATCGACACGAGACAGAGGAACATGATGTTTGTGAATCAAGGCCAACATAGAATCAGAGGGAGGTTGAAAACTGCGGAGGCCAAATTCTCTTGAACATATTAGCGGCACAACATTGGATTTGGTAGTATTTAACATCAAGGGATCTGAGGTTATGGTGATGTGGCAAAGAGAAGATGAGCGGTCAAAAGAGATTACCCAAACCCATGAAGGCAAGCAGATAACGAGATGAGATTTCCCCAACCTGACACGAATGCAGACAAGTGCCATGTTCAAGAGCGAAATACTGCTGACACGACTATGATACTGGTTCCATTTTCCCCCACCATTTCTGGTGAGTACCCCAATTATTTTTGGAAACAATCTTGAAGGGGATAGCATGTGCTTGCGATATAAGTTTGTCCTTCGGACAAATCCATCCTAGTACATTTAACGAGCCCTAGGAAGGAGGAACTCGAGTAACATCACTACGACGGAGTCTGATGTCATCAGTTTTTAATGAGTCTAAAAAAGGAAGAACTCGATGTCTTTTCATGTTTAGAGAGTTTGAAAAGATAGTGGAAAGGAAAACTCCAGCAGTCCCTTTTCGTAGATAGTCCCACATATCCAAAAAGGTAGAAAACTATGTCTGAGAGAACCTCCTAGTCGCAATAGGCTAGGGTATTCCTTTTTCATAAACAATCTATCCCAGCCCGAAAAAGGGGTAAACATATACTGGGTAGATATCTCTTCACAACCATTTAACGAATTCAAAACGACAAGCATCTTGGCAATCTTTTCAATTTTAGAAAGTCAGAAAAGAGCTAAAAGGTGACTCTAGTAGTGAATTTTTCGTGTTTTTACCGAGTCCGAAAAAGTATAAAATACAACTCGTGTCTTTGCCCTAATCACATGAAATCCCGTCGCTACACAAAAAGCAAATGTAAAACCCATTTTTCGACAAAAATATGATAAAATATCAGAAAAACAAGTCCTAAAACCTAATTTTGATTTTGAAAAGTTATAAATATTACCAATAGTAAAAACTTATTTACTTTTCACCTTTTTACCTCTTTGCAGAGTGATAGTGAGCCATTTCCTTTGAGATCTTGAGGCATCAATTGTGAGCAATCCAATGGACGAATTTGGATCCCGTCTTCTTTAGGTAGGAGCTGCTTCCATTAGCCATCTTTTAAGTCATATTTCATAGCTTTTAATTTTCATATGGCATCCCTGAGGGGAGGAATTTCAAAATTAGGAACTTTGCGGTTGGCGTGGGTACCAGGCATGGACCCGCGCCAATCCTCTCTATTTTACACAGAGGTCACACTAGACAGCTGCACCAACAGCGCAACACAAATTCTGATTAAATTAAAAAAAAACAGAGCCATTTAATTATTGTTTTAAGTACCTAAGGGATCTTACAATGTGTCTATGACCAAATTGATGCAGGTACAAAGCAAAAATGGTAATTGAATGGAAGGAAAGAGAGCATAGTGAGGAAGATGAATTGGCAATGGGAAATTAGCAGTGCATGAATGCTCTGAAATTGCGGTTTGAAAAAAATCTTCCTAACGCCATGTATCCGAGCTCAGCCCGAACTACTGCAATATCTGATTAGCATCTGGGATGAGGATGAGGAGAAGTTTAAACTTTGATATTAGGTACTTGAGCTCGAAGTGTTAGACATGTACTTCATCACTGCACTGTCACACAAGAGTCCAATTCCTATCTTAACTGGCACAGGCATTCTGGTGAAAACATGAAAATGGTCATGAACAGGGTGTGCAAAGGGGCACGCAAAGGGACATGTAGCGGAAAGGTATACATTCATATCATCCATGATCTAGCACTAAGAGTATTTCTACATACCATAATGCGGGTTGCAAGGTCGCAGGCACCGCACGAGGCTACCAAGACACAACTCCTTCTTGCATCAGAGTGCATGAACCCAACATTGTTTGACTGGGCCATAGCCGTGACTATGAAAAAATTACAACTGACCAAATGCAAGAAGACCAAACTAAAACAATTTGGGCATGGGTCAATTTTGGTATCATTCTTCCTAGAATGACTACCTACCTTGCAGTGCCAGGGGGCCATAGTCCCAGATCCACTGTTGAGAGAGCCATGAATGGCTCGATGGGCAGCATTGTTGCCCAGGGAAGGGGGCGGCCAACATATGTCATGGCGGCACGAGTTATTTGGATGGCTACGACGACATTTGATCATCATAGAGGAATGGCCCTATGCGAGTACTGATTTCACTGGAGACCCAGACCTTCCGCTCCCAGAAGGAGAGGACTGGGATGAGGAGCTTGGTACGAATCTTTTTAATTTTTAGAGTTTTATGATTTTTTGGTATACATGCATGTTCTAACAGCTGATCCTATATGTATGCAGATGTTGGCCCAGAGAGGCCCGCTAGAATGTCACTAGTAGCGAGGAGGACCCCTCTCGCTTATGACCTTGAAGGTGAGGGGGGCGAGGGGGATGAGCTTGTATAGAACCTAGAGGGGATTTCTCGCGGAGTTCTAGATTATGCTCACTTAGCCGATGTTCCTTTAGCTTATCATAGGCACACCGTGGGGGTGTCGAGTTGACTCCACCACTTACTGAGGTGATTGGTGCGGGCAGTGGTGTGCTACCATGAGCACCATGCCGATTAGTCGCCTAGGATTTTATTTGCATATTTTTTGAGAGACATGTTGTCTCCGGATGTAACTGAAATAAACATGTATATTTTTGGTTTTATATGATGCACACTTTGCAAACACTCGACATATATATATACATCTATTTTCTACATGGATCTTACTTACATATGATGATGTTTTTACAAATTGTGTAAATTTCTATCTAATACCATGTTGGCTACTGCATCTGTTAGTGTATTTATTCATCTTGGTATATGCTGATATGTAATGTAATCAAAATTTCTTTCAAGTAAACAAATACGTAGATACAATCTTAAAATTCAAGGGTGTCTAACTGAATAATGACCATTGAGCTGCAAAACCACAAGCTGTCGATCTATATGTACAAGTAACGCATGAATACTGAGGTTAACAGCCTCGTTTAATAATTCCAAGATGGCACTATATTCCGCGACATTATTTGTAGCAGGCCCTAGACAAACACCTTGTAAGTTAACTAACTCACTAGCAGGATTTTAAATTACCCAGGCTGCCGAAGATAGGTTCCTGGTACTACGGGAGGCACCATCCGCAAAACCGACATAACGAGTAATAGAAATCTGCACAACCAGGAAGACCCAATAAGCAGAAAAACGCTTACAAAGCACACCACACCACACATGCAAAAAAATGATGAAATCACCTATGTACATATACTACGCAAGAATGATTCAAGCATAATATTTCTTCAGGTACAACCCATTTCTGGGCTGTGCCAAAGGAAGACCTTCATAATCGATCAACTCATAAGCCCCGTTTTTCAATACACGTTTAACGATATAGGGCCCATGCCACATAGGTTGGAATTTTCCTACCCCAAGCTTATCATGGGCTTGATCATACAAGAGGACGAGGTCTCCTTTGATAAAGGAACGCAGAGAAACTCTTTGATCGAAATGAGCTTTAACCCGCTTTTTTTGTGCCTCGATAACCAAAGTAGCCAAGTGGTGAGTTTCGTCCAATATCTTGAGATATAGGAGATGTTATTCCTCCGGAGAAGTGTCGGTCAATAATTCCACAGCCAATTTCAGTGAAGGTATCTCACATTCAACCGAAAGAGTAGCTTCCAGACCATACACCAACTGAAATGGTGTGAATCTGGTTGCACTCTTCACTGACGTCCGGTAGGCCCAAAGAGCTGAAAACAAATGGAGATGCCAACTTGATTTGTGCATACCAATTTTTCATTGAAGCATTGTGACAAGCACCTTGTTCACGGCTTCAAACTAGCCATTTTCTTGAGGGTAATATGGTGTTGAGATGTCGTGATGCAAGCCCAACCTAGATGTCAGCTCTACCATCATGTAGTCCCAAAAATGAGAGCCATGATCAGTGACGATGGCTTGAGGAACACCGAAACGTGTGATCACATGGTTGAAAATGAAATATGCAACTGTCTTACCATCTGCGGCTAATGTAGGCATCGCTTCGGCCCACTTGGTGAAATAATCTACGGCAACAATGATATAAGCATTTCCCCCGGCCGAGTGAGGGTTACATGTCCTAAAATCAATGCCCCATTTGGGAAAAGGGCCCACGGTAATGATAGGATGTAATGGGAGAGGTGGCACGCGCATTTTGTGTTGGAAAATCTAGCACTCATGACACTTTCGCACTGAAACAATACATTCTTTAAATATAGATGGCCAGAAATAGCCCGCACGAAGGATATTATGTGCGGTAGCATAACCGCACATGTGACCACCACAAGCACCATTATGACAATCATTCAGAACTTTCTCAGCCTCTTCTAAGGTCAAACACCGACGGAGTACAGAATCGACTCTGATGTGATATAGGGTATCTCCAACAATGCGATATGGTTGCGACTGATATCGAACACGGCGTCGAGCATCTTTCGTTAACTTGGACTAGAAGGTCAATGTCTAGAGGTACACATTGATATCACCGTACCATGGATCGAGAGTGATGATTAAGAAGAGAGTTTCATCCGGGATATGATCCTCGGATTGAGACAGACCAGAGTCAGTAGGGAGAGAACAAATGAGATCAGCAAAAACCATCGACTTCTTCAATTTGGCAGTAGTGAACTCCAAATCAAACTCTTGGAGGATCACGATCCACTTTGAGTACTTTCCCCCCAGAAATTGTCGAGAAAAAATGTAAGTCATGGGGTTGCAGTCGGAAATCACGGTTACTGTGCATAATAGGATGTAATGAAGAAATCATTGAACGGCCTGGACCGCAACCAATGCCAACTTCTCGATGTGGGCATAGTGCATTTCAGTATCGAGGAGGTTCCGAGACAGATAATAAACCACGTGTTCGTTACCATCATCGTCATCCTATACCACAACCATGGCAATTGTACTGAATGCGACAGCCAAATAGAGGGTAAAGTCACGATGATAATTTGGAGGACGTATTAATGGAGCATTGACAAGCAACATCTTAAGGTTATCGAAATATTGCGAGCAATCTGATCCCAACAGAAAGGGACATCCTGTTTTAGAATTCACGTAAACCCTTTAGCTACCTCTGCATAGTTCGGGATAAAGCGACGTAATAAATTCACTTTCCCTTTAAGACTCTAAAGCTGATGCAACGAGGATGGGGAGGGGAGATTAAAGATAGCCTCAACCTTGAGAGGGTCAAGGCGAATTCCGTCCTTAGAAACAATGAATCCTAAAAGTCGACTAGAGTCAACATAGAAGATGCACTTGTGAGGATTAAGCCTGATGTTGTAACGTCTGCAGTGGAGAAAAATCTGGCAGAGATGTTCCAGATGGTCTTCGTGTGGAGCTGAATGAGCCAGAAGATCATCTAGCTACGGCTGAAAAACATTACGTATGTCGTGAAAGGTGTAGGACATGGCACACTAGAAGGTAGCCCCAGCGTTTTTTAGGCCGAAAGGGAGCTTCTTATATGCAAATGTTCCCCATAGATAGATGAAAGCGGTATTATGTTGATCGGATGGAAGGATATTGATTTTATTATAACCCAAAAAGCTATCCACAAGGGAAAAGATCTCACTCCTCGCACAATCGTCAATGATCTGATCGGTAAAGGGGGTGGGATAGTTGTCCTTAGGGCAAGCCTGATTGATATCTCGATAGTCAACACAGACACGAATTGTGCCTTGCTTTTTATCCATAGGGACGATATTGGAAACCCACTTCGTCAGAGAGATCAGATATATGAAGCCCACTTTAAGAAGTTTCTCAACTTCAGATTTTATAGTAGTGGATTTCCGAGGATGCACTGGACGCAGACATTGGCACACAAGCTTCGCACCAGGATAGGTGGGAATTTCATGCACGATGATACTGGGATCAATTCAAGGAATCTCTTCAGAAGACCATGCGAAAACATCACGGAATTCATGGAAGAGACTAGTTTACACTTCAATCTCATCGAGAGAACAAGTGACTCCCACATGAATGTTCTCGATGACCCCCGGTTTGATGGAGATTTCGATAGGCATCGTTTGGGTAATATTACTCAGATTTCCTTCTGAAAAAACTTCATGAGTCAATATTTGCATCTGGAATGGAAAAGAGGGAACCTGAGATGCAAAATTCTCGATACAATTAGACATTGCCCCCAGGCTAGGCATGAACGAGGAACGATGATGCCCATCGCTCCATGGCAGATCTTCAAGAGACATAGTCTCCACAATAGCTTCTTCAGACGAAAAAACTTCTCTCAAAGGATCAGGCGAATCTGCATCATGGAGCCAAGGGGATTGAGAATAAACATCAAGAGCCATGCTCAAAGGAGCATTATCAGCAGGAGGAGGATCTGATGCGGCAATGATCTCACAATAATTGATTTCAACCGGGGTCAGAGGCATTGATTCTCCAAAAGAGGCCACCTGTTCAAGAGAAGGGATGATCCATGGGTCATCTGACCTAGAGATCATATTGACTTGAACAGTGTTCGGTGGTGGAAGGGGGAAATACCCATGAGAATGGGGTTCTTGAAAAGACCTAGTCCTATACTATCGGGGGGATTATGAATTTGATCCACATATGGCACATTGTTCTCGGAGGACGAGGTAAATAAAGACAACTAATCTACAGTAATAATCTTGCCCTCATGTGGAAAATTCAAAAGTCGAAAGAGGGTGGACGGAATGCACAACATGGCATGGGTCCAACTGCAACCGAGTATAAGATTGTAGTTGAGTTTGGCATCAACAACTTCCACTTCAACATTGACTATATTACCTTGCAATGTAATCGGTAGACTCACGAGAACACCCAAGGGTTTTGATTCCCTTCCATCGAATGCCTCAAGGGAATTGGGAGATGAAGTGAGGGCTAGAGAGCCAATGGCCTTCCAGCAAGCAGACGACATAATGCTGGTAGAGGCACTTTCATCCACAATATCTCTGTGAATATTGAGGTCGTTAATGCCGACTTGTATAACAAGCGCAATCTTGTACGGAAGTCGGGGGACAAAATTCTCTAGATCGAAGGTGAGAAGGCTAGAATTGGCAGGGTAACTTCCACAATTGCGGATAACAAAGCTTTTCGTTGCGATGTACAACTCTGAAACACTTCCAATGCATAGATTCCAGAAGGCGCCTGTGCTAAATCCTCAACAATGTTATAATGTTGAGCAGCACAGGAATTTGGATTATAGGAATATTTTCGGAGAACACCTTTGGAAGGTGACTGTACAACAGGTTCAGCACTGGGCTTCTCAATCTCAAGAGGAACAGAGGTAGGTGGGGGAGGAGGGCCATCAACGACTTCCTTCCCAGCTGCCTAGCGTGATCTAGCATAATCCTTTGACCGAGTGGCAATAGAAACAGGTGCAGCACCATTCATCATGAAAACTTGAGACCCAAACAGTGCAGATGGCGAAGGCTGCTCGACCATGTGGGTATGCTGAGATGAAAAAGGTTCATTTAGAACTTCCTGAGTTCCCTTAGACCCCTTAAGAATTTGACTAACCTCGGATCATCTAGGAAAATCTTTAGTGTAGTGGTCTTCATCACAAATCAGGCAAAGGTACTTCGGTTTCCACTATGAACCATCGTCAACACGTGGTTAGGATGATTCTGGTTTTGGGGCATCGGATTTGGCTTTTCCTTTGCCCTTCTTCTTCCCTTTGGAAGTCTTGTCTGCAGGATTGGCCTAGATGACATTGACCTCCGTGGTCTTACCAGAATCTGGAGTAGCTGGAGGAGCATAATTATTGGAAGAATTTGATTTATGCTTCCCATTAGAAGACTTACGAGAAGTCTGAGAGACAGAACCAATAACACCGTCAATCGATGGGGTAGCTGGTTCTTTAGAGGTCCCTGGTCGTGGGGCATCAGTCAAGATGTCATGTAATGTGCTGGACTGAGATTACACTAAATCGAGGTACTGGGCACGAGAAATGGCTTATTCCTCGGTTACACATGCCCCCATAGCAATGTCTTGTGCAGTCTTATTGACAAAGGAGGTAGTGAATCAGTGAGTTATAAGATGATCAAGAATGTCAAACTTGATCAGACGACGATGACGTCTCCATCCGTGAATATGATCTGAAACATGAGTGGCTTTTTCCTATTTCAGAGATGTCAGGAGATGCGCCCCGGCCTCATAAAAAAATTGGTAACTGGAAATGCATCAGGAATTCCATAGCTAGAGTATTAAAATCTTGAAAAATACCAGAGGGTAGTTCTATGTACCATTTAGTAGCAGCGCCGGTGAGAGTGCACTGGAAAAGACGTAGACGAATCAAGTCATCTATCCAAGAGTTCGAAGAACACCAAAAATGGTATGTCATGACATGTGCTTGGGGGTCTTCTCTAGATTTATCCTCAAACTTAGGACAATCACCAGGCACCTTCATCAGAACCAGAGGCGAATATGGATTAAGAAGAATCGGATCATTGGTCAATATGGACACATCCGGTAATTTCAACGTGGCAAGAAAAGGGAATTGAGGGTTAAAAGGCATGCCAAGTCCCCGATAAGGACCTATACCTATACTCCATCCTGGTTGAGCATAACTCTACCCCCATTAGTTTTGTCCTGCATGATTCTGACCATAAGGGGTATAAGCCACATAATTGGGTTGATATGGTGGATGAAAACTGGGCTACGGGGGTTGATAACTAGGGTACTGATTCTGATTATATGTGGGCCCTGATTGAGCAGTGTATGGATTTGACTATGGAGTATAAGTATAGCTTGGTTGTTGAAGGTAATAACCAGAACCTTGAGGCGGGTTATAAACCAGTCGAGACTGACCTTGAAGGTAATATCCGCCTTGGGGTCGAATGGGCTGTTGGTAAGTGGGGCACTGCTGAGTTGGATAAGTCGGGCGCATAGGTGGATTCGACTGTGGCATAGAATATATCGGCGACTGAGCAGGGTTAACAGGTTGTGCAGGTTTTCCTCATTGAAAAAGTGGAACTAGCTATGCAAGTTGTCCTGGTTGAACAAGTTGACCTGGCCGATGAGGGACACTAGGTTGCCCTGGCTGAGCAGGTTGGCCTGATGGTGGGAGTGGGCCAGGTTGTGCCTGATAACCAGGTTGACCTATGATAGGACCATAATATGGCGTTGGTCGTGCAACATTTTGACCAATTGGAAAATGAGGTTGTTTAGGTTGTACCAAAGGTTGAGAAGGATGGATTTTCCCCCCAGGACCATATGGTGGTCTAGGTTGATACCCCAGTTGCCCCGGTTGGACCACAAGGTGAGGCTGCAGAGGTTGACCTTGAGGATTGTAAGACTGCCCTTGCGGGCCATAGAATAATCCCTACTGGACCGAAGGTTGTCCCTGTAAGGGTTTTCCTTGTGGGTAGTACACATACCCTGGCTGAGCCAAAGGTTGTTCCTGGAAGGGTTTTCCTTGTGGGCCAGAAAAATATCCTTGTTGAAACAAAGGTTGCCCCTGAAAGGGTTTCCCTTGTTGATTAGAAGTTTGCCCAGGCTGGGTAGATAAAAAACCTTTAATATACTGATAAGCCTCAAGATCAGGAAAACGAAGGGGGTTTCCCTGCTCATCTTACTGATATGGAAATACATATATCGGGGCACCATCTACTCCATAATGGGAAAAGTAAGGATGATTAAGATCCTGAGAGGACTGACCAACCTCGGAGATCGACGGTTGTAAAGACATCTGGTTCTCCTCGGGAGAAATGTTCTTTGGAATGGCAAAAGCTATCTAAACATCTTTAGGAACTGACGAGGTCCTAGTTGACTGAGTAGTGACAACAAGTGTAGACGCAGCCATGCAGACAGTAGGTCTAACAGGTGCCGATGTGACAAAATGAGAGGAATTCACCAAAATTAGGAATTCCCTCACTAGGAGTAGGATTGCATGAGTCCAAATCTGACCCTGCCATAAGATCTTCTAAAAGACGACAGGGAATAGGAGGTATGACAGTAGCCAAAAAGGGTGATCCTGATGCAAGAGGAGGGAAGTTTTCCCCTACTTGAAATCCAAACCAAGCATTGGATAGGGGCCAATTGAAGTCAACTGGTCCTCCAAAGCGAAGTTCAGATATAACTGGTCCCCCATCGGGAAACTCAGATACAACGGGTTGTTGATGCTCAGCAAAGGACTGGGAGACCTCTGATGAATCATCTGTATAAGGACTACTAGTAGAATAAATTTATGGTTCCGCCACTGTGACTATAGCGAAAAAGAGGAAGAGATCAGAAACAAAGACGCACGAGTAAAAAACAAGGCAAACAAAAACAAGCCAAAAAATCAATCTCTAAATGGGTGTGTGATCGTAGGTGATTAATTTTACCACATTGAAACTGGAAAATTTACTGTTTCATGTTTTCAGAGTCTAGAAACAAGTAAAATATGACTCTATCACTTTCAGTTTGGAAACAAGCGTGAAAGGACAAGCACTTGATGATCTTTTCAAGTCTATGGAGTCAGTAAAGATAAAAAATGACTGCTCTGGTAATCTAGGTAAATGGGTGTACCATATATCTGTGAACTGCCATATACACCTTGGTAAAAATGAAAGAGAAATCAACCAAGGACTTAACGTGCATGCAGGTAATCTCCCCAAATGCTGTGTCCAATGTATGGTGGGTAAAAGGAGGTAGACTCAGCTTCGTATGGATAAATAATTTGCAACCTAATGAGGTCTTCCTTTATATACGCGATGGTAAGGGAAGCACAAGTTTGTAATAGCGCTGTCTGTAGCCAGATGGTGAGTGAAAGCTGCTAGGATTAAAGATGTTAAAGCACGTCTCTACCTTAGACTACTAGATGTTTCGTTAATTTCCAATGTTGCCTTAGGTTAATTCAGTAAATTTTAAAGTTGATCTTCAATTTACGTTTCGATTTCAAGGCCCTATCAAATGTTGGATCTCATAAAACCTCTAGATGCAGACTATATGCCACAAAGTATCATTTCATTCAATGAAGAGCTATCTACAGGAGAGTTGAGAGCTTTGAAATGATAGTGAAATGAACAGACAAAAACATCCACTACCAATTTCAATGCAAGCTAATAAAACTAGAAAATTTTTCTCCAGAATTATATAATGCTAGTAATACGAAAGAGTTTTCAATTTCCACTACACCAATTGAAATGAAAACGATTTTTTTTTGTATGTTTCAATATATTAGAGCAAATGCACTAAATGAATGAAAAACTAATGAAAACATCAATTTGAGAATGATAAAGAGAGATCTGAAAACAAATCAAGTTCACTCAACTCAAACAAGTGCAATCGAGACTCAAACCGATGATGAAATCCTTCAAAGCGCAGAAGAATCTTGAAAGAGACTCAAACAAAACGTGTGATCTAGGCTTGGAGAAACACAAAGAGAAATCAAACGAAAGAGAAAAAAAACACTCAATAAACGCAATGATTCAATGGGATTTAGCAAGATGAACACAAAGAAGTAAAAACAAAGTTGACCGGGAAAACAAAGACCCAAAACTCCCACAAGAGGCTCAGCACACTAAAGCACCTAGAAGCCCTAGGGATAAAATGAAAAACTGATAGAAACGAGCAAAAAACAGAAGGAAGAGGGCTAAACATAGTAAAAAATGACTTCAAAGCACTCAATAAATCAGAAAAATGAACTAGGACCAAAATTCAAGCTCAGAGAGTCCAAGAACAGGTAAACCCTAAAACCAAGCAGGGTTGGCACGCCTGTTTGGCTATAATCTGCGCCAAACAGGGGATGGCGTGGGTGCCTATTGAGCAACAAGCGCCAGTTGGCACGAATGTCAGGGGATAACCGCGGCAATCGATTTTACCTTAGAAAAATGATGAAAATGGACAAACAGAGACTAGATCGGGTCTTCTGGGGAATGAACAAGGGTTTAACACCAAGGAAGGTGGACCAGAGAAGAAGACTAATCAAACAAAAAGCCAAAAAACAACCCAATGGAGGAAGGACTAACTCCCATTGATCCCCAGTGGAGTAGGTGAATTGTTGCGGAGGTAAATTCCCTCTGCAGATAGAGGTGATCCCACTAGCCCTAGAGTGGGTCTAGCAACAATCGAAACACGCAAAGTTTTTGGTTCCTAGTTACAAAGAGTAAAATCGCAATAGATCGCTTACTGTGATTCCTTCACTGTTGTTGTCAAAGAAGAGGTGGTGCTTCCATTCCTAGCTAGACAAGTCATGATCCGTGAGCTTGTCGCATCCAGATACCTGTACACATGAAAAGAAGAGGGACAACATGCAACGTAGTTTTTCACACTTTATAACTATTGATCAGTCAGAGAGGAATGCATGAAATTGCATTATATTATAGAAAAACACAATCATGGAACCAATAGTAGGGTCATGTATATTAGTATACGATAGAATGATTACAACCGATGCTCTGACATCATCATCTTTGTTGGCGAGGAATCAGGTCTCGCAGGCAAGACCCAGGTTCAAGAGCTGTGGCCAACAAAGGAATCGGTTGTAGTCTAGAACAATGCCGGAATTATCACCCTACTCCAAAGAGCAGAGAGTCTCACGGTGAGGCGTGCCGCAACCACATGCAGAAGGGGAACAGATCGATAGCAAGGAACAAATCCGCAACTCATGATTACCATTAAACAGATTGCATAAACATAGATATATCTGTAAAAACATTCAGAGCATACACAGGTATTAAGAAAATAAAATTTTAAACCATTGTAATCATCATGCATGCATAAAAACTACATAGTGGGACAGTAACCTGAAATTGTATTGATATCTTCATCCACAATCATCCTTACATCGCTTCCATAAGGAGAGCTTACGGTTTGATACATATGCACTTCATAACAGAAAGGTAAATGAGAGAACCCTAGGAACTACAAAGACGTCCTGGTCGATCTCCTCCAGTCGCTATGCATTCCGTTTCATGTAGCCTTCTTCTTCTTTCTTTCGGCTGGGTGATTGCTATTTATTCACCCACTTCTGCAACTGTTAGTTCCTCTTTTTGTTCTTCTTCAGCTTCTTCCTGCTTCTCTCTTGTCATCTGTGTGTTCCACTTTCTGTCTTCTACTGTATATCTTCATGCATCTACTGTCTTCAGCTATCTCTTACTTCTGTGCCACCTCGATAGCTCTGCGGCTTGTTGTTGGTGCGACTTGGTCGCAATTGCCATGTGTCCTCATGCCGCAACTCAAAAAGGTCATCCTTTATTCAAAATGAAAAATATTCCAAATCAAAAACAAGGGCCCCAACAATCTTCCTTCGACAGGGCTCCAGCGGGACGTGTCCCATAAAGCTCATCAATGATTTGACAGAACTCTCTCTCTCACAGGGTTCTCCTTAGCTCTAATCTTGATTGTCACTCATCTATAATTTCCTTCCCAAAAGTTCAGCTAGCTAGAAAATAGAGAGGGCATGCTTTTATAGAGGGAGGAAGGGAAGTTGGGATCCCTATAATCATGGGATAGAGTCCTATCTCTTAGGAAGGTTCCATGAGAGGTGGAAAACCACTTCCTAATCAAGGAGATCTGGAGGCAAACAACCCAAATTCTTTCTAATGATTCATTTTGAAGTTGTTAGAATCAAAATTCCGCCATTTATTTTTAAAAAACATTCCTTAATAGGCTTGGCACGAGTGAGACACAGGGACAGAGCGCCAGCTGGCTCGCCCACTAGTGTGCATTTTCCCCATTGGTGCAAGGGATGAACTGGCTACCCGTGCGAATGCCAAAACATAGGTTTTTAGGGTTTTTTAGAAGAAATTTTCTTCAGGATAATTATTTTCCTTATGCAGAAGGATGCCATCAAGGTGTTTTCAAGACATTTTACTGTTCATAGGTCATGGGAATAGTCCTCCAATGTACGGGACGAGGGATTGAAGGTACGGTGACAAAATGTTGTGTAACACGTTGCACCCATTGCAACATACAGGGGGGGCTATCACCCCCCCTGTTACCCACCCCCCCCCCCCCCGCGTGTGACTAGTCATGGAAATAATATAACACAAACCCAACAAGAATCCATGTCCAATTCACTGATGATTCATTGATAGCACATTATGACAGTCTTGCAGGTCAAGAATTCAATCAGTTTGTCTTTTTATTGAAGCTAGATATGAAGCAGTTTGTACCAGATAGCAAAGAATTATCCATGAAAGTCTTCAACACAAAGGTTCGACTAGTGCTTAGGTGAATTTCAAAGATATTGGGAAAATAAGATGATAGTACAATTGTTAAATCAGTTCTAGGAATGTTTGCATTGATGTTGAATCCAGGGGTAGTGCTGGATATTCCTTCATATTGGCAAGAAGTTTTCAATACTCAACTCATGATTTTATCACTCACTAGGTCATTCAGGTTCCCCTCTCTTATCATTTACCACTTTTTATATCAAAATGTAGAAGAATTCTTTCATTTTGGGGTTAAATATCATGGATGTAAATAAAAAGAGGCAGTTAGTAGTGTTCTGGACAGATGTAGTAAGAGAAGAACAGAATGAGGAGGGTATGTTTGATTTTTCAAATCATTTTATGTCTACTGCATTTAAAATTCTGAATGGGGCTTCTCCCCCATGTTTCCTGCCAAAGGCTCAAGAGTTCCTGCAACTAGGAACAAATTGTAAGTTTGGAGATTGGTATGTTTTTGAAGACTATTCATAGATTAGAATTTATGGGGTTGGGGTAGAACCATATAAACTTCCTGTATTTGTGCCTATGCGATTATTTTCTTTGGATTTCATTAGAAAAAGTTTAAATGTTGACCAAATACATTTTGTGCCTATGAAAAAGGGTCATATGTTTAAGCTACCTATGTTTTTGGGTTTGTTTATACTCAACATGAGACAGACATCTGATGAAGTCAATATGATGTTAGATGGAATGCACTTGTTTTTAGGAGATAAGTGGGCTTATGACCCCCATAAAGTGATTTCAAATAGGAGAATTAAAAATGGCTATTCAACATTTATTCATGAAAGCAGACCTAACATAGATAAGCTAGAAAATAAGGGTTTTGCAGGTTATTTTGGCTCAAATATACTAACTCCTGTCATATATAAATAATAAATGGTTGATTCAGAAGATGAAGAGAAGAGAGCCGAGAAGAGAACAAAGTTCAATGAAGACTTAGCAAGTGCTCAACCTAGTTTCTCACTTCAACTAGGAGATGATAAAAATGTCCCAGCCTCACCAAGAAGACATGGAGATGCTCAGGAGCAAGTACCCTTGATTAAACAAGTATTTGCTCATATTTCTGAAAGAAATCAAAAGATGAAGGCTAGCATGGAGGCACAGGCTGAATATCGAATAACTCCAGATCAAACAACATTGATGACTGCCATGGATCTTGAAAAAGATCAGTTTAAGATTGATCTTTCTCATCCCTCTGATATGACTATAGGATCATCCAATAATTTCAATATTGTAAATCTAACTGTTGATGTAAGAAATATTCCTCTGCTTGATAAAGTAAATTTACATATGAAAACAGGTCAAATGATAGTGAATGATTTGACCAAAACTAATGAAATGGATCTTAAAGATGAGAACATGCTGGGGAAGGTCATCAAGAAACTAAAATTGGAGAAAGCCAACTCCAGGTCTTTTACAACACAGAATTAAGAACTTAAGAAGATAATTGTAAATATTGGAATAGATCCAAATGACAGGTCTGTTGTGAAAAATTTGCTACAAAGTGCAGAATAAGAGATTTCTGTGTTGAAGAAAAATTTGAAGTTACCCATAGGGGATCATTCTATGGCAGCAGAGGTGGCATAAGTGAAAAATGAGAAATAAAGCCTTCTTTAGCAACTCTTGTAGAAAGAAGAAGAAATTACCAAGTTGAAGGAAACTCTGTTGTCATTACAGAATCAGATTGATTCTTATTCCTGCACTATTATTTTGCCATCCGGAAATGATGATATAGCATCCCAGATAGCTCAATTTAATATTGAACTAAAGATGGAAGAGAGAGATCTAAAAAGGGCACAAAATGATGTGGAGACAGTAAGAAAGATAATGCAAGCTAAAGATGGGGAAATCAATAAATACAAGACAGACTGCCAAACAACTGATGATGTGATTAAAAGTTTAAAGGAAAATTTGAAGGGAAATATATCTCTAATATAGGCTAAGGACACCATCTGGAATGATATTATTGAATAGATGAAATCAATTTGGGTTTTTCTGACTATTGTATCAGGATAAAGAAGCATTATCAGAGGTTTCGAGGAGGAGGTTATGGCATACAAGCAAAAGACAATTAATGGATCTATTTGGGCAAAGAAATTTATTGATTTGATTTATTCCAAGGCTGATCAAGAGTTGGAGGAGAATGAGATTAAATATAGGATTTTATATGCTGTATAGATTAAAAAATTGATTGTTAAGAATTATTGCAGGAAAACCACAGAGAAGAAGTTGAAAAAGACTAAGGAAGTAGTAAACAAGTTTGACAATTTATATGAAAAAAGAGCTAGGGTAGGATTGCCATCACGCTGGGGCCTTGGAGGTAGTATTTTATCATGGGATTATTATGAACCAATACTCGTATTGGAAAAAGGCAACATGGATAACACTCGTGAGAAGACTCAGATCCTGAAAGGAGCAACAATGATTAATTTTCTTCAGAGGCATTTTCAGCTATTATGGTTGGTGAAAACCTTGTTTATAGAGAGGCCAACATTCAATAGGATTATTGCCTTTAGGATAGAATATCACGAGCTTATTAATTCACCTAAGAAAAACATTAAAGTATGGAAGAAATGTAGAGCCTGGATGACTTTTCTACCTAAATATCCCTCACTTCAAAGAAATACTAGTCAACAAATCAAGAGAATACAACAACAATGGGACCAGTTCACATTTAGCAAATAGATTAGGATTTAAGTTTTATTTTATCTATTTAAAGAGAATGTAATTGTAATAAGACATTTCAATGATATGTAATAGGTAGTTTAATAAGTTTCAAGTAGTTTGAGAAGTTAGGATTAGTTTCAGCAGTTAGAAACTGCTTTGCTTTGTATTTAAAGAAAAAGAATTGAAAGGAAAAGGTTCTGAGTTTTGGGCCTTCAAACTACTACAAATTTTGTACTCAATTTTTAGATGAGTAATGAATGAAGATCAAGATTCTTGCATATGTTGTTATTGATATGTTTTCTAGTTTCCATTTTGTATTTTATTTCTATGAATAAAATTAAGTAATGAAGCTGCAGGACTCTTTTTACATATGTGAATAAGAGTTAAATATCCTTAATGGGCGCTCCTTCATTTTAACTATTCCTCTGTCTTAAAATTATTTTTAAGTTTAAAGTGATAGATTCTATTTATCAACATATCAGTTTGGGCTTCCTTCTTTCAAGTTCTTCTTATCACTCCATTTAATATCAGCAGACAATGACATTGTGAGGCATTTATTGCATTTCACTATCGAGGGTTTAATGATAAATCTCTGAAGGTGTTTAAGAAAAGTCCATTTGACATGATATTTCTGTGATATATATATATATATATATATATATATATATATATGTCTTGAGAACTGATTCCTTACCATAGCCAAGGGATTGTTTCTTAAGATACAACAAGAGCTAAGGTTATAAATTCAATGAAGTGCATATTATTAAGGGACACTCAAGGATCAAATCTTGAGAAAGGCATTAAAGAAAAGGTCATCTTTACGACAAGATCTACAAAGGAAGAATTATAACCCTAGATCAAAGACGGAGTCTACAAAAAAGTCTTGGGATTATCATCACGAAAAGAAGGCCAATTTGAAGAAAAATATGAATCAAGGTCCTTACCATTGAATACATCACCAAGAATTAATCATTGATCTTCATCAAAGGATCCAAAGATATATCACTCTTTGTGGGATTAAGGATCTCTCTTGAAGAAAAATACTTTCATCAAGGAGAATTTTTTCTCTATATCATCAGCAACATCAAGAAAGCAGCAAGGAGAAGGAGAATTATATCAAGTAAGTATATTTGTGTCCACATATGAATATGTCAAATTTTTTTTTTCAAGGAAATCAACAAATTGATTGGGGCTTCAAACTATCTTGCATGGAAGAAAATGACATATATAAATCTCAATGTAAATAAGGTTATGGAACTTGTCAAAGTATCTATCACTAAACCAAGAAAGGAATATTCTCAAGATATTGCAAATTATATGAAAGGGTAAGTTAGGGCTTAAATTATTCTCATAGAATCCATCAAGGATCCCCTCATCCCATATGTATCTAAACTCAAAACTTCAAAAGAAATCTATGAAAAAATGGTAGAGTTGTATTCCATAAGCACTGATGGAGAATTCATCTCATTAAGAAAATAACTCTAAAAGCTGAATATGTAAAGGGAATATTGAATAGCCTCATACTTTATGAGCATATTTGAAATTTGAGATCAACTATAAAATATGGGAGAAGTAGTGTTTAACAGGGAAATGACTACAGAAGTACTAAATGAACTACTAGAGGAGTGGGGTAACTTTATGTAAAGCATGGGAATAAATAAGCTAATCCATTCCATGAAATTTGGTCACTATTCAAGATTGAATAACTATACTAAATTCCAAATCTAATTGTTACACAACATTTTGTCACTGTCCCTACAATCCCCATCTCGCCCATTGAAAGGTCGGATCATGACCATTGATTAGCTTTCATTTTTTGGTCCTAACATGACATCTGGTCCAACATCGTCCCTTCCAGGTCTTCATCCATCTGTTGTATCTTCCCCACCACAGGTTAATTATGTGGCTACCTGTCCCATGCCTGCATTCAATGATAGTGTCATTGTGCACCGTGTGCTGGGGGCATTGGGTCCTGATTTCCGAGATGTTGTTCTCCCATCTAGTGCGGATCTCTTGGAAGCCATGACTTCTTATTCATCATGATGAAAGGTCACAGAGCACAGTTCATTTCCTTGTGTCAAGCTCCCTAAAAAATGAAACAATATGTCATAAGGATAGTTCTTTTAATCTGTTAACCTCGTTAAAACAATGAAACATGTTCCCGTTCAATTCGAGTCTTTAATTAGATCTCATAAAATCCCAGTCGAGTCTTTCTCTTGGTCTCATAATTGAACCTTCATTCCATCCACCTATTAGTAACTAGCAGTCTACTCTGGTGAATGCACTGAAGCTTGGGGGGCATGTACCTCGAATTGAGTCACCATGCAAATATTTTTCAAACATAGTTTATCAAGGTTTCAAGCATAGCTTATCAAAGTTTCAAGCTTGTGTAAATATGAAACCACCTCCAAGCAGAGTTTCCCATAATTTCAATCTTGTGTAAAAATGCAACCATTCCCATTTTACCTCTTGTGATTGCCATTTTATCAGCCTATTTTTCTAGATGAACCTTGGGTTTCTCATTCCACAGTTACTATATACTTGGCCAATCATATGCCTTCAATTGGTTGTTTCACCCATTCTTGAGGAACCGCTGCGATGAGTGGTCTTGTTAGCCAACCTCTTGACCTTTATTTGTTCAGAGCATTTCCACCATCATTGGAACCAGTTGCTACCCTTAATACCACTCGTTCCTCCAGGAGGGTCATCTTTCAGCTCTTTTCTGACTCTTGAAAATTGAAAATATTGTCGAGACTCTTGTCGTTTTGAACTCGTTAAATGGATGCAAAATGATATCTACGCATTATACATTTACCCCTTTTTCGGGCTGGGATGGATTATTTACGAAAAAGGAATACCTTAGCCTATCACAACTAAGAGGTTCTTTCAGATAATTTTTTCTACCTTTTCGAATCTAAGGGACTATTTACGAAAATGGAACTCCTGGAGTTTTATTTTCCACCTCTTTTCAAACTCTCTAAACATGAAAAGATGCTGAGTTATCCCTTTGTCAGACTCGTTAAACACTGATGACATCAGATTTCGTCGTCATGACGTTACTCAATTTCGTCCTTCCTAGGGCTCGTAAAATGTACTAGGATGGATTTGTATGAAGGAAAAACTTATATAAAAATCATATGTTATCCTCCTCAAGATTGCGTAAAAATAAAGAGGTACTCGCCAGAAATGGTGGGGGAAAATGGAAGTTATTCGTCATTTGTGTCGGCAGTGTGTCACTCTTGAACATGACACTTGTCTGCAGTTCATGTCGGGTTGGGATATCTTCACTCTGTCACTTTGCCTCCATGGGTTTGGGAAATCTGTTTGCCTCTCATTCAAGTACAAATCTTGTCAACATGACCTCTATTCCTATTTGAGTCAAATGATGCCAAATTCTAGAGTCGTGTCACCGATATGTTCAAGAGCAAATCCTTCTGCATTTTGTACATTCCTTGATCCTCTGTTTCAGTCTTGATTCACACTCATATTACATTCTCTATTTTGTGTCGATGATGTGGGATTCATTATGACCCTCCTTCGATGGATCAATTCCTGTTGACTTCAGCTCATTATCCGGGAAATTGATCTAGAGATTCCTTTCTGGTACCTTAGAGATTGCATGCCCTAATGGCAAGTTCTTCTCATTCGAAGACAAATTCACATCATCAGCCTTCAATCGGGTGATTTCATAAGTGTTCGACTTCATCTCATTGTTCACATTCCGTCGATTGTACTAGTTGTACCTTGAGAGCCATTTTCATTATTGGTGGTTTCTCTCGCATTTGTTAATGATTCACATCATTGACCGGTAATCAAGTGATTTTCTAGCATGTTCGACTTCAACACGTCTATTCACATGTTGGAATTTTAATTTGATCGGGTGGTGTTGGAGCGCAAGACCTTGGGCTTTGATAAAAAAAGTCCAGGTTGTGAGGAGTGATGAGTCATTCATGATTATATACATGATTCTTTAGATGGATGGATGCGACCATACCATGGGTTCTCTTGTTTTGATCCTCTCTATAAAAATTGTTGCGCCCATACCGTGGATCTATTTCATATAATCCCTTCATTCTGATGGTTGCATCCATGCCAAATATCCATTCACATGATCCTCTTCTTGATGGATAGCTGTGCCTATACCATGGATTCATGTATTTTCAGCAAATATTTCAGTTATCTATATGTATCTATGCTTGATTTTCAGGTCTCCCGACAGCAGTGTCTAGTTCCTTACACGTACTTGTAAAGTATTTCACCCCTCACTCATGTTCAGACTTCATAATTTAGGGGGCATCTGTTACACAACATTTTTTCACTGTCCCTACAATCCCCATCTCACCCATTGAAGGGTCATTTCTATGATCAATAGGAAGTGTCATGCCTTGCAAATACCATCATTGTATCCCTTGCTATGCAGACAACAGCGCAGGATATATGGTAAGTTATTTATAGAATCTCCGTCCATTCGTTAACTAGGAATTGATGTCATAGCGTGTCTTGTTTTTGGCTAGACCCACTCTAGGGCTAGTGGGATTGCCTCTATCCGTAGAGGGGATTTACCTCACCAACACTAATGTGGAAGAAGGTGGGAAAAATCAAGCATATGTTGCTATGACAAAAATAAAGGAAAATTTTGGAAAGCCTTTGGTCCTAAGAAAAAATTGAAGAACATGGATAAAATAAAATTTTATGGGTGTCAATAATATGGGAATGATAGGAGATATTATCCTAAGCTCAAGAAATAAAATAAAATAAAAAAATAGGAAGAGAAGAATCCTGCATCACCAAGGAAGTAGAGGAAGCTAAAAAGAAGAAATCAAAGGAGGAAGTAGTAGATATCCACTATTGAGATAGTATTCCTCACATTAGTGAGTTTTAAGTTCCTATGTATTTTTTTGAAATATATGGCTATCATGATTCGCTATGTAAAATAATGGGATGCATTAAGGCATCATATAATCATTGAAAGCAAGAGCTTGAGACATCATCATAGAGAAGCATGAAAGATGGTTAGTATCTATGGAAGTCAAGGATATAGCTGTTGGGAATCTCATTGAAAACACAAGTGGAAAGGTCATATAGTACAAGGTTCATCATACTTTTGTCATAAGGAAACATCTACTAATGGGGATACTTTAGATCCTCAAGATTCGTTGATGGAATATTCATTGAAAGGTTCACCAATCATGAGGGGAAGCAAGTGTTTAATAAAGCATATCAAAATTTTGGAATTCATGGGATGATGTTATTGTAGAAATTTGAATAATAGCTGAATTATTCACTGAGATTATCCTGATTACACACTATTTGAGCTTCATGTATAATACATAACCTCTTCTACAATTGATCATCAATTTGTGGAAATTAGAAGCAGTCGCATGCGCACATTAAAACATAATCAAGCACACATATAACACAGTATGTAATGGGGAAAGCATACACCTGAAAACCCCCAAATATTTGTATATTATAATGATAGAGAACATGTAACAATACATATCACAAAGCTCTCACATCTCTCAGCACTATCTCACATGTTACACACAAACTAGCACAGAAGATGAACAAGTCACAGGTTAAAATCTCCTCCACAAGTCTGCTTGCCTCTACTGCGCAATCCAAGATGAGAATGAATGAGATCCAAGTTCAAATTCCCTTGGCTTGTACTACGCAATCCTCATTGGCAATCTCAATCAATGTGTGTGCAAATCTCATGCACAAGTATAGTCACAACTGATAGCCACACTCACCCTTTCACCCACCTCTAACACTGGTCTCCACTGAACTGTCCATGCATTGCAGTTAACTGATGTGTTCTTTAGTTGAATTATGAGTTAATAATTAGTGAATTAAATAATAATTAATTCACACCACTCATCACTAGTGTATTTATCAGTTAGACTAAATACAACTAGTTCAACTAAGTTAAACCGAACACAACTCCACCAACTGTCTCATTAACTCCACCAAACTCTGCCACATGAGTTCTAACTGAAGTCAACCATGCAATAGCTCAAATAACCCTTAGGAAAAGCGTATTTCCTTCTGTCAGCTGCATGTGCCACATCCAAGCGTCAAACTGAAGTGCTCCAAGAGGATAATATAATGTTTATAGTCTAAATATTATTAAGGGTTAATAATATTTGACTGTTTTAATTTTAGCCCAGCATTCTAAAAATAGATTCCACCCAATGTCTAAAAATAGAGGTCCATATATTTTTACCAACTCGACCAATCATCCATAAATATCATCCTGCAACTCATAGACCATGATCCATATGTCTAAAAATAGACATAGTCTACAAATAGACTTTACGACAAAAATCACTTGTGTGGCCCCCACCTAGTTTAGGTGATCACTTTCCAACTAGGATAAGGAAAGATGTTTCAGGATGCCTCCTTCACTATTTCTTGTTGCCATTTTCAACACTCCCTCTCAACAAGAAAGGAATGTCTTTGCATGCAACATGCAACTCCATGCATTCGCCCTGCAAACTTCACAAGCGCCATGCAACTCCATGTGTCTGCTCTGCAACTCCTCTGAAACTGAATAGGCTCCAAACAACTCAATCAATCTGATGCATCTATCATCAAATTATTTTACTTCTGCTGGTACCAATTGCACATGTCATCAGGAACCACTGTGCTGTTGAACTCTTGCACTTGCTTTCAACTCTGATCCGTGCTCCAGTATCTGACACTGTCACTTTGATCCACCTGCATCAATCCAACTTATCATTCTACTACTACGCTGTGGGCACCTCGTAGCCAGGTTCAATTCATGAGATCCACACCATCTCATGAATCCTGCCCAAAAATATCCTCTTGGGATTAATCATGCATGTCGCCCCACCTCTCACCTGGTGGTATAGCTGCATGCACTCCCTCTGCCCATCTGGCACGAAATTTCTCTGCATGAGTGGTTTCTCCCACTCCATTATCCTCATCTTGTGGCTGCTCCACATCCCGAGGTTCACTAATACCTGCATGCAAAACTTTCTCCCTCTCAAGCATCAATTGCATGTCTTCCTTGCACTTCCCAACAGTAGGAAGCTCCGTAGACATCCAATCTACTTCAAGTCTGTAGAGATTCTTTGCTCGAATCCCAAACCTTCTTGACTTGTCCTGTTGCCTTGTGCCAAAGGAAAAATTTTCCTTCACTGAAGACAACTTCATACCCTTTATCCTCTAACATTGCGACTGAGATCAAATTCTTCTTTAAACCTGGAACATGCATTACATCTTGTAAAAGAATGAGTTTACCTGACTCCCTCTAAAAGGTTATGGTACCAATGCCAGTTGCATTGTATCATCCATTATCGCCCAACTCAACATGCAACTGGAGATCTTTCTCCACCAAGTCACTGAAAAGATTCACATCTCCCATCATGTGAAAGGAAGCGCCACTATCAAAATACCACCCTGATCCCAATGCACTAGACACCATGCATGCGATCAATGAGGAGTCCAACTCAAATTACGAGGCAAGAGCCTCACCAGCTACAGCTCCAGCAGCCTGCTTGTTCTTCTTCTTCTGTGGACAATTCGTGGCGTAATGTCCATGATCATGACAGTGAAAACACTTCACTTTGGACATGTCACGCTCTTTACCATCCGCGCCAGATTGAGAAGCATTCTTCTTGCCCTTCCCCTTCCTTGATTTGGCAGCCAAAGTGTAATATTCTTCATCAGATGCCTTTGATGAAGATCCATCCCTCGTATTTCGCCTTATCTCCTCTTGCACAAGATCCGACCAAAGTCGCTCCCATCCTGGCAATTTCTCCTGACCATTGATAGAGTCCTCATAGGAATGCCAAATCTTCAGAAGACCAAGGAGAGCCAAGCTCACCAAGTCCTCATCATCCACACTAACTCCTACACTCCCAAGCTCATCCCTGCAGTGGAAAAACTTTGTCAAGTATACCGGAATAGTGTCATTCTTCTCCATCTTTATTTTCCTGAGTTTATCCTTGAGTGCCAGCTTCCTCTAGTTGCTCTTTCTTTGGAATAATTCTTTCAACGCTTTATACATCAAGTATGGAGAAGCTTTTCCATGCAAGCTGGATACTATGTGATCCTTCACACCCTCCAACATAATCCTTTGACACCTTGTTGTCTTCTTTTGCCAAGCCTCAACTTGAGCAGCATCAGTATGCTTTGGAACTTCAGCATCTATGAAATCCTTCAGCCCATTATCATCTAACATTTCCTCCATCCTATCTCTCCATGCAATATAATTCGAGCTTCCTTCAAGAGCATACTCCAATTGCAAACCTTGATAAGACATTTTGACTTCGACAACAAGAAAACACTGCTGCAAATTCAAATTCCACCAGCTCAAAACTCAACCACTTCTGATATAATATGAGAACAAGGTATTTATAGCACAGAGATTGAATGTAGGTGCATTTACTGGATATATCATCTTTCAAATAAAGGATGGATCCAGAGGCTACCTGGCCCGCTTACAGACTCTGTCTACCGAAATAAATTGTAATCACTGTAATAGATCCGATGATCAATTTCACTCTGATACCATGTAGAAATTTGAATAATAGCTGAATTATTCACCAATATTATCCTGATTACACACTATTTGAGCTTCATGCATAATACATAACCTCTTCGACAATTGATCATCAATTTGTAGAAATTAGAAGCAGTCACATGTGCACATTAAAACATAATCAAGCACACATATAACACAGTATGTAATGGGGAAAGCATACAAATGAAAACCCCCAACTATCTGTATATTATAATGATAGATAAAATGTAACAATACATATCACAAATCTCTCACAGCTCTCAGCACTATCTCACATGCTACACACAAACTAGCATAGAAGATGAACAAGTCACAGGTTCAAATCTCCTCCACAAGTCTACCTGCCTCTACTGCACAATCCAAGATGAGAATGAATGAGATCCAAGTTTGAATTCCCTTGGTTTGTACTACGCAATCCTCATTGGAAATCTCAATCAATGTGTGTGCAAATCTCATGCACAAGTATAGTCACAACTGATAGCCACGCTCACCCTTTCACCCACCTCTAACACTGGTCTCCACTGAAATGTCCATACATTGCAGTTAACTGATGTGTTCTTTAGTTGAATTATGAGTTAATAATTAGTGAATTAATTAATAATTAATTCACACCACTCATCACTAGTGTATTTATCAGTTAGACTAAATACAACTAGTTCAACTAAGTTAAATCGAACACAACTCCACCAACTATCTCATCAACTCCACCAAACTCTGCCACATGAGTTCTAACTAAATTCAACCATGCAATAGCTAAAATAACCCTTAGGAAAAGCGTATTTCCTTCTGTCAACTGCATGTGCCACATCCAAGCATCAAACTAAAGTGCTCCAAGAGGATAAGATAATGTTTATAGTCTAAATATTATTAAGGGTTAATAATATTTGACTGTTCTATTTTTAGCCCAGCAGTCTAAAAATAGATTCCGCCCAATATCTAAAAATAGAGGTCCATATATTTTTACCAACTCGACCAATCATCCATAAATAGCATCCTGCAACTCATAGACCATGATCCATATGTCTAAAAATATACATAGTCTAACAATAGACTTTGCGACAAAAATCACTTGTGTGGCCCCCACCTAGTTTAGGTGATCACTTTCCAACTAGGATCAGGAAAGATGTTTTAGGATTCCTCCTTCATTATTTCTTGTTTCCATTTTCAAAAATTATGATGACATAAAAGTGAAAAATATCAAGGGATTGAAGCTCTTTCAATCAAGGAAGTTGTTACAGGAAGTTTGGATGATCCAAAGGAAAAATGAGGTATGTATGCTTACATTTGATATAGTGGAAGTCATGTCATATGGTTGCATGAACCAATTCTCTATCTTAATAGAATGAACAAAGGAAAGGATATCTTCCCTCAAAGGGATGCATGAACGCATGAATCACACATTCACTAGATGAAATCAACATAATATGTTCTCATATGAAGTATGAGGTGGTTGAATACAATTGAGGAAATCTAACTAGAAGCTCTCGGGAATGAACTATGTGAAAGAAAGGAAGGATGAGATAGTACAATATGAAACTATGGTAAAGGAAATCAACATATTGTACTATGATATCTAATATTTGACTATGATATCTCCTGAAAAGATATGAAGACTATGATGGAAGTATGAAAAATATTGAGACCCTTAACAATGGATATATTTGGTGATGTGCCAATATGTATGCAAGATATTGATGAAAACTGGAAGATCTCATGATGAAATACCATCAAAATGGTAATTTTGATATAATTTCCTATTTTTTTAATGATATTTGGATGGGATTATTCAGGGATTCCTAGGGAATAGCTATGAGTGTCTTCTAGTGATGATGACCATGTAGTAGGATGAAATATCCATAAGGAAACATGGCATGAAGAAGGCAGCATGGCATGAAGTAAGGCCAAATATGGACTGATGGATCACTTTTCAATAAAAGGAATGATGACATGGCACAAAGATGAAAGTCATGGATAGTCTATGCCCTATATATACTTCCCAAACATGAATACTCCTAGATAACGAAAAATAAGTTCATGACATCGTGAGGAGGATTTCTTCAAGAATTTGTTTGTCCACTCATATCCACGTGAGGAGTTGTCGTATGTACCTAATTAATAGGGATCATGGAAGCAAGTTTCTTCCTTGGTAGAAAATTTGAATGAAAATTCCTAAGCCAAGAGGGAGCTTAGGTACATTCCTTCCGTAGGAATGAGTAAATTCCTTTATTGGAATAGATATGTCCTCCCTAATTAATAGGGAGATATTGACACATCATTCTTGTCTTCACTTGGGAATACATAATGGATAATTGGGTAAAAATATGGAATTTGATGCTCTTTGAGGATGAGTTGGGGAATCCAAGATAATAGTAGTCATAGAGGATCGATATTCTTTGAGGACTGGGAATCCGGGATAAGAATAGTCATGGTGGAACACTCCTTGAGAACTTGGGTGGGGTATGTTTCAAGAAAGATAATGATGAGGTGGTCTATACATCATTGGTCTCACCAACATTGTGCTCACATCTCATGGAGAGATATAGTTGTTATTCAAGGTCTTTCTATGTGAAAATGTTGGTTAATATGATGCTAAATAGATGAGTTACCAATCTGACACTTCTTATGAGAAATTATTCAGACTAGGAATGACCAAGTACCATTATGTATACCTCCCTAGTTAAGAGGTAGCATTGCAAAGTGTAACTATGTTCGGTCTTCATAATTACATCTGTAATTATGATTTTATGTAATTGTTGAAAAGAAGAAAAATAAAATTCTTGTAATTCTTGTCTCATAGGTTTCATGAGCAAGAATTTTATTTTAGTGATGCCTCCCATTGTGAGACTTTAGGATTTTTCATCTAGTCATAAAAGTCAACTTGATTCTATTTCATGTATGAAGGACCCTTCATGGGTATATTACACTTTTTTATGAGACATTAAATATATAGTAAGACCCTCCAATTCCAAGAAAATTCTCATCCTCAATTAGGCTTCAAGAAGGATAATTATATATCTGTCAAATGACAAGTCGACCCAACTTGCAGTAATGTTGTCTTATTATGATGGTAAACAAGTACAAATAGGGAAGCTCAGCCTTATTTCAAAGAATAAATTTTAGAAAGAATTGCAGTCATCATAATTCTTAAGAGGTGTGAAGTGCAGCAAGGATTTTTATTATCAAGTGAAGGAGGAAGAGTATGATCTAAGATTATTTTCTGGTCTATTTTTGGGTTGATATCATCCACACAAGTGAGGAAGTAAGAGATAAGTTGCAGCAAAAATCACTGAGAGGAATTTTAGTCCTCTTGGGTAGCTGAATTAGAGGAAGGTAAAATCAATAAGGGAGGTGAGTCAACCAATAACGCAAACCTATCCAGAATGAAGAAAATCAAGGCATAGGATTGCAGATTGGGTTTCTAAACTAGGATTACAGACCTAATTCAAGGAGGTTGAATATTTTAATCAGAAGGAGGTCGAAGTGGAAGAGGATCCAAGAAAATGGAAGGAGTAGAAGATTTGATGTCACTGTCTAAGGATCTCATCAAGGGAACTTGTGTCTTGGCCTTGGAGTGTAAAATAGGTCAAGGTTCTTGGTCTTCATATTCGTCATTTGGAATCTCTATAAGAATAAGAATATGTTCGGGTTTTCATCTCAAGTATGATATCTTTTTTATCTGTATGATAGCCTATATTTAGTGTCTTGTCTCTTTATGGTTTATGCAATGGTAGTTGTTTGATGACGAATAACTCTAATAACCTAAGTAAAAGAATATACTAATCTAAAGAAGTAAAAATCACTCTCAAGCACTTACTAATATAACATAAATCACTTAATTTATATGCCATATATTTCTCAAAACATTTAAGGGTATATAACATAATTGAATCCACTATGTGTTCAATAATATAAGAAAGTATAGGCATAGTTGTTAATCTCCCTCTGATTTCTTTTAAAGTATAATCAATTTTAGGCTTAGGCTCGGAAAGAAGTGCAACCACAACAACAAAAATGTAAGGGATATCACAGCAATTTGAAATATCACACACACTATAGGGAAAACTTGAAATCCTTTAATATTAGATGCAAATAAGGACCAAGTATTTGAACTAAGAGGATTATATTGGGATCACCACCCAAACATAAGTACAATTCTATTACGATTTGAATTTTTAAAGCTCTAGATTCATATACCTTCAATTTTTTGGAACTACATTACCAAGAAAAAGTTTGTTGAATTTTAAAGAATTAATTAGTATAGGTAGATATTTTTTCAAGAGTGGCTCAAAATATTATTTAATAACCATCGATGTTTCCACTGAAATGAAAGGTTTCATTTTTCTAAAAAAATTATTAAGCCACTTCACTTGCTCAAACAATGGAAATGATATCATTTTGTATAATTGTTAGCGCAAAGAATTTTCAATTCATCTCTATCAAGGTCCCCAAAAACTAAAATATAAAAAAAACTTTCAAGTTCCACCAATATGCCATTACTACTTCCACTCGAGACTTCCAATGATACTCCATTGCAAGAAGTCTTCTGTAGGGAAACATTTTGATGAATTGCAGGAGTCATTTTAAATTCCATGGCAGCAGGATCTCCATGAATTTTACATCCTAGTTTATGACTTTATTCTGGTGCTTGGTTTAGCATTCCAATGAGTCATTCCTTTTCTTTCAACATATGTTTGAAAATATATGTCTCAATGACCTTAGTGTAGCCAGTAATTTCCCAACTCAAATTCACAACACCATGGTAATGGTTATTTAAGGTTGAATTTAAAAATTCAAACACCTACAGTGAAATGGATATTCCAATAATGAACATGAGTTCCATATTTTATATAAGTCCAAGAATGAAAAATGAAGTATCGAAATATAATTTAAAAAACCTGGACAGTCGAAAGAACCTATCATGACGAAGGTTCATTCATGAATTTCATTCAATGATGGTTCAGTGATTTCAAAGAGTTGATCTAAGAAATACACAAAAACATCAATGGAAATTTGGAAACGCAAGGGGGGCCCAAAATTTTAAATGTATAGGGTGAAAATTTTAGGGGTGTGTTGTAGCAAGTACAACAATTGGTGAACCATTGGTAGAAACTAGCATCTCTGCCTTTGTCGTTTCAAAAGGTAAATTATAAATGGGGATGTGAAGAAAAATTGGATGGATATTGTGGGTACCACTTTGATATACCTAACCATTTATAGATTTTACATCTTTTATTTCATAATTAGTTCATGTCAATATTTACGTACCAAAACAATAGTTCACAAGCGTAATTATTTGGAGATGACACAAATAACATGATAGTGGGTTTACTATATTGATAACTTAAAATTATTTTTTGGTATTTATTCACTGCTAGTGAATGTTCAAAGGCTTGAAAAAGTCACTCATGAAATCAAAATAATTTCTTCACTGCTAGTGAGTGTCCATAACCTCGACGAAGTTTCTTGCTTCACCACTCCATGTAGAAAACCTTTCTCATGCCTTTACCCTATTATTTATTTTTTATTTACATTAAATTTTTCATAATTGTTGGAATTTAGCACTAGGGTGGGTGAGGGACCCAAAATTATCTTACAAGTATAGAGGTTGTTCCTTGTTTTACAAAAACTAAAGGTTTTCTGACTTAGGTTTTACCTCTTTCCATATCTCTACATCACATCCTCAACTCATAGTTGGACATTAAAATGCACAAACTCAAACACTTAGGGCCAAACTAAAAAATAATTTTAAGTTATGGATATAGGCCCTATGGACTTATTAGAGTTACCCACGAGTATTGATTCATAATTTCCTTGTTAAAAGTTAGACTCATGGAAAAGATAACGATAATGTAGTTCAATACCAATATCTACAAGTGATTGCATATTGGAGAAACCATCACAACCACACAGAAAACAACTTTTGGGGTTTCAACATTTGTGTTAGATGGGAAATGGAAGCTATTTATGGTTTTATTTATATAAAATTTTGAAAAAATAAAAGGAAATGTAGGAAAACAATGCTTAAATAGAAAAGGAAAAGAGTAATGCAATGGAAGCAAAGGTTACGTGTAGTAAAAGATAAAAAAAAGTTGGAAAACAATGCTAAATGAAAAACAAATTAACAATGTAATGAAGAAAAAAAAACTAAATGCAATGAAAGAGAAAAATAAATGCAAAAGAATGAAGCTAAATGTATAATGTAATAGGATAAACTACACGTAGCGATAAAATTGAAACTACACGTGAAAGGAATCACAATGAAAGTTATGAAACTAGCTACTAAAACAAACTACCATGTGTAACTACTCTTAAGAAAACATACAAAAATTTATCTGAAACCTAATCTAACTCAAGAGGATATCAAGATCATGTGAAAATTTAACTTTCCATGGATCCAGTCGACTTGCAAACAAACAGATATGAATGATCACTACCAATATAAGACAATGTGCAATAAAAGAGATATTTACCTTTGTAACATGCACAAGAAAAATAAGGTCTTGCCTATTGTAAAAAGAGTTTTCCAAAAAGGATTATTCTAATTAAGACATAATTATATCTTGATACACACAATGAAAAAATTAAAAACCTTGGAAACATTTGAAAGATAAGAATTCATTCAATGTAATAGTGTTATGAATATAATCTTGTGTAAAAACCATAACATGACCTAGTTTAGGAATTTCATAAGGATCATGAGGTCCTAATATAGCCATCAGTGAGATTTTAAGTGCCTCATTCTCATGACAAGTCTCTAAACCCTAAAATATTTTAAAATCAAATTTCGGGGGCTTCGTTAGAACAAAAAATGTATGTGGACAACCATCATTAGATGTAGTAGCGAGATCATTATTAACTATATGAAATATTTTATAACGATTGGTTTGATTTAACATTTTGATTTCTCTTGGGTGAGTATTCAAAACACAATACTCTTCATTGATCTTAAGTGGATATAAATAAATTGGAGGGTTATTGTGAATGGTCTTAGCGATGCAATTATCTTCTTCATATTTAGTGGATTGAATACCACAAGATAAATGAGTAGTAGTATCATTATGTTCCTTTTCAATATGTAATAGATTGTTGACTTGTACCTAATTAACCTTGAGTTCAACAGAATGAGAATCGAAATGATTTTTAATAATTCCTTTTGTAGTGGATTCATAAAAGAAAACATGATACATGGAGTAATAAGTTGTGGAAAAAATATGGAAATAATCTCATGTAGAAAAATAAAATTTCATCAAATTTGAACCCAAATCTAGGATATGCACATTCATACCTTCTTGAGGATTAAACTGACTATCACATATGATATCTCTATATGGTTATTTGAGCACCCATTATTATTGAATACAATGTCTTGGTCATTATAGGGAGAGTCAAAAATGGTTTTTAATATATGTTCAACATGATTATATTGAATCTCATCTCATGATTGTCATAATTCTGATTAATTTAACATAGATTTTGAAATAAAACAAATTTTCTCCTTTTCATTTAAAATTTATTCATTTCCTAGTCCATTGATACCCAATATTTCATTTTTTGCAAAAGAACTAGTTTCATTGTGTGATGAAGATGAAGGAGGATGAGATATGTTAGAAGTGATAATTTCCTCCTCCAAGGCTTGAGATTTTCTTTCAATCACACTTGAAAAAGAGACAAAAGTGGGCATGAAAAAAGAATCCATAAGATTTTTTTGATTGGTAAATGGTAGATTGTTAGAATCAAATTGTGATTGATTGTTAATATTTAATTCGAATTTAAATTCTTCCATAAAAATGTAAACCAATCATCAAAAATATTTGTGCAAGTGATCCCAATCCTTTTTCTCTTCATGAGGAAGAAGCATTCTGCAGATCTGAAATGTACTGAAGTGGCCAAGCTCCCCCTGAGTTCATGCAGAATCTTCAAACATATTTTCAATGAAAGACAAGACTCTATGAACTTCCTATCACCAAAGACTCATACTTACATCAAATATCCATCCAAGTGGATTTACATATGAGAATCAACTGCCCAACCAAGTGGGTTTAAAATTTTTACAAGTCCTTACATGACTGAATATTACAATTTTACATCATGGGTCTCAACAAGACCTTTTCATCAAATTACAAATATTACCATTTACAACCAACACCAGAAAGACTTCAAAGAACATATTTTAGAGACATCATAATGCCAACAATGCATTATACTCAGCAAAGCTAATGCTCCCCCTGAATCTGTGCATCCAAGCATCCTTTCCAAATGACTAAGGCTCCCCCTTAGTTTGTGCATCCTGAACACTTTCACCAACAAATCATCAAGGCATCTTCATCAAATCATTAGAAAAAGAATTATGAGAACTGGAACACCACCAGAGATACCAAACAGACGCATACCAACAAAGATCGTTGTACCGTGGCCGAAAAGAGCCGACTCCAAGAAAATTGTCAAAGAATCGACATACGCTGTCAGGCAGAATCACGTACATACGCGACCGTGTTTCAGGAAACCCGCGTATCCAAAGCCATCTTCTAAATTTAT
Organism: Pinus albicaulis; assembly: GCA_034641835.2. Classification (NCBI taxonomy): domain Eukaryota; kingdom Viridiplantae; phylum Streptophyta; class Pinopsida; order Pinales; family Pinaceae; genus Pinus; species Pinus albicaulis. The sequence goes on from CM076572.1 coordinate 484,756,593, forward strand.
GTAGAATTGTTCTTTTGAATGGCAGAGAATACTCCCAGCTTCTGTCTTAGATACTCGAACGCTTCCCTGGGCAGAGGTTTGGTAAAAATATCAGCAACTTGTTCTTTGGAGGGAACATACTCCAACTTCACCTTTTGTTCAAGCACTTGTTCACGTAAGAAGTGATACTTGATGGGAATGTGCTTGGTCTTCGAATGCATAACAGGATTTTTTGAAATACTGATGGCACTTGTATTGTCACACTTAATGGGGACAGGAGGTGTACATTTGATTTGAAAATCTTGTAAGGTTTGCATCATCCAAAGGAGTTGAGTGCAACAAGATGCGGCAGCCACATATTCTGCTTCTGCTGTAGATAAGGCAATAGAATTTTGTGATAAGGCAATAGAATTTTGCTTCTTGCTGAACCAAGATACTAACCGGGGCCCCATGTAAAATGCACCACCACTAGTGCTTTTCCGATCATCGACACTTCCAGCCCAATCTGCATCAGTGTAAGCATGAAGAGTAAGATCAGCATCCTTTGGATACCATAGACCAAAGTCTTGAGTTCCTTGTAGATATTTGAATATCCTTTTGACAGCCTGAAGGTGAGACTCTTTTGGATTAGCTTGGAATCATCCAACAATCCCAACAGCATGCATAATGTCTGGTCTGGTTCCAGTGAGATAAAGTAGACTTCCAATCATCGATCTGTATTCTGGTTGATTCACAGTTGGAGAATCATCATTAGAATTGAGACTGCATCCGGTTATCATTGGTGTACTTACAGGTTTGCATTCTTCCATGCCATACTTCTTCAGAATTTGCTTAAGATATTTTGCTTGTGATAGAAATATACCATCTGCAGCTTGATGCACTTGCAAGCCAAGAAAGAATGTTAGTTCCCCAAGTAAAGATATTTCAAATTCTTGCTGCATGACAGAGGCAAATTTTTGACTCATAGATTCTTCGTTACTCCCAAAAATGATGTCATCAACATATACAACTACAATCAATAGTTTGTCATTTTCAACTTTTGTGTATAAGTTGCTATCAGCAGACCCTTTTGAAAATCCTTGTTGATGAAGATATTTGTCAAGACGATAATACCAAGCCCTTGGAGCTTGTTTGAGACCATATAGAGCCTTTTTAAGTCTACAAACAAGATTTGCATCATTTCCCAAAATGAATCCTTATGGTTGTTCTATATATACTTATTCTTCTAGATCACCATTAAGAAATGCAGATTTGACATCCATTTGATAAACTTTGATTTGTTGATAACTTGAAAAAGCAAGAAACATTCTTATGGCTTCAAGTCTAGCTACAGGAGCAAAAGTTTCTTCAAAGTCTATACCTTCTTGTTGAGTATACCCTTTGCAAACCAGTCTATCTTTGTTTCTTACAACATCCCCATTTTCATTTAACTTGTTCTTGAAAATCCATTTAGTTCCAATGACATTTTTATCGTGAGGTCTTGGAACCAAATCCCAAGTGTCATTCTTTTCAATTTGAACAATTTCGTCATCCATGGCTTGCTTCCAACATTCATATTTGCTAGCTTCATTGACATTGTGTGGTTCAATTGTGGATAGAAGTGCTTGATGACTAGAAGATCCCACAAAAGTTTTCCTTGTTCGTACACCTGATTCCTTGTCTCCCAAAATCTGAGATTCAGGATGATTCTTTTGAACGTATCTGGATGGAGCTTTTTCAGATAGATCATTTTCAGGTTCTTCATTTGATTCATCGTCTATATCATTTCCATCTGATGTAGAAGGCCATATGTCATCATCATCTTCTTCTGTTGTTTGTTTTTCTTCTTTAGGAGCTGCAGGAGACTCGTCAATAACAACATCAATACATTCAACAACCTTTTGAAGCCTCTTATTGTAACATGTGAAAGCTTTGCTTGAAGATGTGTAGCCAAGAAGTATCCCTTCATCTGATCTAGGGTCAAACTTGCCAAGTTTTTCATCATTATTTTTGATAAAGCATCTACTTCCAAAAACTTTAAAATGCTTTACAATGGGAGATTTGCCATACCAGAGTTCATATGGAGTTTTATCACTGTTTACCTGGACATGAGCCTTGTTGAGAATGTTAACTGCTGCACGTGCTGCTTCACTCCAGAACATGTTAGGAACATTAGAGTCAGCAAGCATAGCTCTGGCCATTTGAATAATTGTTCTATTCATTCTTTCTGCTACACCATTTTGTTGTGGAGTGCCTGCTACAGAGAACTGTCTTTTAATGCCATGTTGTTCACAAAATTCAAAGAATTCATTTGACGAATATTCTCCTCCTCGATCAGATCTAAGACACTTGATTTTTGAATCCAATTCATTTTCTACCAGTGCTTTGAACTTCTGAAATTTTTCAAAAGCTTCATCTTTGTGTTTAATAAACGTGATCTCACACATTCTGGAGTAGTCATCAATAAATAGGATATAGTATTCTTCCCCACGTAATGACTTTTTCCTCATAGGTCCACAGATGTCAGTATGAATGAGTTCAAGAGGCTTACTTGATGAACCTTCTTTGGCTTTAAATCAGACTCTGGTCTGCTTACCAAATTGACATGATTTGCATATGGTACTTTCTGAAAGATTGATCTTGGGAAGATCACGAACAGCTTGAAGTTTGCTTGCTTTGTTGATTTGAGAGAAACTCAGATGTCCCAGTCTTCGATGCCATAGCCAATTTTCTGATGATTTGCTTAAGTAACATTGTTCTATGCCGTTAAGTACATACAGGTTGCTTGGATTTATTTTTCCTTTTATAATGATTTTACCTGTATCAAGATCACGAACCACACATTCTTTGGAACTGAAGACCACTTCTGCTCCTTGATCACACATTTGACTAACACTTAACAAGTTATGCCTTAATCCATCCACATACATGACATCTTTAGCCTTCACCTTTTCTTTTAGAAATACTGACCCTTTTCCTTTAATAACAGCAGGAGTATCATTTCCAAAAGTAACTTTCTTTTCCTTCTCTAGAGCATTATAAGTATGAAGTTTTCTTTTGTCACCTGTCATGTGTCTTGAACACCCGCTATCAATATACCATTGATTCTCTTCACCCTCTGCAAATAACGCTATCCCACAATTTTCAACCGGTAATTCTTTCTTTTTCCACACTTTAGAGCTTGAGGGAACATGCTCTTTTGGTTGGACCTTGCTCCTGCATTCAGATTCTTCATGACCAAAGTTATTGCAATAAGTACATTCAACTTCATTTTGAAGAGGAGAAAAATTGTTATAGGTGTTCTTCTTTGGTTCATCATTCATCCTTATCTTTCTTTCTTCTCTTGTCATGATGGTTTTATATGCGACACATTGAGCAGCTTTATGACCAAAATTGTGACATGAGAAACATTGTCCATTGAAATAGAAATTTCTGTGATCATAAAATCTTCTATTAGAATTTACCTGTTGGTTGTAGCCATTTTGAAAGATCTCCTTGTTAGTGTTTCTTGAATTGAGATGATCATGCTCTACCTGTAAAGATCCTTTGTTCCCCTGCTGAGTGGCTGAATGTAGAGGACCAGTTGTGGCTGCTTTTAGAAAATTTGGTGCTGATGTCTGGGAAGATTCCCCAGTATATCCAAGACCTGTTTTTATAAGAGGAGATCGTTGTACCTTGATAATCTCATCCAAGGTTTCCGAACTTTTAGCAAATCTAAGATTGAGAGAATTCACTTTCTCATGAACCTTCCTTAGACTTACTACTTCACACTCCAAATCCTCATTGCGTTTTCTTCCTGCTTCAAGCTGATTTTTAAGAGTCTCTATGATTATGTTCTTTTCTTCGTGGCTTACCTTGAGTTGAGTGTTTTCTTCAAGAAGATTATTGTCTTCTAGAGAATCCTCAAAAATACCCTTTTCTTTTTCACATTCTTTCATGAGTGCCCATACTTTTGCACCAAAATTCAGCAGAGCTTTTGTTTGTATACTTCCCATTGTGACGGATCTCCTTCAAGCGATCAAGCTTCTGCAGAAGAACCGGCTCTGATACCAATTGTTGGGAAAAATACTGAGAGGGGGGGTGAATCAGTATTTACTGCATAATCACAACTTTTTACCTTTTCATTCCTTAAAACCCATACGCTACTTTATTTCAGTAAACTCGCGTATATACGTGGATATACTTTATGAAACTCGCGTATACACAGATATCTAGATATGTCATTAAATATTCACTTATATCATTCCATCATTCATTCATCAGATGTTCAATAAACAGTAAACATGTGCAGTAAGAACAGAATAAACCATCACACAAAGCATCACACATGAACACCAGGATTTTTAGGTGGAAACCCAAATCGGGAGAAAACCACCGCTGCAGTTGCTCGGCCTTCAATATTTTATTATAGAGAAAACATCTTACAACATATGTGCTGGCGCAGACTTGACCAGCACGCAGGCACCCACCTGCGCTCGTTTACCAGCCTCTCCTGGAAGGGAGCTCCAACCCCCTGACTCGTTTACCAGCCTCTCCTGGAAGGGAGCTACGACCCCCTGATCTCGTTTACCAGCCTCACCTGGAAGGGAGCTACGACCCCCTGACTGAAAGCTTCAACCTCCAGCACCACCTTGGATCACGTTTCATCAATTTTCACACTGGATCCAACCACTTCAATAGAACAACACTTGCAGGCCACATTTCATCATATTTTCACACTGGACCCTTTCCAAACTTTTAAGTTCAACCATACACCACCAACAGATACATATCAACACAGATCAGATAGCAGAAACACAGCAGAACAGATCAGATATTTCATACCCCTTGCTTCAGCAAACCCTAGTTTGCATACGCGTTTTCCCTTCACTGATGTCGCGTATATACGCGCTTTCGTCCACACAAACCAGCGTATACCTCAGTGTATATTTTATTGCGCATACGCGCTTTCTCTTTGCTGAAGCTGCGTATATACACGCTTCCTCCGCGGCGAAGTAGCGTATAGATCTTCAATCATTACAGAGCAGCATACTTCATCAGATCAGATATTCAGTTCAGATCTACCCTTTTGCTTCAGACAGATGTTCGCCTAGATGCTCGCCTCATCACATATCTAAGCCTTCCATAATCAGATCTAGCAAATACAAGAGCAATTCAGATCTAGATCCCCTTCTTCATCATTGGTGCATCATACATTCAGATTTATCATTCAAGTGTAACCCTTTCCATTCAGATATACTTCAGAGAGAAGTATTCATTCAAGCTCAGACATCTTGCACTCACCCGCTTATTGTGCACAATGAATTTCTTCTCCTTTTATATGATTATCCTTTTTTCAATACCATGAGCCCCTTTTTCAATACCATGGACCAAAACAATACCATAAGCCCAAAACTACCTGGACGGGGTCAATTAGGCGGATCATTACCCAATACCATGGGTTAATACCATGGTGGTTACCCTTGGTTTTGCACCTTTTGAGCTATTCACTTATATCATTCCATCATTCATTCATCAGATGTTCAATAAACAGTAAACATGTGCAGTAAGAACAGAATAAACCATCACACAAAGCATCACACATGAACACCAGGATTTTTAGGTGGAAACCCAAATCGGGAGAAAACCACTGCTGCAGTTGCTCAGCCTTCAATATTTTATTATAGAGAAAACATCTTACAACATATGTGATGGCACAGACTTGACCAGCACGCAGGCACCCACCTGCGCTCGTTTACCAGCCTCTCCTGGAAGGGAGCTCCAACCCCCTGACTCGTTTACCAGCCTCTCCTGGAAGGGAGCTACGACCCCCCGATCTCGTTTACCAGCCTCACCTTGAAGGGAGCTACAACCCCCTGACTGAAGGCTACAACCCTCAGCACCACCTTGGACCACGTTTCATCAATTTTCACACTGGATCCAACAACTTCAATAGAACAACACTTGCAGGCCACCTTTCATCATATTTTCATACTGGACCCTTTCCATACTTCGCTCGCAACATACAAACTGTAACCGAATGTGACAACTCAAAGACTGAGAATGGCATGTGATAGCAAAGAATACGCCAGAACAGATCAGATATTTCATACCCCTTGTTTTAGCAAACTCTAGTTTGCATACGCGCTTTCCCTTCATCGATAAGTCGCTGTGATATACGTCATTCACAAACCAAATAGATACCTAAGAAGTTTTATTAAGATATCATTAAGTTACTGGTTGCTGTGATATAAAGGCTTTCCTCCGCTTAAGTAGCGGATAGATCTTCAATCATTACAGAGCAGCATACTTCATCCAGATCAGATATTCAGTTCAGATCTACCCTTTTGCTTCAGACAGATGTTCGCCTAGATGCTCGCCTCATCACAGATCTAAGCCTTCCATACTCAGATCTAGCAAATACAAGAGCAATTCAGATCTAGATCCTCTTCTTCATCATTGGTGCATCATACATTCAGATCTATCATTCAAGTGTAACCCTTTCCATTCAGATATACTTCAGAGAGAAGTATTCATTCAAGCTCAGACATCTTGCACCCACACTCATGATATGCACAATGAATTTGTTCTCCTTATATAGGTTTATCCTTTTTCAATACCATGAGCCCCTTTTTCAATACCATGGGCCAAAACAATACCATGAGCCCAAAACTATCTGGACGGGGTCAATTAGGCGGATCATTACCCAATACAATGGGTCAATACCATGGTGTTTACCCTTGGTTTTGCACTTTTTGAGCGCTTTAGCCCATACGCGACTTGGCACGTTCTTTTCCGCGTGCATACGCGACTTCCCCTAGGCCAATCCGCGTATACTTAGAGACATACTCTTTTTCATCATAGAATCTAGCACATGCTGAAATCCTTTCTTCATTGCCTTCTGTACTCACTGTAGATACATCAGATTTCCTTCATCAAGAACATATTTTATCAAGCACAACTTCATCAAGTAAGTTGTCATCATCTTTATCAGATGGGTTGCCTTTCAGCATCATATTGTCAACAAACATTATATCACATCAGATTTACATCATTTACTAAGTCCATCAAGTCAAGCATAACTTCTTCAGGTGGATTGCCATCAAGGACAACACATGTCAACAGTCGCATGTCTTCATCTTCATTCAGTGGGTTGCCATCAAGGACAACACTCTGCATCATATTTCCAAAAATTATATTACAATTGATTACTAGTGTAATTCGTGGAATGAAAAGGCAAGAAATCAGTAAAAATATGAGCAATAATCCATGTATTATTTCACCAACATAAATTTCATGTGAAATCAAGCATCCACACAATAGAAGTATCAGATAACTATTACAACTACCATGAAAGTGCACGAGAATCTATGCAAAGGCTAGAGTTTCTTATTGATAATGTTGCAAACTCAAGTACATATGCTACATCCCATAAAAATACAATAATAGAAGGAAGGTTGCTCATATAATCTCCAATATAAGCCCCTAGCCTCACCAAAACTCAGTCTAAAATCCCAAGAGAAAGATTGCTCAGATCTACCTAAGTGCTAGCAACTATCTCAATGCTAAAATACTCAAGTGCTAAAATCCCAAAACCAAGCCCCTGACATCACCACAACTTAGTCTAAAATCCAAAGATAAATAGTTCTAAAAGCTAACTAACTGATAATAGCTATTGCAATGCTAAAATAATCAAGTCCTAAAATCCATTTTTATTTTCACTAATATTACTAAGTAATGTATCCATTAATCCCTTAACAAGAATTCTTAAAGTATTCTCATGAAATGTCTTAACTTCAACATACATCTATGCATGCACAAAACCAAGGGATGCAATAAATCCACAGTTCCATCACATACACATTTAAGAGGAGGTGTCCATCCCTAGTGAACTCCATCCTCCTGAAGATATGTGGATGTTGTTGTCCCTAGTAAACTTACATTTCCATGAATATACTAAGCCATAAATTTCTCTTCCAAACAAAATATTGATGCAATTGAATCTACTATTTCAGCCTCTATTTCTTTTTTGTCTTCTCTATCAGCCCCATCCAAACTTGAATCCTCCCAAATAAGCTTGTATTTTTAGGACAACTCAGGTAAAAGTTGACTTGTGTAGAAGCCAATATTATTGAATACCATGAGTAAATTTTGTTTTTTACTTGTAATATTTAGACCTAACTTCAAACCAGTGAATTAAATTCTTAATACTTATGAGAACCCACTTTCTAATATTGTGGCATAATTCTTGCCCTTGATTTGAGAGAAATCAGTTGCAATTTACTCCAGAGATCCTACGGACTCTAGAAAACAATTTAAAATGTTGAATCTCATGGAATCCTACATTTTTTGAACTTACACATTCATATCACGAGCCTTAGACGAATCACACTTTGAATTTTCCACCAACTCACTAATTTCATCCATTGTAGAGACCAAAATTTCACAAAAGGATAGAGGGAAAGGAGAAATAGAAAAATATTATCCATTGTGTTCAAGAATAGATACTAGCACCTGATATTCATAATTAAAAATATTTGATGTAGTCATTTTTCATGCAAGATAAGAGCCTCAATATGAACACCTTCATAACTTCTATTCATAATGAAAACAATGTTTGCACTGCAATGATGGGTGTGAAGTATCTCTCTTCAAAGGAAGAACATGCTTTAGATATTTCTTGAATTTCTTGTCTCATAAATGGACAAAGAACATTGGATTCTTCAAGTTCTTGGAATGAATTTTGTACCTTATTTTCATATACAAATATAATATCTTGTACCTTTCCAACAAGTATAATTCTTCATCATGCAATAAAAATTAATGTTTGGTACTCTTCTCAACTACAATGACCATATAGTTTCTCAATTCTTCATGGAAATCTCTTTCAAATCCAATCTCAAACTTACCCTTTTGAGCCGATATCACCAAAAATCCCACAACAACTTGTGATGCATCACTAGTCATGTTTGGAACTTAGATTTTGTGCCATATAGTCTCTAGGATTGTAAATATTGAATTCCGAGTTTCAAAATGAGCTTTACCAACCTCCATTGGCTTTCACTTTGCTCGTTCTTATTCATTTGTGTCCATGATATATTCCACATACAAAATTTCTTGGTTATTTTACTTTACTTCTCTTTCATATTTTTAAATTGTGCACTCATCCACAAATTTAGATAAATATAGCATTTTCCCAGTATTTTTCAATTTATTAGCATCAATATGACCAATAAATAGAACATGCATGTGTGTCTTATCTTCAAATCCCTCTTATGATTGTTGAGAATCCTCAAAATTTGCTTGATCCAATGCTTAATATCAACTTATTTATTATGTTCAATGTATTTTAATTCCAATAATTAAAAATTATTTATTACTTTCTCTTTGTGCCCATTTCAACTATTGGATCCCCTTCCTGTTTGAGGGATAGAATGCACTATTTCCCTCATTTCTTAAAATCCATTGAAAACTACAATATGATGTAATAACCATAATAATATACTTATTAAATATATTTTATTTCCTATCTTATCAAACAAAATTATTTCTCTTCTGCCTCATCGAGAACAAAATGAAAACACTACACTCTTTCCTACTCCTAACATTGGTCTGAGCATTATAGTTACAGGTCCAATCTGCAATACTTCCAATCCTTTTGTTTTTGGAGAAGGGAACATAGGGAAAATTAGGTGTTTGGTTTTATAACATGGAAACCCCATTCAAATTCCCCATACCATTTGGGTCATATACAACATTTGGAACTTTCAATTATGGTTGTGTTGTTCCAACCATGTTTTCAAATAAAATATGTGATACGGGTATCCAATTGTGGAGAGGTTTTGTGTGCATTGATGGCAATTATCAGTGATCATTTGGTCTTGGTGAGGGCATACCTGATTGCACTATGTAATATCGTGTCTATCATTCCTTCTTTCATCTCATGTATCCGATGAATTTTCTCTCAAAATAATGTCCTTTTATATTCTAATTCACCAAAATAGCTACCATTGTTGGAAAGTGAATAACAATATGTGTTAGTTGCAATGGGACCAACATTATCATCAATGTCAAACCATATTTTATGCTATGGGGTCCTTAAATATATAGTTACTACATTAGAGTAAATTTCAGCCTAAAAGTGGCCTCCTAAGGAAAATTAATAAAATAATATCTAAAATAATAAAATAAGAGTTATGCATTTTGTCAGGAAAAGGAGAAAACCAATTTTTTAAATTGTATTTTTGGCTTATCTTCTTATATATTTACTAAAATTCCAAGTGTAGACACTCATTGGATGCAGAATTAAATTCCACATCCAACGAACACCAATTATGCATACTTTTGAGAAGACCCACATTGATAAAAATTGAATATACATTAAAAAAAAATTGAACACGCTTTTTTAGTGTCTACACTTGGAATTTGAGTAAAACTACAAGGAGATAAGCCAAAAATACAATTAAAAAAATTAGTTTTTCTTTTTTCCCCTCCAAAATATTTACGTGTACCTCTTTTTAAATTTAAAGTATTTTAATTGGTTTACATATTGTGACATGGAAATTATATGAAAATTTCATGGGCATTTTTAGGCTAAAATTTCCTCTAATGCGTGAAGAAGATGAATTGTGACTGAAACTAAATTGTATGAAATGGCAGAGGTGTTATCATTTGTTAATATATGTTGATAAAATTCTTGATTATGATGCTTTGATATCCATTTGAATGATTACCTTATGTCATGGCACAACAAATTTGACCAGACGAAGTTATGGTGCAAGGAATGTAATGATCCAACATTGTGGCTTGAGGAATGCCATTATCTAACACCAATGCAAAATGATTATGAGATTAGCAGTGCATCAATGCTAACTTCCTTTTCAATGCCTGAATCCTTTCACACACAATTGAGGTTTATCTATACAATTTCAATATCTTATGTGTACATTTTAACCTTGTACAAAAATTACTTGCAAATGAATTCTTAAAAACACAAAATAAAAAATGGTGAGAACATAAACATGAAACACATATACACAAATATTTTCCCCTGGATCCCAAAATCGGGACTACCAGGTTGATGTTTCAATATATTCCTTTCAATTTTACAATACATATATAAACATGATGAAGCATTCATAACCCCCCGTCCATTAACCCTGGATTAGAACATAACCGTAGTTCCCTTGACCGGATCTACAAAATACCATGGAAAAAAAAACCATCATGCCCAAAACCATACACAAAACCATAGGTAGTTCCACCCACATAATATAGGGTCCAATAAAAAAAATTCGGGTTGTTGGTCTAGAACTGTGTAGGGAAGCTACCTCCCCACTACAAACCCCCCAATAGGGGGTGGCTGCACCCCCCCATTTATCCCCCTGTTGCAACTGACGAAATAGGGGGTAATACTGACCGCTCGCTTCACACATGTGGCTAGTCATAGAAAGAATATAACAAACCTAAAATTCTCCCACTTGTTGTTTTCTTTCCACATGGGGCCATAGGAGAGATTAGTCATTGATCCAACCCTGCAACACCCATTTTTTATCTACACCAAGAGAACTTCTCAGTGCTCACAGACTTCTTCAATGCATCTTCAACATTCTTCAAAGTGTCCACCTTTGCCAACAACACATTTTTGTCCTCAACCATATCTATCACAAAGTGATACTAAACATTCATGTGCTTTGTATTTGAATGATAAACAAGGTTCTTAGCCAAGGAATTATCACTTTTGATATCATAGTCTATTCTTATAGCTTGTTGCACCAACCCCATACCTGAACACAATCTCTACAACTAAACTACTTCCTTTCCTGCATGAGTGGATTCCATGTATTCTACCTAATTTGTACTTGAAAAAGTCACTATAGACTGTATTTTTCTCATCCAAATGAATACACCTCCAAGTATACTAAAATCATACCCACTTGTAGATATTCTTTGATCCAAATCTCCAACCCATTTTGCATCAACAAAGCCATGGATGTCCAAAAAAATTTCTAATTATAATCTTCCTTGGTAGCATAGACCACAATCACTAGTGCCATGAAAATACTTGAAAACCCACTTCATTATTTTCCAATGCTCCTTTCCTAGTTTTGACATAAACTTGCTTAATACTCCCACTGCATGTGAAATTTCTGGTGTAGTACAGACCATTGCATACATCGGGCTACCCACTGCACTTGCATATGGAAAACGGGACATATCCCTTTCCTCTTTTGTGCCTTGGTACACTTCTTAGCAGATAACTTTACACCTACAGGAATAGGAACCTTCATCGGTTTACTATACTGCATATTAAACCTCTGCAATATTGTCTCGACATAATTCCTCTAGTTTAACAAGAGCTTCCTCTTTGCACAATCTCATTTAATTTCCATGCCGAAAATATAATTTGCAGCACCAAGATCCTTCATGTTAAATTTTGAGGAAAATTGGGTCTTCAAATCATGGATAATTTCTTTTTCATTTCCAATCAACAACATATTATCCACATACAAGACCAAATAAATAACATGGTCACCAATTAATTTAAATACATACAATGATCTTCTTTTCTTCTGGTGAAGCCAATTCCTCGTATATATGTATCAAATTTATGATACCACTTCCTTGCTAATTGTTTTAACCCATACAAAGAATTTTTTAACCTGCATGCCAGTTCATTATTACCCTTCACTGCAAAGCCTTCAGGTTGCTTCATTTATATCTCTTCTTCCAGATCCCCAAGAAGAAACAATGTCTTCACATCCATCTGTTCTACCTCAAAATCAAATGAAGTATCAATAGATAAAAGTAATCTAATAGAAGATACGTTGGCAATAGGAGAAAAATATCACCAAAATAAATTCCAAACACTTGGGAATAACCTTTTTCTACCAACCAAGCTTTGTATTTCTCCCCCTTTCCTTATGCATTCATCTTCTTCTTAAACAAAAATTTTTTGCCAATGGGTCTCCTTCCAGCCAAAAAATCCACCAAATCCCAAGCCTCATTTTTGTGCAAGGATGCCATTTCATCAACCATGGTCTCCTTCCAGAGTTTTCCATCCTCTGAATCCAATGCCTTCTTGACATTTCTTAGATCATCACTAGTGATAGATAAAGAAAATTTTTAACAAAAAGTAGATGGAATATACCTTTCTAGCTTCCTTCTTTCTCGAATTTATCTTCTCAAATGGAGTTCGTGGCTCTTCCTCTTCTGAATCTTGTTATGTTGTATATTTTGATTCTTCCTCCTTTATCTCAATCTCTATCTTCTTAGTTTAATTTGGTAGGATTTCATGTTTAAAAACATATTTCACCTCTCTAAACACCACATCTCAGTTGCACACAACTTTCCTTGTTTTTGGGTTCCAAATATTATAACCTTTTAAACCATCCTTATACCCCATAAACATGAAACTTTCATATGTATTATCCAAATTGGTTCTTTTCTCCTTCGGATCATGTACATATGCATCATGGCCAAATACTGTCAGATGTGAAAGAGAGGGTTTCTTACTAGTTCATACCTCATGTGGAGTCTTATCCTCCAACATTGATGAATTTGATCTGTTAACCAAGTAACATGCAGTCTCCACTGCCTCTTCCTAGAATTATTTTTCTAACTCGACACAATTGAGCATGCTTGTTGCGTTTCTAATCAACATCATGTTCATTCTTTCTGCAACTCCATTTTTCTAAGGTGTGTATGGAGTAATATTTTATCATTCTATACCACACTTCTTACATAACTCTTCAAATTCCTTCTTACATAACTCTCCACCATTATCTTTCCTCAACACTTTTAGCTTCTTATTTATCTGGTTTTCCAACAGAACCTTAAATTCTTTAAATCTTTCAAAGACTTCAAATTTCTTCTTGATGAAATATATCCATTTATTCCTTGAGAAGTCATCTATAAATGACACATAGTTCATAGAATTACCCAATTATGGAACCGACACAGGGCCAAACACATCACCGTGCACAAGCTCTAATATCCCTTTCGCTCTCTTAGAACCATAGGGGAAACTCACCTAATTATGCTTCCCATAGACTCAATGTTAACAAAAATTGAAATCCAGAAAGAAACTACACATACCTTCTACCATACCATTACCATGAAGTATTTGAAGGCCCTTCTCTCCAATATGTCCTAGATTTTGATGCCATATCATGGTATTTTCTCTAGAGACCACAAGGTTTTTATCTCCACTTTCAGGAACCACAAAACCATTGCACCCATTGATAACAGTGCTGCCGAGAAGCTTTTATAGATTTCCAATCCAAATTCCCCATATCAATACCAATGTTCCCTTAACCATCTTGCGGGTATCCTACTCGAACAATGTTTTTACACCTACATCATCCATCTTGCTTACAAAAATTAGATTTCTTACCAATGGATGAATATGCAGAACACCAGGAAGTGTTATAATCCTTCCACCTTGTAACTTCAGCTTGACTTTTCTGCATCCAAAAATTTTAGCCTTCCTATCATCCCATAGGAGGACATCACCACCATCATATTTCTCATACTTACAGAACCACTCCCTATGGGGAGTGAAGTGAAATTATGCACCTGATTCAATCAACCATGCCTCGTGATCTACATGTGCACTTGAAGAAGAATTCAAGTACATATCCCCACCTTCATCTGAGGTGGTTTTCATCTATGTGGAAGGAGCATCATCATATCCCTTTCCTTTCTCAGGAGATTTAGATCTACATTCCTTTTTGAATGACCTTCCTTTCCTCATTCCATCACACCTTTATAGGTTTTCCTAGATATTTTGATCTTCCACTAGATTTATATCTCCCACTCAAGAACTTATTTGTGTTTCTATTTTGGGACCATCCTCGTATAGACAAGGCATATATGTTCTGGCCCTCCATATGTTTTCATCTCATTTCCTTTAACAACAAGGATGAGACAATTTCATCAAAATTAAAGGAAGTTGTATTTCTACCTATCGCAACAACCAGACTATACCATGAATTAGGTAGATAACATAAAAAAATGATGCAATTATCTTCATCTAAAATTTTAATATCAACATATAACAACTGACTTACCACAATATTAAAGGCATTCATATTCTTTGTCACTGAGCCTCCATCCTTCATCCTCAGGTTATAAATCTTTTTCTGTAGGAACATTTTGTTCACCAAAGACTTAGATTGATACAAAGTCCCAAACTTGTCCCACAAATCATTCATCGTAGCTTCCCTAAATACATTCAAAAAGACCAAATCTGAGATACACAACTGTATTGTGCTCTTTTCTTTCTGATCCAACTTCGCCTAGTCTTCATCTGGAATTTTCGTTGGTTTAGCACCTGGATCTAGCGTGATCCACTGATCTTTATCCACCAACAAATCCTCCATCTTGAGCTTCCACAACTCAAAACTTTGACTATTAGATTTCTTGATCTCTATCTTTCCATTTCTTACCATCCTTTTTAACCGCAATAATTGATCCCGCAGATCTCCCACTGAAAATGGTCTAACACAGGCCTGAGAAAAAACCCTCAAGAGAAAAGGTGTCCCCTTGAAGACAAAACAACTATGATACCAAATGTAGGTTTTAAACCTGTATAGAAATTACTTGCAAATGAATTATTAAAAACAGAAAATAAAAAATGGTGAGAACATAAACATGAAACACATATACACAGATATTTTCCCCTGGATCCCAAAACCAGGTCTACCATATTTATTTTTCATTATATTCCTTTCAATGTTACAATACATATATATACATGTTGAAGAATTCATAAACCCCAATCCATTAACCCTAGATTAGAATATGACCATAGTTCCCTTGACTCAATCTACAAAATACCATGGAAAAAAAACAAGTATTCCCAAAACCATGTAAAAAACCCATGCAAAAAAGCATAGGTATTTTTTTCCACCTAATAAAGGGTCCAAAAAAAATTCTTGAGGCATTTCCTCGAACCCCATGTGGGGGGGGTGGGTACCACTGCCCCCAACAAGCATTGCCCCCAAGAAGCCCCCCGACAAGGGCGCTGCCATTTTATGGGTAAAATATTTCATGGAAATAATATAACACACACCCAAAAAAATACTAGCCATTTTATGGGTAAAAATATTTGGACCAATTTGTATATGCTTCAAATAATAACATGAAGCCTATACTCAAAAATAACACCACAAAGTAGTTCTTCAGTTATTTTTTACTCATGTATTTTTGTAGGCTACTTGTAAAAGTGGCATGATTTGTACCAACAATTGGACCTATGTATATCCTATATCTTGAGAGGATGATTTAAGATTTGTGTCTCTATAATATTTATCAATTTTTGTTTAGAAATGTTCTTTCATTTAAACAATTTCATTTACCATGTAAATCATTATTCTTTCTTCAATAAAATGTCCTTATTATATTGGAGGTAGTCGGAACATGACACTATTGACAAGTCTTGTCTGTGTATTAACTTTTAATGGGAATAAGGTGCAGTTCTAGATTTGGATGTATCTTATGTATCTCCATGAAATCAAAATGGCCATTACTTTGATAAAGGGCATATTAAGCAAAGAAAGAATGTTGTGCATAACTATCACGAAGGGGAAATTTTAGTGAGTGATCAAGCATAATAGTATTGTTGGAATATCCCTTATGGATCACTTAAAAGCATGCCCTTATGCATTGGAGGCAATAGAAATTTTTTTTGAAGTGGGAGTACTAATGAAGGGAGTTCATTGTATTTTACCCCTGGAACAAAGAAAAATGCAAGATATCCATCGGATCTTGAACCTGTATGGACAAACCTCAAATGTGTGTCAAAGTATTTAGGCATTGATAAGGCCATTATTGCTCCAACGAGGAATACTATGCTAGTTCTTGTGCCATAATTCTAGCTAATGGAATTCCCCATGCCATAGCACTGACACATTTAATTCCTTGTGCCACAACATTGGTTGCTTAGCTTTCTTATGCCGCGACACAAGGTAAACATTCAAATGGATATCGAAGTGTCATAATCAATATTTTTATCAACATATATTAACAAATGATGACACCTATGCGAATGCATGCAATCTAGTCTCATGAAATTTTCATGTACTCTACTCGATACATGTCTCTTTAAGGGCTTCATTGCATAAAAAACAGTGTGGAAATGATGATAATTTTGGTAATTTTTCAACTAACGTATATTGTGATTCATTTTCCAATGATGGTATCCATTCTAGTGAATCAAAATATCAAGGACATTATTTGAAGATAAATTTCATTAGATACATGAGATGAAAGAAGGAATGATAAAAAACCTATTATATAATCTAATTAGTGAATCCCTCAGTAACGCTAAATGATCATTGATAATTACCATGACTGCATGCAAAACCTCTCCCCAACTGGATACCAGTGTCACATATTTTATCTGAAAGCATGGTTTGAACAATGAAACCACAATTGAAATTTCCAAATGTTGCAGACAAACCAAAGGGTTTGGGGCCTCTAGATGGATTTTCCATGTTAGAAACTAAATTCAGAAAGTGTTCAATGTTCCCTTCTCTAAAAATGAAAGGATTGGAATTATTAAAGATTGGACCCATAACTATAATGCTTGACACAATATGAGGGGAAAGAAAGAGAGTAGTGTTTTCATTTCATTCCCAATGAGGTAGGCGAGGAATCATTTCATTTTAGAGGATATGAAATAAAATGTATCAAATAAGTATACTATTATGATTATTACATAATATTGTAGTTTCCATTAGATTTTATGCAATGAGTAAAATAATGGGGTTGATCCATGAAACAAGACAGAAACAAAACAATTAAAATGGGCATGAAGAGTAGGTAGTATCTGATTTTAAGTCATTGGAATTAAAGGACATGGAATAGAATAAAGAAGTTGACATTAAGCATTGGCTCAAGAACATTTTGAGGATTCTCAAAAATCAGAACAAGAATTTGAAGAGAAGACACACATGAATGTTGTAGTTATTGATCATGTTGATGTTGGTAAATAAATAACCAATTGGAAAATGTTATATCTATCTAAAATGGTGGATGAGCGCACAATTCAAAAATATAAAAAATAAATGAAAAGTAAAAGAACTAATAAAGCTGGTATATGGCATATATCATGGACACAAATGAAGAAGAACAATAAAAGGGAAATACAATGGAGTTTGGTGGAAACTTTGAAGTGTGATTCATATAAGGCCCATAATATGAATATGTGTTGGGTGTAGGAATTACACTTAAGTAAAAATCCTCAACACTTAATTGTCAACCCGGTGGATTCGTAAACTTAGAGACGAAGCACAGACAATGCCAGAGATGGTATGAATATTTCTAATATCAACTCGTAATTTTGAAAAGAAGAATTGCAGAATCAAACTTTAGAGAAGAAAGAGGAAACTCAAACCATCAAAAAAATATGAGGCTAGAAGAAGAAATGTACTTGCAAAAGAGATTCAGAAATAAAGAGGAGCAATCACTCTAGCTAAATATTGATTAGCTACTGAGAAATTGTTTCCTTCAGCAAAGACATCTTAGTAGTTTTCAACAATTGGGCCCCTTCAATCCTGCATATGTAAAGATATCCTTCTTGCGAAAATAGATCTTGCACTAGTGCAGTCTTCTTGAACTAGTGCAGGAACAATGATTTATGAAAAAAGTGTAAAGTAATGTCTTTACTAAAAAATTCTTTTCTTCGTGAAAGGGCTTTGAACTCTCTCAAGTTCGCAGCACTCGGATCCAATACCAAGAAACTGGTTCGTGTACTCAATCCGAGCTTCTCACACTTTAAATTTTGATCCTTGAAATCAATGATTCATTACTACAGTGTGATAAAACCAAATTATATATCAGTAAAGATGAATATCTGTAGAAAATAAAAAAAATATTATTTTTTAATTAAGATATGATTGAAAGCAAGAAAGTTGTTAGAAGTAAGCTAGAAAGGCTTGTTGCATCATATTATCTAGGATTGGTGCGAGAACAGTTCTCTTTCTTGCACCTGGGAGAAATCAAACCAATGCGTAGAAAATAAATAGCACACCAACATGCACTGGTGCAGGAACAAACCAGGCAAAAGAAATAAACCAAATCGTGCAAAAAATGAATAGCACACCAACATGCACTGGTGCAGGAACAAACCAGGTAGAGGAAATAAACCAAATCATGTAGAAAGTGAATAGCACACCAACGTGCACTAATTCAGGAATGAACCAGGTAGAGGAAATAAACCAAATCATGTAGAAAGTGAATAGCACACCAACGTGCACTGGGGCAAGTAACTCCTCCTACTTGAACCAGGCAAGGGAAAGAAATCAACCATGCAAAAAGTAACTTAACTACTTCACGCAGCAGATCTGCTTCCACTCAAATAGAAATTCAAATACTAAAAATTAATTCACACTTGACAGTTTAAAGCATAAATTACAAGAACAACAAGGAGGGAGAACGTGCTAGATTGGCTGGGCCCTTAGCCAACCAGCGCGTTTCCCTTTCAAACGTAAACGCTACTCAGAATTAACTCATCAACTATTTAAGCAAAATGATAAAATGTACAAAACATGAGGCGGAGCTCTTCTTATTAGATCCTTAAAGAAATTACATGTGCGATTACATATCCACCTAGATTTGGGTGATAACATAAGACAGTCATGTTACCGCCTCCTGGTTCTATTCTCTGATCTATTCGATTCTTAAAAACATTGAACTGTTTGTCCTATTTGCATTTCTACTTATATAGAACATTTTGGCCGCAGGCCAAAAGGATCATTTACCATTACATAGCCAATTACAGAAATCGTTATAAAAAATTACATAATCGATTGCAGAATAAGCTTTTGACCTTCAAAATTAAATCACTTTTAACAAAATAGGTCGTGGCTATCTCCAATTGTTCATCTCTCTTAAGTCCGATCTCAGCTACTCTCGATTTACCTGTTATCATAGCTGGGACTCGGCTGCCTTCGGATGTATCCTCATTGATCGTATACAAAACAGGCGGCAACCCAAGTGATCCGGATTCGCTGCCAAGATTCACGGCGCTGGTGCTAGTGCAGGATCTGTTCTGCACTAAAAATTAGCGATCAAGATAAGTGATCATATATTAAATAGCATAGGAGGTAACTATAAGTTATGAAAGTAATTCTAAGTAAGAAATCACGTAATAGGTAGTTAATAAATGCTAAGATGAGTTAAAAATGTAAAATATAAAGTTTATGCAAAATGTGTCATCGTTCTCGCACTAGTGCAGGATGAGGCCGCATAAGATAGGTAAAACAGGGTAAATGATTACGATTTTGTAAGGGAAGAATGGTAAAAAAGAATGCAATTTAGGGGACTAACAATATGGAAGTTCAATAAATGCAATATTAAGTGAGATTCATCATTTTTTACTATTTTCTAGAGTTTGCAAGATCATTGGAGTAAATTGCAATTTATTTCTCTCAAATCAGGGGCAAGAATGTTGTTATAGCCATAGAAAATGGGCACTCACAAGTATTAAGAAGTAAATTCACTAGTTTTCAACCAAGTGTATAGATTACATGTCAACATCAAAAGTTACTCAAGGTAATAAGTAATATTGGCTTCTGTAAAAGATATATTTTACCTGAGTTGTCCCACAAATACATGCTTATTTTGGAGGATTCAAGTTCAGATGGAACTAATAGAGAAGAAGATAATGAAATAATGGTTGACATAGTAGATTTAATTGCAATGATTTTTCGTTTAGAAGAGAAACTTATGGCTCAATATAATCATGTAAAGGAAATTTTTGGACAATAGAAACAACATATCTTCTAGAGGATGGATTTCACTAGGGAGTGTCACCTCCTATTAAAGGTGTACGTGATGTGGTTGTGGATTTATTGCAGCCCTTGGTTGTTGTGCATGCATAGGTGTATGTTGGAGTTAAGCCATTTCTTTATAATACCTTAATCATTATTTTTAATGGATAAAGGGATACATTACTTGGTATTTTTAGAGAAAATAAAAAAGAGTCCTTAAAGTTATTAGACATAAATTGTTATTGACAAATATTGTTGGAGGTTTACTACTTTGAAAGCATATTGTGCATTTCTTTGACATTGGTTTCCCATGAAGCTCTTAAATATCTATGTGAGCTTATCATTGGAAAATAACATGAAGACATCATGGGTTGAACAAGATAGAACAAAAATAATTTTAGCTTCTATGGTGACAACATGGTTTAAAAGGGGTCATAGGGAAGTTAGTTTGAAATATTCAAAATATTCTTTCCATTAGAATGGTCATAATGTATTAGATAGAGATTATTTCAATAGTTGGGTAGGGTATTACAGGGCAGTTCCATATGGTTTTCCACAGTGAAAAAAGTTATATTACGTATTATTGGCTTAAGGGGTCCTAACCTAGGTTCATAGCATTCTGCACAACTAGAAAAACCCTCCAACTATTGGCCCTTTTGGTAGTGAGCTGCTTGTGCAGACCAAAGTCTCACCCGAAGCAGTATGGGGGGGGGGGGGGTGCTCGAACCAAGTTTCCACACCCTAAGGGAGATTTTGATGTCGATATTTACCCTAATGATTTTGAAAGTGATTTGAGAATTAGAAATGGAGAACATCCTTCCCAACTATGCTATTGCCTAATCCTTCTCTCTAATGATCTCCTCAGCTGATCTAATATCCACCTAATCTGCTACCTCAAACTCTAATGGCATTGATTCACTATACTGATGCAAAAGAGGTTGCTCCTCTATCTCACTTTGTTCAACAATGGTGTCGAGTATAAAAACACTTTTGGAAGACTTAGGCACAAAAATATCTCTCTTTCCATTCTCATAGGTATGAGTAAACTCAAAAACCCTCTTATCACCAAATTGATTTCCTATTGGGTTGCTTCAATGGTCAACTTGGAGTAACTATTTCATACTAGCTTTTTACTGAAGATTAGCCTCTTCAGTTTGAGAGGACTCTCTCAAGAAAAATTATGATTTTTTCAATAAAAACTCTATTAGATGGCTAACTTTATGATAATGAATTGATTGTATATGATTGCAGGTGGAAAATGTAGAGGATTTTCTACCATTGGGCTTATGGAGTCATTGTAAACCTCAGTTACAAAACAACAAATTTCATGGAAGCCAAGGCACTTATATTTGTATCAAATCACACATAAAGGAAAAAACAACAACTACATGTGTAAGGGAAATTAGAGCATATTACTGAATTCCAAGTGATTACACATGAGCCACTGCATAAAGATCAAAAGGACTAAGATAAACAAGCATAGATAAGAACATACAATGAACCTTGGGTCTGAAACAAGCTACTACAAAATGATATTACTGATAGTGAAAGATTACAATAGTGGTGCATACATAACATATCCCAACCCTTTCTAACTCTAAAACTCTCTCATTTATAGATTGAGGGCTCATAAAAATAATTTTCCACCTTTCTCACCTCGAATTCCCACCTGAGATACCTATTTCAAACATGATTCCATCACTTGGAGACTTCCTAGGGATATTTTTGTTTTGTAGAGTTTAAATACAAAAAGGACCCTTCTTTCATTAATAGTATGAAAAATAAATTTAATAACCCTTATCAATTGCAACCAAATAATTTTATGAGTGTAATAGAGTTCTTATGTGTCATTATTCCACGTCAATGTTAAGCTGGACCTCCTCCAAGTCGAATTTTACAATTTTTTTACAAATCTGGTTAGTGAAAATTTTGAAAAATAGGTTTCAAAGATGAGTGTATAATTTCCAAACCTTGATGGATTTGGAAAAACTGAGTGATTTTTTTGTATATGGGTATATGATGAAGAAAAAACTCTTTCATATTTCCAAAATCATTTTTCATTTGGTCGTCTTGAAGTTGACTTCTAAAACAATCATGTACAAAAATTTTGTAGCGTAATTTAGTATCAAATTTAATTCGCCAACCTATGCAACCTGTTAGCTCTCTTTGATGATGTAGACATGTTTGTTGGGTTAAAATATCTAAAACAAAATTTTTCCAGGCCTTGAATTTTAGTTTATCCATGTTTTTTTCCATAAATTCATCTTTAGAAATTCTGCAGTGAAAACTGGGCTTCAAGCTTGGGACACGCTACGGAAACACCTGAAGTGTAAAAAATTCAAAATTATCCCAATTTTCTTCAAATTTTCACTTGTAGATATTCAAATTGATATTATGAAGGATGATAAGTCAAACTTGGTTCAAAATGCCTCTTACCCTCTTCAAAAAGCATCTTTTTCACTTTTAGCAAGTTTATTTACCAATAAAATGACTCTATTTTTTCTAAACAAATAGGGTTCAAAGATGAGCTCTTATCTCCATATATTTGATCATTTTTTTCAAAAATGAAGGAGGCTTTTGTATGTTTGTTCATTCTAAATAAAAAACTCTCTTTTAAAAAAAAAAAACATATTCAAGTGTCTGAGAACTGCATTTGAAAAACATGTATCAAACAGGAAAAAAAACACATTCTGAAAATAGATCCGAAAGACATCTCTGAATCTCCTAATTTGTAGCACCTTTGGGAAAAGTGAAAGAGGTTAATGTTATTTGATCTGTGCTTGAAAATAACCTCTCTTAGTTTATTATAATTCTTCTTTTTTTGCCTAGAAACTTCCCTTGAAGTTGACTAAAAAAGTAAAAAAAAAAAACAGAGAAATCCTCAGATTCACTACAAAATTGTCAGGTAGTTTCGTAGCGAAATCTGCCTATTTTTCACTTTATTCATTACGAAACTGTGAAAAACTAGACAAGTGGCTCCTTTTAAAAATTTTATGACTATGCAAGAGAACCCAAGGTGGATTATTGTTGATATGACCGTAATGAGAAGACTAATTAAGTGTCTATGACCTATAATAAACATGATTAAGTGAATTTCTCATCAAATGAATGATCTAACCTCATGATACAAGGTGAAGATTATGATGAACCTATAAAAAAAAATTGAAAATTTGAGAGTGATAATAGTGGCTCCACCGGGGATGGTTTGCCCTTGTGGTACAACAAAGAACTAGTAGTTCCAGTGCCACCTCCATTGGGCTGCTCCCATCTTCAAAATGAAAACTTGCAACCTCCTCTGACTTGTAACCTTGGCATTGAAAAACCAATAGGTGCTAAAGAACTGAAATTACACATGCTGAATTTAAAACTGAAACTGAAAAAATTCTTTATCTTCAAACTTATTTATATACAAATGATCCTACCCTACTTGCTCAACATAAAAACTGAATCAAATTATCTCACACTTCCAATGAAGCCAATCTAGAAGTTGAGTACTGGATTGGAATGAAAAATCCACTTATTTGATAATAAAACCATTCCTGAGAGATGACAACTTGTTCCACCATCTAAATTTGTCTACATAACTAAAAATCATATTGAAATTCATTCCTATAGAATATTCCAGCAGAGCTGTGAAAGGATATTTGAGAGTATGCATGAATAATTATTTTTATCAACAAGAAAGTGTGAGTAAATATGATCCTTTGCTGGTGTTCTTTATTCAGATTTTTCTTTATAACTCTTGTGACCATTCTCAAATAATAAAGAAAAAATTTGTTGATCATTATTTTCATTTGGGAGAAAGAAAAACTTGGAGTATTCTTGGACACTTTCAAAAGTAACTTCCCCATGATGTACTACAAAAATTTCTAAACGTAACTCTTCATATGATTCAACAAGCATATCCATTTGATTGTCTAAAATTTTCTTTTAAAATTTTTCTTCATTTGATGTAGGTTGATGCAAGGAATGACATGAAGAATAAATTTCTTCCTTTACCTGAACATTATAGCAAATATCTACCACCATTTCCTCTTGCTGTTGGAAATGATTCTCATATTCTTGATGACCAAGATACTGACAACTCTGGTACAAATTTTCATTAAACTCGGAGGATGTAACATGATTGTCATAAATAAACTCCTGTTGGGTTTCATTTTCATCCAAGAGAGAGGCTACCCTTTATTCTTGGTCATGAAATGGATTTTCATGAAGGGCCTCTAAAATTTCCTCATCCATGAACTCATCATCTTCAAAATAATTCTCCAAATATTCAATAAAACTCACACAATGTTTACAACAGTCTTTGACCAACAATAAGGATGAATGATATTCTTTATACACCTCATAAAATGCAACATGGAAATCAGCAAGAGAATATAATGAACCATTTGGCAGGATTTTGTACCAAGACCATGATTTTCCCTCTAAAGTGACCAAAAAAATCTTCATGAGACAATCCTCAGGGAAATGAACCTTAAGTATGCATACATGCATATGGAATCTAACCAAATGAAGAGTAGCATTGTCTTTCTTTCATCTTTAAATATGGGAAGATCAATTAACCAATCGACTTTTGGCATAGGATTTGGAAAGCCAAGGTTGTGAGATCGATTCATAGGGGCATACCTAGCATTTATTAACGCAATGGAACTCATCTTGGAACTTCATCAAGCTACTGATCTTCAAGCAGTGGAGTCACCTTCCAATTGATTATTGGATGTGTGGAGTCTCCAAAGCAGAAATACAACCAATATGTGCCTAAGTGTCTGTTGCTCTCAGACCTTAGAATTGAAACTTTGTCATTCTTCCCAGGGAAAATTTACACCTTCGGTCCCTAGAAACGGCGCTAGAATGTTATCACCAAATTGAGTTCATATTGGGATACTTCAATGGTTAACTTGGAGTAACTATTTCATACCAGATTTTGATTGAAGATTAGCCTCTTCTGTCTGCAAGGGCTCTCTCAATATAACTTACGATTTTTTCAATAAAAAATCTATTAGATGGCTAAATCTATGATAATGACTTGATTTTATATGATTTCATGTGGAAAATGTAGAAGATTTTCTACCACTGGGCTTATGGAGTCATTGTAAAACTCAATTACAAAACAACAAATGTCATGGAAGCCAAGGCACTTATATTCTTATGAAATCACACGTAAAGGACAAAACAACAACTAAATGTGTACAGGAAATTAGAGCATATTACTGAATTCCAAGTGATTACACATGAGACACTGCATAAAGATCAAAAGGACTAAGATAAATAAGCATAGATAAGAACATACAATGAATCTTGGGTTTGAAACAAGCTGTTGTAAAAGTATATTACTGATAGTGAAATATTACAATAGTAGTGCATACATAACATCTCCCGACCCTTTCTAACTCTAAAACTCTCCCATTTACAGAGTGATGACTCATACAAATGATTTCCACCTTTATCACCTTGAATTCCCACCTCAGAGACCTATTTCAAACATGATTCCATCACTTGGAGACTTAGGGATATTTCTGTTTTACAAAGTTTGAATACAAAAAGGACTCTTCTTTCATTAATAGTTCAACAAATAAATTTAATAACTCTTATAAACTTCAACCAACTAATTTTCTGAGTGTAATAGACTGTTGATGTGTCCTTATGCCATGTGGATGCTGAGCTGGACCTTCTCCAAGACGAATTTTACAATTTTCTTACAAATCTGGTTAGTGAAAATTCTGAAAAATAGGCTTAAATATGAGTGTATAATTTCCAAACCCTGATGAATTTGTAGAAAATGAGAGAGGTTTTTATAGATGGGCCCATGATGAAGAAAAAAATATTTAATATTTCCAAAATAAGTTTTCATTTTTTCAGAAAGAAAACTTGAAGTTGACTGCTAAAACAATCATGTACAGAAAATTTCGTAGCGTAGTTTAGTAGAAAATTTAATTCACCAACCTCTACCACCTGTTAGATCTCTTTGTTGATGTAGACATGTTTTTTATGTTAAAAGAGCTAAAAAAAAAAAAAAAAATCCAGGCCGTGACTTTGAGTTTATCCATGTTTTTTTCCATAAAATCATCTTCAGAAATTCTGTAGCGAAAATTGGGCTTCAAGCCTGGGACACGCTACGGAAACACCTAAAGTGTAAAAAATTCAAAGTTCTCTCTTTTTCTTCAAAATTTAGCCTATACGTATTAAAATTGATATTACGAAGGATGATAAGGAAAACTTGGTTCAAAATGCCTCTTACCCTCTTCAAAAAGTATATTTTTCACCTTTAGCAAGTTTATTTACAATAAAATGACTATGTTTTTTCTGAACAAATAGGGTTCAGAGATGAGCTCCTATCTCCATATCCTTGATATCTGTTGCAAAAATGAAGGAGGCTTTTGTAGGTCAGTTCGTTCTGAATAAAAACCTCTCTTGGTGTTTTGAAAAACATCTCCAGGTGTATGGGAACTATATCTGGAAAACTTGAATCAAACAAGAAAGAAAACACATTCTGAAAAATAAGCTGAAAGACATCTATGAATATCCCAATTTGTATCACCTTTGAGAAAAGTGAAAGAGTTTAATGTTATTTGGTCTATGCTTGACAATAATATCTCTCAGTTTCTTATAATTATTCTCTTTTTTCCCATAAATTACGCTTGAATTTGACTTCTCAAAAAGTAAAAAAAAAAACAGAGAATTCCTCAGATTTGCTATGAAATTGTCAGGTAGTTTCGTAGCGAAATCTGCCTCTTTTATACTATATTCCCTATGAAACTGTGAAAAACTAGACAAGTGGTTATTTTTTTAAATTTGATGACTATGCAAGTGAACCCAAGGTGTATTATTGTGGATATGACCCTAATGACAAGACTAATGAAGTGTCTATGACCTATAATAAACATGATTAAGTGAATTTCTCATCAAATGAATGATCTAACCTAATGAAACAAGGTGAGGCTTATGATGACCCTATCAAAAAAATTTGAAAATTTGATAGTGATAACAGACCCTAGGAGCATCTAAAAATTGATTTGGCATTCTAGAAGAACCAACCTCCATTGGTTGTGTTGATGATGTACTATGGAAGATAGGAGGGATAGTGGTAGGCACTGCTGTTAATCTTTCCAAGAAATTTTCCCAAGTCATGTTGATGCTGCTAGTGTGATGAAATTTCTTTCTACTCTAAACCTTCTCAGACATCTTAATCAAAATCCTTTACAAGTAATATTGAAAATAAAGTGTTTTGATAGAGGTGAAATGCATCAACAACATGATATGGTACCTATACAACCTGGAAAATATTCCTTCACATGTGAAGTACTTCATTATAAACATCATCAAAGTAGGATACTTGTTTCTGAGGTGTCTGAAAGGGAAGAGGTAATATAGCTCCTATCTAGCATGAGCCTTGAAAAATTGTTTGTAATTTTCAATGTCTAAATCCATGCCCTTGAACCACTGCTCTCCATGGCAAGGAATACCTGTTGCTGAAAAAATTAGGTTTGATGATAGGCTTATCTCCACACCTGCAATAGTGACCTTTCCCATGTTGAAGCTTGTGGCAAATAAATTGTTCAATTGAAGATGATACCCCTCTTCCATGAGATTTTCACAGAACCTCAAACATTCTTCCCTCTCAAAACATATTCTAGCTAAGTGCTAGGCACTGATTTCATGCATTGTGAAAGGTTATAACCTAAGGTGGCACCCTCCCTTGAAGCTCTTCTTCTCACTAGACCATGATGAAAAAGACAAGTGCGATGATATTTTTTTCTTCTCTGAACCTTCTCAATCATCTTAATAAAACTCTTGTACAAGTAATATGGTAAATAAAGTGTTTTGACATAGCTGAAATGCATCAAAAGCCTGATATTGTACCAATGCAACCTGGAAAAGCTTCCTTCAAGTGTGAATTAATTAATTATAAACATCATCAAAGGAGCATAGCTATTTCTGAGGTGTCTGAAAGGGAATAGGTAATGAGGCTTGATAAATTGTTTGTAATTTTCAATGTCTAAATCCATACCCTTGAACCATTTCTCTCCATGACAAGGAATACCCATTGCTAAAGAAACTAGGTCTACTGATAGGATTATCTCCACACCTACAATAGTGACCTTTCCCATGATGAATCTTGTGGCAAATAAGTTGGTCAATTGAAGATGATACCCCTCTTCCATGAGATTTTCACAGAACCTAAAACATTCAACCCTCTCAAAACATCTTCTGGTGAAGGGAGATGCATTGAGTTCATTCATTGTGAAAGGTTATAACCTAATGTAGCACCCTCCCTTAAAGCTCTTATTCTCACTCTCCATCTTGTTTATCACTGGAATGATGAAAACCCTAGTGTTTTGGTGGAGTGAGTATATGTATTGAAATCTGGAAAAATAGAGTGCAGGAATAGTCTAGGTTTAGAGGATGAGATGAAGGATCATGGAGCTAAGGAAAATTATAGAAATAATTCTGTAGATTGAGTTGTATTTTATCTCCAAGCTGTGGGTGGAATGAAGTGAAATGGATGTGAGGAAAGTGGCAAAATGATGAAAACACAGGGAATTCCCAATTTCAACACCGTGAAAATAACTAATGTAGAGGTGAGGTAATTTTATAAGGTAAAATGGAGGGTTATGGAAGTAGGGAAAATTCTAGAAAAAAATCAGTGAATAGGGTGACATGTTAGCTCTAAGTTTTGGGTGGAATGAGGGGAAATGGATATGAGGAGGGTGATGAAATCAAGCAAACATAGGAAATTTCTAATTTTTTCACTGTGAAAATTTGCTAGAATATAGGGCTTGGTGAAATTGACATGTTAGGGATGATATGGATGATGGGAGATGTGAGGATGAGGTATATTAGAGGTGTGGGTTAGGTTTTAGGTACTAGGGTTAGTGTTTTTTTACCTATATTAGGTTAGGGTTTTTCAAATGAAGTATTTTTATGTCATGGATAAGTGATGATATGGAGAAAAATAGAGTGAGCATAAAAATGATTTGAAAACTCAATAATTTGATCAAAAGAGGGTATGAAAGTAGTGACTTACTGTTTGTGAGGGGTTTAAAGGGTAATGGTGATAAGCCTTGAGCTTGTTTGAAAAGTTTTGAAGCCCAAAACCTAACTCTGCCTCTCCTCCAACAACATAACAACTATGTAAAGACGAATAACAACAGTATTGAAAGTGTAACACTATGTTTGTAGAAGCATAACACTTGTTGCGTGCAATGCCTTTGCAACACCTACACAGAACACGAGAACTGTAACACTTGTTACGAAGCACGCCCAGAAGCCTAACATGAGTTTCCCAGAAGCATAACAAGAGCTACAAGAGCGTAAAAATACACTGAGAAGCGTAACAAAGGGGTTTTGGAGTGGTTTTCTACCTTGGATTCGAACCTTTGATCATCTTAAGAGTGAAATTGAAATAAGAGAGGAGATCTTCCACATAATAAAAGATAATAATGAATCAAAATGAGTTTTATTTTGCCTTTTATAACCTTGAAAAGGCCTTTTTTTTCTTGTAATGAAACAATAAAACAAATTTTATTTTTTGAACTTTATGACATTTAAACACATTTTAAAAAAATAGAACTTGTTTTCCTTTACTCCCTAAACATGTTAGCTCCATTTTAAGGGTTTATGAGTGAAATCAAGGGTGAGTACCTTGGTATGATGATAATTTGGACAGTTTTGAAAGGAAGATGATGACCCCTAAATAGTGACCTAGGTGAGGTGGAGTGATATGACTCTAAACCTTCAAAATGACAATGAAATTATATGACCTTGAAAGTGATGATGGTGATGGATGAGATGAAGGAGAAGCAAATTTTACCTAGTCTTCTTCAGTGACCAAAATGATTTTTTGAAAACTTGTTTGAAAAACTAAAAAATTATGACCTGTGACTTTTAGGAAAACAACTGAAGGAGTTATTTCTTATCACTGACATATTGACACTAACATTGGCTCCATATGGGGATGGAAACTCCTTCAGGAGATGTCAAGAACACCATATATTAGGTATCTTTACCATTGTGCAATGGAGTCAAAACTAGACATTGAAAAAATTTGAGAAATTAGAAATGATGAACTAAATCTGGAAATGACTTTGACTAGAAAAACTGACTTGAATCTGACTTGAAAAATGACTGAAACTTTTTGAACTTTTTGAAAGAAAAAATGACCTGAATGTAGAAGTCTCAAGGCCTTCTCTTAGGGCTTCAAACTTTTGCAACAAATTCCTTATTTCTTGGACATCAAATTAAAATGATATGTATAGTGAAAGTGGACCTGATTTTTAATGATCAAGTAAGATAATGTTTGAGGAACCTACCATTGATTGGTCCCCCGACACTTCTTTCCCTTCAAGATACTCTAGTAGAAATGATTTATTACTTATGAATTCAGTGATCTTGTAAGGTCCTTTCCATAGATTGTCAAACTTTATGTGCGTACCTTTGTCTTCATTCCAAGCATCCCATTGAAGAAAAAAATCTCCAAGCTTAAAATCACCAACTTTGGTCTTCTTATCATAGTTTTTTTTTATTTTCTCATGAATCTTTGAAGTATGATTGAAGACTTCATCTCTTGATTGTTTTATATGGATCATTTGGCTAATGCTTCGCTGGATATCATTTGGTTCACTGTCGATCTCTTGCAGAATTTTCATCACCGGTACAACTAAAGAAGTAGGGAACACCATGTCAACACCATACACGAGCTGGAAAGGTGACATGCTAATTGATATTTGCATGCTAACTCTATCCACCCATAGAGCATTGGTGAGATTTGTCTGCCAATTCCTCTTGTTTTCTTGTAGCATCTTATTGATTATGTTCACCAAAGATTTATTTGACGATTCAACGAGCCCATTGCCTTGAGGATAGCATGTTGTAAAATGAAAAAGCCTAATGTGATACTTATCACAAAAGTAAATCATTTTCTTGCATTTAAAGTTTTTTGAATTTCCAATAATAATTTTTTATGGAAAACCAAAACTAGACAAAATATTGTTCTCTAAAGAGAAAATTTCAGATATCTCTGGTAATGTTTCAGCCTCTTGCTCCTCAGATAATGCAACAATAAAATTATTTTCCAAATCATGGATATTTGAATCTACCATAAGCTTCGCCAGGCCTTGTCCTTTGATTAGCTTTGTGGGCTCGATCTCCAAGTCATATTCCAACATAGTAGCGATCAATTTACATCGCCGCCCTTGAGGATCATTCTGCGTAAGCACATCTTTGACATCAATGTTTGGAACATATGCAATGACATGAGAGTGGAGAATGTAGGCTTAGAAGTCCTTCAATGCTTTGAATAATGCCAAGTCATGTTTCTCAATGATGTTGTATTTCAAGGTTGTGTCTCTTATGGTTCTATTGAAGAAGGCGATGGGCTGCTCTACGTTCTGATTTTTCTTTTTCATAAGGAAAACAACAAGAGTATGCTCCGAGGCAAATGAAAAAATGATAAAATCAAGTGTATAATATTGACTAATAAGAATAGAATCGCGAGATAAATCCAATTTAACTTGATTGAATGAATTATTCACCTCTTAAGACCATTTTAATTTACTATATTTCTTCATTATGTCAGTAATTTTCCTTAAGTAGTGTTTAGCAAGATTGGGGACAAAACTTCTCAAAAAAATGATTCTTCCACTAAACAACTGAATTTCCTTTTTTCTCATAAGATAGTCCAAGGTCTGAATTGTTTCATTCCTTGAAGGATCTATCCTAATTCCATATTTGATATGATATGGCCCAACATTTTACCTTCCTTCATTGCGAAAATACACTTCCTTGGGTTCAACGATATGCCAAACTTTCTACATCTCTGAAAAATTGTTTTCAAGTGTTTCTCTTCTATCTTGGAAAAAACAGTGATGTAATCAACATAGATAACCAAAAGGACATCATTTTAATTGGTGAAATAAATATCCATTTCTTGTTAAAAATTAGCCCCTACATTCTTCAATCTGAAAGGAATTTTAGCATACATGAAGGTGCCCCAAGGTATTTTGAAAGTTGTCTTTTCCTGATCATCTGGATGGACTAAAATCTGATTATACCCAGAGTATCCATCCAACAGTGAAAGTATGGAAGATAAAACTACCCTTTGCAGAATATGGTCCATCATTGGTAGTGGGTAATTGTCTTTTAATGAAACTTTATTCAGATTTCTGAAATCAATGCACAATCAAATCTCTCATGTCTTCTTTCTCACTGGCACTAGATTAGACATCCAATTTGAAAAGTGGAGAGAAACTATAATAACAATAGTAAATAATCTATTTACCTCCTTTTGAATATAGGACAACAACTTGTGATTCATTCTCCTTAACTTATGGAGGAAAGGTTTTTGGTCCATATTTAAGAGGATGGTATGTTAAATTATGCTCTTATCATACACTTCCAAATCAGAATATTCCCAAGAAAATACATCAGAAAATTGAGACATAAGCGTTGTGTATTTACCTTTCATTTCAACACTCAAATATTTTGAAATTTTGACCATATTTGGCTTTTCCAGATTGCTAAGATTGAGATCTTCCACTCCCACTTCTGTTGGTAGCATGATCGGTTTACGTGCAACATAATATTGATCAAAAATCTCTTCAAAAGGTACCACACCTCTTGGAATAGAGTTATCTTTTAGCTGAAGCACTTGCATCTCTGTTGCATCGAATCCTTAGTCATCTTAATAGAACTAGTTTTCCATTTGTGAATTTAAAAATTCCTCTTCTGTCTGCAAGAATTTGTTTATATATTTATCATCTTGAAATACTTTCCAATATTGAACATTAAATATGAAATTGGGGTAGTGTCTTAATTTTATCTCATACTTGTTATTAGGATACAATGGAATTTTGAACATGATGGTCGAAGTAGTAAGAGAATTAGCAATAACATCGTTGTCCCTTCAGATCAACGAAAAAGTATAATTGGTGAATGTCTTGAGGATATCTAGCACTGCATTTCAATAAGCTCACATCCTTAGATTCTTGGCCTAGTATTCCCCTTTGAATTTATTTATTACTAGCTTGAAGGTGCCATAGACATAAATCTTCTTGGCACCTAACTTCCTGAGAATTTTCATACCGACTATCAGAGCCTCATACTCAACTTCATTTTTGAACATTTGAAAGCCAACTTGTAGGAGGGCATTCCAACACTGGGAGGAATGTTTAGTGACTGATTTACAAGGCTATGAATCAACTCTCCAATTCTAGCCCCTTCTTTTCCCAAAGCTCCATTGAATTCCATGGTCTACAAATTACTTTCTTCATCAGGAAACTGCAAATTGGATGACTGAAATTTACTTGCTGCTTGAGAGAGTTTTGTTGTACCAATTTTTTTTGTTTCTTTCACTTTTTCATCACATTTTTGAGGTAATGCACTTGGTTCAAAACCACTTGGAACCTTCTCATAAATTTCTGCATTTGCCATCTCTAAAACAGAATTTGAAAATTCATAATTTTCTACTTTTTCGTCAATCAAAACTTCAGAATATGTTGAACATTCAACATTGAACAAGATAAATGACTCTAAATATATATGGATAGCATGTATAGGATGATTATTTTTCTTTTCTCTGCTATTGATCATGTACTTCATTTTACTTTCCCGGTATAGTTTCCTAAGTTTCCCAAAGATGGGAATGGTAGCATATGAAAATTCAAGTTGTAAGTTACCTCTAAGCTTCACTCCCTATGACCGAGAGAGAAACATTATTTATCTGGTAGGGATATCAGCCACAACAACATCCATGAGGAAATTATGGATTGGGTTTTGATCTAATGACACCACTAGGTCCTTAATGAGGCCCAGACATTTCACCCTCCCTGATTCAAAAGAATAAATATCATGATAAGGTCTTGTGATATCCAATCCTATATGTCCATAATGGCCTTGGGCATGAGGTTGTGAGAGGCTCAAAAATCAAGCATGTCGTTATGGAGGATAAAATCATGGATTTTAAGGCTTAGATAAAATGGAGGAACCTCACTATCTTCTAGATCACCATCAATAAGAGGACCAAATAGAAGATCAAGGTGATCCTCACTCAAATTAACCATGACAGGCGTTTGATCCACTCTAAGAAACTTAGCTACTTGAACTTTTTACTGATCATTATTTACTATTTCAATTAGAGGAATGGAGACTTTCAATTTGGAAATTTCATTTTCAAGACTAAAAAGAGTAGACTGTTTTTCTACCTCTTTCAATGGTGCATCTTTCTGTTTGGCCATATCTTTGTGTGAAGTCTCTTTTTTCTATCCTCCATCTTGGACTTCCTTATCCTTTCTCTAACCATTGGAGGAAGCTTAATTTCCTTTAGCATGATTAGGCACAAATGTTCCTTTATCTTTACTCTGATTTGGAGCAGGAACTTCTTTATGATGAGCATCTACTTGAGCATTTTGTTTTTTCTGATTGGAGGTTATCGGAATTTTCCTACTCCTCAAACCATATTGTCTATGCACTTGAGAAAGGGAACCCTGATATCCCCTCTGAAAATATTAAGTCCACACCGATAACATGTCATCATTTGACAAGTCATATTACTAATCATCCGGTGCACAAATTTCTGTAGAAAATTGATCTTCTTCAATGAGGAAAATAGGTTGTTGATTTTCCTCAAATAAATGATCCTTTCTAGAAATTTATTCTTCATCATATTCATTAGATACTTTAGTGTAGTTCTGCTGAAATGGAGAGCGAATTTTCTGCTGACTTTGTGGATCCTGACCCTTTTTTTCCCTTTGCTTGATCCTGTACTGAGGCTACTGATTTTGACCCCTGAAATTGGGATTTCTAATGGAGGGTTCAGCTTCTCTATAAACGATGGAAATTTTATACATAATATTCTCCATGGTCTTGATCAAGGTGTCTAATTTTCCTTATGATGAAGTATATGTTTCCTCTTTCATAGTGACTCTTTTCTCCATCTTGATTTTAGACTTTTTGATGATCAACATTAGGGGAATTTT
Organism: Pinus albicaulis; assembly: GCA_034641835.2. NCBI lineage: Eukaryota > Viridiplantae > Streptophyta > Pinopsida > Pinales > Pinaceae > Pinus > Pinus albicaulis. Next base: position 484,792,282 of record CM076572.1, read on the forward strand.
GAGGCCTAAATGGGCCTCCTAAGAAAAATGTACAACCAAAAAAAAATTTATAAGAACCAATTGGATTCAAGATGATGATGTCAACCATGGGGGATGATTCACCATTTTTTAAGTAAAAGGGTAAAAACATTTAAAAATAATAAAATAATAAAACTTCTTTTTCAACTCGTATTTTCAACTTATCTCCCAAATTTTTTACTCAAATTTCAAGTGAGAGTATTCGTTGGATGCAAAATTTAATTCCTCATCCAACGAGTACCCATGTTGCATACTTTTGATGGACCCTGCTATGCAAAAAATGAGAAATACATGAAAAAACATAATTGCAATCATGTTTTTTCATGTATTTTTCATTTTTCGTGTAGCGGGGTCCATGTAAATTATGCAACATTGGTACTGATTGGATGAGGAATTAAATTTTGCATCCAATGAGAACTCCCGCTTGAAATTCGAGTAAAAAATTTGGGAAATAAGTTGAAAATACGAGTTGAAAAAGTTGTTTTTTTCTTTTTTCCCTCTAAAATTTGATGATGTCATCAAATCTTATTTTATGATTTCCACTATTATTTTATAGTTTCCTTAGGAGGCCCATTTTAGACCTCAAAATTATCCTAATGCTTAGCTTCCACGCTCACTGTGTTTCTCTGCATTTCTTCAAGAGTTTATGGGTTTCTTTCCCTCAACTGATATGCCATGTTAGGATCGAAACCATCAAGATAGTGAAGTAAAAAAAGGTCTGGAGGAGGCTTAATATTATCAGGAATTGAATCATAGATTTTATTGAATATATTTGTAAAGTCTTGGATAGACTCATTGGGATTCCTTTTCAAAGAATTATACTCATCTAAAATATGGAATGGATTCTTCTTCTCTTCCCATTTCGCCATAAACAAATCAATCTACTAAAGTGAATTACTTATTGAACATGTTGTGAGAGATTGAAACCATTTATTTTCGTCTCCTAAGAAGCTCTGTGCAATGATGTGCATCTTGGAATTTTCATTGTCAATATCTTCAAGATCTATGAAATCAATCACTTTGGAAATGTGCTGATAAGCAGTAACCTTTGATGTTCCTTCAAAAAGAGGATGTGTCTGACCATAGTTCTGAGGTTGTGTAGTGAGTTGTAGAGGTAGGATCAACAGATAAAATCTGGACATGACAAATGGAGGAGGTGGTGGAGGTGCTGATGGAGTGAAAAATTGCAGAGGTAATGATGGAATGAAAGGAAGGGTTGATGATGTAGCAATATGAGAAGGTGTAATGACAGGTGAAGCAAAAGCTTGCTATTGATATTGGAAATAAGCTTCTTTCTGAAGTTTCTTGAAACTTATCCACCAAGCGTTTAAGTTTGTGGAAATTAGACCAGACTTCACTATCAAATTAGAAATAAAAATACTCATAAAATGGTGGAAAGGTCTCCAAATCAAAAGGATCAAAGGTGGTTTCTAAAATAAAGGTTTCAGACTTAGTCCCAAACAAAGCTCTTTCAGATTTTGAATTATAAAAAAAATATTCTGAAACAAATCTCATAGGTAAGGAGTTTGACTTGAAAAGTGGAGGAATAGCTCTTCCAACCTTCAGATATTTGGTTTTATGCTTTCTTAAAAGACTCTCAGTGTCATTCACAATTGGTGAGGGATTTGGGTCTAGATTTGACCTAGTTTTTCTTTTAGGAGCCAGCTTAAGATAGGAATTTTGGACCTTGGCTTAGATTTAAGAATTTAGCCTATTTTGAATAATAGAGCTTGTCACCTACAAGTCTAAGTTTCAGAGGATTAGAGAAATTTTCGCAGGGAAATTTTAGCAATCAATCCCCGACAACAATGCCAAAAATGTTATCACTCTCCCCAACTTCTCAGGCTAAAAATGAGATTGAAGAAAGGCAGCCACATAATAGGCTTTAGGTCAGGTAGTTAGCCCTACCAGGACTAGAGAGGGCTCTCTCATTGTCACTTTTTCAGTCAAAGGAATGACTGAGTATCCAATGATATTAGGCTAGGTATGTAAGCTCAATAAATATGATTTGTTTGATGTTTTAAGTGCTGGATAGAAATTTCATTGAGAAGACTATGTGTAGGTTTTTTTAGGTCTGAATTCCAAGGTCAAATTTCAGAGAAAATGTGAGGCTATATAGGTAGTTTGAAAGAAATTTTAATAGTAATTGAGTATAGGATGAAGTGAAAGAGTGTTTGAATGAGCATTGAAGTGAATTCATTCATTTAGAGGAAAATAGACATGGGAATGTAAACCTTGCCTAAAATAGAGCATGAACATACATGATTTATGTTTATAAAATTACAAGATAAACATATGGAAAGATGTATCTAAAATAAGAAGGTATATCATATAACATGAAAATATGAACATACATAAGAATAAAAATGCGCCATTGCATACCATAAGATTCTTAACAAAATTTCAAAAATATGACTCTGATTTCATTCCAAAATGTTGGTTACAAGAGCCCCACTACAAAATAAGACTATCCAACCCAAAAAAAACTAAAGAGAGCCTACTTATAGAAAATATGAACAACGACACCTCATAAGGTTGAAATCCCATCCAAAATGGATCATAAATACACAATATGAGTCATTTCCTAGATTCTAGGGAGGTTAGAAATCATTCCCTAAATTTTAGCTATGAACTAGGAGTGCTTATCCCTTACATTAAATTAAATGTTCCCTCATGGTAGGATGAAAAAACCAACTCAATAACTCTAATGCCAAATCATAGGACAGAAAAACGTCGAATTTGTGACATTTTCTGAGCTTGGAAAGTGTCATGAGGAATCCAATGTTGATTTATAACATTTTTGACTGAAGGGTAACAGAAATTTGCAGAAGCATAACAGAAGTTTGGAGGCACTTTAGGAGTCCAAATCCACTTCTGAAAGAATGGTCAACTATACCTATGTGTCCAGTTTCCATAACATCTTGAATTTTTCAAAATTACCTATGGGAAGGCCTCCAAAAAATCCATTCTCCCAAGGTTACTCCAAAAGTGTAACAAAGGCTCCAAAAAGGTGGTAGAAACATGAAAAATGAGTGGTTTTGGGGAATTTTCTCCAAAATTAAAGCTTGTCATGCTAAGGGGGTTCCTGACCTATAAGGTTCCAAAATAAGCATAACAAATTTTGTTACCCTTTTGTGAGGAGGAATTTCTAGAATTGTGAAAAAATCACAAAAAATACCAAAATTCTTCAAAACTTCTCAGAAATAGTTTTGTAGCACCTGTGAGTGATGCGCTAAACAACAAAGGAATATTCAGCCAACAAGCCCAAGTTATCCTTCTCTTTAAGCTTCATCTGTGCTTCTTTTAGCCTTTTCTTCAATTGTTTTAGCCTTATTTGAGAAATTTTGTTCCTGGAGTGATAATGATTTGCCATGTGCCTTTGTCGTTTATTGTCCCTATTAGCCCTCTTCAAGAGATTCTCCAAATTCTCATTTACCCTTGACAACCAAAGTTCTCGGTCTTGATTAATCTCCATGGCTATAAGCTCATCAAAGGTCAACTCTTCAGGTGGATGAATTGACTGACTTTCTAGCTCCATTGCCCTTTTGAGGCCTCTATTTTTTTTCCTTCTTGGTTGTTTTTCAGTCTCCATGTCTTGTATTTGATCAAAATTAACAACCTCATTACCTTTACCTTTGACTGCCTCCAGGTATGGCTTGGGCCTTCTTTGTAACATTTTCTCTACTTTAAAGTGAAAATTATCTTATTACAAGAAATTGATTTGAGAATTAGCAATGGAGAACATCATCCTCAACCCTGTTATTTCCTCATCCTTCTCTCTAATGATATCCTCAGTTGATCTGATCTCCACTTGCTCTGCTACCTCAATCTCCAATGGTGCTGATTCACTATGTTGATGAAAAAGAGGCCGCTCCTCTATCTCACTTTGTTCCACGAAGATGTCAAGTGTAAGAACACTTTTGGAAGACTTAGGTGCAAAAATATGTCTCTTCCCCTTCTCATAGGTATGAGTAAACTAAAAAACCCTAGGAGCATCTAAAAATTGAGTTGGCATGCTATAAGATCCAACCTCCATTGGTCATGGTTGTTATCATAAAATCATACATGATAGGCTACCAATCAAATCAATCTCATGTAACTATTTCAAACCAATATTTTGATTGAGGCTTAGCCTTCTCAACTTGAGAGGGCTCTCTCAAGGATTAATGATTTTTGATAGAAATATAAATGGCTAACTCTATGTGGGGTAATAAGTAGATAAATGATAGATATTGGTTGTGAATCACATTAGCAAGTGCACATTGGGCTTATGGAGTCAAAATAGCTTCAGTAAAACCAAAAAATCTACTTAGCATTGAAGTCAAGGCATATCAGATTTCTATTCAAGAGACATACATGTGAAATTGTAAAACACACAGTCGGTTTTTTTATGAAGGAAGTCAGAGAATCAATGATGAATTCTGAGTAACATAAGAAAACATCATTACAATAGTGTAGTAAAAATATGTAATTAGAACAAGAACACACTAGAACTCTTTATGAATCTCAAGTTGGCTAAGTAGAAAACTCTGTATTAAGCTGAAAACCAGTTACTTACAATAAACACAGTATTTTTTCTAAAAATGTCCAACCCATTCATATTCGACTTCTTGATATTTTATAGATCATTTACAATATATGATAACCTTATCCTACGCTAGATACATCGAATTCATACTTTTTGACACCTTTCCTAACCATATGACATGGTATTTATTACAAAATGACAGCTGCAAATCTAATAAACAGTCCTATTAAAAATAGGATTCAAACTCCTTAAATTTACTCATAACAACCTTATATAAACTAGATTACATCATTTTCCAAGTTTATTGACATAAGGTCGAATCCATATGATAAGCTTAAACACTTTATGACCTCAATGCTAATCTCCATTAAACTAGGAACATGTCCCCTGTTTTCTAGGCATATGGTCCTTTGTATTCTTGAGACACTCCGACCATCATGAATCCATCACTTTGAGGTTATTTTCTGTTAAGAACTAAAGTAACACCTGTCAAAAAACCTCACTAAGTCCCAACTATCCAAAACCATCATCAAATTGTTTGAATTAGCTGAAGTAGGCCTACGCTATGAAAACAACACAGTTTCGTAGCGCTTTACGTAGCACAGCCTTTTAACCCTTTAACCTTCAAAATTTTGGTTTCTTTCCTCTAGGCTTACCTTCATTATCATTTTAAAAAACTCCTCTATCAATTTCAAGTCATAATCCATACATTTTCCCTTCCAAAATTTATGAGAAAGAGTGAAAAAAGATGTTACAGTAGTTTCGCGGCGCTTTTCATTCTTTTTGCACTGTTTGCGCTACAAAACTGTTGAGTGCGCAGTTTTGCCCAGATTTTACCAAAATGAAAACCAAAAATGTGCCAAAACTCGAAATACCACTGGTTTCATAAAAAAAAAAGTCAAATGAACTGAAAAACACATTTTTCATGAGGTTCCTTCTTAATTTTCACTTGTTTTAACTTTTGACTTTTTTAATGATTATTATTCTGCACCTCTATTTTATAGCTCATGTTGGGTCAATTTCAGTTGCTCTGCAAGTCCTCTAGTTGATCCCTTAGTCTTATATTACTGGATCTTAAGTGATTATTGATTACTATGAAAAATTTATCTTCCTTGATGGCTAGAACTATCCATGTGAAAAATTGTTTTGCACTGCTTGGAATTTCAGACCTAGAACCAGTTTGACCCTCCCAAAGTGCCTTCACTCTTTTGAACTCTGTTTTTTCAATATTGTGATTTTTGGCCCTCTTTCTCATCATTGAAATCTCTTGGATTTCTAACCTCAATATCTACTTAAGATGTTGACACTCTGTCATGTGTTCTTTTCCCTTCATTTTCATGTTGGTTGCATGCTCCACTGTTGGTGATGAGAGATCAAACAACTCTTCAAGCACTTTGGCTATTTCAATAGTTTCTTGGACCTCTTTGCTACCTTCCTGGAGCTTCTTAGCATGTCTAGTTAAAGGTTTCCTTGCTTGAAAGATAAAGGCTGCATTTTCACCCTCAAATTCAAGTTTCTTTGTTGACTTAGCCTTTTTCTGTTTCTTTTCATCTATTCCAATGAAATAAGCTTGCACGATGGATGTCTCTTCTATATGAATTGCATGAAGGATTTCATCTAAATTTACCTTAATTACTGGGCTATCTTCTGAAACTGAAAAACATGTCTTTCCCTTTGATGCCATTACTTGTCTTCTTGTCACTCTCTTGATTTCCTACTTGCTGGCAACTTGTTTTTGTTTTTCCTCTTTGACACTTTTTGACCTCTATTTTGCAGGTGATCGAGTTGGTGCAACAAGCACTTGAGTCTTCTCTGTCCTTTCCTCAACTTGTTTCCTTGGTTTCAAATTTACAAACTCTTTGATTTTTCAACCACAGGCTGACTTGAATCTGCTACTGGTGGTGAAGGAGTTCCTTTAGTTTTAGGGTTTCTAGTTGGGGTTAGGGTTTGTAGTTCAAAACCATTCATAAAAAAAAAGGAGGACCAATCTCTGCTTATTTTCTAAAGCTCGTTCAAAACTAATAACTTTATCAAACCATGGTGAAACAAATATGTTTCAAAACCATCAGATTTGGCTTCTACTTTATCAACCATTTTGGCAAGGCTCCTATGAAAATAAAAAGGAAAATCTAGTGATATCATACCCATGAAATGCAGAAGTAGCTTAAAATGATAAGTATAAACTTTATGGTATCTACATTCACATGTAAAGTATCTTTGAATGTTGAACAACAGATTTGCATAGGTGTCTTTGATACAACTTCTAGGTATTGCATTATTGAGGTCCATATCTGCATACTCAAGTTTCATGAATTCCTTGCATGGTTCCATATCAAATTTAAAACCTTTAAAACAAGTTTCCTGACCCCTTGGTATTTCTGTCACAGAAGCAATAATCTCAGGTGTAATTGGCACATTTAACATCCCAACTTTGGCAGTTTTTCCATTCAAGTTTAAGGAAAATTATTTAGACACTTGTGTGTGGCAACCCTGTAGATTTTCACAAAACCGAAGAAAACCTATTTTGCCAAAAGCCTCCATCACTGTTTTATCTTCAATTATAGCCTTCATATTTTCAGGCTCATATCTTAAGCAATTTCCCCCTCAGTGGAATTTATTTTCCTCTGCCATGCTTCTTAGAAAAACCTGTCAGCTTCTATTGAAACTATAAAACAACCTTGCTTGATTAGGATATGAACAACCTCGCTTGATTATATGGAATAACCTCGCTTGATTAGGATGAAGATGGCCTTTGCATAGAATAACCACATGCTTATTTTGACTGCTTTAGAGCTCAGACACTCGTATGGAGAAAATGAAAACAAGAATGACCAAATTAGGCAATATTTTGAATTTAAGATGTCATCTCATAACTGAATGATGCCTCACTCATGCCCTATCATGAAGATGATGGCTGTGAGTGTAATGTTTCAAATTTTGCAATAAAGTATTTAGAACACTAATATTTATTTTATTTTAATAAAAGGAATAAAATGGGTGAGGGGACCCATGTATTAAATTAATAAACACTCCTAAGGTGCAAAAAGTCACTTAAGTGGCTTAAGATAGCAACCCCAAGTGTGAAAAGGGCCAAAGGCAAGTGAGCTAGTCCATGGTTGACCAAAGTCAACAATGTACCCTAAGAGGGGAAGCTTCCACAAGAAGATTGCATAGTTGGAGTGGAGGGAAATTTGAAATGAGAAAGAAACCCTAATGTGAGTGGGGTCCATGCATACATTGCATAAAAGATGAAGGAGAGCATTGTGGAGATCATTCTTGGAGATAGAATTTGGAGGTTGAAACTCTATTCAACTTGGTGTTTCTTAGCACAAGAGGGATTCCTATTTAGGAATGCCCTTCTCTTCCATTGGAGGCCATGGAGAGATTGTTCTTCATCTTCCTCACACCATGGCTTAAGGCCAAAGCAATCATCTACAGCTACTGCGTTATTCTTGCAGCAATAGAATGTTGGAGTTGCTGGTGTTGCAGTGAGGGACATTCATCACCACTTGTAGAGAGGAAGCTCATTCCTTCTCTAGGAGATCAGCAAAGGACCATATCAGAGTTTTATTGCAGATATGGCATTAGGCCATATGTGTTTCTCTCATGCCCAGCGCAGTCCCTTCTTCTTACAGCGTTATATTCAGAGAGGGTTTGCAGGTGGAGCTCATTTTGTGTACTAGTGAGTGAAATATTCAAGAAGGAGATAAACTCCTACACTTTGGAGATCATTGGAGGAGGTTTCATTGTCATTGCAACATCTATTTCCCTTCTCCTATGTTGTATTATATTTGAGTTGCAGCAACTACACTGCAACACTGGCATTTATCTATTTTATGTATTTTAGCCAATCCCTTGGAGGATTGAGGTAATAATGTTTTCTAGGGTTGAGATCTTCTCCCCTATCTTTATTTGAGCTCATATTGTCATATCATCTTGTATATTTTAGTTTGCAGTCATTTTCCCTTAGAGACTGCGCAGTTATAGAGTAGCTGGGTTTTATGCAGCAATGTATTCTCTTGTTTATGTACATTTTCCTTAGAGGCTGATTTGCACTCACCTTGAGAGGTATTTTCCTCAAGGATCTTGTATATTATTTGCTGTTGCACATTTTGTATCAAATTTGTACTGTTCTTACATGATATGATGTATTATTTCACTGTTGCTACTTGTTGAAATTTTCATGCTGCTGAAGATTCTTGTGGGAGATCTGAATGACCAGCTTAAGGTTGTTTCTTTAAGCTTATATTATGCAGGGAGTTTGTATCATACATGCTCTAAGGCATCCCAACATTGGATTACCTTATCTTTACATTTTCTTCCTTATACAACGTCTTCATGGGTAGCTGTTGCAGAAATTCCCGAGGTGGAATATTGCATATCCATAGGCAGAGTCTGAGAAGGGCCAGCTAGCCTCAAGATTTCTCCCTTATTTAGAAGGAGTCATGTCCTGTAAATTCCCCATTAGTTGATCTCTGAAATGGACTTGAAGTGTCTCACTGAAGAAGGAAAAATGGAACATCTAAGATGTTCCTGATGGAGCAGCATGTTCCTGAGAAAGGGACATTACAGTGGTATCAGAGCATGATCTTGGCTTAGCCTATGCCCAAGATCTATTGCCATCAACAAGAGGAGATTCTCTCCAAGGAGAGGAGATTGACAGAGGAAACAAGGAAGAGGAATGAAGGAAGAGGAGGTTTCCCTTATTCTTTTCCAGACCATTGAGCACACCATTGAAGATCTACTGAAAGGGGAAAATTTTGAAGAAATTTTCTGAAAAGGGTTTGTGGATGGAGCAAGCCCTATCTATTCTCAAGGAGGGTGTGAGCATTCAACCACACATGCAGATCCACAGCGGAGTACATTTTCCATAGCTACTATAAGAAGGATGGATGGAAAGAGTTGAGGCCATTGGAGGAGCATCGCTGCAAACTCAAAGGTATGATTCATGATAATTGATTTTAGAGTTCTATTTCATGTTCTCATGCAAATGAGAGATCATATGTTGTAGTCACAAAATATTTTGCAAAGGGATTGATGAAAACCAATGTGAAAAATGGTGTGACAAATCTTCAAACAGTTTGCATGCATGGAGGGGAACCATGAGACAAATATCATTCCATCTTTCTAGAAGGGGAGAAATCAGGAGAATGACTTGCTAGAGGCAAGACCCCCATTTTATGAAGGGCACTCTCCCATTTGTGAGGGTATGGAGACATTTATTTCAAAGGAAGGCCAAGGTACAAGGCCTCTCATTGGAGAGGAGATACACTCACATGTTGGTAGAGAGGAGGTGCATACAGCGCTGCACCATTGGAAGAAGAAGAAGATCAGAAGGATCAGTATGAAGGGATGATGGACATTCACCCCTATCTATTTTCAGAGATTTTCTTCACATGGGAGAAGGACTGCACTGCGCAGTAGAGAGAGAGAGGACCTTTCATTCCTCTCATATATTCATTCCACTTCCTATCTTGATGTCTCACCTTTGGAGGCTTCCCACTGGGAGGCTGCATGAGCTAGAAATGATGAGAGGAATCATATCATTTGGTTCACCACTCATTGGATTCTGAAGGGGTGGAGGCATTTGAGGAGTCCATTATAGTGCAGAGAGTTTGGGGACAAGCTCATGGAGGAGGGTTACACACTCTCATTTTCAGTACCACCCATTCTCATCAGTTTCACTGCGCAAATAGAGTTGCTGTATGGATGGAGGATAGCATCTTCATGATGCTGGATGACTACTCCATGGATTTGGTGAGAGAGAGGTCACTCCCTTTGTGGAAAAACTCTTTAATTCTTTGGAGTAGAGGGAGGCCACTCATGCTTACATTGCCCAGGATGGAGATTCTTTGGGGGTGATAGTCTCTCATGGGAGGCTCAATTTCAGAGGTCCTTATTTCTATTTGAGCATGATTAGTTGCATGATGGCATGGTAGAAACTTGGAGGATGACTTTTGCATGAGGGGACGTCAAGGTAGAAGGCAACAGCATGATGGGAGCACTTTATTGCAAATTACCAGTGCTATCTATGTGGAGAATTGATCCATGTTGAAGGACTTAGCTTCTAGTTGAGAGGTCCCAAGATCTTGATGCATGCATGATTCTTGGATGGCCTTGATGGAGATGGAGGACACTTAGTGGATGATATGAGAATTTATCATCATGGCAGACTCTTCTTGGCTATAGTTTCTAGTCTCAAGGAGAAAATTTTGCATGCAGCACATACGAACTTCCTAGCTATGCAATTGGATGCATACTTTGCTTTGCTAGAGAAGTTCACTTGGGAGGGAATTCAGTATGGTCTACATAATCATATGGATAGATTCATAGCTCGATTGATTTTGGATAGGTTGGCACAACCATTCCCTTACTCATTGGAGGAGAGGGAGAGCATTCATGTTGAGCCATTTCAGCTCAAGAGCTCTAGTGCATGATGGAGGAGGTATAATGTCATATTTTGTATTGTACTTATTTTCATTAATTTAGGAGCATGATGTATCAAGGAGGCTTTCTCCTTCTTGCATTTTTCATGAGGATGTACTTGAAGCTACTTGTAGCCTTGATTTTGGCTAATTTTATGATGGTTTGTGGGGGAAGCCACATGCTTCTTGGTGTGCACCTTTGGCACCAATTTGTACTCTCATGTTTCATCTTATGAGGAGATGTTGTGGCAGAAAAAAAGTGGCTGGTATAGCACTTGTTACTTTTGATTTTGAGGCAGGCCAAGGAGGCATTGCACAGTTCCATGAGTGGAACTTTGAACCACTCTCCGGTTGTCATTTGGCAACTTGCTTTTACTGCATATTGCTCCATTGTATTTCTGGTGTTGTACTTTGTTGGGGAGAATTATTTGGAGAGTTTTATATGTGCAGCCCATTTGGAGCATGATTCTCCCCATTATATATGCTTTATCTTGTAGGAGACACCATGGGAAAACCATGATTGCTACATTGCTACTTGTACCTTCTTGTGGGAGGGACCACTTGAAGAATTTGCAGAGGCATATCATGGCTGATTTTTCTTGATGGGGTAGCTTGGGCCATTCTTGGAGGCCATACTTTTCAGCCCAAAGACAGAGGTAGCCCCATGCACACTTCAAATGGAGAGAGGTCCATCATTAGAATGCAAGCACACTCTCCATTCAGCCCCAACTTATTGCAGAAATCAGGGGTGAGATTTTCATTTGGATGGTTGCATGGATGAGAGGATCATCATTGGGCACAGAATTTTCCCATGCATATCATCACTCCTACCTTAAGGAGGCATTAGCATAGCAGGAAGGATTCCACTACACCTTCTTTCTTTCCATACTTGGGGGAGAGCATTAGAGGATAGATTTATTGCAGCATATTTGAGCAGTGGTGGGACCATTGATGAGGAGGCCACAAGAGAAGAAGGGGGAGAAGATTTTTTTCTCTATGTGTAGTTGCTTGAGGAAAAGAAACATGTGGGAGGGGAGGACTGTAATGTTCCAAATTTTATCCTCAAGCTAAAATGGAACATTATAGTTGTACATTTTATTTTTGTTTAATAAAATGGGAAAGGAGACACCTTAGCCCCTTTTAGATGAAGAAATAACACTCCTAATGTGAAAGGGGAGTGAATAAAGTAGCTGAAATAAACACCAAGGGTGTGAATGGAACCCAAATCACTTGATTAGTCATATATGAATAAAGTCAACAGCGCTGCCCAAGGAGGAGGAGTCTTCCTAGAGAAGCTAGTAGTTTTGGAGGGAAGACACTTTCATGAGGGTGGAAACCCTAATTGGTGGGGACCATGATGGAGAGGAGTTCTCTCAATTTATATGGAGGAGATGGCAACCCAATTTCATTATGCTATGTTTTATATTTCAGACAAGGGTCTGCAAAAGCTTGCATCCCCAGGCTGTTTAGGAGGGTGATGGTGCCCTCAGGCACTAGGATGTTCCCAATTGGGAATCCCTACCTCTTCCTCAAGGGAGGATGACGATTGAGCTTCATTTCCTTAATTCAGAATTGGCCATAGCTTTAGTCATCTTCTACAACATTATTTCTATAGAAGAGAGGACGTTGTGTAGCTGGGTGCAGCTAGAGAGGAACTCATGGAGTCTTCTTAGCTTGTTTTCTTCAGTGGTGGAGGGATCTATTCATTGGAGGAGATGCAAGGAGGATTCCTGGGCTTCATTTTAGATCTGTTGGCATGGGCCAACAATTCCATCATCTCTCACTGCGCAGTCCATAAGGAGAACTGCGTTATTTTGGAGGAGGCAGTGAGAGAGGGGTTTCTGGAGCTTCAAGGTGGATGTTTTTGAGACAAAGGGATCAGCCCTTTGTATTGGAGACATTATCAGAGGAGGGAAATCAGATTTTAGATCAGTCACATCCTCATTCATGTTTGGTTCAGTTGCACTGACAACTCTGTTGTCACATTTTGGGTTTCTTCGGCATTTCTAGCAATCTTCCATAGATTGGCTAGAAATCGTGTATTTCATCCCATTTCTTGTTGCTAGGATATTTTCTTGTATTCCTTCAGCCATATGTAAATTTATTCATATTCAGAAACTTATACCTTCATGTACTCAGTGCAGTTGCAACTACTCCAGCATTTTGTGGAGTTGCAGCTACTCTTGTATTTCCCTGCTTATTCATTGGAGGATTACTCTTAAAGTTTGAGTGGCTTGTCCCTCTACTATCTATTGTATATTTCTGCTGATATAATCATATAATTATGGCTATATACATTTCCCTCTTATGGTATTTACAGATTTGCAGAGTTCAATGTTCATGTTCTTATGTTGCTGTAAGCTCTTTCATTGTGCATTGTTTTAGAGATCTAGTTTGGGGAGATCTGAATAAACCATCTAGATGCATTTCTTTGAGCTCATTTTCTGCAGGGGAGTTTTAATAGATTTTTTCTAGGGCATCCCAATTCTAGTTTTCCTTATTTATGTAGCAACTTCCTTATACAGCTTCCTCAAGGACCCTGTAGCAGAAATTACCGAGGTGGAATATTGCATATCCATAGGAAGAGTTGAGAAGGGCCAACTAGCCTCAGGATTTATCCCTTATTTAGAAGGAGTCATGTTCTGTAAATACTCCATCAGTCAATCTTTGAAATGGACTTGCAGTGTCTCACTGAAGAAGGAAAAATGGAACATCTAAGATGTTCCCGATGGAGCAGCATGTTCCTGAAAAAGAGACATTACAGTGAGATAGGTAAGTACATTGAATCTGATCACTAACTGACTCAACATACCACTATGCTATCATTTCCTAATGGATTATGACAAATCTCAAATCAATTAAGAAGACGATTAAGAAACCACACTTTTGTAGCACCCACAGTGTATTTTTCCATGTTTGCGCTACGAAAGTATTAGCGCTTTTGTAGCACAGATCCACTTTCTTGAACTAGCGGTGCTACGAAACGAAGGATTCTTGGCTAATTGCAGAAATTTAAACCGAAACCTTATGGAATGAATCCTAAATGTAAAATTCAAGTATTTGATCATGGAATAGACCTTTAAAAGACTTTATTTGAATTCAATAATGACCTTGAAACTTATAAAAACTCTAACCTACCCTTAACCAAATCCTAAAATGACTTTCAAACTCATTTTGAGACCATGATAAAAAACAGAGTTAACATAATGATTTTTTGAAAATTTTTGGGTGATAACAGTGGTGATGATATACTATGCAAGATAGGAGGGCTAGTGGTAGGCGTTGCTGCAAATATTTCCAATAAATTTTCCCAAGTCATGTTGATGGAGGAAACGTGATGCAATACAATGATCTTGATAAGACCATGATGAAAAAGCCTAGTGTGGTGATCTTTTTTTCTGCTCTAAAGCTTCTTAGTCATATTAATCAAACTCTTATACAAGTAATATGGAAAATCAAGTGTTTTTACGGAGGTGAAATGCATCGACAACCTCATATGGTGTTATATAGCCTAGAAAATCTCCCTTCATATGTGATGTACTTCATTATAAACATCATCAAAAGAGCATACTTGTTTCCAAGGTGTCTGAAAGGGACGAGGTAATCTGTCTCCTCTATAGCATGAGGCTTGAGAATTTTTTTGTAATTTTCAATGTTTAAATCCATGCCCTTGAACCACTTCTTTCCATGACAAGGAATACATGTTGCTAAAGAAATTAGGTCTGCTAATAGGCTTATCTCCGCACCTGCAATTGTGACCATTCCCATGCTAAAGCTTGTTGAAAATAAGTTGGTCAATTGAAGATGATTCCCCTCTTCCATGAGCTCTTCATAGAACCTCAAACATTCAGCCCTCTCAAAAAATATTCTAGCCAAGGGCAAGGCATTGAGTTCATGTTTTGTGAAAGGTTCTAACCTAAGTTGGTGCCCTCCCTTGAAGATCTTCTTCTCACTCTCCATCTTTTTTATCACTGGAATGATGAAAACCCTAGTGTTTTGGTGGAATTAGTATATGTAGTGAAATCTGGAAAAAAAGAGTGTAGGATGTAATATCCCAAAATGGGAAAGACAAGAATATAGAACATATGCACAATTCCAAATAAGAATAAAACACATAAAACTAGAAAAATGTTGGATAAAATCAGAACATCATACATATGAGCAGAAATAGTTGAGCCATGTCATTATGTATCAAAAACAAATGAATATACACAATGCTCAAAAAGGGATGCACTCAAGCCACCCAAAGATGGTCGAAACAACTCTATTGAAAACTAGCACTGGGAAGTAAAAAATGTTGTTGCTGCTAGAAACTACTACTAGGAATAAGCTCTGTGTGCAAGAGGTTGATGGAGTGCTCATAAATATCTGGGATTTTAACCATGGATTCTACTCGAAAAATCTAGAAATGGTTTGGCCAGATTTTGAGTTTGGAAATTAGGCCCTTTTTGGGTTGCACACTACACCCTTGTTGGCTGAGTTACACACTCCCTGGAGACAACTAATGATCTAGGGATGAAATAATGATCTATCAGATGCAATAGCATCCACTCAGCTCACTAACTAAAGGGAAGGTCCCTTCTCCCAATTCCCAAGATAAAAAACTGAGATCTAGCTCCTCCATTGAATATGCAGCTGCTGCATGCACAACTGCTAGGAAATATTGCATTGTCTAGGAGGGCTGATGATGTAGCATACTGACAGATAATACAATTTTGATCCCAGACTACTGAAGTGATCCCCAGAGTGAAGGATTAATCCCTCACAGGATTCTAAGCTGAGTTTCTTGGAACTTCCTCTTCTCCTCAAACCCTCACTGAAAAATTACACAATTCCTGTAGGAAATGTTGCTGCATAGGAGAATAGATGGATGGAATGATGTCGGATATGACAATGAAACTCCTGGAAGACTACAATGGATCCACAGTGTTAAGGGCTGATCCCTCCATAGGTTTCTCAGCAGAAGTACTAAGAAAAACCTTCCAACTCTCAAACCCAAGTTCAAGAATGCGTAATTCTTGTAGATGGAAGTGCAGATGAGAGTGGCTGAAAGTGGCACTGATTTTCGGATGATGAATGTTGCCAAAGAAAACCTTCCCAGAGTAGGCACTCAAAGTCCCCCATGGTTAGGGGTGGGATTCCCGCTCGGGAACACTCGGTGCTAAACAACACAACAGACTTAGCTAAACAGTCGAAGCGTGCAAAGAAATGTCTTACGTCAATCAACAATAAAAATCCAGACTCCCTTTTCTTTGTTTCCCTCATCTTCCTTTTATGGTTGTGAGCCTTCTCTAGCCTTGGCCCACCTCATTACTATGCTACACATGTGCCCAGTAGCCTCCATAAATACTACGTTGTCCTCCATGATCTCCATCACTGCTACAATTAATCTCCACTCCCTCCATCATGTGTGCATTTAATGCACCACTTCCTCCATCACTTCATCATTTTTTCTCTATTATATCCACCGTCTCTGCAATCACTCCACTATCATCACTATCTCCATCATATTCCTCATTATTTCTCCATGAGCTCCACTCTTTCTTCATTATTGTTTTGCTCCACTTCCCCATAATGCTACTCCACTACTCATCTAACCCACATTCACACTATATAAGTGGATTTTATTCATCTACTGGGTTTATGGGTCCCTCCACCATTTTATTTACTTAACTAAATAAGAAAAGTAATAATTATAACATTCCAATTATTTGATGGAATATTTGGAATATTACACTCCCCACCAAATGTTGCTTGTCCTCAAGAAACTGCAAAAGTGGATGTTGCAGCAATCCATATCCCTCCCAAGTGGCGTCCTCATGTGAAAGGTTTCCCCATATACTCCAATGTGTTATGAATGCCCAGCGCCATAGATGCCTCTCTAGAATGTCTAGAATTTCCTCGAGCTATGTAGCTAGATGCCTCTCCTTCTTAATGATCCCCCAAGTGGCAACCATCTGTTGTCCAAGAGCCTCTTCTTTGCATGAGATATGTGAATTGTAGTGGTTCCTTCCCCAAGTGGAAATTCCCAACTCATAAACTATCTCTCCAACCCATACTACATGGAGTAGGTTGTTTCTCTCCATGCTCCCATCCTTAGGCCCAGTGGCCTTTCTTGCTCTAAGCATCATATCCACACTGTGAAAGGTAGGAATTAGAGACATATGTATTGACATGTGAAATTTTTAACCATACTCTACCAATAACAACCACCACAACAATGCCTCTTGTTTCCACACCACCTCATCATCATACCAAGTATGATGGCAATACTCTCCTAATAGAAGCCAACACAACACAGCTTTTTGTTTCCATCCCACATCATCATTATGCAAGGTATGGGAGCATCCCACATTATCATTATGCAAGGTATGGGAGAATTTCAATCCATATTTTCCAAAGAGTAACCAGTGCAACAATGACACCTGATGCCACCCCACATCATCATAATGCAAAACATGAAGCAATAATATATTGATTGACATGTAGAATTTCACACCAGAGTCTCCTAATAGAAACCAACATAGCCATGATTCTTGCTGCCAAATCATATGAGTATCATGAAAATTCCTAAACAATAACATACCCATTGACATGTTATATGTCATGTGATGGCCAAACTCTCTCAAAATCAACCAACGCAACCATGCATTCTATTGTTGCAACTCATCACTATGGTGCAAGGTAGGAAATAGTGATATACCAATGGGAATAGAAAATGCAATGCCTTTTCCATACTATCCTAAGAGTAGCCAACGTAGCCATGCCTCTTGTTGCTGCATCACCTCAGTACTATGTAAGGCATGGAACATACCAATCTGAAATGTAGGGTAGTAACCATACTCACCCAAGAGCATCCAACATATCCATGCTTCCTTCCACCCCATGTCATAGATATGTAAGTAGCTTTTCAGCCACTTTCTCGTAATCTCCATCCATCCATCCAACTGTGGGTGATGACTCATATCATGCAATAACTTGGTATCCACACAATGGAGAATCTCCCGCCAAAAACTGCTCATACAATAGATTTCCCCATCACTATATATGGACTTGGGAAGACCAAGAAACATGAATACATCCCAGAAAGATAATCTAGTCATGGGTGAAGAGATGTACTATGTGAAAATGTCAAAGCAATGTGCATACCTTGACAGCGGATCAATGTCGAAAATACCATCCTCCATAATCTAATGAAAATATTTTCACTCCATGATATGTTGAAGCACATCCTCCTTGAGGTATCTCCATGAGAACCTCTCATCAATGGCCCGGTAGAACCTATGAGGTTCTGAATATGCTAGATGAAGAAAATTCTCTTTGAGTTGTGAGGTGTTCATTAAGAAGGCTCTGTCCTGATAATGGAATATGTTATCCATTGCATGATGTCTACCATCTACCATATACCCATCCAATTCTTCATAAGTGAAGCAGTCATCCGAATGCTCAAATAATAACTGGGCCCTCAAATCATCACTTCTCCTCAATGACAACTTTGCTAATCTCCACGATAGTGCATCTGTTACCACATGGCACTATCCATACACAATGTTGATGTCATAGTCCTGAATTTTACTGATCCATTTTTGTCGCCTCTTCTCCAGCTATTGCTCCTCCTCAAAAATATTCCAGAGACTATGGTGGTTGGCCTTCACCCGAAATCTTCTGCCAATCAAAAACTATCGAAATTTTACCAATGCATGCATAATGGCCAATATTTCTTTGTCGTAAATAGAATACGATAGCTCATGTGATAGTAACTTCTGGTTCTCGAAAGGTATTGCATAGCTTCTCTGCATTAGGATTGTGTTAATCCCATCCTAAAAAACTCCACACTCCAACACAAAGTGTTGTGTGTAGCTCATCAATGTCAAAATAGGATAGTTATACATCTTCTCCTTGAACTAGTAAAGGGTCCTCTCTGTAGTGATAGTCTACTGCTCCAAGTCAACAATGTGCTCTAACCCTTGGTCATGCAATTTCCTTGATGGCATGACCCCACAAATCTCAAGATGATGTGTTGAAACAATCAGGGGTGGAAATGTTTGCATACCTTGGATTAGCTTATGATTGGAACATATTTCAAAGCTATAAGAGTTCCTCCAACCAGGGCAATTGCTTCTCCAACTGCTCGTGATGGTGATGGCTACTCCTCTACTGCTGCACCAGTGCTGGTATCTGCTTCCTCTTCCTCATGCACCTCCTGAATCATGACTGGTACTCTCAATTTCGAATGCTCAGGACCATATTGCAAAGATGCAAGTGCTCCTCCCATTGATGTAAGTACCTTTATTGCAGCCGGTGGTGGTGGTAGTTGCTCTTCCCCCGGAGTATCAGTGATGACATCTTATTTTTGCACCTCATATACTTCCTCATCAACATCGGAAAATGTATAAATGGAAAGTGCCTCCTGTTTTCTTTTGTCAAACATCTTTACCAATATTTGAGTGAACTCTAAATACGCAGTCACTCTTGCACGTTTCAATCTACGGAACCACCAATAATTTTCTTCACCCTCAAGGTGCAGTGCTGCAATATCAATGGCTCCCTTCTCCGCTACTAGGTGTATCTAGAAGAAATAATCTAACTTCTCCACCCAAGCCTTTGTTGTGATTTTGGATGACAAATTGAATGTAGGTAGAAAGAATCTATGTTACATATGCCCTCTTCTTCTATTGCTGCTATGGGGTCTCCAGTTCTCTTTAATTTGGAAAAAATGCTGGAAGTTTAGATTCTCCTTGAATTCTCTAGATTGATATTTTTACTCTACAAGATAATCACTCAGAGTCTCATGCTCCAAATATCCTCCATCTCCATTCCATTCATTTCCTTCTTCAAGGAAAGTGGGCATATGATCTGAAAATGGTCTTGATAACTTGTTATGTATTTTTTGGAGAGGTAAATCCCCTTTGCGTATAGAGGTGATCCCACTAGCCCTAGAGTGGATCTAGAAAAAAACAAAACATGCTACGATATCGATTCCTAGTTACAAAATACAAAGCTACGATAGATAGCCTACCTCAAGTCCTACACTGCTATTGTCGAAGAAGAAACGTTGCTTCCCATTCCTAGCTTGACAGATCACAATCCTTTTGCTCACCGCGTCTAGACACTTATACACATGTAGAGAAGAAACTATGGCATACAATGTAATAATTCAAACATGTAACTATCAATCAGTCGGAAAATATTGAACCAAATTGCATTACACAGATAAGCAATACAACAGTGGAACCAATAACGTAGTCGAGCATATATTAAAATGTGAGAGAAATATTACAACCAAGTTTCGATGTCGCATTCTTCCTTTGGTAGGGCTTCTAGCATAGCATGTCTCACAAAGCTTGTCAAGAATTTAGACAAGGCTCTCTCTCTTACGGGGTTCTCCTTGGCTCTGCTATCAATAGTCGCTCAGCTATAGTTTTCTTCCAAATGTTTAGCTAGCATGCAAATGGAGAGGGAAGGATTTTATAGAGGGAGAAGGAGAGGTTAGGCTCCCTATAATCATGGGGAAGAGTCCTATCTCTTATGAAGGTTCCATGAGAGGTGGAAAACCTCTTCCTAAACAAGGAGATCCGGAGCCAAACAACCCAACCTCTTTTTGATGATTCATTCCCGATATGGTTAAAGGAAACTTCCACCTCAATTTGTTAAAAAAAATTCCAAAAAAGGTTGGTGCAGGTGCAAAACAGGGACAGAGCACCAGCTAGTGCGCCCACTAGTGTATATTTTCCCCATTGGTGCAAGGGATGAACTGGCTACTAGCGTCAATGCCAAAACATTGGTTTTTGGGGATTTTCTAAGGAAATGTTCTCAAGGAGAATTCTTGCCCTTATGCAGAAGGATGCCATCAAGGTGTTTTCAGGACATTTTACTATTCACAGGTCACGGGAATAGTCCTCCAATGTACGGGACGAGGGATTGCAGGGATGGTGACAAAATGATGTGTAACAGATGCCCCCTAAAGCATGAGGTCCAAGAGAGAGGGAGGGGTGAAATTCTTTATGAGAACATGTTCAACTAAAAACACTGCCGCCGGAAGAGCTACAAGTACAAATACAACTGATATCTTTGATACATGATATGTGGTATGGGTGCAACCATCCATAATAAAGTTGACAAAAACCGAGATCCAAAGTATGTATGCATCCATCCAGCAAAATGAGGATCAACAAGTAGACTCAGGTATCGTCGCAGCCATCTAATCAAAAGAGTGATGTAATAAGTCATAACAATCCACAAAGAACCTACAGCCTGGATCTCATCAGACAAAATCCAGGTTCTTGCACTCCATCTCGACCCGAACAAAGTGCAAGTTCGAGCATGTGAATATGTGAGCTGAAGTCGAACATGCAAGAACATCGTCTAATTACTAGCCAATGATGAAAACTGTTAACAAACGTGAGAGAAACCACCAATAATGACAATGGTTCTCAAGGTACAAGAGGTACAATCCACAAAATGTGAACAATGATCTGGCATCGGACGCCTGTAGAACCATCCGATCGAAGGCCAATAATTAAAACCTTGCGTCAAATGCAAAGAACCTACCATTGAGGCATGCATGCTCCAAGGTACCTGAAGGGAGTCTCTAGACCAATTTCTTGGATAATGAGCTGAAGTCGACAGGAGGTGACCTTGATCGAAGGTGGGCCATAATGTTTCCCACATCATCAACACGAGACAGAGGAACATGATGTTTGTGAATCAAGACCAACAGAGAATCAGAGGGAGGTTGAAAAATGCAAAGGCCAACTTCTCTTGAACATATCAGCTACATGACACTAGATTTGGCAGTATTTTGCATCAAGGGATCTGAGGTCATGATGACATGGCAAAGAGCAGATGAGTGGTCAAAATAGATTACCCAAACCCATGAAGGTAAGCAGATAATGAGATGAGATTTCCCCAACCCGACATGAATGCAAACAAGTGCCATGTTCAAGAGTGACATACTTCCAGTATGGATAAGATTTTGGTTCCATTTTCCCCCACCATTTCTGGCGAGTACCCTAATTATTTTTGGAAACAATATTGAAAGGGATAGCATCTGCTGGCAATGTAAGTTTTTCCTTCAGACAAATCCAACCTTGTACATTTTACAAGCCCTACGAATGAGAAACTCGAGTAACATCATTGCGATAGAGTCTGATGTCATCAGTTTTTAACGAGTCTGACAAATGAAGAACTTGACATATTTTCATATTTAGAGAGTTTGAAAAGAAGGTGGAAAAGAAAAATCCAACAATCCCTTTTAGTAGATAGTTCCTCAGATCCAAAAAGGTAGAAAACTGTGTCTGAGAAAACCTCCTAGTCACGACAGTCTAGGGTATTCATTTTTTGTAAATAATCTATCCCAGCCAAAAAAATGGGTAACATATACTGGGTAGATATCGCTTCATAGCCAATTTAACAAGCTCAAAATGATAAGAAAATCGACAATATTTTCAGTTTTAGAGAGTCAAAAAAGGGTTGAAAGGTGACTCCAGTAGTGAATTTTTCGTGTTTTTACCAAGTCCGGAAAAGTATAAAATACAACTCGTCTCTTCATCAAAACCATGTGAAAAAATTGTTGCTGCACAAAAAGACACGTGTAAAACATATTCGACGAAAATAATGCAAAAATATATCGAAAAACATGTTTCAAAACCCATTTAGGACTTTGAAAAGTTATAAAAGACCAACAGTGGTAAAAAATATTTACTTTTCACTTTTACATCTTTGCAGAGCAACAGTGACCCATTTCTGCTCCAATCTTTAGGCGACGAGTGTGATCAATCTAGTGGATCAAATCAAATGTCGTCCGATTTAGGTGAGATCCGACCTCTTTGCCCATCTTTTAGTTACATCTTATTGTATTTAACTATTATTTGAGGTCCTTTAGAGGAGGATTATCAAATTTTAGGGCTCCGCGGTTGGCACGGGTTTTGGGCATGGACCTGCGCCAATCCGCCCTGTTTTACACAGGGGTCACACTAGATGGCGCGACTGTTAGCAAAATAGTTGTGCCAACGGTGCAACTCAAAATCTAGATAAAATTTCTCAAATTTGAACCAATGAAATGTAATTTTGAATATGCAAGGAGGTTTATAATGTTCCTATGATTGATTGATGTAGGTATTCAGCGAAAAATATGGTTATCGAATGGAAAGAGAGAGAACATAGCGAAGAAGATGAACTAGCAATGGAAAATGAGCAATGTATGAATTCTCTAAGAAATTGCGGGTAAAAAAATTTCTTTCTGACACCATGTCTCCGGGCTCAGCCCAAATTGCTGCAGTGTCTCATCAGTATTTTGGATGAGGACCAGGAGAAATTTAAACTTCAAGACCAGGAGCTTGAACTCGAAGTATCAGATGTATACTTCATCACTAGACTGTCACGCAGGGGTCCAGTCCCTATTCTGATCGGTACCAAGCCTTTAGGAGAAAGCATGACAATGGTCATGAACAGGGTGTGCCCTAGGGCAAGCAATGGAATAGGGAGCATGAAAGTGGACATTCAGACCGTTCCCGATCTAACACTGAGAGTAGTGCTACACACCATTACGTGGGCTACGGGATCGTAGGCACCACACCAGGCCATAAAGACATAGTTACTTCTTGCTTCAGAGTGTATGAACCCAACTATCTTTGACTGGGTCAAGGCCATGATCATGAACATCAAATGATAGCTCACAAAATGCAAGAAGACCAACTAAATTTTTTTGGGTATGGGTCGATTCTGGTGTCATTCTTCCTGGAACGACTACCTATTTTTTAGCGCTAGGAGGCCATAGTCCTAGATCCACCACTGAGAGAGCCACGGATGGCTCGATGGGCGGCACTGATGTCGAGGGCAGGGGGCGGCCAGCAGATGTCTTGGAGGCGTGAGTTCTTTAATTGGCTCTGAAGATAGTTGATCGTCGTGGAGGATTGGCCCTACGCCAGCACAGATTTTACAAGAGACCCATACCTTCCACTCCCGGAGGGAGAGGACTGGGACAAAGAACTTGGTAAGACTCATTTTTTTATTTTTATGAGTTTTATGATTTTTTAGTATATATGCATGTTCTGACAGTTAATCCGATATGGATGCAGATTTTGGCCCAGAACGTCCCACAGGCATGTCTCCCATAGCAAGGTGAACTCCTTGCGACTTTGACCCTCAGGGCAAGGGCATCGACGAGGAGCTAGTACAAAAATTGGAGGGAATCACTCATGGGGTCCCTGATTATGCGTGTTTTGATGACGTACCCCGAGCCTATCAGAGGCACACTGTGGGAGTGCCCAGCCATATCCACTACTTGCTGAGGTGGTTGCTACGGGTAGTGACGTGCTATCATGAGCACCACACTGACTAGGCATTATGATTTACTTCTGCACATTTTTTAGAGACATGTTGTCTCGTGATGTAACTGAAATAGACATATATTATTTCGTGGGTTTTATGATGCACACGGCCTGTAAACAAATGATATATATATATATATATATATATATATATATATATATATATCTATTTTCTACATGGGCCGATGTACATATGATGATGTTTTTATAAATTGCGCAAGTGTCTATCCATCACCATGTTAGGTATTGCATCTGTTAATGTATTCATTCGTCTTGGTATATGTTGATATGTAATGAAATCAAAATGTAGTTCAAGTAAACGAATACGCAAATACAATCTCAAAATGCATGGGTTTCGAACCGAATAATGACCATTCAATTAAAGAACAACAAGTTGCGAATCCAACTTAACAAGCAATGCGTGTATGCCAAGGTTGACTACCTTGGTTAATAGTTCCAATACTACACTATATTCAGCGACATTTTTTGTAGCTGGTCCCAGACAAATACCTTGCAAGTTAATCATCTCACCATCATGATCATAAATTACCGAGGTTGAAGAAGACAAATTCCTGGTACTACAGGAGGCACCATCCGTGAAACCGACATAATGGGAAATAGACATCTGCATAGCAAACAAGACCAAAATAAGCAAAAAAAGCTCAAAAATCACATCACACCAAAGCGTGCACACAAAATGAAAACAATCACCTATATACACATATCACGCATAAATAATTCAGGCATAATATTTTTTCAGATACAACCCATTTCTGGGCTGCGATAAAGGACATCCTTCATAGTCAATGAGCTCATAAGCCCCATTCTGTAACATACACTTAACGATGTAGGGCCCATGCCACATGGATTGGAATTTTCCTGCCCCCAGCTTATCATGAGCTTGGTCATATAAAAGAACAAGATCACCTTCGATGAAAGAACGAGGAGAAACCGACTGGTCAAAATGGGCTTTGATTCACTTCTTCTGTGCTTCGATGACCAAGGCAGCTAAGTGATGAGTTTCGTCCAATCTCTCTAAATAGAGGAGACGTTCTTCTTCAGGCAAAGTTTCAGGTAGTAATTCCATAGCTAACTTAAGTGAAGGGATTTCACATTCAATTGGAAGCGTGGCTTCCAGACCATATACCAATTGAAATGGTGTAAAATTGGTTGCATTTTTTTATCAATGTTAGGTAAGCCCAGAGAGCTAAGAACAACATGAGATGCCAGTTTGATTTGTGGATCCTGATTTTTAGTTGAAGCATGGTGACAAGGACCTTGTTTACAGCTTCAACTTGGCCATTAACTTGGGGATAGTAAGGCGTTGAGCTATCATGGCGTAGACCCAACTTAGATGTTAGCTCTACCATCATATAATCCAGAAAATGGGAACCATGATTAGTGATGATGGCTTGAGGGACACTGAACCAAGTAATAATGTGATTGAATATGAACTGTGACGTTGTCTTATCATCCACAGCCAGTGTAGGCATTTCCTCAGCCCATTTCGTAAAGTAATTGATGGCAACGATGATATAGGCATGCCCCCCGGTTGAACGAGGGTTACACGTCATAAAATCTATGCCCCATTTGGAAAAAGGGCTAATAGTAATGACAGGGTGAAGTGGAGCAGGAGGCGCACGCATCTTGTATTGATAAATCTGGCATGCATGGCATTTACATACTGCAAGAATGCAATATTTAAAAATAGACAGCTAGAAGTATCCAACATGAAGGATCTTCTACGTAGTGGAATAACCAGACATGTGACCACCACAGGCGCCACTGTGGCAGTCATTTAAAACCTTCTCTACTTCCTCGAGGGTCAGGCATCGACGGAGTACAAAATCGACTCTGACACAATAGAGGGTATCTCCAACGATACGATAAGGTTGTGATTGGTGCCGAATGCGATGTTCGGCATATTTTGTTAGCTCATACCTGAAAGTAGATGTTTTGAGGTAAAAAATTATATCACCATACCATGGGTCGAGGGTGCTGATCAGGAAGAGAGTTTCATCCGGTATATGATCTTCAGAAGAAGAAGGAGCAGAGTCAGTAGGGAGAGAAAAAATCAAATCAGCAAATACAAGTGATTTCATCAATTTGGCCGTAGTGAACTCCAAATCAAACTCTTGGAGGATGACAATCCACTTCGAGTATTTTCCCCTCAGCAACTTCCATGATAGAATATAATTCGTGGGGTTATAGTCAAAAATCATGGTCACTGTGCGTAAAATAATGTAATGACGAAAAATTTGGATGGCCAGGACCGTTGCCAACGCTAACTTCTCGACATGTGCGTAATGTGTTTTAGGGTCGAGAAGTTTCCAAGACAGGTATTAAAAAACATGTTCGTTACCATCATCATCATCTTGAACCAATACCATGGCAATCATGCTGAAGGCGACAGCGAGGTAGAGGGTGAAATCACAATGGTAATTTGGAGGATGCAATAGCGGATTGTTGACAAGCAACGTCTTAATTCTATCAAAATATTGTTGAGAAATCTCATCCCAACAGAAAGGGATGTCCTGCTTTAGAATTCATGTAAATCCTTTGGCTAATTTGGTGTAGTTCGAGATGAAATGATGGAGAAAATTGGCTTTCCCTTGGATACTCTGTAGTTGATGTAATGAGGACGGGGAGGGGAGATTGACAATAGCCTCAACCTTAAGAGGGTCAAGGCAAATTCCATCTTTAGACACGATAAAACCTAAGAGTCTACCGGAGTTGATGCAGAAGATGCATTTGTGCGGGTTGAGCCTAATATTGTAGTGTCTACAATGAAGAAATATTTGATGAAAATGTTATGGGTGGTCCTTCCATGCAACTGAATGAGCCGGAAGGTCATCCAGGTATGGTTGGACAATATGCTGAATAACATGAAAAGCATAGGACATGGCGTGTTGGAACATGGCCCCATCATTCTTCAAGCCGAACGAGAGTTTCCTATATGCGAACACTCTCCATGAGCAAATAAAAGAGGTCTTGTGTTGATCCGAAGGGAGAATGTTAATCTAGTTATAGCCGTATAAACCGTCCATAAGGGAGAAAATTTCACTTCCCGCACAATCATCAATGATCTAATCGATAAAAAGGGTGGGATAATTATCCTTAGGATAGGCCTGATTGATTTCATGACAATCAACACAAACACGAATGACGCCCTATTTCTTATCCATAGGAACTATATTAGGAACCCATTCAGTTAGGGGAATCAGATAGATGAAACCCGCTTTAAGAAGTTTCTCAACTTCAGCCTTGAGAGTGGCAGCTTTCCGAGGATGCACGGGACGAGGAAGCTGGCAGACAGGCTTTGCACCTCGGTAGGTGGGAATCTCGTGCACCACAATATTGGGGTCGATTCCAGGCATTTCTTTGTAAGACTACTCAAAAACATCGTGGAATTCATGAAAGAGACTAGTGCACACTTGGACTTCCTCAGAGGAACAAGTGACTCCCACATGGATTTTCTCGACAACCCTCGGTTTAAAGGAGATGTCGATAGGCATCGTTTGAGAAATCTTCCCCAATTTACCTTCTGAAAATACTTCATGAGTCAAAATGGGTGTCTGAAGAAGTAGAGAAGGAACTTGGGATGCGAAGCGCTCAAGATAGTTATACATGGCCCTGAGGTAAGGCATAAACGAGGAAAACGGTAGATCCTTGAGAGACATTGTTTCCATGATAGCCTCGTCAGATGGAAACACTTCTTTTAAAGGATCCAGAAAATATGCCCTGATATCGATATCAATTACTAGTTACAAAAGACAAAGCTATGATAGATAGCCTACCTCAAGTCCTATGCTGCTGTTGTCGAAGAAAAAGCACTGCTTCCCATTCCTAGCTTGACAGATCACAATCCTTTCACTCACTGCGTCCAGACACCTGTACACATGCAGAGAAGAAATGATGGCATACAACATAATAATTCAAAAATGTAACTATCAATCAGTCGAAAAATATTGAACCAAATTTCATTACACAGATAACCAATACAACAGTGGAACCAATAATGTAGTCGAGCATATATTAAAATGTGAAAGAAATATTACAACTGAGTTCGGACGTCATGTTATTCCATTGGTAGGGCTTCTAGTGGAGCGTGTCTCACAAAGCTTGTAGGGAATTTAGACAAGGCTCTCTCTCTTACAGGGTTCTCCTTGGCTCTGCTCTCAATATTCGCTCAGCTATATTTTTCTTCCCAAATGTTCAGCTAGCATGCAAATGGAGAGGGCATGCTTTTATAGAGGGAGAGGGAGAGGTTAGGCTCCCTATAATCATGGGGGAGAGTCCTATATCTTAGGAAGGTTCCATGAGAGGTGTAGAACCTCTTCCTAAACAAGGAGATCCGGAGCCAAACAACGCAACCTCTTTTTTATGATTCATTCCCGATATGGTTAAAAAGAAACTTCCACCTCAATTTGTTTAAAAACATTCCAAAATAGGTTGACGTAGGTGAAACATAGGGACAGAGCACCAGCTGGTGTGCCCACTAGTGTATATTTTCCCCATTCGCGTGAGGGATGAACTGGCTACTCGTGCCAATGCCAAAACATGGGTTTTTGGGGCTTTTCTAAGGAAATGTTCTCAAGGAGAATTCTTGCCCTTATGTAGAAGGATGCCATCAAGATGTTTTCAGGAAATTTTACTGTTCACAGGTCACAGGAATAGTCCTCCAATGTAGAGGAAGAGGGATTGCAGGGACGGTGACAAAATGCTATGCAATAGTATTTCAAGAACCTCCCACTCAGTTTAACAATTAAATGATCTAGCTTGTACTTGAAAATTTGTGGAATTGATGCTTGAAAGTGGTGTATGAATTTTTAACTATTTATGTGTATTAATTTAGTTTGTTCTTTTTGAAATTTAACATGTATAATAGCAACATAATGCATCAATAAAACATTTAAACACAACAACAAAATTAATCTAGGAGTTCACCCAAATCTCGTGGGCTACGTCTCCTTTGAGCTTTGTCATCTTGACTCGACTCTTTGGGATTATGGTAAGGTTTCTTTTACAAGTTCCAAACTTAACTCCAATGGATACTAAACTGATCCAAAGAGCTGAGAATACCACCTATATCCCTCTCATGGCTGTCCAAACTCTGGAAACAGCTTTAGGCTCCCTTTGACACGATTCCTTTTGTCGGTGCTCTGAGCTACTTTGAGCTTCTAAATGGCACAAAATATTTCAAAATTATGTTTCTTTCATTGAAAACACTCCTAATTTATCTATCACACATCAGACACCAAATATTGACTGATAAATTGCTCAAAACTGGCATTGCATCCTCGAACTAGGCCTTCCTCCATGGTTTGCCCAAGGCTGCCCAAAACTTCCTTTCAACTTTTAAAGCTCTAGAAGTTATAAAAAATTTCTAAAACCACTTTCATTCGTTTCAAAATTTCTGAAATAGTCAATATCGACTATTCATTCAACAAAAATGGCCTCCGGCTGCTCCGGTTTCGCCTCCAACACTTGTTGGCACCCTTGGCACTAGGGTCACTAAAAAATTATCTATTGGGTTTTTGAACTTTATAAGTCCTAAAAAATTTCTTAAACCTCTTCCATTAGATTCATAATTCTATTTATAGTCAATAATGACTACTGGTTCATTGCATATGGTCTCTAGCTACTTTGGCTAGGCCCTGCACTGCTGCAAGCAAAAGCTGGCACTAATGGCCCCTGGAACTTTACTAAAGATTTTCGTCCTTCAAAAGTTCTATATAGGATTTAAAAACCATCTCATCAGATTTAAAACATCCAAAATATCCAATTTTTACTATTGGATCTCTGGATAAGGCCTCTAGCTCCCCTGGCTAGGCCTCAAACTGATTCTACCTCTTGGTGGCCCTAGTGACCCCTTGAACTTCACTGAAGAAAAAACTTGCTTGGAAGCTCTTTGATGGCTCTGAAACATG
The DNA here is from genome assembly GCA_034641835.2 of Pinus albicaulis. Lineage (NCBI taxonomy): Eukaryota > Viridiplantae > Streptophyta > Pinopsida > Pinales > Pinaceae > Pinus > Pinus albicaulis. Next base: position 484,822,514 of record CM076572.1, read on the forward strand.
CTCCATTGAGTTCATCAGGTCTGAGATAGTTGAAATTGACTATTTTTTCACTTAATTTGGTTCAATAATGAGGGAGTTATGGCCTCTCCAAGATTTTTTCCCAATGTCCCCCAAAAACTCCACTAAATGTGGAGATACTGCCAGTTAACAACTAAATTCGGTGGACAGGACTAAAATGGAAAAACCGTGCTAAAATGGTGGAACCATTTCTTGTGGCATTAAATTTTTATGGCGGGGTGGTCACATGGGCCCCCCATCGGAACCGTCGGCATTGACGTTAAACTTAACCGTTGCATTAAATTTGAATTTCTGCGTGGCCACATGTAACAGTCGGCCAAACCGTTTACTTTGCGGGTTAAGGGCCTTAAGGCCTCAGTTCCTCGCTACAGGGTCATTTGAACGGGGCTAGCCCTTAGCCCTTCTACTATTTCTCATTTCAAACCACAATTATTAATGGTTTCCATAAGCATTTAAGACGTAAAGGTTAGCCCGACTGGTCCAGTCGGAGCATTTGTGGCCAGAAAGCCCAGGTTCAATTCCTATGAAGGCACAAAAATTTTACAAAGTAGATTTTACACTAGCCTGGGGCCACGTGGCACCCTTTGATTAGCCAAAATCCACATAATTCAATCCATCAACCAATTTTCCATTGCCACATGTCGAGGTCTAATATTCCCGAATGGAATATTGTGGGGAATATTTTTTTTTTTTAATTTTTACCAAATTTAACAAAGTCAAACTTGGTCAACTCATTTTTGGAGTTTACTGGTATTTTCAAACCTCAATAACTTCTGCATACGACCTTGGTTTTGTGAACTGTTCCGTTTGTTCAGGTTGCAAACATTTCTGAGCACTTTAATTTTTGAGCATTTTTTTTTTAACTTGGATATGATCTCCTAATCACACCTCCCGACTAGGAATCTTTTGGACCCAAAAAGACTGATATACTGATTTGTACAGTAGATGAGAGTACAACACCCTCTTCTCTTCAGCCTCCAAACACTTGCCTTGCATGGCTAGTGACTTTGAATCACAACCTGAAAGTAATTGACACTTCCCTTCCTGGATGCACTTGTCCTCCTGTCTAGAACTGTCTTTCTTGCACTCACTCAGAAATTTCTGGAGAGAAATTTGCAGAAGGAAACTGAACATCACTTCCTTGAGAAATTATTTAAGGTGGCTCAAAAAAATGAGAGATTACAACATAAAATACATGCCCGAAATTTGCATATGTACAAAGGAGTATGTTTTACTGTGTTAAGAAGTCCATCTACTTCTTACCAAGCCACTTCCATGGAGACTTTTGCTGCTGCAACTCTTCTTCATGTGAAACTTCTGTTTTCACATCAATAATGGAATCCTTGGTTCCACCTTCACCAGTCTTTCTGTCCTCTTGTTACATGTGCTTGGGATGACTACTTGGATGCAAAGTCCAACAATGGGAAACAACATGTCCCCTCTTCTGGCAATATGTGCAAATCTTATGCACCTTCTTTGAAAGTTTCCTTTGCCTCATCTGCTTCCTGTATGGTTTCTTCCTCATCCAACATCTCGAAATATCATGGTTAAATTGACTACAATATGTAAAACAAATATTTCTTCCATTTAAGCATGCAAAATTATCATGCCTTGCAGAAACATAATCAAATTTATCATGGGGAGATTCATACCTCTTATGATTCTTTGCATGTTCACCCTTTCTTCCTTTATGAGGAGATAAAATAGTAGAGGCTCCAACTTTCATTTGAAGACTAACATCATCATTCTTGTCTTGAAAACTGTCTAAAGTCGCATGCTTTCCATAAGCTGCATGCCTACCATCTTCTTGCTGCAACAAAGGCTTAAAGAAATGGCAGTCATCCTTGAAACAAATTTGAAATATTTGCATTTTAGAACTTGGAACAAAATTTCTCTTTGAAGTAGCCTCACATGTCTTCATGGTTTTGGAGTCTTCACCATCAAATTGCACATAAACAAGACCAAGATTCTTGGGTTGTTCCTCAACCAAAATAGGACAACCATGCCTTGCGCATGATTTCCTAAACCCTTGCATTCATATCCCATTTTAATCATTAACTTGGACCCTATACCTCTTGTATGATTTTCGAAAGAACCAACACATCTTTCTAAAGAGGAAACTAAAGACAAATTATATGGATTACCTCTTCCTCACACATGTTCTTGGTAAAAGCCTCTTGGGCTTGATGGAGCTGCATCTCCATATCATGCAATCTTTGAAGAATTTCTTCCTTCTCTTTCTTCATGGCAAACAATTGCTAACAACGTTCAGTGCTTTCTCTTCTATCTTCAAACATAATCTACACCATGTCCTTCAATATAATAAAGTCACACTTCATATCTTCATCGAAGAATCTTGTGAAGGAGGAAACCTCACTTATATAAGTTTTCATTATGATGTCAATGAAAAAAATAACTTCAAAAAATTTCACAAATATTTCGGAACAAATGAAAAATATTTTTTAAACGAAATGGTTGTAGATACAAACTCTTATTCAAGTAGCCAAACAACAAACAAACTCCAAGAGCTTCTTAACAAGTAATCATCAAGAGGGTTTGTGTTACAAAGGTGAACTTGAGGTCATTTGGGGTAAGGCAGATGCCTTCGGTCCTTTCTTCCTTTTTTTCCTCTACAAAACTTAGCTAACAATAGCTATCCCTTCACCTCCAGAAAACTCAAACAACCGTCAGTTTTCAAGCAGTAAAATAGTCAATCTTTTACACGGTTTAAACACCTTTCAAGTTATACAAGCAATAGATTACTCTTTCCAATCAAGTAACCAAGTGCTATGATACCAACCTGATCTAAAAAAGGTCTGGATGACTTGTTATGTATTTCAATAACCTCCCACTCAGTTTAACAATTAAATGATCTAGCCTGTACTTGACAATTTGCGAAATTGATGCTTGAAAGTGGTGTATGAATTTTTAACTGTTTATGTGTCTTAAGTTAATTTGTTCTTGTTTAAATTTAACATGTATAACATCAACATAATTCAGCAATAAAACATTTAAACACAAAAACAAAATTAATCTATGAGTTCACCTGAATCTCATGGGCTACATCTCCTTTAAGCTTTGTCATCTTGACTCGGCTCTTTGGTATTATGGTAAGGTTTATTCTACAAGTTCCACACTTAACTCCAATGGATACTAAAATGATCCAAAGGGACAAGAATACCATCTATATCCCTCTCATGGCTGTCCAAACTTTGCAAACAACTTTAGGCTCCCTTTGACATGATTCCTTCTGTCGGTGCTTTGAGATACTCTGAGCTTCTAAATGGCACAAAATCCATCAAAATTTTGTTTATGTCACTAAAACCACTCCTGATGTATCTATCATACATCAAACACAAAATATTGACTGATAAATTTCTCAAAATGAGCACTGCATCCCCAAACTAGGATGTTGGGCCAAAATTGTAATCTATGGATAAATTAGTAGAAAAAAAGGTGAAATACTATACTCCTATTTATTCTAACTCAGAACAGACATACAGACATGATTGGAGGCTTACTTGTTCAATCGCTTCCAAATGGCTCCTTTTGTCACTTCTGTTGTAGCTTCAAATTCAAGTGGCTTGTGAGCTAAATGCTTCTTTCAAGAAAGAACACTGAAACAACGGAAGATGCAATAATATAGATATCTATTCAATCTAGTTAGCTAAATCAGTAAAGCATAAACTACATTCATCAACCAATATCTTAAAATATGGAAAATCAATGTCAATACAGATTCATGTAGGGAAAAATAAGAAGTACTCTTTATTGATGATAGAAGGAGAGGTTACAACCTAGTGACAGATTTGAAGTGACCTTCCAGCAAATTTCCCAAGCCTCATCATAGTATAAATCTCTCCAGCATCAAGTTCACAAACCAAACTCTCAACTGAAAATTCTCTAGCATTTCTCTACTCAAATTCTTCCTTCTCAAACACTTAGATCTGTGTTCAATTTATAGATGAACTGTAGGTTGTTTTGCAATCAATAAATTTCCAAAAATAGACAAGACATGTTTCCATTCATGTAGATGTAAAATGGACACTTGGATCTGAATCTTGACACATATGAACTCTTCTAGAAGGCACTGGCCAAGTGGAGATTCTGGAACAATGAGAATTTCGCTCCCAATGTGACCAACACACCTGTGAATGTCGGGAAGTGCTTTGCAGAGCAGCCTTGCATGGGGATACCTATATATGCAACGCACTTAGGCCCCTTAGAGCTTGCATTGGTGAGATCTCATATGTTATACAATAACATTCAAACCATGGAAACCTTTGCTTGATGAAAGTATTGTTTGATTTGTCTTGTTTCTTGTATTAGAGCATATAGCAACTGAAATGATAGGGAATGATAGACCCTTAATCATCAATCCTGGAGATGATGCCCAGTTAACCAGGTCATTGGGAATGGCACAAAAATTGACCTATAACAATTTCCCCCTAAAGCATGAGATTCACATAATAAGAACGTTTGATTGAGATGATTTACACTATGATGAGCTTGGAAATGAAGTGGATTTGTCACCTGCATCAATCTTACAATACATTACATCATGGTATATCCTCTATTGATCATAATTTCTGAGGGTAGGCATTCCCATAGTCAACACATAAACAATCTAATAACATGTACATAATTCAGAAAGTCGTCTAAATTAGAATGTTGCCCAAATGCATACATGCCTACAGATATAGGCCCATGTTTGGATGAAAATCTATATGTAAATTCACCGTACAGATGATGTGTACAACAATCCTGAAATTGCAGCCCGGATGGCTGAAACTAGATCTCGGGTCTTCTTATCTCATTCACTCGATCATTCGGGTGCAAGTCTAGCCATGCGAATATATGATTTGTAGTCAAACATTGAAAGACATCGTTTGATTACCAACCAATAATGTGAGCTGTTAACAAACACGAGAGAACCACCATTAATTTCAATGGCCCTCAAGGTACTGTAGTACATTTCGTAAGGAATGAATAGATGATTTGATTTTGAACGCCAAATAAAATCTTTCGGTCAAAGGTTCGGAAGCGAGGATCTTGTCGATGCTGTAACAAGCCTCATGGTATTGGAATCTGATGTTTCTAAGTGAACTTCCTGGATATTGATTTGTTGTCGACAGGAAGTCACCTTATTGTAAAATAGGAGTTACTAATTTCGGAGACAAGGGTATGACTTGATATAGCAATTTTTAGGGATGACGGTCATGAAAATGAAGGTTTACGAGTATTGCAGATGGATGAGTTTTTAATCACTGGATGACTTCTCTTGAACATATTGGCGACACTGTGATGAGTTGGCATCATTGACCCAAAACCGAAGTGAAGGTATAATGAACCATAGGTGTGAATGAATCGTCAAGATGATTACCCAACCCAAATAGTCACGGACATGGAGTGAAAGAATTGTCATGTTCAAGAGTGACTTGCTACAAAAAAGAAACTTTACTTATTTTCCCAAATTTTCCCCGGTCATTTGTCAATCAATACCTCTTTATTTTTTAACAAGCTCGAGGAGGATAACATTTTCTTGATCTATAATTCAACCCTTCGGGCGAATAAAGTATTTCTATTTAATAATTTAACGAGTCTAGCGATGAATGAAACTCGATTCTTTCCATGATCGACAAACCTGTCGCTATTTTATGTTTTAACAAGCTTAACGATAGTGATAGCCCGATCCTCTTTCATATTTAGAGAGTCTGAAAAAGAGGACAAAAGATAACTCCAAAAGTACTTTTTCGTAAATTTGTCTCTCAGATCCAAAAAAGTGTAAAATAATATCTGAAAGAACCTCTTTGGTCATGTTTAACGAAGGTATTCCTTTTTCGTAAATAATCCATCTCAGTTCAAAAAAGGGTTAAACTTATACTGAGTAGATATCAATTCATTTACTTTAACAAGCTTGAAAAGATAAGTGCTTGACAATCTTTTCACATTATCAGAGTCTGAAAAGAGCTGAAAGAAGACTCCAGAGGTTCCTTTTTTGCTGTTATCAAAGCTTGAAAAAGAGATAAAAGTGTGCTTCATATCATTTTTCATTTTTCATTTTTAACAAAGCTCGAAAAAATAAGGAGAAAAAGTATGCTTTGTGGTCAAGTCTTTCTTTGAAATAAATCTGCATGACTAATCTGTTCATCAGTTGTATTTCCTATTCAGAAAAACATCAAATGGATTAAAAATACCTGTTTAATGATAAAAACGTAACAAAACCATAGTCATAGCAATAAATTTAACTTGCAAACAATTAAATGACTATATAAAGTAGTTTCATTTTTACCATTCCATAGTTACCATTTGCATTTTGGAGCTCTGAACCTGATTTTTGACCCCGAACTTCAATCATTCATTATGGTTGTTTCTGTGGATGGATTTCATCATCGTTTGATCCAGGTTAGTATCATGAACCTCCTCTTCCTTTCAGTATTCATTTCATTCCCATTCCTTGCAAATTTTTAGGGTTTTAAGGCCCCGAGGGTAAATTTTTCCCAAATTGAGGGAAACACACCCTTGAACATAGAAAATTGTGTTGCATAATAGGTACAGTGAAGGGTACCTACATATGCAATGCACTGTCTCAAACCAGGGAGTGCGTTGGGCGCAGTTCAAGTTTTTTATTTTCATGATTTGCTCAAATTTTTCCTAGTTTTTTGCAGAATGGTATCTAATGGATCTAATGGCTATATTTCAGGTTTCCATCGGATTATAATGATGATTAAATGGAGAGAAAGAGAACATGAAGAACAAGATATTATTTCCTTGAATGATCCGGGTACTGTAAGAGCTTTAAGAGATTGCGGGCTACTTACGTACTTCAAATTGTCGGGAATGAGGCAAAAAATAGAACTTTTAGGTTTCCTTGTTTGAGAATGGGATCCGGTGATAGAGGCATTTCACATAAAAATCAAGTGTTGTCCATAACAGTTGAGGATGTGTATTTTCTCACAGGTTTGTCGAGGAGAGGTTTTCCCATTTCTCTCACAAGGTCTACTGTTGGAGGAGAGACAGTGAGGGATTATGTTATGCAGTATTGCTATCCAAGGGAAGAACCTAGAAAATATAGAAAAATAAACATCCGAGATGTCATGGATTTTCCTTTGAGAACCATCCTTTTCATGATTTCTAAACTTGTTGGCACCGTTACACCCCATGTAACGAACAAATCGTATATGCAATATGCGCTAGAGTAATTAGAGCCAATAGTCTTCAACTGGTCTGAAGCCATTCTATCTTAGATAAAGGAACAACTGAATAAAGAAAAGGGAGGAAGGAAGAAAAATTCTAGTTATGGTTCAATCCTTATCTCTTTAACATTGGATATATCTAGTCTTAGAGATCCTCGAATGCAGAGATGAGTAGAACTCATGGGTCGGCGTGCATGATACTCAACTGTTGTGTTCTTGACTACATTCTTTGCCTGGTTCAGGTGACAGATCTTCACCATCGATGAGTATGCATACACACGCGTCAACTTCCAAGGATATCTAGATCTAGTATTACCAGAAGGCGCTCAGTGGGGTACAATAGGTAAGAATGATTCGACCATGTTTTTTATTTTTATGTTTTATAAAATGTTTTTGTGTTTTTATTTCTTTCCAATACTAAACTAAATGATTGACGTAATGTAGATATCGGCCACATTCAACCAGTAGAGGAACCAGAGCATGAAGCAGATGCGCCAGCAAAGAGGGCGGTCGGGATAACAGTCCTTCAGGACTCTGATATGGCTGAGACTCTGGCCGAGCTTTAGCAGCACATAGAGTGGTTGACCTTCAGGATTCTAGATTGCCGGATCGAAGAGCTTCCCACACAATTTCAGCGACACACAATTGGGGTTCCTAACCATTGGATGTGGTTGCTTCGTAGGATTGCTAGATCTATAGCATGTTACCATGAGCACCACTAGTTTACTTGTGAATTTTTGCATACATTTTGAGGTCAGATGACCAATGTGTCTTGGGCACAATTTTTTAAGAAAACCTATAAATATATAATTATATGTTTTTAGAGTTTTTCCTATGTTTAATGCGCAATCCTATTCAATGTTGTGAATATTTTCTTTACCTAAAACATGATTAGCTAATGAATCAGTTAAAGTGTTCAAATTTTTGGAAATGTGTTGATATTGAAAAAAATCAAAATGTCTTTCCAAAATTCGAACTCTTAGGAACAATCTAAGACGTTTTGGATTTCTAACAGTATAAACACTAGTAAGTTGTAGTACCACGAGTTGTGAGTCTAACCTTATGATTATGTGGTTAATACCAAATGAAATGGAATCAGAGAGAAGTTCGATCAACACACTATACTCAACGATATTGTTCATCGATCTACCAATACAAATCCCTCGAAAACTCACTAACTCGCCGTTCGGAGCAAAAATGGCCCATGCTGTAGAGGATAGATTCTACGTACTACGACTAGCACCATCAGCATATCCAAGAAATGGTTCCGAAGATTCAGTTGTCTGTGATGAAATGTAAAGCGGATTACTAACGTCAAGAAAACTCTAAAAGACAAATTAAGATAGTGAATGCAAATCAACATCATATAAACAAATATAATACAAAAAATTACTATGCTCATGATTAAGCATAGTAATGTTTCAAATACAACCCATTTCTAGGTTGTGCCAATGGAATCCCATCATAATCAACTAACTCGTAGGCACCCTTAGCAAGAAATATTTTGACAATATAGGGGCCATGCCATAATGGTTTGAATTTCCATGTACCTATAACATTAGCTTCTTGATCATAAAGGAGGACCAAGTCGCCCTCTGAGTAGATGCGAGGCTGGACATTTTTGTCGTATTGCACTTCTATATGTCTCTTATGTGCTTCATTTGCCAATTGGGCTTCACGATGCGTTTCATCTAGATGGATGCGGTTAAGGAGACACGATTCTTCTTCTGAGGTGTCAGGTAACAAGTCTATCACGAGTTTTAATGATGATATTTCGCATTGGATTGGTAAGATATCTTCCAGACCATACACCAATTGAAAAGGAGTAAATCCGGTTGCGTTTCTCACCGATGTTTGATACACTCACAAGGCAGAGTACAGGACAAAGTGCCAATTCCTTTTACGGACTCCTATCATTCATTGAAGCATTCATTTAATAATTTTGTTAATAGCCTCAACCTGTACATTTGATTGTGGATAATAAGGAGTAGAATTATCATGCGACAATCCTAACTTGGCTATCAATTCAGACATCATATGGTTGTGAAAATGCTTCCCATGAACCGTAACTATAGCTTGTGGGACCCCAAACCATGCAATAACATGGTTGAAGAAAAACAATGCAACTGTTTGTCCTATGTTATTAAATGTAGGCATTGCTTTGGCCCATTTGGTAAAATAGTCGACTGCGAAAATAATATAACCATGGCCCCCGGACGAAGGAGGGTTATAGGTCATGAAATAAATACCTCATTTCGTAAATGGTCTAGCAGAGACAACAAGATGCATTGGCGCTGGCGATTTGCGGATTTTACGATAAAAAATCTGGCATGCATGACAACTTTTGACTGCGAGGATGCAATCTCTAAAAATAGTAGGCCAAAAGTAACCGACGCGAAGTATCTTCTGTGTGATAGCATATCCAGATAAGTGTCCAACACAAGCCCCAACATGACAATCATTTAACACTTTTTCGGCCTCCTCATGAGTGAATCACCTCCTTAAAATGGTATCGACACCACGATGATCAAGTGTATCGTCGACGATCAGATAATCTTTGGCTTGGTATCAAATACGTCACTAGTCAAAGCGAGAGGTATTAGGTTGAAAAGTTTGGGTTTGGAGATAAATGATGAAATCCCCATACCAAGCATCATATGATCCGATCAGAAACAGAGACTCGTCTGGAATAGATGGTTCTGACATAGTAGCAGTACTATCAGAGGGAAGGTCACAGAGAAGCTCAGCCAAAACTAAAGACTTCGTTGATTTGGATTTGATGAATTCCAAATCAAATTCCTGAAAAATGACAATCCATTTTGAATATTTCCCCCCCAACAATTGATGTGATAATATGTAAGTCAAGGGGTTGCAATCCGAAACTATTGTTGTTTTTTGGAGCAGGATATAATGGCGAAATATTTGGACAGCTTGAACAGCTTCCAAGGCAAGCTTTTCCACGTACAAGTACTTAACTTTCATATCATTGAGATTATGACTCAAATAATTGATCAGATGTTGAATTCCATCTTCTACTTGGACCAAAACCATAACGATGGTCGTTTCAGCCGCGGTGATATATAGGAAATAATCATTTTGATAATCTGGAGGATACATTAATGACGCTCGAACAAGAGTGTCCTTGACAACATTAAAAGAAGCTTGCGAAACTTGGTCCCAATGGAAGGGAACCCCCTTTTTCAATAATCGAGTAAATCCTTTAGCCATTTCGACGTAGTTTGGAATGAATCTTCTCAGGAAGTTAGCCTTTCCTTGAAGTTTCTGTATCTGAAGTAAATTTGATGGTGTAGGAAAATCAAGAATGGCCTGAACCTTCAGTGGGTCTATTCGAATTCCTTATTTTGAGACTACGAATCCGAGCAATCGACTAGAACGAACAAAAAACAAAGATTTTTGTGGATTGAGGTGTATGTTGTAGTGTCGGCAGCGTAAGAAAATGGCTCTCAAATGCATCGAGTGATCAGTATATTTTTGTGAATGCGTTGGTAAATCATCTAGATATGGTTGAACAATGTGCTTGATGTTGTTGAAAGCATAATTCATTGCTCTCTGAAAAGTTTCTCCAGCGTTCTTTAAACCAGATGGAAGTTTCCTATATTTGAATGTGCCCCAAGGACAGATGAATGTTGTCTTATGTTGGTCATCTAGGTGGATATTGATCTGATTGTAGCTGGAAAATCCATCGATAAACGAAAATATTTCACATCCAGCACAATCGTCAATAATCTGGTCGATAAAGGGAGTAGGATAGTTGTCTTTTGGACAAGCATGATTAACATCCCGATAATTGACGCACACTCAAATGGTTCCTTGTTTTTTCATAATAGGAACGATATTGGAAACCCACTCAGTTAGTGGAACAGGGTAAATGAAACCAGCACACAAATTTTTTTCAATTTTTGCTATGATTGTAGTGGCTTTCTTCAGATGAACAAGATGAAGCTGTTGATGCACCAGTTTGACATCCTGATACATATTAACAGTGTGTTCAACTATACGATTATCTATGCCTGGAATTTCCTCGTAAGACAAAGCGAATATGTCAAAAAATTCACGAAAAAGAGAGCGATATAAATCAAGTTCTGATGGAGAAAATGATACACCGACATGAATATTTTTTACGAATGTTTGGTCAAAATTTTGATAGAAATCGTTTCTTCAATATTTGATAATTTTTGCTCAGAATCAATTGCATTAATTGGAAAATAATTCGAAAAGAAAGTTTTTATGGATGGGTGATATAGTTCACTGAGATTATTTTATTCATAATTTTGATGATGGGAACAATGATGATAATCTTCCCATGATTCTCCTTCTGACGTCATAGCTTCCAAAATATTTTCATCTGTCAAAAATTTTGAGGAAAATGGATCAGATGGAGTACCAAAATCTAAGGAAAGATCAACCCAAACACTCGGCGATGCTGATTTTGGATTTTCTACCCAAGCCAAATAGATTGATTGTTATGCCAGCTCAATAGGGCTAGTTGGTAAAAAATCATCCAACGTAGAAATTTTAGAATCTCCCGTACTCTCCCTTAAGCCATATAGAGTGGAAGAGATCATGTAGCAGGTCTCTATACTTGCAATTTCCTCTGACGTCGTGGGCGACGATAATGCAAAGGTTCCCATAAGAGTGGAATCCTTTAAGATTCCTACACCAATGTTCTGAATTTCTAGTCAGGGTAAGTGAACAAATGGAACGCTTCCAGTTACTTGCGAAATGGAGGCAAAAAAGGATAATTGATTAATGACTGTAATTGTACCTTTATGTGGAAAGGTGATCATTCTAAAATATGTAGAAACCATAGCAGTCATTGCATATACCCATGGTCTTCCGAGTAAAATATTGTAGTCAAGGGGTCCATCAACAACCTCAACATCAATACTTACTATTTTTCCCCCTAATTCAACTTGAAGGTTATTGATAATACCACAAGGTTTATATGTTCTTCCATCAAAAGCCTTCAACATCGTTGATGATGGTGATAATCATGGCGAGCCAAGTGACTTCCAATAGTTTAGAGACATAATGCATGTAGATTCTCCCTCATCAATAATAGTGTGATGAATAAGGTGGTTGAGAAAATTTAATTCGATGGAGAATTCCAATTCTGCTGGTAGTTGCGGCACATAACCCGTATGATTAAAGATGACAAGATTAGAATTATTTGGATCAATTCCACAAATGGCCGACAATAAAGCCTGATTCTGGGAGGGAAAATTTTTTAATACCTCAAGAGCAGACATAGCTGAAAGGGATTGAGCCAAATCTTCAACTATATTATAATTTTGTGCAGCTCTTGCTTGAGGATTATATGTTGATTAATGAATTACTCCCTTTGGTGGCTTAATTGTCAATTCAGGAATAACAGTAGGTGGTACTGATTCATTAGATGGATTCATTGTCGAGGTAGTACGTTGATCATTGGAGGGACTACCATATTCTTTATTCCACATAGACACCAAAATATCTTGTGAAGGTTTTGCGGTGGATAACAGTAACACTTGGGAACTAGGAGCTGGATCCGTAGCAACCAAATTTGTGTCTGGATTTGGAAATGAGTCTATCAACACAGTTGATGCATGAGAAGTCTTGATGATTTTTGAGACTTCAGCACAGTGAGGACAATCCCTAAAAAAGTGTTCCTCGTTATAGATTATGCATGGATAACGAGGTTTCCGTGGTCCTGACGATTGATTAGATGATCTTTCTTGCGGGTTAGAAGTTTGATTTTTCTTTGATTTCCCCTTTTTCTTACCTCCTGGTTGCTTGTCACTTTTGCCTTTGTCAAATTACACGACATTGATTTCGGAAGTAGAAGCAGGATCAGATGCAGTAGCGTGGTGTGTGTTCAGTTCCTATCAATCCGTCTCCGGCATGAGTCCTTTATCTGAGGAGGAACATTGAAATTAGATCGCGGTGCATAAGGAATTTTTTGATAGAGCGTGTTAGACTGAGTGTAAATCAAGTCTAAATATTGGGCATGAGCGATAACTTGCTCTTCTGTGACGATGCCACCTTTAGCTACGTCCTCGGTGAATGATAACATGGACTTAATGAACCATTCAACAAGGAGATGATTGGGAACAAATGTCTTAACCGTTCGTCGACGACAATGCCACTCATGAATATGATGTAAAATGTGAGTAGCATTATTCTATTTGAAGTTGGTCAAGAGTTATGTTCCAGTTTTGTATCTGATTGGTAACTGGAAATGGGTCAAAAAGACAGTAGCTAAAGTAGTGAAATTGTCAAAAGAAGCTCTAGGTAATTCAATGTACCATTTAGCAGTCAAACCTATAAGTGTACGCTGGAAAAGACGTAGTCAAACAGAATCATCATTCAAGGAATTTCATGAACACCATAAATGATAAATCATAACATGAGTCGACGGATCTTCTCCAGGGTTTCCATTGTATTTAAGAATATCGGAGGGTAATTTATGAGGTATCACTGGCCACCAAGGAGCATAATTTATAGGATCATTTGTTAACCGGTTTAAATCTGGTAATTCCAAGGTTGCAACAAAAGGCAACTATTTATTAAGGTCATGTTGAGCATAGCCAAGGTAGGATGGAATTGCTTGGGCAACAGGTCTTTGAGCACCAGCATACGAAATCTACTACTGGTAACCCAGATAGGGGTTGTTTTGCATGGAAAATTCTTGGGAATTCTGTTGACCAAAACCTGGATATGATACTTGTATTTTAGGAATTTGCACCTGGGGCTGCCAAGGGATCTATCCATCAATGTTATAACTCAAATTAGTATAATTTTTATTCGGTTGACATGTATAACCAGGTGGCGTTTGTGACACCCCATAGAATGGTACACTAGCTTGTGAATAAACAATTCATGATACAGATTGTTGTAAATTAACCAAAGGATTTTGAGTCTATGGACCCAACATTTGATGATATTGAGTTGAGGAACTCGCCTGATAAGGTTGATGTACAATATTTTGATTCTATAACAAGGGTATAGATGTATTAACAAGTGGTAATGAAGTGGGTGTAATAGGTTGAACTGATTGATACGATTGTACAACCATTTGTGGTTGGATAGGCAGAGTGGGCTGCCATTGAAAAAAATTCATGTCAACATTATTTTGACCTAAAAGTGACTGAGTACTGTCATATTAGGTGACCAAAGGCTGACCCCCAACATAAGGAGGATAATAAGACGGAAAATATTATTCCTCAAATGCTGGGAGTCCAGTTGATAAGGTACTTAAAGGAATTGACCCAGAAGGACCGACTTGATACTTCCTTGATGATGGATGTAATGATTCAAGTCATTTAGTACTAACTATAGGACTACTAATTAAAACACCAGATGATGACATTGACAAAGACCATGAACATGAAGGTGCACCAAAGAAAGTTCCAGATAATGATTTGTAACTTGTTGGGACTGAAGGGCCATCGTGAAAATATGGCTCTAGTGAGGCTGTGAACATCGACAGAGTAGCGAGGGTAGGAGCTGACGTAATTGGAACAACAGACTCAACCGAAGATTTTGGTTCAGACATGGTTGTTTGACTAAATTTATACCTTCCAAAATCGACGTGAGATTGAATGGAAATAGGATCAACAAAAGAAGATGGAAACGATTAAGGAAAATACTGGTACAAGTAAAGGTCTCCCCCAAAATGGGTTGAACTTAAAGGTGTATCAGGTTGTGGGATTTCTTCAATCGCAATTAAACCAGGAGGAAGAACTTCACCATCAGGCCCAAAATATATTTCAGACAGTTGACTGTGTGATATGGGAGTTTCAATAGCTACAGAACTTTGTGGGACGACCAAGGTAGGAAAAAATTCTGGTTGTTCGACTTCAGGATTCAGATGTGCTGGCAAAGAAGAGACAGGATCTGGATTGATTTTTGATTGAAAAATGTCGGGTCCAGGAGGTATGGTCTCAATGATTGAATGGATCATGACCACAGGTAGCTGTGAAGACTCCGTTTCGACAACAGTAAACAAACCAGGATGTGTGGAAGCAATTTGAGCTAACTCTGGGTTAAAAGATGATGTTTCACCAGAGGTATGAATTGTACTTGATTCGGCAAGTCGTGATCGCCTTCGCCTACTAGAAGTAACTTTCGGTGGTAAAGGTGGTTTTAAAGCTAATATACGCGAACGAAAGAGGATAGGATTGTGTTCTTCCATGATTAATGATTTATTTTATCCAAAAATAAATAAATAAAAAGAGGGTAATGCTAGGCAAAAGGGTTTACAAAGAAACTGTGAACTGCAGAATACCTCCTAGCAAACCAAGAAGTACGGGCAGGTAATCTCCCTGAATGCTGTGTTCGGTGTATCACAAGTTCAAGGTGGCCGACTCGGTTTACTATGGATGGATAGCACCTAAAATTTGTCCTCCCAAATATAACCGAAGGTACATGGAGGCCCAAGTCCGTATTAGCATTGTCTAATGTGAAACCGCACAATGAGAGCACCCCTTTATACTTATTGTATTGTAACACCGCCCGATATAACCAAAATTATGTGGACGAGCTACGATATACTTACGTATGTGGAGTGAGGTATCACACTCAGAATGTATCGCAGACAAGTTAATGACAACTGCTATGTTTTACGACTCCAAAACACGTCTCTAGCCTAGACCTTCTAAATTTTATCGTTATGGTTCCAAAGCGTTGTTAAGTAAAATGATATTTATTTTATGTTGATCTTGCTTAACAATTTTCCTTTCAGGTTCACCACGATGATGTGTATGAAATTCCTAAAATTCAAGCTAAGAATGATAAAAAAACTTTCACTTTCAACTTTTTCAATGAAGAACCTAGCTTCTAAGGGAAGAGAGCAAATAAGTTGTGAGAAAACAAATCAATGAACAAAATAAAATCAAAGAATCACAAACTAAATGTAGATTTTCTAATGTTCCTTTTGCAAAAAACACACAATCCTACATGCAAATGCAAGTTTTTATTTTCATTTTCCTTAATGTTATGAATGCAGAAAAGAAACTAGGTGCACTAGATCAATACTTCAAATGATTTTTACTTTCGAGAAATGAAGAATACAAACAATAATTTCTCTTTTGAAGGAAAAACAAGGATTTCAACAACAATTTCTACTATCAAGGAAATGAAGATTTTACGACAATTTCCTATTTCGAAAGCAAATGATTCTTAATGCGACCATAAAAAATACTTTGAGATCAACTTGTCAATGATAAAGAAATTTTTTTCTGAACAAACATTGAAAAAAATTTCAGCCAAAGGAGGAAGAAGTATATAGATTAACTAGTCAATTGAGCATCAAAATTTTCAGAACACAACAGCAAACAAAACTGAAGCAAGTTGCAAAGTCAAATTCAAGGGAATTTGGTCACTTTCAGGAGTCAACATAGTCTCCAAGGGGAGACAGTGCTCTGCAATGTAGGCTTGGAAGGGAGACAGTGCTCTGCAAAGCACTATGTCCAGTATAAGGGTGCATTGGGCGCAATAAACAAAGAAAAATGCTACCGTTTAACTCACTATATTTTCAAATTAAGATATGGAAAAATTTAATATTTATGTGTAACAGCTACTGGGTGGATAAATAAAGAAAATTAGAGGCTATAACACCTAGAACTAAGAGAAATTTTCTGGAGTTGAGTCGCCGATTTGTTGGGCCAAAATCATAATCTACGGATAAATTACACTTCCCTAGATATGTGCTAGCCTAGAAAAATAGGTGAAAGACTATACTACTATTTCTCCTAACTCAGAACAGATATACAGAGAGGATTGGAGGCTTACTTTTTCAGTCACTTCCAAATGGCTCCTTCTGTCGCTTCTGTTGCAACTTCAAATTCAAGATGTTTGTGAGTTGAATGCTTCTTGCAAGAAAGAACATTGAAACAATAGAATATGAAATAATATAGATATCTATTCAAGCTAGTTAGCTAAATCAATAAAGCATAAACTACATTCATCAACCAAGATCTTACAATATGGAAAATCAAAGTCAATACAGATCCATGTAGGGAAAAATAAGAAGTAATCTTTATTGATGATAGAAGGAGAGGTTACAACCTAGTGACTGATTTGAAGTGACCTTCCAGCAAATTTCCCAAGCCTCATCATAGTATAAATCTCTCCAGCAGCAACTTCACAAACCAAACTCTTAATTGAAAATTCTCCAACATTTCTCTACTCAAATTCTTCCTTCTCAAACACTTAGATATGTGTTCAATTCATAGATGAAGTGTAGGTTGTTTTGAAATCAATAAATTTCCAAAAATAGGCAATACATGTTTCCATTCATGTAGATGTCAAATGGACACTTGGATCCGAAGCTTAACACATGTGAAATCTTCTAGAAGGCACTAGCCAAGTGGAAATTCCGGAACAATGAGAATTTCGCTCCCAATGTGACCAACGCACCTGTGAATTTCGGGAAGTTCTTTGTAGAGGAACCTTGTATGGGGCTACCTATATATGCAACACACTTAGGCCCCTTAGAGCCTGCGTTGGTGAGCTCTCATATGTTATACAATAATATTCAAACCATGGAAACCATTTCTTAATGAAAGTCTTGTTTTATTTGTCTTGTTTCTTGTCTTAGAGAATATAGTAAATGAAATGATAGGTAATGATATAACCTTAATCATTGGCCCTGGAGATGATCCCTAGTTAACCAGGTTGTTGGGAATGGCGCCCAAATTGACCTATAACATAGGCCTTCCTCCATGGTTTTCCCAGGGCTGCCCAAAACTTTCCTTCAGCTTTTCGAGCTCTAGAAGTTATCAAAATGTTCTGAAACCACTTTCATTGGTTCCAAAATGTCTGAAGTTGTAATGATAGACAATTCATTCATAAAACATGGCCTCTGGCTACTCTGGTTTCACCTCCAACACCTGTTGGCACCCCTTGGCACTAGGGTCACTAAAAAGTTCTCTGCTGGGTTTTCGACTTCTATAATTCCTCAAAACTTTCTAAAACCTCTTCCATTATATTCATAATTCTATTTATAGTCAAAAATTACTACTAGTTCGCTGCATATGGTCTCTAGCTACTCTGGCTAGGCCCTACACCGGTGCTAGCAAAAGCTGGCACTAATGGCCCCTAGAACTTTACTGAAGTTTTTTGGCCTTCAAAATTTATCTACAGGCTCTGAAAACCATCTCATCAGATTCAAAACATCTGAAATATCAAATTTTGACTATTGGATCTCTGGATAAGGCCTCTAGCTCCCCTAGCTAGGCCTCGAACTGATTTTGCCTCCTAGTGGCCCTAGTGGCCCCTTGAACTTCATTGAAGAAAAAATTTCTTAGAAGCTCCCTGATGGCTCTACAAAATGCTCCATTGAGTTCAGGATGTCTAAGATAGTCAAAATTGACTATTTTTGCACTCAATTTGGTTCAATAATGAGGGAGTTATGGCCTTTCCAAGATTTTTTCCCAATGTCCCCCAAAAACTCCACTAAATGGGAGATACTGCCAGTTAACAACTAAATTCAGTGTACAAGACTGAAATGGCAGAACCACACTAAAATGGTGGAACCGTTGGTTGTGTCATTAAATGTTTAGTGTGGGGTGGTCACGTGGACCCCCCGCCGGAACCGTCGGCATTGACGTTAAACTTAACCATTGCATTAAATTTGAATTTCCACGTGGCCACATGTAATGGTCGGCCAAACCATTTACTCCATGGGTTAAGGGCCTTAAGGTCTTCATTCCTCGCTGTAGGGTCTCATGAACGGGGCTAGCCCTAAAGGGATATCCCTTAACTCTTCCGCGGATTCTCATGTCAAACCACGAATATTAACATTTTCCATAAATGGTTAAGACGTAAAGGTTAGCCTGACTGGTCTGGTCAGAGCATTTGTGGGCAGAAGGCCCAGGTTCAATTCCTGTGGAGGCACAAAAATTTTACAATGTAGATTTTCCACTGGCTTGGGGCCATGTGGTGGCCTCTAGGCTTGCCCCGTGGCACCTGTTGATTGGCCAAAATCTACATAAGTAAATCCATCAACAAATTTTCCATTGCCACATGTCGAGGTCTGATATGCCCGAATGGAATATTGTGGGGAATATTTTTTTTTTTTAATTTTTACCAATTTTAACAAAGTAAAACTTGGTCAACTCATTTTTTGAGTTTACTGGGCTTTTCAAACCTCAATAACGTCTGCATATGACCTCAGTTTTGCAAACTATTTGTGGAACCAGAATCGCAACAATGAGACCTTTCCGATCATTTGGGTTTTAAACATTTATGAGCACTTTAATTTTTGAGATTTTTTTTTTGAACTTGGACATGATATTCTAATAAACATAGTAGGGTGTTGAGGAAATTTCTGTACCACCCGTTGCTTATACTATTGATAGGAAGTGTTGGAAGGCTCTCCATTCTGAAACCCTCTTGATGTTTCCTTTTGCCTTTCCCTTCTCATTTCTTTGATCTCCATGGTGAGATCCTACATAGATCTGAAGAGAAGTGTGGAAAAACTCAATCCTACCACCATTGAAGACTTCTTCCTTTTTTTTCTACTCCTTCTTCTTATTCCTATGATGTCATGAAATGCCCACAATATGAGACAAAGATCATGCTCTGATACCACTATAATATCCAAAAATGGGAAAGAAAAGAATATAGAACATATGCACAATTCCAAATAAGAATAAAACATATAAAACTGGAAAAATGTTGGAATACATCAGAAAATCATACATATGAGCAGAAACAACTCAAACATGTCATTATGTATCAACAAAAAATGAATATACACAGTGCTCCAAAAATGGATGCACTCGATCCATCCAAAGATGGTTGAAACAACTCTACTGAAAACTAGCACTGGGAAGTAAAAATTGTTGCTGCTTCTAGAAAATACTACTTTTGGGAGGAATATCTATGTGCGCAAGGCTTATGGAGTGCTTAGAAATATCCGATATTTTAACCATGGATACTACTCGAAAAACCCAAAAAAACCCAGAAATGGCTTGGCTAGATTTTGAGTTTATAATTTCGGACCTTTTTGGGTTGCACACTACACCCCTGCTGGTTGAGTTATGCACTCCCTGGAGACAAATGTTGATATGGGGCTGAAATAATGATTTATTAGCTACAATAGCACCCACTCAACTCACTAACTTAAGGTCTCGTCCCTTCTCCCAATTCCCAAGCTTAAAACTTGATATCTAGCTCCTCCACTGAATATGCAGCTGTTGCATGCACAACTGCTGGGAAATACTACACTATCTAGGATGGATGATGATGTAGCCTGCTGATATATAATACAATGTTGATCCTAAGCTGCTGAAGTGATCTCCAGAGTAAAGGATTAATCCCTCACATGATTCCAAGCTAATTTGCATTAAGGGAATTTTGAGGTCTAAAATGGGCCTCCTAAGGAAAATGTACAATCAAAATTCACTTTATGAGAACCAATCACATTTTAGGGGATGACATCATCCCTAATGGTCGAGGTGGCATTGCTTGAGTTAAATTTACTTACTTGTCACATTCTCAATGGTGGATAAAAACTCATGGTTAACCATGGTAGTGCTCTAATTACTTTTAAAGTCAAACTAAAGTACTCATAATAAAAGTCATTTCACACTTTTTGAATAAAAATATATTATTGTCATTTCATATTTCTTGAAAGAAACAATGCATATCCCTCTGCATTTATTATATTATATTATGTTATATTATATTATATTATTTTTTATATAGTATATTAATTACATGTTATTATACAATTTAAATAATATATATTTTAATTAATAGCATATAATATAATTAAGAATTTATAAATTTATATTTATATTTTATTTTAAGTTATTTAAGTACAAAGGTCAGATTCATTAGTTGTAAATGATAATGAATTTTTCTTGAAAAGCTCATTCTTATTTATAGTCACATCAATACAATTTTTTTATTAATTTTATTTTCGTACAACTATTGAATTGAATTTAACTATGGTTACATGGATTTTGGTGCAAAAAGTGAGTTGCAAATTCATAAATATTATTTTATTTGTTTAGATATTATTTTATTATTTCCTTAGGAGGCCCATTTTAGACCTCAAAATTCCCCAATGCTTGGAACTTCCTCTTCTCCTCAAACCCTCACTGCAGAATTACAAAATTTATGCAGAAAATGTTGCTCCATAGGAGAATAGATGGATGGCCTGGTGCCAGATATGAAAATGAAACTCCTAGAAGACTGCAATGGATCCACAGTGTGAAGGATTGATCCCTAGGTTTCTCAACTGAAGCACTGAGAATAATCTTCCAACTCTCAAACCCAAGTTCTGGAATGCGTAATTCCTATAGTTGGAAGTGCAGATGGGAGTGGATGAAAGTGGCACTGAAATCTGGATGATGAATGATGCCCAATAAAATCTTCCCAAAGTAGGCACTCAAAGTCCCCCATGGGTGAGGTTAGGATTCCTGCTCAGGAACACCCGATGATAAAAAACACAACAGACTTAGCTAAACAAATGAAGCATGCAAAGAAATGTCTTACGACACTCAACAATAAAAATCTAGAATCCCTTTGCTTTGCTACTCTCATCTTCCTTTTATGGTTTTGAGCCTTTTCTCGCCTTGGCCGACCTCATTACTGCATTGCACATGTGTCCACTAGCCTCCATAATGACTTCGATGTCCTCCATGATCTCCATCACTACTACAATTACTCTCAACTCCTTCCATCATGTGTTCATTTAATGCACCACTTCCCCCATCACTTCATCATTATTTCTCCATTATCTCCATCATCTCTGCAATAACTCCACTATTGTTACTATCTCCATCATCTTCCTCATTATTTATCCATGACCTCCAATCTTTCTTCATTATTATGTTGCTCCACTACTCCATAATGATACTCAACTGATCAACTAACCCAAATTCACACTATAGAAGTGGATTTTATTCATCTACTGGGTTTATGGGTCCCTCCACCCTTTTATTTACTGAACTAAATAAGAAAAGTAATAACTCTAATATTCCAATTAGCTAATGAAAAATTTGGAAACATAGGAATAATGTAGGTTTAGAGGATGAGATGAAGGATCATGGAGCTAAGGGAATTTCTAGAAAAAATTCAGTATATTGGGTTGTATGTTAGCTCCAAGTTGTGGGTGGAATGAAGTGAAATGGATGTGATTAAAGTGGTAAAATGAGGAAAACACAAGAAATTTCCAATTTCAACACTGTGAAAATAGTTAATGTAGAGGTGGGGTTAGTTTAGAAGGTGAAATGGAGGGTTATGGAGCTAGGGAAAAATTCTAGAAAAAATTCAGTGAATAGGGTGGCATTTTATCTCCAAGTTGTGGGTGGAATTAGGGGAAATGGATATGAGGAGGGTGATGAAATGAAGCAAACACATGAAATTTCCAATTTTTTCACTATGAAAAATTGCTAGAATCAAGGGTTTGGTGAAATTTATATGTTATGGATGATATGGATGATGGGATATGTGAGGATGAGGTATATGAGAGGTGTGGGTTAGGGTTTAGGTACTAGGTTTAGGGTTTATTTAGCTAGAGTAGGTTAGGGTTTGTCAAATGAAGTCTTTTTATGTCATGGATAAGTGATGATATGGAGAAAAATAGAGAGCATAAAATTGATTTGAACACTCAATAATTTGACCAAAAGAGGGTGTGAGAGTAGTGACTTACTATTTGTGAGGGGTTCAAAGGGTAATGGTGACAATTCTTGAGCTTTTTTGAAGAGTTTCATAGCCAAAAAACTAACTCTGCCTCTCCTCCAGAAGCGTAACAACTATGTAAGAAATCATAAAAACAGTCTGGAAAGCGTAACAATGTGTTTGCAAAAGCATAACACTTGTTGCAAAACGCCTGCACAACACACCCAAAGCTTAACACTTTTTGCGTAGCATGCCCAGAAGCATAAAAAGAGCTTCCCAAAAGCATAACAAGAGCTACAGGAGCATAACAAACACACTCAGAAGCTTATCAAAGGGTTTTTGGAGTGGTTTTCTGCCTTGGATTCGAACCTTTTGTTGGAATTGTTGTCATTAATGGAAAAGGAGATGAAAAAGGAGGAGCACCTGAAACATCATTCAAGGGGTATAAAGGTAGCAGAGACATCAGAGGAAATAGAGACAAAGAGAGATAGCAAAAGAAAGGCAAAGGAGATAGCAAAAAGAGAAGTAAGGAGAAGCATCAGTCAAGGAGCAGAGGATAGCAAAGAAGCATAAAACTATTGAAGGTGAAAAGTGGGTATCTTTAAGTGTTCAGCATTGCATGGGTATGGTGAGACTCTGTAATTCGAAGTATAAATGGCTCCTATGTGAAATTATGATTAACTCTGTACATGGATTTACAGTGGAGTATAGTGTGTGAGGTTATATATATACTAAGGAAATTACAGTTATAACACAGTGAACTCGCAAAGGAAACTGTGAAATCAGGTGATGGCACAGTAATAATTGTATGGGAAA
The DNA here is from genome assembly GCA_034641835.2 of Pinus albicaulis. Classification (NCBI taxonomy): domain Eukaryota; kingdom Viridiplantae; phylum Streptophyta; class Pinopsida; order Pinales; family Pinaceae; genus Pinus; species Pinus albicaulis. Next base: position 484,846,180 of record CM076572.1, read on the forward strand.
TGCTCTGAATGAATTTTTGTGTGGAGGATTATTCGGTTATCGATATGAATAATCCTATGTGTTCTTGATGAGAGTATCAAATTCTATAGCAATTAAAGAACCTGGTGATTGATCATGTTCGTCTGGATCGATTGAAGTTATTGTGGAACTGTGGTTAATTATCCAATGCTTGTGAGCACTGTAAAACATAGCCGCAAGGGTTATGTATGGCAGAGCTATGCGTCAAAGTAGATGGATGAAAGGAATTCCAAGTAACGAGGCTGTAATGTGAAGAAACACCGTGACTGTGTGAAGAGGAGAACCTCTTCCAATAGAACAGGCGGAACCTTGTAGCGGAAGCTGAGTGGAACCTGGAGTGGAGAAGCGGAACTGTGACCGAGAGGAACAGTGAGCATGGTTTGGAGTGAACAGTGACGGCGGTTTCTGTTTTACATCGCACCACTTTTGTGGAGAAAGAGGTTTTCCCCATTCGCGAGCGATTCCATAGAAAGCTCGACACGTGGCATGGGGCGAGGTTGAAAAACCGCTTCCACTATGCGCCATCGCGCATTAACCATCGACCAAAGACTCGATGCGATATTGACACAAGCTGTCGATCTGGAGGAATGTGCATCGCACGGTGATCACCTTCGGAAGTAGCACGGAGGCTAACCTAAGGTGTGGCGGCTACATTTTATTTAAACAGCCGATTGTAAAGGTGGACCCAGCCTAAGGACTATTATAAGTGTTGAATTTAATGTGTCGGGTTGGAACCTTAGTTATAAGGTTCAACGATAGAATAAAAGTCCAGAATACGTTAAAGATGTTTATTTAAGGGTTGCTAGGTTATTAAAATAAGGTGGGGAGATTAAGGTTGGAAGATGGCGCACTCATACTGTAGCCGAATTGTACTGTTGGGATTACATTGACTTAAAAAGTTGTGGAAAATATTTAATTATCAACCGAAAGAAATGTGGAAGACCTAGGGAAAAATGGGACTATGCAGAGTTACCACTATCAATGAGTTGATAATTAAACTTTGTTTTCTCTGTATTTACCAAACTTGGACATCTACAAAAAGAGCTATTCCTTGTGACCCGAATCCTTACAAGTGTATTGACAAAGATTCAACATGTAAAGGTTGCCACTGCAGAAATTAAAAGTATTGAAATTTCCCAGCAGTGATATTAAAAGACATTTATATGTACCATAGTTATACAACTGCAATGAAGAAGAGAGCCTACAAGAACGAAAGAGAGAGAAACAATAGCAGAAAAGACAAATCCAGTCAAGCCAAAATCCAGAAAAGAAGCTGAGTGAAATTGAAGTGTGTAACCGAAAATGTGAATGTAAATGTTGTAATTAAATTTTTTATTGTTTGTGATGCATTGGCAAGTATCCTAAAGGAAAAGAAAAATCCCACTGTAGCATGGAAATTTGTACATATCATTACAATTTTAAATTGAGATTGGATAAAGGAATGAGAAGACAGAAGCCAAAGAGTCATGACTGTTCACTCAAAATTCCTTGTGAAATACAAACAGTCATGTGAGGGACTCTATAAATAATATCAACTGGATATTCATAAGAGAGGTTAGAGAGAGTAAATATAGAGAAGGTAGAGTATAGAAGAGACAGGCAGAGAATATTAAGAAAAGAAAAGCAGAAAGAGAAGCTACAAAATAGAGCTGATATCTGAGGTAAATCAGCAAACATTCAGTTTGATAAATTGAGGAAGTTGGAGCTTCCCTATCAAGTTGCAGCTTGATAGCTGTCAGTTGTAGCTGACTAAGGTTGGGGCCTCCTATAGGTTGGTTCCTGTAGAAAATTGAAGGGAGTTGGTGCTTCCTTGCAAGTTGTAGCTTGCAGAATTGAGGATTGGAGCCTCCTATAGGTTGGTGCCTGCAGAAAAATAGTGGTGAGAGGGATTTGGAGCTTGCCTTTACATCACAACAATAATAAGATGTGGTTTTCTCCCTTTATGGGTTTCCACTTATATCTGGTGTCTCTGTGCATGATGTTTATTTGTCGATCTGATTTATATCTTTTGCTTAACACCTGCTGCTCTCATACTAAGTCTACTGTTATATTATATTAATACTTGCTGCTCACATTCTAAGATTACTCACATATTAAGTTGGACATGATATGAAGGTGTAAATAAGTTTTAATGAAAAGTTTTAAAATTTCATGAATGTGTTAAACTGATTCACCCCCCCCCCTCAGTTTAACTAAGCGTCCAAAAATTGGTAGCAGAGCAGGTTCCTTTGAACCAGTTTAACAACTAAAAGGAGATTCTAGGTTCTCTAAATGGCTAGTAAAGAAGGATGCTCAACCAATAAAGCCCCTTTCTTTACAGGTGTAAATTATGCCTTCTAGAAAATCAGGAGGAGGACATACATAATGTCTCTAGGAATAGAATTTTGGTGTGCTGTGGAATTAGGATATGCCCCAAAGTCAACTGACTCAGAGAAAGAATCCAAACAAGATTTTGTAGCTAACGCAAAAGCCATGAATGCTATCTTGAATGGATTGTGTGAAGCAAATTTTATCAAAGTAATGCACAAAGACACTGCCAAAGAGATGTGGGATACTCTGGAGAACATCCATGAAGGAGAGAAGAAAGTAAAAACTGCCAAACTTCAAGTCTATAGAGCCCAGTTTGAGAATTTAAAAATGAATGATGATGAAGACTTTGACAGTTTCTTCCTAAAAGTTGCAGAAATTGTTAACGATATGAAAGCTCTTGGAGAAACCATGCCAGAAAGTATAATTGCGCAAAATATTCTAAGATCTCTTCCATCCAGGTTTAATCCCAAGGTGTCTGCAATAGAAGAAACAACTGATTGGGAGACCTTGACCATGAACCAGCTACTTGGAAATTTAACAGCATACAATATGAGGCTTCCACAGAAGAAGCCAAGTACGAGAGAGGCATCCTTTAAAACGGAAAAGAAGAAAGAACAAGAGGAAGACATATGCTCTTGCTCGGATGAAGAAGAGGCAAAATTTGTCAAGAAATTGGATAGAGGCTCAAGTAAATACAAAGGTAAACTTCCTTTCAAGTGCTTTAAATGTGGAAGAGTTGGACACTATGCTGCTAAGTGTCCTCACAAGAAAGTAAGGAATCATGCTCAAGAGTCAGAGAGAAATACGTCAAAGAACTATCAGAAAGGAAAGAAGTTCAACAGAAAATCCTTCTATGCTCAACAAGACAGCAGTACATCTGAAGATCCAGATGAACTCTCAAGTGAGTATGGAACCTCTGAATTTTTATTGATGGCTATAGAAGAACTTGAAGGTCTCCTTCTAGAAGATGAAGAAGAAGAAGGTGAAGTCGACCTTGAGGGGGAGCTAAGAAGTGCTCTGGAAGAGATTGATAGACTCAAGTTGAAATGCAGAAAACAAAAGGACATTCTCCTCAAGTTTGTACGAGAAGAACAGAATTCAGAAGTCCTGATGCAGCTAAAGATAGAGCTTGAAGAAGCCAAGAAGATAGAGGACATGTTACTTAATCAAATCAAAGAAAAAACTCAGGAACAAGAAAAGTCGGAAGAAGAAGTAGTATGTCTCAGGAAGAATTTAGAAAATGCTCAAAGGAAATTGGCTATAAAATCTTCTCAAACAACAAGCTCTAGTAAGTTGAATGAAATTCTGGTTGCTCAAAGATTGCCTATGATAAAAACTGGAATAGGCTATGAAGGAGAATCAAGTAAAGGAAAAGAAAAAGTTGACAGAGAGATTATTTTTGTAAAAGCAAAGAAGAATGATGAAGCATCTCAAACAATTCCTACAAAAGAAGAAACTTGTAATAAGGAAGACAGAAATCAGAAGAAACCTCTAGTAGCAAAGAATGTAATAAATATTAAGACCCCTGAGTATGTAAAATTTGGAAACCATCAAAGGAGATTCTTCCCTCCTATGAAGAATGCCACCTGTTATGCTTGCCACAAGCTGGGACACATTGCTACATATTGTCATGCAAGGAGGAGTAATTAAAACCAACAAAAGATGCAAACATTGAAGAGACTGCCTCAAGAAAACAAATGGAAGAGACAACCTTACATCAGGTATGCAAATGGTTTCTATGGTTACTATTTTTATTGTAAGGAATTTGGCCATAAAATCATTGAGTGTAGAAATTATGGACAAAGATTGATGTTTAACACCCCAAGGAGGTTTATGAATCAAAGAAATTCTGTACATACTCATAATTCTACAAAAATTATGATCAAATGTTGTGTATGCAATCAAGTTATACATTACCCTCCAAATGTCCTCTAAGAAGATGTAGTTCATCACCTCACAAAATATACCAAACAAAAGGGTGCCTCCAGTGCATAAAGAAGGTGAATAAATGTGACTTGGCTCTAAATGCTCAAGACATGAAAAGCCAGTGGTATTTGGACATTGGCTACTCTAAACACATGACTGGAGACAGAAGAAAGTTTATAAATTTTGATGAAAAGAAAACTGGTAATGTTACTTTTGGCAATGATAAATCAGGAAAAATCAAGGGAAAGGGCTCAGTCTGCTTAGATAATGGAAGAGGTAAGGCCCAAGATGTGCTATTTGTAGATGGGCTGAAAGAAAATTTTCTGAGTGTCAGTCAAATGTGTGATAAAGGCTGTGAATTTCTTTTCAGAGCACAAGACTGTGAAGTCAGATCAAGCACCACAGGTAAGACTCTGTTCAAAGGTGTTCGAACAGAGAGCAATGTTTACATCGTGAAGGAGAAAGATGAAGCATTCCATCTTAGCAAACTTGAGGAGTCATGGTTATGGCATAGGAGATTGGGACATCTCAACTTCGATCATATTATCAGACTGATAAAAAAGAAAGCAGTCAGGGACTTGCCAGAAATAAAAAGGCCTTCTAATACCATATGCCAATCATGTCAATTGGGTAAACAGACCCATACATCATTTAAGTCCAAATATGAGTTATCAACAAGTAGACCACTCCAGCTTGTGCACATGGATCTGTGTGGACCTGCAAGAACTAAAACACCAAGTGGAGAATCCTACTTCATGCTAATAATCGATGATTTCTCCAGAATGACATGGATTGCATTTCTCAAGAATAAATCGGAAGCTTTGGAAAAATTCAAAATATTCAAAGCATTCGCTGAAAACTAGACAAGATGCAAGCTAAAATGCATCAGATCGGATAGAGGAGGTGAATTCACAAATTATGACTTTGCAGATCTATGCAATGAATATGGCATAAAACAACAATTTACTATTGCAAGGACACCTCAGCAGAATGGAGTAGCAGAGAGACAAAACAGATATGTTCAACAAATTGCCAAAGCCATGATGCAGGAGAATAATATTCCTCAAACCTTCTAGGCAGAAGCGGTACACACAGCGGTGAATATCCTTAATAAAGCTAACTTAAGGCCAAGCAGTGACACGACTCCCTATGAACTTTGGCATGGAAAACCAACTTCAATCAAACATTTTAGAATCTTTGGAAGCAAGTGTTACATAAAGAATAATGATGAAAATCCTGGAAAATTTGATGCTAGAGAAAATGAAGGGATATTTATAGGATATGCATCCAAAAGAAAAGGGTACAGGTGCTACAACAAGACTCTTCGAAAAATAGTAGAAAGCATTGATGTGAGATTTGATGAAGAACTTCCAAACAATACAAGAGATACAAACGTCTTCAGTCCATCAGACAACCATGAAGAAGAAAACCAAGATGATGAGGAAACAAGCAAGACAACAGAAGATACACATCTGAGTTCTAAAGCTCCCTCAAGATATACTCAGAAAAACCATCCTGAAGATCAGATCATTGGAGATAAGAGAGTAGGGGTCCAAACAAAAAGGCAGCTAACAGAACAAACTGAAGAGGTATACATAGCCATGTTGTCACAAATAGAGCCAAAGAAATTTGAAGAAGCCAGCAAGGACAAGTCTTGGGTAAATGCTATGAATGAAGAATTGGACCAAATTGAGAAAAACAATACCTGGGAATTAGTTCCTAGACCCACTGATAAAAATTTCATAGGCTCAAAATGGGTATTCAAAAACAAAATGAATGAGCAAGGACAAGTAATCAGGAATAAATCTAGACTGGTCTGCAAAGGATACTCACAAATCGAAGGACTTGATTACGATGAAACATTTTCCCCTGTAGCTAGAATGGAAGCTATCAGAATGTTCCTAGCATTTGCATGCTACCAAAACTTCAAGGTATATCAAATGGATGTAAAATCTACATTTCTGAATGGAGACTTAGAAGAAGAAGTCTACATGGAACAACCATAAGGCTTCTCATTAACAGACAAAGAAGACTATGTATGTAGACTGAAAAAGGATCTTTATGGACTGAAATAGGCTCCTCATTCTTGGTACTCAAGACTAGATAAATATTTGCAAAAACAAGGCTTTAAGAGAGGTGGAGTAGACAACAATATATACATAAAAGCCCATGAAAATGAACTCCTAATTGTTGTAGTATATGTTGATGACATTATGTTTGGAAGAAAAAGAGATGAAATTGAAAAAGGGTTTGCTGAGGAGATGAAATCAGAGTTTGAGATGTCCATGATTGGAGAACTCAGTTTCTACTTAGGACTTCAAATTTAGCAAAATAACACAGGCACATTCATCTCACAGGAAAAATTCTTAAAAGAAATGTTGAATTTTTTTAAAATGGAGGACTGCAAACCTATGTCAACACCCATGATCACGGGATGCAAGCTATGTGCTGATGATGGGTCTGCTGATATAGATAAAAAACTCTACATATCCATGATAGGAAGTCTGTTGTATATGATTGCATCAAGACTAGACATCATGCTAGAAGTAGGACTAGTGGCTATATATCAAGTAGCACCTAAACAAAACCATCTTCTGGCAGTAAAAATAATATTCAGATATCTACAAGGAACAACACAATATGGACTTTGGTATCCTAAAAGAAAAAACTTCACTTTGACAGCATACACAGATGCAGATTGGGCCAGCTGTGTAGATGACAGGAAAAGCACAAGTGGATGTGCATTCTATCTAGGAGAAATTCTGGTGGCATGGTTAAGAAAGAAACAAACATCTATCTCTCTATCTACAACAAAAGCATAATATATAGCAGCAGCAGCATGTTGTACACAAGTCATGTGGATGAAGCAAACTCTCCAAGACATGCAGGTAAGCATTGATGAACCTATCTCAATCAAATGTGATAATACAAGTGCTATAAGTATATCTAAAAATCCTATGCTTCACTCAAAAACTAAGCATATCCCAATCAAGTATCATTTTCTCCGAGAACAAGTGGCTCAGAAGATAGTAAAGCTGGAGTATGTGCCAACAAAAGAACAAATAACAGATATATTTACCAAACCTCTTGCTAGAGAACCATTTGAACATTTGAGAGATAGACTAGGGGTAGTATCTATAGATGCTACTCTCTGATATAAAGAGAAAGCACAGTTTCAGGGGGAGAACATAAACAAAAATATCATTCCAAGGGGAGATCAACCAGCAAGGAAAGCATGAAACAGGTCCTCAGGGTCAAAGGATTATGGAAAGAATACACCCAGCATAAAAGAGTTAAAGAAAAAGCTACAGGGTTAGAATTTTAGATTTAATCCAAAGTTTGGAGCAGCAGGGTACAAAGTCAGAAGATCTCAGAAAGAGGAAATGCAGAAAGCAAACTAGGAAATGAGCAACCCTTTGCCATTGATGTCAAAGGGGGAGGAAAATCAAAAAGGGACTTCTATAAGGCAAACAGAGGAAGAGTATTGCCATCAATGACAAAGGGGGAGACTGTTGGAATTGTTGTCATTGATGGCAAATGAGATGACAAAGGAGGAGAACCTGAAACATCATTCAAGGGGAAGAAAGGCAGCAGAGACATCAGAGGAAACAGAGAAAAAGAGAGATAGCAAAAGAAAGGCAAAGGAGATAACAAAAAGAGAAGTAAGGAGAAGCATCAGTCAAGGAGCAGAGGATAGCAAAGAAGCAGAAAAATATTGAAGGTGCAGAGTGGGTATCTTTAAGTGTTCAACATTGCATGGGTATGGTGAGACTCTGTAATTCGAAGTATAAATGGCTCCTATGTGAAATTATGATTAACTCTGTACATGGATTTACTGTGGATTATAGTGTGTGAGGTTATATATATACTAAGGAAATTACAATTATAACACAGTGAACTCGCAAAGGAAACTGTGAAATCAGGTGATGGCACAGTAATAATTGTATGGGAAATGCTTTGAATGAATTTCTATGTGGAGGATTTTTGGGTTATCGATATGAATAATCCCGTGTGTTCTTGATGACAATATCAAATTCTATAGCAATTAAAGAACCCGGTGATTGATCATGTCTGTCTGGATCGATTGAAGTTATTGTGGAACCATGGTTAATTATCCAATGCTTGTGAGCACTGTAAAACATAGCCACAAGGGTTATGTATGGTAGAGGTATGCGTTGGAGTAGATGGATGAAAGGAACACTGAGGAATGAGGCTGTAATGTGAAGAAACACTGTGACTGCACGAATAGGAGAACCTCTTCCAATAGAACAGGCGGAACCTTGTAGCGGAAACTGAGTGGAACCTAGAGTGGAGAAGCGGAACCGTGACCGAGAGGAACAGTGAGCGTGTTTTGGAATGAACAGTGACGGCAGTTTCCAGTTTACATTGTAACGCTTTTGTGGAGTAAGCGGTTTTCCCCATTCACGAGCGATTCCATAGAAAGCTCGACACGTGGCATGGGGCAAGGTTGAAAAACCGCTTCCACTGCACACCATCGCGCATTAACCATCGACCAAAGACTCCGTGCGATATTGACACAAGCTGTCGATCTGGAGGAATGTGCATCGCACGGTGATCGCCTTCGGAAGTAGTGCGGAGGCTAACCTAAGGTGTGGCGGCTACATTTTATTTAAACAGCTGATTGTTAAGGTGGACCCAGCCTAAAGACTATTATAAGTGTTGAATTTAATGTGTCGGGTTGGAACCTTAGTTATAAGGTTCACCGATAGAATAAAATTCCAGAATACATTAAAGATGTTTATTTAAGGGTTGCTAGGTTATTAAAATAAGGTGGGGAGATTAAGGTTGGAAGGTGGCACACTCGTACTATAGCCGAATTGTATTGTGGGGAATACATTGACTTAAAAAGTTGTGGAAAATATTTAATTATCAACCAGAAGAAATGTGGAAGACCTAGGGAAAAATGGGACTGTGCAGAGTGACCTCTATCAATGAGTTGATAATTAAACTTTGTGTTCTCTGTATTTACCAAACTTGGAATTCTACAAAAAGAGCTATTCCTTGTGACCCGAATCCTTACAAGTGTATTGACAAAGATTCAGCATGTAAAGGTTGCCACTGCATAGATTAAAAGTATTGAAATTGCCCAGCAGTGATATTAAAATACAGTTATATGTACCATAGTTATACAACTGCAATGAAGAAGAGAGCCTACAAGAACGAAAGAGAGAGAAACAACATTAGAAAAGACAAATCCAGTCAAGCCAAAATCCAGAAAATAAGCTGAGTGAAATTGAAGTGTGTAACCGAAAATGTGAATGTAAATGTTGTAATTAAATTTTTTATTGTTTGTGATGCATTGGAAAGTATCCTAAAGGAAAAGAAAAATCCCACTGTAGCATGGAAATTTGTACATATCATTACAATTTTAAATTGAGATTGGATAAACGAATGGGAAGATAGAAGCCAAAGATTCATGACTGTTAACTCAAAATTCCTTGTGAAATACAAATAGTCATGTGAGGGACTCTATAAATAATATCAACTGGATATGCATAAGAGAGGTTAGAGAAAGTAAATATAGAGAAGGCAAAGTATAGAAGAGACAGGCAGAGAATATTAAGAAAAGAAAAGAAGAAAGAGAAGCTAAAGAACATAGCTAATATCTGAGGTAAATTAGAAAACATTCAGTTTGATAAATTTAGGAAGTTGGAGCTTCCCTATCAAGTTGCAGGTTGATAGCTGTCAGTTGTAGCTGACTGAGGTTGGAGCCTCCTATAGGTTGTTGCCTGCAGAAAATTGAAGGGAGTTGGTGCTTCCTTGCAAGTTGTAGCTTGCAGAATTGAGGATTGGAGCCTCTTGTAGGTTGGTGCCTACAAAAAAACAGTGGTGAGAGGGAGTTGGAGCTTGCCTTTGCATCACAACAATAATAAGATGTGGTTTTCTCCCTTAATGGGTTTCCACTTATATCTGGTGTCTCTGTGCATGATGTTTATGTGTTGATCTGATTTATATCTTCTGCTTAACACCTGCTGCTCTCATATTAAGTCTACTTTTATATTATATTAATACTTGCTGCTCACATTCTAAGATTACTCACATATTAAGTTGGACATGATATGAAGGTGTAAATAAGTTTTAATGAAAAGTTTTAAAAGTCCATGAATGTGTTAAACTGATTCACCCCCCCCCCCCTCTCAGTTTAACTAAGGGTCCAACACCTTTGATCACCTTAAGAGTGCAATTGAATTAAGAGAGGATATATTCCACATAACAAAAGATAACAGTGAATCAAAATGAGTTTTCTTTTTCCTTTTATAACCTTGAAAACAATTTTTTTTTCCTTGTAATGAAACAATAAGACAAATTTGATTTTTTGAACCTTATGACATTTAAACACATTTTAAAACAAGAGAACTTGTCTTCCTTTACTCCCTAAGAATGCTAGCTCCCTTTTAAGGGCTTATGAGTGAAATGATGGGTGATTGTCTTATCTTTATGATAAATTGGACAATTTCCAAAAGAAAATGATGACCCATAGATAGTTACCTAGGTGAGGTGGAGTGACATGACTCCAAACCTTTGAAATCACAATGAAATGATATGACCTTGAAAGTGATGATGGTGATGGATGAGATGAGGGAGCACCAAATTTGACCTAGACCTCCTCAGTGACCAAAATGATTTTTTGAAAAATTGTTTGAAAAACTAAAAAAAATTGACCTATGACTTTTAGGAAAACAATTGAAAGAGCTATTTTTTATCACTGAAATATTAACACTAACACATTTTTTTCAAACACCATACCTCCGTGCTTGTGGTTAATGATATCATCCATGTCAATAGACCAATCCAGACCCAACATCACAGGGTATGGATCTGAATCATCAAAAATATGAATAACTTTAAAATCAACCAGAGCCTTAACTCCTTTGATATCAATGATGACCCCAGAAAGCCTACCCATTGGGATAATCTTCTGCTCATTTGACATGCACAGTTGTATTGCAGACCATTCCAAATTAGACTCTTCTATTTTTTGCCAAGTCTGCTTTGGTATGAAATTTGCATTAGAGCCCAAATCCAAAATGACCTGGTCCATTTCAAATTATCCTATTTGAGAAGTCAGGCTCATCTCTTGGCCAGTTCTTCTCTTGTTCTTGTAAATATTTGTGAGAGCCTTTTGATCCATCTGGGGCTTTTATTTTTCTGCGCAACTATTAATTAAATCTTGAGGGTTCTTAACAACCTTGTTATTGCATAGAAGCTTGATACAGGCCTGTAAAAAAAATTTAATCTCTGCAAGCTCGACCCCTTTGACGATATTTGTGGCAAGTTTGATTACTGCTTTAGATGTGCTAGGATCTGCAAAGTCCTTCATTGTTGTGACAAAGGTTTCCTTCTCCATTTTTAGGTTGAACCCTTCCTTTTTCTCAGGATCTCTCTGGACCCAAACATGAGTGACAAGTCTCTTATCTTCTGCTTTATCATCTCCAATTGCTACACCACTTTTGGTTAAAATATTTGTGCTTGATTCTTCAGTGCACAGTTCAAATCTCATAATTTTAACATTTTGCGTAGGTGTCTGTGGTTTCTTCTCCTGCATTTTTTCAAACACTACAGGGCCATATTCAATAATATGATCAAACTATCTACAATACCTGCAAGATTGTTGTGTTGGTTTCAGGCATTCATGTGAATAATGACGAGATTATGCACTGTTATAAACAATGAGTTATCCCCTTCCATGGCCAACCCGTCCACCTCTTCCTTGTTCTCTTCCTGGAAATCCACTGCACCTAGACAACAATGTAGGCGAATCCGATCCTCTACACTTAGCCTACAATCTATATGAGGCAACTTACTTAATCATCAGATCGAAGTTGCGATAGTTCTTGTCATCATGTCCCACAGATCGACAAAATGTGAAATAAGGTTGTTGTAGCTCTGGAATATATTTACCAAGCCTAGGGCAGAAGTTTTTCATATACAGTCCATTTGTTTCAAAAATCGTGCACCATAGTTTTGGAACATCACTAGGCCCTGCCCCATTCTTAAGTGGAATTGGTCCTTCACCCGCCAGATAGTTATTATATATAGGACATTGATCCCTGTGATGTCCCTCATATTTATAGCATGTGGACCATACTCCTACACACACATCCTTTTCCTTCTCCTTTCACAAAGTTTGTATTTATAAGCGATGTGAAGCTAACTGGCTTTGGATTTGTTGAGCCCCAACCTGTGTGGCTAATACAGGTGAGGCTTATAGCTTCATGGAAATATCCACAACTTCAGCCTGTGTCACAATCTTCTATTGGTTGAAATACTGGCACATATGTGGTAGCAGCATAACAATGAACCATTCTTTGTGCTATGTGTCATCGATAGTAAATCCTCCATCTTTGATGGTGTGCTTCAATCATTGATCTACCTCCCATATAGATTCATTCACTTCTTGGTGGATATCCTTTAACTTAGTCATGCATTGAGAGTATGATTTTGGATTTTTGAACTAATCCTTCGATGCGGTCTTAAGCTTGTCAATCGTGGCATTAGGATTGGCTGCCATATACCTCATGTACCAATACAATGCTCATTCTTGAAATGCAATAGCCAACTATTCTTTCTTAACATTATCATTATTGATCTACTGCATTGTCCATACAACATCTGTAATGAACCAAAACTTGTCAACATCTTCATTTCCAATGCCCTTGAAATTATGTAGCTTGATGGAAGTATCCATATCGTCTTCTGGAGGTGGAGGTGGAGTGGATGACCTATTAGAGTGAGGCGAATTTGGGAGTGGAGTGGATGGGATCTGAACTAAGGCCAACGACCTAAAAATACCTTGATCTTGCAATCCCTCTTCTTCTGAGTGCACATATTCATTAGAGCTACTTGTTTCAGACTCCTCGTCATTGTCAGATCTACCATTGAGAGGGCTATAAACAAAACCCTCTTCTATATCTACTCTATAAGTTTTTCCACTGCGCATATTCGGGCCTCTTTGGGACATTCACTCAATGTGGCTGCATAGAGTACCCTTTTCACATAAAATCATTTTAACCCATAATTTCAATGAGCACATAAAATTACCTCTAGGGCCCTTGAAAAATATCCTTTCAACTTAAAAATATGATACAAAATTATCAATATAAAATTTAGTCACAAACCCACTCAGAACGTTAGCAATCAAATAATCTACTGCACGGGTAATTTTATTGCTAGATTTCTCCAACTGCTGAGCCAGCTCAAGAGTCTACCTGGTGGTTGTGTCATCTTTACACAAGTCTGAAATTTAGTTTTCCAAGATAACCACTCATGTAACTTAGTCACAAAGGAATCAAAGAAAATTTCATGGACTTCAGTGTAGATATAACTTTGCTCCCAATCCTCGGCAGATAATTTAGGGTTTCTATTTTCTTGGGTTGCAAATTGCACACCTTCTTATCGAGCCAATATTGCAATTTATTCTTTGTCAGATGCCACAACATTAAATATCCCTCAAAATTTTCATGGTCTTAGCAACAAAACCATTTGTTGTCCTAAGGGGTCTTGGGTCTGCGTAACCAACAAAACCCTCCAACTACTGGCCCTTCAAAAGTGATTTTCTTGTGCAGACCAAAGTCTCACCTGAATAAGTATGGGGGGCACTAGAACCAAGTTTCAACACCCTGAGGGAGCTTTTGATGTGGATATTTACCCTAATGAACTGATCTAATGCCTACAATCTTGCGCACAACTACACAAGAACCAAATCTAATCATAGACAACCCTTACTTCAAGATTTAAGAACACAAAAATACCACTGTATTTTATCTCGATATTAGCATAATAAGAATAAATGTATGTGTGTACACATTTAGATATATTCGACACAGAAAATTCTAATAGCTAATTAACCCAAATAATTTCACATTAATCATAAAATATCTATAGCTTGAAAAAGATAACAGATAATTCAATAGACAGATCTAAACAGTCACAAAAATCACATAAAGATCAAAGTTTACCCAAAATATCTTTTTTATTAAGAGATCTTAAATTCAATATAGTTCTTCCACCTGCGCACAAAGTAGCAGGGTCCTTGAACATAGCTCATGACTTATTTCTCTATGCACACAACCAACAAGAGATTTTATACCCAGACTAACAATTCAGATCAACAATCCAAACGATCAAACATAGACATATATCGATAACTTATACTTTTACTTGACTTGACTCTTATATATTTATAGATATTTGATGTGCACATACCATGGTCTCAAACCATGGTTTGAGATTCATGGTTTCCCTTTTTACCCATTATAATGATAAAGGAGCTTTGACTCGCCCCAAATCCCCTCGACTTCTGTGCGCAACACATTTTTACAAAAATTATCCAAAAATTAACCCAAAAATTATTTACCCCAAGGGACTCCATTACAACATGTATCTCACCATGTCAACATAGCTTTGGGGTGATGGTGTTGGCCTCAAAATTACCCTAATCAGAAACTAGTGGAACAACAAGTAAATGGACTTCCATCACACTAAGTAGATGGCACAATCCTCATTCAATGACCCATACAAGATTGAAATTTCCAATAAAAATATTTGTATCCCCAAAAAAAATATATATTTGGATCACATACTGCTTGGAAACCGCATGATTTCTCTTTTTCCATGTTGTAAATATCTTGTGTCATATTTATAGATAGGAGAAATACCAAAAAACATGTAAAAATAAATAAGAATATTAAAAGTAAATAGGAATTGAGAGGATGTGAGGTAGTCAAAATATAATGGGGAAGGTGAAGGGTCACCTACATATTTGTATGAATATATCCTCATGCCTCTAACATCAGAAATTTTAGCACTTGAGAGTCTTTTAGCATTGAGACAACTGTTAGCACTTAGGTAGCTATAAGCACTCGTATTATTGGGATTTGAGACTTATTTATGTTGAGGTTAGGGGATTAATTTGGGGCTTTTAGCACTTGATTCATTTAGCGTTGAGATATTTCTTAGCACTTAGGCAGCTTTGAGAACTCTTGCTCTTGGGATTTTAGAATGAATTGTTGTGAGGCTACAAGATTATTTTGGAGATTATATGAGAAACCCATCTTCACTCTTAGATTTTAATGGGATTGTGGCACATGTACTTGAGATTACAACATTTTCAATAATAAACTCTACTCTTGTCATACATTATTTTGCGCTTTCATGGTAGTTTTAATGGTTATCTGGTACTCCTATTATGTGTGCATGTTTTCTTTCACAAGAGTTGTATGTTGGTGAACTAATTCATGGCTTATTTCTCATGTGTTTGCTGAATATTTTCCCTTTCATTCCACACATTACATTAGTAATTAGTTGTGAACTAATTTGGAAGAAGCTTCTAGCACTCTTTTACTCTTCTATGTCTTAGATGGTTTTAGTTAACTGACTCCTTTTTAGATGTACTTCTTGTTGTTGTTTTTTTTTTATATTCTTATAATTTGTACTTCAAGTTTATCAATTATGAGTTGATTCAACCCCACTCTTTAGGTATTTTATAGTCACCTTACATTAACATATATTCACTCTAGACCCAAGATAAATACACAAACACGATGGTAGTTGAGCCCACATAATGGATGGGACTTCTGTCCCAAACAATGTGAGGTCTAATTGGGTCTTCACACTGGTGATATCTACTTGCTATTAGTGGTGCATTTTTCCCCATCAAAAGGTCATTTGGTGTGGATATACATAGAAGATAGATAAGATGATCTAACAGTGTGTTATCACTCATTAGTTTAAAACAATTCCACTGATAGGGTTCATGTTGTTGCATAAGTCATTTTCATGAAATTTTTGAAAAAAAAATGCATTTGGTGATATCCATCATAAGTCTAAAACCCATCCGAAGCCTTGTCCTATCATGTCAAATAATCCTAATATCATATAGTTGTCATTCCCATGCATTTTAATCAAAAAATATTACACATGCTAGTTTTTCATAGTTTTGTAGCGAATTACAAGGCAAATCAACATATTTCGTTATGAAACTGCCTAACAGTTCCATAGCGAATTTGTCATCAGCTAAACCATTTTCACTGTGAAACTGGGTTTTTCTATAGAAAGTGTCAAGGTGGTGTGAGTTGTCATTTTTTGATTAGAAAAGTAAAGGGTGAGATCATTTGAGTTTGTTATGATGATTCCTAAACATGCATAGTCGTATTTTGTTGTCATTATTGTCTTTTATGGCCACATGTGCCATCATCAAAATCTAAGTTGTCAAATAATATTTAAAAAATTTACCCCAAGCTGCTATTTTTCATTTATTGTGCAATCCTTGCATGAGAAGTATCCCACTGTCGATATTTGAGAGTTTCTTCACTACACAAAGAAGGTTGGTATTCAAATTTGGTTCTGCAGGTGTCATGAACAAGCGAGGCAGCGAAGAGTATAAAGCATCATGGCATCGAAAATGAAAACAAATAAGGGTGGTCATTATGTAAGGTATGAACCCATGGATTTGAAGCTGCTGAATGAAGATCCCACTGATATGGAGGCTTTTAGGAGGACGGGCTGCCTACAGTTATGCCAGAAATTGCAAGGTTTCCATGCACAGATTTCTAAAGACTTTGCCACAAATTTTACAGGGAGAACATCAAAGGTTGGGATTTTTAATCTCACAGTGTCACCAGAGATCATATCACAAGCTACAAAAATTCCTAGAAATGGTAAAGAATGGTTTAAAGGCACAAAGTTCAGAATGAAGAGTTGTGAAGAGTTTCTCAAGCAGGAGCACAGAAGAGCTGATATGACCAATGGCATCCCCAAGAGTAATATGAAAGACAATTATGCAAAGCTACCACTAGTGATCCAAAAATACTTCACCTGCGAGGGGAGATTCCACATGGTTTACTCTTACCATATTAAACTCCTTTTGCATTTTTTTGGTAATAAAAATCTTGAACTACCCTTATTTTTATACAGGAATTTGGGAAAGATGTCAGATAGAGTTCAGGCCAAGTCAGAAGGTAATGAGACATCAATATTTCACCATGGTTTGATAAAACTATTAGTTTTGGAAGAGTTAAAAAGGTTTAACAGATATTGGGCCTATTTTTTGTTTATGAGAGGGTATGAAGTAGATGTAGTGGCTCCAAATTTTTAAAACCTAAGACTACTACATCCTCTACATCCCCAACTGTAACAAGAGATTGGTGAAGAAGGAAGACAATTTCCTGTAGTACCAATGGACATTGAAGAAGAACCTTTGCAAGAAATTGATATCCCTCAACCAACACCTACAAAACAGAAGATTAGCAAACAAAACAGTAAGAGAATAACAAGGAGTCAAACATTGGCCAAAGGAAATCAAGAAGCCATTCTGCATGCAATAGATATTGGGAAGTCCCAAATATTGCAAGCATAAGACATTGAAGGTGATGGAAGAAAATTGAATAAAGGTAAGTTGGTTAAGAAATTGGATTTTGCGGGAGAGGATTTTGGCTTCACATTTCATCCAAGGAAGCCAATGACCAGGTTTGCAAAGAAGGCCCTGTAGAGAAAGGGAAAGGACAAGATGATTGAAAAATTAGAAACAAAACTCCTACAAAATAACTGAGAGAAACAAGAGAAGAAATAATTGAGTTGAACTTGGAAGCTTAGAATCACAAGTCTGAAAAGATTGAGTTTGATCAGATGTTGAAGAAATGGGATAGTCAACTCTGAAATGTTTCAGAATCTATGAGTAATGCCAAAAGATTGCTGAAAAGGACCCATACTCTAAGAATTATAGCCAAATACACCAAGAGAATGAACCTTCACCTACAAGATTAAAATAGATCATTACAAAATCAAGTGGAAGACCTTCAGGAACAAATTGACATGATTCAAGATGAGCTGGAGAATAAAGGACTAAAAACGAAAGTGATTGCAGAACCTGAAGGTCAACCTATTTTTAATGAAGATGAAACTCCAAAAGATTGAAGAGTTGAGTTGAGACATTTTTGTTAAGGTTTATAGCTTGCAAGGGACATAAATTTTGGCTCAGAAGATCAAATTTTGATGAAAGTCACAAAATATTCAAATTCTGCCTTGTTAGGCAGCTTCGTAGTGAGCTCCAGGCTTGAAGGCTGAAAAATGCTACGAAATTTCTGAAGATTTTCTTTTTCCTTTAAAATCAATTTTATGAATAATAAAGGAGGGATCTTGAATGTATTTAGATATTTTATCATAATAAATGATTTCTACTAGAAGAGGTGTTTGAGGGAAGGGTGAAAAGACATAAACCAGTTCGCTACCAGACTACACTACGAAACTACCTAAAATGCTTTGTTTTGCAGCGAGGTGTTTTTGAAAGATTTTTGAAGGTTAAAAGGGCATATGGAAGATCAGCCAACCATGTGGAGGCATCCAAATAGATGAGGATACATCTCAACAAATTTCATCACTCGACATGTGTACCTTTTGAACAGAACATCATGAAGACAAAATTGTAGTTGTTATTGATTCTTTCCTAGAAAATAGGACAGTTGTTACTAAATTCTTGGAAAGTGTATTTATGTCTTATGTCATGGATAATTCCATTCAAACACTTTATCCTTATATATGTAATGATCCCACTATTAGAAAAGTGGAGGTAATAAATGTAATTAGATTCCCATTAGGAGATAAACTCTTAAAGTGAATAGGTGTCTTTTTATGTTCCAGAAATAGAGTTGTCAATTATTCTTAGTTTTCAGAGTTAATTTTCAATGATCCAGCATTCTATGCAATTTAAAAGAATTCTATTTATAGATAGAAAATTGAATATCAAAGGGTTGAGGGATGTTATGTAGGAACTACTCTTGTAATCTTTGTCTATTAGTAATATATAGTTGCAGCAGCCTATTTCAGACCTAAGATTCTTCTCTGTATTCTTATGTATGTTTCTTATATCAGTATTTTACATTCTCTCCATTGTTCTAGTTGTATAATCACTTGGAATTCATGATTACATGCTCCAAATTCCTTTATACACCTAGTCTCCTATTTTTTTCATGTTTTATTAGTTTCCTTATGTATAATCACTTGGAATTCATGGTGACATGCTCCAACTTCCTGTATACATATAGCTTGTTGTTTTTTCCTTCATGTGTGGTTTAATAAGAATACAATTGCCTCAGTTCCATGAGATACGTTTACTTGTGACTTAGTTTTCATATTGACTTCATAATCCCAATGGTAGTAAACCCTTTACATCTTTCACCTACACAAAAACAACACATTCAATCCAATTCAAAGTTAGTCATCTGTTTTCAATATTACTCATTGAATATCCTTTATTCTTTTGAGAGAGCCCTCTCAGAATGGAGAGGCTAATTTCTAGTTGCAAGTGGTTTGAAATATTTACCCCAAGTTGACCACTAAATTAGCCCAACATGAACTCAAATTGGTGATAACACAGTGGTTTAGGAATTTTACAGGTTAAGCTGATAATTTGTCTGCAACATTACAAAAAGGATGTAAACTCACTTATTACAACAACTGATAGATATTTATATGCTTAGATTACCTCTAATGATTTGAAGGTAGATTCCAATTACAATCATTGTATGAATATTGAACCTTTAATTCTCTATGTCATAAAATGGAACAAAATTTGTGATAAGATAGTCAATATTGGGGAAAATACAACACTATTTTTTTTAGTCCTAGTAGTGTTGAAGTTAAAAACTGCATTGTTAATTATCTTTATTACATATCAAGCCTTATTTAATATTTTATTCTAGCTTACCACCTGACCACCATAGGGAAGAATGTTGAATTTAAGCCTAGTGTATTTTTTTGAAAGACAATGAGAATAAATTTAATGTTGTCACACTTAGGTGTGTCAATGAAATTAAAAAAATTTCTAATTTTACTTCATCTTATTCATATCGATGTTGTCATGCTCTTGTTACTAAAAAGGATGATATTAGTTTTTCTATGACATGAAATACTAAGTCACATGAATTTTGAAGTTTGTAGTGCATGATATTATTGAATATGGTCCATAAATTGCCTCTTCTGTGTTATAGAGATGTTGTGAAAAAGATGAATTCTTAAAACACATCCTTGAGACATTTTTTAGAATGGAAAAAAAATGGTAAGTGCCTCAATTGCATATTGTTCATAGTGGCTTTGTTCAAATTAAAAATACATACGTAAGGTGGGTTTTTGTGTATAAGGGTTTAATTCTTATAATTAAAGTTCAACTCATCTATAAATTTAAGGAGTCATAGACTCTTGCAAACAATCACTAAATTTAGTCTATAAAAAGCTTTCCCATGACTAGTAATGGTGAATAATATGTCAATCACACCTTTGATATTTTTGCACCTAGTTGGCATTACTTGTCAATAAACTATGCATTATAATTTTATTGATGGTGTTGGATACTTCCAACATATAGGGGGTCTCCCTAATGTGAAGTACCAATTATACCTCACACCGTTTGGAGTAGGATCATGTTGGGAGCGGCCCAACTTGGTCCAATTTTGGTCAAAGACTCCGCAGTTTGAGGAGCGAAGTGTGCGGTACTGTGAAGTTATATTTACCACGCGGTGTCTAGGGTTTTAGGGGTGGGCGAAGCCCCTCATTTTGTAATAGGTATTGGGGTTTTAGTTTATTGTTTTGTTGAGCACGCAGTATGTGGACCATGGTATTTTGTGGCTATGAATGTATATGAGGAAATGTAATGCTTTGTTGAAGTAGTAGATCAATCATAAAAAGAACAATTTATTGAATATATTATTTTGTGTTTTGGGCCCTAAGGAAAGGCTCCGCGACTGAGTGCATGGGTCAAGAAGATGAATTTACTGGAAGGATTCATATTAATAAAGAATAAGAAGCTTTAGGAAATATTTTGTGTTTATACGTATTATTATGTTTTCTTTTTATCTGTGGATGTGAAGTATTGATTGCCAGTAAATGTTATGATATCACAATATATATATATATATATATATATATATATTTTGTGATATTCTTATGTTAAACTGAATGTAACGAAGTAACTAAGTAATTTATATAGTGCAATATTTATATGTATGCCGGAAGATTAAGACAATACAAAAAGTGAATTAAAATACACCTCGCACAGTCCCTCAAGGCTGCAGAAACATGGTTCTGCAACCACCCATAGCCACCTTGGGTCAGACTGAGATATGCTTGTAGGTCATTGCCGAAAGGGCCAGTGTTTGAAGGTTTTGTTGGTGCGAAGTACAAGTCAATCCTGGGTCAAGCCCAACCAATCCAACAAATGGTTCATTATCGGGATAGGGATCTGTTTGAGGGACATGTGGATGTGGAATCCATCGAAGAAGGAAATACAAGATTGGGTAGATCAGAAAGAACGAGAATTCGTAGCTCAAGAAAACAAAAATCTGTGATTGAGAACTGAAGCCTAGTTGCACAAGTATATTTTCATAGAACAACAACAGATTTTCTTCACGTTGTTTTCTAATGAACTATATGAATGGGTATCGAGGTTGACCAAAAATAAAACATGTTTTAAAATGACGAGACTAATGCATGGAGCCTTGAATTGATACATCGACTCAAGGATACCAAAAATATCATCTCAAGATTTGTTGATTTTTGGATTGATAGTATATTGGGAGGATTTATCACTAGATTCGACATAGAAACAACTGTATCTTACAATGAAGCTAAGAGATTACTCTTAAAGGGACTGAAGGTAAGTATCCAAATTCTTTGAAGTTGTGATTGAAATTATTTTATGTGAAAAAGGCATACTACGAATGCATTCATATTAATTTTTGGACAAAGAGGGAAGAATCATGAACCGGGAATTGGGTCTACGTGAATTGGAAAGCGATACAGAGTAGATTGCAAACCGAAGAACTTTATTGAGACTGACTATAGTCCCTTGCTAGGTGAATCCAAGAGTGAAGAAGAAATAAGTAGCCCCACAACCCCGCAATATTCCCAACCCCAACCTAGAGGTGTTCAGAATAACCAAGGCAATTATGGGATTCCCCATCCCCCTCCCCCTAATTCCCCTACACCCCCACCCCCTACCCCTAATGCCCCAATAAGAAATATGGTTTATGAAATTAAGTTACCTATTTTTAGAGGACTCATATCAGAGGATCCTGAGAAATTTTGGTTTATAGTTGATGTAGTATGGAAAGCAAGACAGGTTACTGACGAACATGTAAAGAAGGAACATCTCATTACAATGCTGCGAGAAAGAGCACTGACATGCTACATGAAGTATTCTTTCACTAATCAGGTTTCTTCATTGGATGATACTAAGAAAGCGATGGTATCAGAATTCAAGAAGCCAAGTCTGAGTTGTAGTGCATTAATAAGCTGAAGGAAATAAAAAAATGACTAATGAACATGTTTGGGAGTTGGATCAAAGATTTAAGGCATTAATGGGACAAGTAAGATTTTTGAAATACCTCCAACGTAACATAAAGAATGGTTTATAACTGAGTTTCTGCCACATATCAAGTTACCCTTGACACAAATGAAAATAACAACTCAAGCCAAAACCATGGAAATTGTAATGAAGTTGGAAGTTTCGTCGATAAGAGATACTCATGTAGGAGTACAAAAGATTCAGAGTCAACTGGAAAATCTAACCCTGGAACTGTAAGACCTCAAGAAAGAAGTTAGATAGGAATTTTGGTGTATAAAGTGAAAAGCATAAGGCCATTCTAAGGAACTATGCCTTATGTTCAGAGATTACTCGGCTAGTAGCGCACCTAATCCATTAAATCTAGGATCAAGTTTGTGGTGTGAGATATGCATAAATATAGGCCAACACCAACTAGAACAATGTTATTTATTACATAAATATGTGTAGACCCCAAGATAATTGTTTGAAACTTTTGTAAATCAGTGGGACATGATGAGAAAATTTTTTGAAGTTAAGACTTGATGATGGAACACAATGATGATTCTTAATAATGAAAGCTGAAGGATATTTACATGAGGATCAAGAAAAACATGTTGGTCGAGGAGGTTTCCAAGGACGAGGACAAGGATTTGGTTGAGGACGTGGCCAGAATATTTGTTGCAACTACGAACAAACATGAAACTACGAAAGAGATTGTCATAATCCTACTACAACCTATAAGTACTCCAAATCATTTTATCATGTGATAGAAGAATGTCTGGTCCTTACGAAAAATATTCAGGAGAAAAGGAACCATCATCCCACACAAAATTTTCAAATGATGACCCTTAAACTGAGGGAGGATGAACTGTGCATCAACATTGTAACAAGAATGGGAGCTGCAATGGGAGATGATAAAGTAGAAGGTAAGAAGAAAATGGAAGATACATGGGTAAGGAAGACCATAGAAAAATCCTCTAGGTTCAGTATTCAGAAGAAAATTAAACTTTCATGGAGGTGAAGAGAAGCTTCATGGCTGACAGAGCTTCAACATCTTGTGCCAACCAAAGTTCATGCCAAAGAATGACTGATATAATGTATTTTCTCCAACACAAGAATTGGATCCAAGTATTTCAAGGTCTTTCTTATAGACTTTCATCAAGTTTTTTAGGAATAAGAGGGTTGTAAAAGGACTCCAAGAGTTTATAGATTCTTGCACTGATAAATAAGCACCAAGAAGCGATCAACATGTTAGCACTCCATAATTTATTAAGGTTGTGAAAGAAATATAGAGGTAACCACAAAACCACTATGAAATATGGGATCCATCCCTTCCAGATTCAGAGAGGGATCTCTCTTTCAAATTTAGATTTGTTTGTCTAAAGTATTAGGCTATTTATTAAGTTTGGGGGTTGCTTTTTGAATTTTTTGGTTGAAACATTGAAGAAAATATCATTGGGAAACGGATTCCAAAAGCTTAAGAGATCAATGGCAGAAATAATAGATGAAGTGCATCAGGGAAAGGTAGGCATAAAATTGGATCTTTTAAAGTATTTTTGGAGTGGCTTAGAAGAAAAGATTTATATTTTCATTAAACACAGAGAATTTTGGCATGAATTATATATTTAACTACAGTTCAAAACATAAATGTTGTTTATAAGCTAGATCCGAATGTAATTAAACAAGTTCAACACATAACTTTCTTCAAACAACACAGATAAAATAAATATATGAAATAACAATGAAATAATAATTTGACATTAAGAAAAACATCACCGATTTTTATCCGACACATGAATCCTAGAACAAATTTATGTATTTATTGAAATTTATCACCTTGGCTCAGTGAACAACTTTACATCAAAAGTCTATTTCTTCATAAAAGTCCCAATAATAATACTTCGAATTTTGAAGTATTTATGCAAAATTATTAAAAAATATATTGAGTGAAAACCTCAATATTTTTTACAAAATATCCAAAACTATTTTACAAAAATAGAAAAGAAATATAGGAGATTTGTAATTGTTGTAGCAACTAGCACTATTCTCGAGGATGTTTGTTGATGACTGGACCCAAAAAAGAGTTGCCTTGTTGTCTTGTTGTTGGAGGTGAAACTTTTTTACCCAAGCAGTTCACATAGTTTATCCCATCAATTTTCACTTGGGATAGAAAACTTTATCAACTTCATCTAATTATCATCTACTTTTGTATACTTATGGAAGGTAGGCTTGATGATAAATAGTTTTTTGATCTCATGTTTGATAAATAATTCAAAATATATAACATCCATAAAATCCTTCCCTGTGATGCTCCCTTTTATGCCTGCAAATTTTGATTTATCTCGTGCAATAGTGAATAATTTGTGTTGATAATATTTTAAGCTAACCAGCTTATCTTCGATTACTATTAGGCCTGGTAGTCCTTTTTTATTGAGTATCTCAAAAATTTTATGAAATTTTTGAATGATGGATTCCATATTGTGACATGTGTTCTATAGCTACAGCATAAGGTTCTTTTAGTAATGACCTTTCTTACCTCCAAAATTGTCTTTTTCCTATCTTGAATTCCAAACTCTTCCAATTCTTCCTTAGTATTAGAATTCAAGGTTCTTATTAGAGTTGTTGCTTCACCAAACTTCTTCCCCAAATCTGATTTATTTATTCCACCACTTCTTTGGATCTTTGTATCAAATCTTCTTGCTAAAAAATGATTTGGATTTAGGGCCATATTTCGGTCATGCCTCACTCATCTCTATCCATGTACTTTATTTTTCCCGTGCCAAAGTCTGTGCCATTTCTGATTCACTTACCAACTGTTCAATCTTCTGAGTGAGCTTGCAATATTTTTTCAATTCTGCTATGTATGAATTGTCTATTTTTAATTTTTTCTCTTGCGGAGTTTTAATTTGGGTCTTCAAATTTTCAATTTCCTTCCCCTATATGGACAAGTCTTCCATGTCTTTGATAATATCATTTGAATGATTTGTGGTCTTTTCTTGTGCCACTATCCATGTAGATGTTCCTGCTATTGTTGCAATAGAAATGGGAACTATTATTAATGGAAATATCGCTGGCTATGATGACTACTCCTTTTCCTTGAGCAGTTTCTCCATTTCCATTTCCATATCCTTAATCTAGATATTTTTTTCAATTGTGATTTTGAACATGTATTCCTTTCATTTTTCTAGCTCCCCAACTACCTTGATCTGTGGGTCTTCTATAGAGGTCAGCTTAAGCTATTTATTCAATGTTTCTATGTCTGCATTCTTCCTCCTCACAATCTCTTCTACTACTTTTACATTACTGGGATTGTAGCCCAGCTTGATTACCAAGTCTTCCATTGATATTATTTTTGTGTCCTTGGAAAAAGATAAAATATTTTACAACTTCAATTGTGACTTTATGTTGTTGATTGAGGCCTACAACTTGGAGGTTTTCATGGAAATGTTGGTCAAAGTAGAGTATATCATTTCACTAGTTTGTTTGTGCATATCCATTTGGTCAATAGGGTGAATCTAGTTTGTATCAAATGAAAATATAGACTCTTTATAATCAGTGGGTGTCTTTAGAAATGAGACTTGTGCTTCAAGAAATGTAATCTACATTTTCCATTTCTCTGAATCAAAGGATGAAAGAAGCCTATGCTGTGAGGAGGTTTTTTACTTCCAGAATTGGGAGTATGTTGTAGCCTTGAGCATTTCATTTATTTGTTTAATTTCTTTTTACTTGGAAAAAATGTCTGGTTCGGCTTTATCCTGAGCCAATTATTTGGTTTGAGCTGCATTTGGGGGATCTTGGGAGGCTAAATAAGAGGGAGATCCTATGAAAATATATTTTTTCCTTATAGAAACATGAGGGTCTATTAGGATTTTGTTATATTGTTCCTCATCTCCCTGCAAAAACACTGGTGTTGAATTAGTCTTTCTCTTCTTCTTGTATATCAGAAATTATTTTCTCCCAATCTCTATGACTGAAGGGGAACCCTCCTCCATTAGCATTTTATCCTATTTCTCTTTAGGTACTGGATTTTGTGAATTAGTTGTAGATATTACTTCTTCTTCTGCCTCCTATAGTGTATTATCCTCCCACTCACTCCAATTCATGAATTTTTCCATCTTTGTTCTTGGAGTGTGGTTGTAAGGAGTGGTTTTTTGCTCCACCCTTGACTTGGAAATGATTACAAAAGGGTCATACGACTAGGGAAACTCAACTTGAAGTTCATTTTCTTGAGGAGAAAATATGATTCTTTACCTGTTTCTCTAGTGTTACAAATAAACGATCTGAACTATGATTTAATATTGATCTGAGAATTTTTCTTGGTTGCAAAAAAAAAATTTGGGAGCTTGTAGGGTGGAAATTCAAACCCATAAAATCTGATCTCGGTATAGTTTTGGTATAAAAACCAATCCCCTATCTTATTTTTCTCACTTAGATGCAGAATTGTATCTAGGAATTTATCAACATAATTTGAGAAGGTGTATTCAGAGATTTTTTCCTCACCAGATAGGTCTAATGGATAAGTGGCTATAGATTACCCTTCTCATTTAATTTATGCAAGGAAAATGGAAACCTATTCTCCTGATGATAAAGAAACAAATAAACCAACACTAATTGAAATTTCCCTCGGTAGAGAACTTAAGGAACTAGGAATTGATTCTGCAATAACTCACTATAATTGAAAATGGGGGGTTTTTCACGAGTTGTAAAAACTGATAAGAAACCAACAATGGACTCATCAACCCACTAATCGGATTGATAACCAAGTATACATGAAACAATTTCAATTACTTGTTTAGTCATATCAGGGAACATAGAGGATGAGTATGGGGGGTTATTCTTGGGTGATTATGCGTCCTCAGGGAGAAAAAAATCAAAAATCTTGGCTCTATGTGGGAAGGTTAGGTTTTTTTAGAATTCCATGAGGGAATATACTTAAAATGGCTTCAGGGAGTCATAATTTTGTAATTGAAGCATCTAGGAGATAGAATCATAAGTGATGGTGAATAGAATGTCACTGTTTTGGGTCACAATTTCCATTTTATTGGGAATGTATCGAAATTGGCACCAGGACATGAATTTAGGGAAGTGATAGGTATGTGGAAAAATTAATTGGGGCAGGGACGATTCCCACAAGCCCAATTCATCACTAAAGTTGAGATATTTCTGCTTCAACCAATTGTGAAGCTCATACAGGTCAAATTCATAATTGGTGTCAATAATATTGTATTGCTAGTCTACTAATGGTTGGCGATATAATTCTATGGTAGGAGGAACATAGGATTGACATCAGAGGCCTTGGATAGTTTTTTAGGCATTTTTCTTTTAGGTGCCATTATAGAAAAAATAAGAACATGGAATTTAGAATTACCTGGAAAAATAGGTTAAGCCTGGTAATTGGATGAAAATTTGATGGATAGGCACTTGGTTTCAGTGATTGGTTATGTTGTTTGTTCACCGTGATGGCATGGAAAACTAACTAGGTGTTGGGGAAGCTCTGTTTGACTGACTATGCACTTGAACTTGTTGATTATCCTGAAATAGTGAATGAAGGTGGTGAAATGGGATTTTGGTGGGTTATATAGGAGAAATGTGTTTACCGTTGTTTATTTTCCATTTAACAGAGTAGGTATGTTATTGCGAGAGCAGAAATAATTTATTTACATAATAGTCTACTAATTTTGATTCAGGCGTTCCAGATGATGGTATGGTGTTGGGAAGAAAAGGTGACGAGAATTTGTTTTAGTGGAAGGGAAGTGGGGTCCGCAGGTTTGAGGTGGCGAGCAAGAAATGGAGAGGAAAGGGATGACATTGGATCAATGGTGGGGACATGAAGTCCACATGGAAGCAGGTTATTGGAAGCAGGTTATTGGCACGAGAGCAGAGGGGTCAATAGTCAACGCAAGGGGGAGTGGGATGGTGGTTTTCAGAGGGGGAACAAAGTGGTGAGTGGAAATATGCGCAAGGGGGGGGGGGGGGGGGGGGGTGCGAAGTGATGAGAAGCTACCATGTAGATGATCGATTCCACCTTTTCATACCCCCACCCCACGATGATTAAACAATGGAGGGAATTAGGGGAGTGCAAATATTTTCCTCCACCGTTGATCTGGGTGGGGTGGATCATGCCCGTTGAAATATGTGCACGATCTACCACAAGTGACAATACGTCACATCAAAATTTTATTACACTTATGATAATCACTATTTAAATGATACAAGTAACTAATCTAAATATACTTAATTATCCTCTAATGCTACATTTTGATTTGCAAGCATATTTTTTATTTTTCTAAAGGTTTTCAATTTTATTTTATTTTTTTAATTGTCTATTAGCCACGTTTAAACAGTTTGGTTAACTCATCTTTATTTTAACCACTCTAATTAAATCATTATTATACTATGTGATTGATTATTTACTAACCTAAACTAACTTTATTTAATTCAACCTAATATCATTTAAATAGTGTGATTAAACTAACTAATCTAGTTTTCTAATTTAATGTGGCATTTTAACTAGCATCACATTATTCAAAAAATTCTAAGTATTACTAATGAATTTTCTCATTTTTTGACTGGCATTTAGACTCTCACTTGTATAAACTTAATTTTTTATGGGGTATTTAATTATTTTTATTTTTTCTCATATTTTTTGACTTTTTGTTTTTCTTCACATATATATATTTGTATCCCCTTTTTGTTTTTATTTTATTTTGGAAATAAATTTCATAATGGAACATTATTTACAACTTCTTATATAGAAAATTATAACTACATTCAAGTCATCCTATAAAACATAGACCCTAACAGTGGCCCCAAAGGGGATGGCACTCTCCTTGTGAGGTGTCAAGAACATTGTAGATCAGTAGCCTTGATCCATTGGGCATGTTGTTTTTATTCTAAAACTGAATTTGATCCTCTATAATTATTTGGAAGCAAATTCATTAAGAGCTTAGGGCCTTCACTTCGGGTTTTAATTTCTAACTTCAACCACCCACTCTTGCAATAGAAAAATAAATGGTATTTATAATGACTTGAATAGAACCTCATCTATTCTTGAAAATAATGTTTGAGTAGTCTTCCATTGACAAGTCCACCTAACAGTTCTTCTCTAGTCAAATTTCTCAAAAATAATGCATTATTACCTCTATAGGCTTCTATCTTATGGGTACCTTTCCACAGACTGTCAAATTTACCATGCTTTCCTTTGTCTTCATTCCTTGCATCCCACTTTAGCACTAAATCATTCAGTTTGAAATCATTTGCTTTAGTCCTTCTATCATAGGTCTTTTTTATTTTGTCATGAATCATGTGGGTTTTTTTGTAGACTTCCTCCTTGGATTGCTTCAAGTATATGGATTGGCTTATCCTTCTATGTAAGTCATTTTCCTCCACTTGTGCCTCTTCTAAAAATTTTAGCACAGGAATTTCTAGGGAGATAGGAAAAATTGTATCCATTCCATACACCAATTAGAAAGGAGACATT
Source organism: Pinus albicaulis (assembly GCA_034641835.2). NCBI lineage: Eukaryota > Viridiplantae > Streptophyta > Pinopsida > Pinales > Pinaceae > Pinus > Pinus albicaulis. Next base: position 484,876,251 of record CM076572.1, read on the forward strand.
CCAATGGATTTCTTGGCGCTAATTATGTCAACCCATAGAGAATTAATAAACTTCTTGTGCCAATATTTTTTATTTTCCTGTAGTAATTTCTTTATGATGTTGACTAAATTGTATTAGAAGAGTCAACTAGCCCATTTCCATGGGGATAATAAGTAGTAGAGTGTCATAAATTTATGCTATGTTGGTGATAGAAGTCTATCATTTTATTTGATTTGAAGGCAACAACATTTTCAGTAATAATTTTATTGGGAGGCTTGAATCTAGACATAATGTTTCCTTCTAAAAACTGGATAATGACAATATTTGTGGCCTATCTAGTTGGAATGGCTTCAATCCACTTGGTAAAGTAGTCAGCGGATGTTAAAATCCACTTACGTTGGCCTGAAGAGCTTGGATGGATTTCCCTAATAAAATCTAGACCCCATTGTTGAAAAGGAGTCTCAACTGAAATTGGTTTTAATGGAAAGGGTAAAAGTTTTCTTTTTCCTTCAAATATTTGGCATTGGTGATATATTGTAAGCTTTTTATGAACATCTACAAGCAGATAAGGCTAGTAAAAACCAACTCTTAGAATTTCGTTGGCTTTAGTTTTCCAATACAAATGTCTCCCATAGTCTCCTTGATGAAATTCATGCATCACTTTATCTGCTTCATATTTCAATAAAAAGTTTAGTAATATGACTTAGTATATTTCCAATACAAATGTTGATCTAAAACACAAAATTTCATAGTAGCTTAACTTGAGAAATCTAGCTTTTGTTTTAGTTAAAACAGGAGGAGCTTGTATATTTTGTAACACAAAAATAATGTCTACGTATAAGGGGGAGATAACAAAGGCTTCTGATACCTTTCGATTCACCTCCTCTTCTTGTTAATCAAGTTCAACTACAAAATTTATATCTAAAGCATGAAATTTGGATTCAGCCATGAGTTTTTCTAATCCTTGTTCTTTTATGAGCTTAATAGGTTTTATCTAAATGTAATATTATATAATCTTTGCAATCCATTTGCCTCTTTTTCCATCAGGGTCAATTTTTCTAATAATATCCTTTACCACAACATTTGGGACAAAAGCTATGATATGAGAATGTATAATATAGACCGTTAAATCTTTAATTTCCTTTACTAAAGAAAAATATTGTTTCTCCATGATGGTGTACTTTAATGAGGCATATCTCAAAGATTTTCTAAAGAAAGCTATAGGTTGTTCTTGTCCTTCATTGTTTTTCTGCAAAAAGATTGCTACAATTGTATGTCGAGGTGAAAAAGAGAAAATCGTGAAAACTTTTTTTAAATAAGGACTAATCAACACATGAGCCTATGTTAATGCTTGTTTTACTTTATCAAATTAGTGTTTTTCTTATAAGCTCCATTTTACTTCAATGTCTCTTTTCAGCATATTAGTTATAGCTCTTAAACTTTCATCCAAATTAGGTATAAATCTTATTAGAAAATTATCTCCCCAATGAAAGAATGTACTTTTTTTTTTCCCTTGGAGGTTCAATTTTCAGAATTTCTTCAATCCTAGTGGGACCAATTTTAATACCATATTTGAAATGATATGGCCTAAAAATTTTCATTCTTACAAGCCAAATAAATATTTCTTTGGATTTAAAGATATGCCTTTTTTTGGTACATCTCTCAAAAACAATTTTCAGATGTTGTAAATGACCTTCATCATCTTGGGAGAGAAAAATTATGTCATCTAGATATATCACAATGAATCTATCCTTTTCATCTAAAAAGGAAATATCTATTTCTCTTTGAAATGTGGCCCCTGCATTCATTAATCCAAAAGACACCTTGATATACATAAAAGCTCCCCAAGGAGTTGTAAAATACGTTTTCTCTTGATCATCAAGATGTACTAAAATTTTATTGTAACCAGATAATCCATCCAGTATTGAAATCCTACTTGATCCTAATACATTTTTTACGTATATGGACCATTTTAGGTAAATGGTAGTTGTCTTCTAAAGAAATTTTTTTTCGGTTTCTAAAATCTACACATAACCTTATTTCTCCATAAGATTTCCTTATTGGTACCAAGTTTGAGACCCATTTAGAGAATCTTAGTGGTACTATAATATTTGCATCAAACAAATTTTTAACCTCTTTCTCTATTAAAGGGATTAAAACAGGATTAACTCTCCTTAATTTGCGTTTAAAATATTTTTAATCTTCCTTGATGGGTATAATGTGTTGAATTATGTTCTTGTCATACACTTTTAAATCTCGATATCCCCATGCAAATAAATTTGTATATTGTTTGAAAAAATCCATGTATCTTTGTTTTTCTTCAGGAGGTAATGATTTAAATATTTTGACAGTTTTGGGGTTTTCTTCAGTACCTGTCTTGTAGTCTTCTACTTCAAATCTAGTTGGTTATATTGAAGGATTATTTGCTACATGGTTTAAATCAAAAAATTCCTCAGGCAGTCAAAGACCTCTTGAGATTGTATTAGTATTTAATTGCAGTATTTCAGATTAATCAAAGACTTGATCAGTTCGATTAAAAATTTATATTCTTCCTTTTCTTCATTATCTTGGTCTATGTCAATATTCAGATTTTCAAATTCTCCTTTTAGTTGCAGAAAATTATCTAGATGTTTATCGTTTTCGAAAACTTGCCAATATTTGATATTATCAGGGATAGCAAGTCAATGTTTGACATCAATTTCTAATTTTCTGATCACTCTAAAGGGAATTTTACAAGTACTTGCAAAAGTGGCTAATGCATAGTAAAAAAAAAATTGGTATATGGGAATTAATGATAGCTGGTATTCTGGAAAACATTATAAAAAAATATAAAACAACATTTCTATAGGCTCTCATCCTAGGATGTTTAGCTGAATATTAACATTTAATTTGTTTTATGTTCAATTCAGAGTCTCCATGGATGGATATTATCTTTTATCCTAATTGTTTTAGTTTTTTCAGTCCTAACAAGAGAACTTCGTACTTAGCTACATTATTTGTGCACTCAAAATTCAGTTTATAAGAGTATTTATTTGTCGTATCTGATTGTGTATTAGAGATCCATACTCCAATACCAGCTCCTTCTTTACTCACTTCCCCATAAAAATTCATATTCCAAAACCCATCTATTTTACTTGTTCTTCTTCTTTGATATATTTTTCTTCTGGTTTAATTTCTAAAACATGATCCTCTATTTCCCAAGAAATATCATTATGTAATATGAAAGAATCCACATCTGAATGGAAAGAGTAAACTAGATTTTTTTTGGGTTTTTCTTGGCTACTCACGATATATTTCATTAAGGTTTCCCTATACAATTTTCATTGTTGGCAAAAAACGAGAATCGTTGCATATGTCATGTTTAGTTGTAATGTACCTTGTAATTTTTCTCCCCATGATCTTGACAACAACATGTCATACTTAGGGGGAATATCGGCCACAACAATATCCATGACTAAGCTTTTAGCTGGGATTTGAGCTAGAGTAACACACAAATATTTAATCCAAAGCATTTTAATTTATTTGAATCAAATGAGTAGAGGTATTTATAAGGTCTTGTTATGTCTAAACCCAATTTTTCCATAATTTATTTTGGCATAAGATTGTGTGAAGCACCTGAATCTAGCATAGAATTATGTAGCATAAAATCATGGATGTTTAGACTAACATAAAATGGAGGAATGTTTCCATCCTGTGGAATACCATCTACTTTAGGTCCAAATAGTAACTTGGGTTGATCATTAGTCACATTAACACTGTCAATTCCTTCCTCAATTTCTAGTGCTTTTATGACTTGAATTGTGTAGGCATATTTTCTTACTAATTCAAGAAATGGAACTAGGTTTTTGACCCTTGAAAACTCATTTTCAATGTTAAAAGAGGATTGAGACATTTCTATTTCCTTAACACTTATCTCTTACTTTTTAGGAGTTTGTTTCTGAGGGGTTTCTTTCTGTGAGGTTTCTTTTTGAGGTGTTTCTTTCTGTGAGGTTTCTTTCTGAGTGACTTTCTTTGTTTTACTAGTAGAATGTGTATCATTAGATGATTTTTTGGGAGGGTTTTTTGTTGTCTTCTTGCTTCTCAAGACGTATTGTTTGTGTACTTCCATAACAACGTTTTAACACCCTTGTTGATAATCTAGTGATTTGGTAGGCATGTCCTCTGGTAATGAAGATTGGGACATATCTTGTTCTTCAGTTAGAAAAATAAGTTTGTTTCTCCTTCTCCAAATAGATTTATTTGATCTTCTTCTAATTCTTGTATGATATCTAATTCTTCTTCAGCAAATTTTTCTTGGAAAGGAAGCCTAATTTGTTGTTAATCAGCTGGACCTCTTTGTTTTCTTTGTTTAATCTAAATTTGTGGTCTTATAAAGTTTGGATTTCGAATTTGAGGTTCTCTAGGAGGTGTTCTATCTGCTACAATCATTCTCTCCATAATTTCTTCCATTGTTCTAACTAGACTATCTAGTTTTAAGTATGATGAAGAAGAAGGTTCATCTTTGATAGTGACCTTTATTTGAGTTCTTATCTTGGCTCTTTTGGCTAATAAATTAGCCTCTACACTAAAAAATTTACTTTGCATCTCTTCCAGTGTGGTTTGGTTTCTTTCCCTCAAATGATAGGACATATCAGCATCAATTCCTTTTGGAAAGTGGATTAGGGCTAATCAGGGTGGGGTTTTTATTGCAACTGGGATAGATTTATAGACATTGTTAAACCTAGTGAAATAATATTGGACAATTTCAATTGTAGCCTTCTTTAAATTTTCATATTCTGAAATAATTTGGAGGGGGTTCTTTTTAATTTCCCACCTAGTGAGAAAACTCTGATGGAACTATTGTAAATATGCAATACCTCTATATGGTAATGTCCTATACCATTTCTTTACTTCTCTCAGTAAAATTTGTGCAAACAACCTCATTTTCACATCATCATAGTCTCATTATTATATATCAGAGAAGTCATTCATCCTATCTATGTGTTCTTGAGATGTTATAGGACTTGTACCATCAAATTGTGGCATTCTATGTGCATATTTTTGTGGCATGTCATGTAATAGGGCTTGTAATACCAAAGCAGCATAACGTCATGCCATGAATGGTATATGAGTTGTGGATGAAACTACAATAGGTGTAGGTGTCAAAGGTGGTATGATTCCACTTTGTTCTGTTAAAACATAGGTAGTAGGAATAGAAGATGAAGGTGAGATTTTAAATTATTTGTGGGTACTAAGATTTTTAGACACAGTTTGACCTTCTTTATAAGGTTTTAGTAGATTTTCATCAATAATTTCTTTAGGAAAAAAAACTATCATATTTGCTTCTAAAAAAGTTATCATGAAAAGCTAGATCAAATTCTATATCTTCTAAAGTGAAAAAACTCCCAAGAAGGGAATTAACCCTTGGCAAAAGACTTTCAATTGATTCACTCTCAGTTACACTCTTCTTCCTTATTGTTTTTCTGGATTATCTACAATTTTTAGAGGGTTTGGATCTGGATGTGCTCTAGTGTGAATTATTCTAGGGGCCATCTCTACTTAATTTTTATTTACAAATGTAAAATATGAACAATTTATAAGTGCCAAACAAACTTAAATCAAATCTATTTCTTAGCCACAAACCTAGAAATATCTTTAGGTACTGAAAAAGAAATGTTCACCAAGGAAAAATAGAATATAAATGAAAATATGTTTGTTCCCTAGTATGGTTGTCACTATGTTATAAATCTGTAATTTCTCAAGGCTATGAAATAAATCCAAAGGTAACCACAAAACCAATTTGAAATCTGGGATCTAGCCCTTCCAGCTTCAGAGAGGGATCTCTCTTTCAGATTTAGATTTGTCTGTCTAAAGCATTAGGCTAGTTATTAAGTTTAGGGGTTGATTTTTGAATTGTTTGGTTGAAGCATTGAAGAAATGATCCTTGGGAAATGGAGTCCAAAATCTCAAGTATATCAATCAAAAAAATAAATTATGAAGTGAATTAGGTTAAGGTAGGCTAAAAAATGGATCTTTTAAAGTATTTTTGGAGTGGCTTAGAAGAAAATATTTAGATTTCCATTAAAAATAGAGCATTTTGACATGAATTCTATATTTAACTTCAATTGAAAACATAGATGTTGTTTATAAGCCAGAGCTGAGTGTAATTAAACAATTCTGACACATAATTTTCTTCAAGCAACACAAATAAAAGAAATATATGAAATAACAGTGAAATAATAATTTGACATTAACAAAAACATCACCAATTTAACAAACACGTGAATCCTAGACCAACTTTCTATATTTACTAAAATTGATCAACTTGGATCAGTGAACAACTTTACATCAGAAGTCTATTTCTTCATATAAGCCCCAACAATAATACTTCGAATTTTGAAGTATTTATTCAAAATTATCAAAAAATATCTTGAGTGAAAACCTCAAGATATTTTACAAAATATCCAAAAATGTTTTACAAATATATAACAAAAATATAGGAGGTTTGAAAATTTTGTAGTTGTTGGCACTATTCTCGTGGATGGTTTCTAATATCTGGACCCAAAAAAGTGTTACCATGATGTCTTGTTGTTGGAGGTGAAACTATTTTACCCAAGCAGTTCACATAGTTTATCCCATTGATTTTCACTTGGGATAGAAAGCTTTATCAACTTACTGTAAGCATCGTCTACTTTTATATACATCTTTAAGGAAGGCTTGATTATAAATATTTGTTTGATCTCATGTTTGAGGAATAAGTAAAAATCTATAGCCTCCATAAAATCCTTCCCTGTGATGCTCCCTTTTATGCCTGCAAAGTTTGATTGAACTCGTGCAATAGTGAATAATTTGTGATGATAATCGTTTAATCTAACCAACTTACCTTCAATTCCTATTAGTCTTTGCAGTCATTTTCTATTGATTATATCACACTTTTTATGAAATTTTTGAATGTTGGATTCCATATTGTGACATTTTTTATCTAGCTGCAGCATAAGGTTCTTTTTAGTAATGACCTTTCTTACCACCAAAATTGTCTTTTTCCTATCTTGAATTCCAAACTCTTCCAATTATTCCTTAGTAATAGAATTAAATATTACTATAAGAGTTGTTGCTTCACTAGCCTTCTGCCCCAAATATGATTATATTTCTTCCACCACTTCTTTGGATATCCGTATCAACTCTTCCTGCTAAAAAATGATCTGGATTGAGGGCCATAATTTAATCATGGCCTCATTTATCTCTATCCATGTATTTTATTTTTCCTACTCCAAAGTCTATGCCATTTCTGATTCACTTTCCAACTGTTCAATCTTCTGAGTGAGCCTGTAAATTTTCTGCAATTTTTCTACATATGAATTATCTATTTTTAATTTTTTCTCTTGTAGAGTTTTAAGTTTAGTCTTCAAATTTTCAATTTCCTACCCCTGGATGGACAACTCTTCCATGGATCTGATCATATCATTTGAAGATTATGTGGTCTTTTCTTGTGTCACTTTCAATGTAGATGTTCCTATTGTTGCTGAAACATAAATGAGAATTGATGTTAATGGAACTATGGCTAGCTGTGATGATTGCTCCTTTTCCTTAAGCATTTTCTCCATTTCCATTTCCATATCCTTTCTGTCTATTTTGTTAAATTATTATTTTGAACATGTATTCCTTTTTTTTTCCAGTTACCCAACTTCCTTGGTATGTGGGTCTTTTGTAGAGGTTGGCTTAAGTTGTTTATTCAATCTTGTTATGTCTACATTCTTCCTCCTCGCGATCTCTTCTACTGCTTTTACATTACTGGGATTGTAGCCCAGCTTGATTACCAAGTCTTCTAGTGATTTATTTTTATGTCCTTGGCCAAAGATGAAATATTTATAGCTTCAATTGTGATTGTATGTTGCTGATTGAGCCTTTCAACTTGGCGGTTGTCATGGCAGTTTTGGTCAAAGTATAGTGCATCATTTCACTAGTTTGTTTGTGCATGTCCATTTGGTCAATAAGGTGAATCTAGTTTGCATAAAAGGAAAATATGGAATCTTTATAATCAGCTGGTGTATTTGGAAATGGGACTTGCGCTTCAAGAAATGTAATCTGCATTTTCCCTTTTTATGTATCAAAGGTTGAAAAAATCCTATGCCGCGAAGAGGTTGTTTGCTTCCAAAATTGGGAGTATGTTGTAGCCTTGAGAATTTTATTTCTCTGTTTAATTTCTTTGTACTTGGAAAAAATGTTTGGTTCAACTTTTCCACTAAGCTATTTCTTTTGTTTGATTTGCATTTGGCGGATCCTGGGAGGCTGAAGAAGAGGGAAATCCTGTGAAAATATATTCTTTCCTTGTAGAAACAGGAGGGCATGTTAGGATTATGGTAGCATGTTCCTCATCTTCCTCCAAAAATACTACTGTTGAATTAGTCTTTTTCTTCTTCTTGTATATTAGAAATTATTTTCTACCAATATATGTCACTGATGGGAAAACCTCCTCCCGTAGCCTTTTATCCTATTTCTCTTCAGGTACTAGAGTTTTTGAAGTAGTTGTAGATATCACCTATTATTCTGTCTCCTTTCCTTTCTTTGGCTTGCTAACTGAATCTTTCTTTTGGAGGTGATGAAATATCAATGATGTCTTGTGGTGGCTTGAAAATATCAGTAGCTAGATGAACTTCTTTACTACTCTCCAAAAGTTTTCTAGCATGCCTTGTCATGGGCTTTCTTTCTTGGAACATAAAACCTACATATTCTCCTTAAAATTGTAGTTTCTTTGTAGATTTGGCTTTCTTTAGTTTCTTTCCACCTTCTTCTATATCCTCAGCCTGGACTATAGGAGTCTCTTCAATATCAATGGCATGTAATATGTATTTTAAATTTCCTTTAGCTACTATTTTGTCTTGTACAACCATTGTTTGACTCATTGTTATCCTTTTTTTGCCTTGTTTACTCATAGATTACTTTTGTTTTGCAGGTTTGTCTGAATTTTGTTTTGTAGGTGGAATAATGGGTGTATCAAAACTCTGAAATTGCTCAGTTTCCATCATGGCTATTTCATTTTTCTCTATTCTTGTTGGTTCACTTGGTTCTGCCACTAAAGGTGATGGGATACCCATAGGTTTAGGAGTTCTTGTAGGAGTAAGGGTATCCAATTCAAAACCAGTAAAAAACAAGAAAGAAGACCAGTCTCTACCTAATCTTCGGAGCTCATCTAAAACCAACAACTTTATTAAACCATGATGAAAGAATTAAGTTTCACTTCCTTCATATTTTTCTTGGACCTTATCTACCATTTTTGCTAGTATTTTTTGTAAATAAAAAGGTATATCAAGATATATATTACCAACAAAGTGTAGGAGGAGCTTGAAATGGTAAGAGTATAATTTATGGTATCTCCCTTCACAAGTAAAATATTTCTGGATGATGAGAAACAATTTTGAGTAGTTATCTTTCATGTAGCTCCTAGGAATGGCATTATTAAGGTCCATTTCACTGTTTTCTAGCTTGATAAACACTTTGCACTGCTCCATATTGAATTTGAACATTTTGAACCATTTTTCTTGTCCCCTTGGAATCCCTGCTGCTGCTGCAATGACCTCTGGTGTAATTTTGACATTTAGCATCCCCACTTTGGTAGTTGTTCCACTAAAGTTTAGAGCAAATTCTTTGGAAACCTGTACATGGCAGCCTTGTAATATTTCACAAAACTGTAAACATCCTATCCTTCTAAAGACTTCTACAGTTGTTGGGTTTTTATTGATCAGATTCATATATGATGGCTCATATATTAAACATTGGCCACCCTTATTTTTCTTTCTTTTTTCAGCCATGGTTTCTTTAGTGTCTTCTCAGCCTCTCTTGATAGTTTTTTGCCTCGCTTGATAATTTTTTGCCTCGCTTGATCACTAATATCTGCAATCTTTGAAAATACCAGCCACAGATTTGGCTTAATGAAATTCTCTCCAGAGCTCAATATCACGCAAATAAGGAATAAAGAATGAGCAATGAATTAATTTGGAAAGATTTTGAAGTTCAATGCCTAGTCATAAAACAATGATGACTCATACATGCCTAAAATGGTGATGATGACTTCAAACCTGACCATGTACCTTGATATTTACCCTAAATGACTCGAATGGTATCTAACTTATCCTTTTCAAATGATTTTCTGACACCTAACAGCTAACTTGACATGACAAACTTGAAACCTCACGCTACTTTCGTAGCGTGTTTAGTATAAATCTAGGTGTTTTCACTACGAAATTATCAGTGGTTTCATAGCGAAAAGTGAAATTTTCCAGTGTATTTCGCTACGAAACTGTGGTTTCTTGGCTAAAACGACCATTTAATAACTAAAACATTTGGAAATGAAAACTGTCAGAAAATTATGAATGATGTGACATGAGGGGATTTGAAAGTGAGTGGGTTTAGACCTTAGGGTAACCTTAATAAGAAAAATTTAAAATTTTCCTTGACCAAGTAATGAAAAATGAACCCTACAACCCTAACTTTGACACATGAACCTGTATGACTTTATCAAATGATGCTTCATTTTTTTAAAGTGATAACAGGTGCCATTATAGAAAAAATAAGAACATGGAATTTAGAATTACCTGGAAAAATAGGTGAATATTGGTAATTGGACACAAATTTGATGGCTAGGCACTTGGTTGCCATGATTGGTTATGCTGACTAGTCACAGTGATGGCAAGGAACACTGACTAGGTGTTGGGGGAAGCTCTGTTCGACTAACGGTGCACTTGAACTTGTTGATTATTCTAAAACAGTGAACGAAGGTGATTAAATGGGATTTTGGTGTGTTATATAGGAGAAATGTTATTACCTTTGTCTATTTACCGTTTAAAGGAGTGGGTCCATTATCATGGGAGAGGAAATAATTTGTTTACATAATGGTTTTTTGATGTGGATTCAGGCGTGCGAGATGGTGGTATGGTTTTGGGGGAGAAAAGGTGATGAGAAGTTGTTTTAGAGGAAGGGCAGTGGGTTCCACGGGAGTGGGATGGAGGATAGGCAATAAGGGGAAATGGATGACATGGGAGCAATGGTGGGGAGGGGAATTCCACATGGCAGGAGGTTATTGGCATGGGAGTGAAGGGTTATGGTCAGTGTAAGGGGGAGCAAGATGGTGGTTTTTGGAGGGGGAGCGAAGTGGTGAGTGGAAATAGGCGCGGGTGGGGGGGGTGCTGGGGGGTGAAGTGATGATAATTTGCCACGTATTTGATCAATTATGCCTTTTCAGACCCCCTGCCGGTGATTAAACAATGGAGGGGCTTGGGGGGTGCGGAGATGATCCTCGACCGTTGATCCAGGCGGGGTGGATCGTGCCTGTTGAATTGTGCGCCTGATTTACCATAAGAAACAATACGGCACATCAAAATTTTATTATACTTATGATAATCACGATTTAAATGATGTGATTAACTAATATAAATCTATACAATTATCCTCTAATGGTTCATTTTGATTTGCAAGAATATTTTTTATTTTCTTACGGTTTTCAATTTTTTATTTTTATTATTGTCAATTAACCATGTTTAAAGAGTGTGGTTAACTCATATTTATTTTAACCAGTCTAATTCAATCATGATTATACTATGTGGTTGATTATTCACTAACCTAAATGAAATTTATTTAATTCGGCCTAATTACATTTAAAAAGTGTGATTAAACTAACTAATCTACTTTTTCTACTTGAATGTGGCATTTTAACTAGCAACACATTATTCAAAAATGTATATGTATTACTGATGCATTTTCTCATTTTTTTAATGGAATTTAGACTTGCTCACTTGTATAAACTTAATTTATTATGGGGTATTTCATTCTTTTTTTTTCTCATATATTTTTATTTTTTATTCTTTTCACATATATATTTTTTATTCCCTTTTTTTTTTTCTTTTGGAAATAGATTTTAGAATGGAACATTATTTACAAAATATTATATACAAAATTACAGCTATAATAAAGTAATCCTATAAAATATAGGACCCTAACACAATGCACAGTAAACAATTTACATCAACATAAGAAGAGAACGTGGAAGGAAATGAGACTAGCTTCGCAAATTGGGCAATATGATATGGATCATGTAATCCTAGAATTAGGATCTAATGCCAACATGTTACCTAAGAAAACTTGGGATTTAATGATAAGACCAAAGTTGCAGTGGTCACCGATCCAAATGAGGATGGCTAACCAACGAAAGATCCTCCCTATGCGAAGGTTACTTGGCATCTTAGTAGATATTGAAAGAGTGTGCGTTGTTGCAAACTTTGAGGTGATTGAAATTGTAGATGATAACAACCCCTATACGGTGTTTCTTGTCTTGTATTTGTATTTCGATACTGTGGTGATAATCAATTTGAAGAAGAGACAAATGGTGTTCGAAAAGGACAATATGAGGGTCATTGTTCTTTTAGACCCATTAGAAGGACTGTGCTATACAGAACATGTTCACGATAAGTATTGCGATGCAGATGTCGACAACATCTATCAGATAATAAATAAGGAGGAATATTGGATTAATCCCACTATGGAAGGTAAACTAATCTGGGAACATGACAGTTCTTGCACTTCATATTTTGAGAAAGAACTGGAAAATTGGTAGAACATACTACATGAAATATCTAGCAGACCGTTACACTGCATTTTGTCACCATCCCTGCAATCCCTCACCCCACATATTAGAGAGTCTTTCCCATGACCTGTGAGCAGTGTCATACTTTTCAAATACATTCTTTGCATCCTTCTACATAAGGACATGATTTCTCCTGTTGAACATTTCCTCAAAAAGCACTCAAAAACCTATGTTTTGGCATTGGCACAGGTAGCTAGTTCACCCCTCACACCAATGGGGAATATTTGCAATAGATCCTACGCCAGCTAGCACTCTGTCTCTTTTTTGTGCCCGCGCTAGCATTTTTGGGAATGTTTTTTTAACAAATTAGAGGCGGAATTTTCCTTTAACCACCTCAGGAATGACTCATTGCAAGTGGTTAAATTCGATAAGGAAATGGTTGATGGAACATTCTTGGAAGATAGGACTCCCCCCATGATTATAGGGATCCTAACCTCTCCTTCTCCCTCTATATGAACAAGCCTTATCCCTTTACAAAAGCTAGCTGAACATATAAGCAAGAAGTTGAACTTGGAGAAGAGATATTATAGCTGAGTAATCGCTATAGAGAAGGTTGAACCAAGGAGGATCCTGGAGAGAGAGCCCCATCTGAATTCCCAACAGGCTTTGTGATACGTGCTCCATTGGAACCCTGTTGGAGGAGATATCAACGTCGAAGCCTGGTTGTACTCTTCCTTCTTTAAATTAATATACTCAACTATGGTATTGATTCCATATCTGTGTTATGTTTATTTGACACATTTGATTTAGTCTTCTTCAATTGACCAATAGTTAGGAATTCAAAATAGTATGTTGTGTATTGTCTTCATTTCTTGTGTATGTGTAGGTATCCGTGCGTGAGAACAAGCGGATTGTGATCTGTTGAATCAGGAGCAAGAGTCAACCATTCTCCCAGATGACACAATAGCACAAGACCTACGGTAAGTGATCTACGAAGTCTTTGTCCATTCTTAACTATAAATTGATGCCATAGTGTGTCTTGTTTGTGGCTAGACCCACTCTAGGGCTAGTGGGATCACCTCTATTCGCAGAGGGGACTTACCTCACCAACATAGACGATGTGCCAAAATCACAAAATCACTTTGTTGCATAACCTCAGAGGTATGCAATATTCCTTATTATGATGGGATAAGAGATGTAAATATTTTTCCTAATGAATATGAATGAAAAATACCATAAGAATATAGGTTGCAAGATTTGTATGTATCCATGAGGTCTATGCCCGCTAAATGGTGGGGTACTCATAAAAGGAATATAGGAAGTTGGGAGGAGTATCAAAGACTGATGTGGGTGATATTTGGGCCAATAGATATAGGAGTCAAAGTAAAGTATGATGGTAAGGTTAACCCTCGGGAGAATATTAATTGTTGTGCTTCAGTTTTGGAAGAAGTTCCAGAACAAGAGTGGGTACATGTGTTTATCGACACACTGGAAACAATACTTATGAATTGGTATATTGAGACAGAACTAAGGCATGGAACTACGGATTGGATAGATTTGGTTGAAGGGTTCATACTAACATTTATTTTTGAAATATTTTTCATGCATAGATTCAACCCTTCAGAAAGTCATAGAATTTTTATTAATACCACAACTTCCCTAACATGGAAGCAGTCATATTGGATCATGCAGTTGGAGCAAGCACTAGAGTAATATAATGTGATTACAAAAGAAGATGATGAGGATCCGTGCAATATTGATATCATAAAATTAGAAGGACACCTTGAAGCTGTTGGAACATGATATAAAATACTCGATATAGTGAAGCCCCAAAAAACAAATAAGGTGAATATCGGATAAGAAGAAGAACCAAAATTTGCAATGATTGGATATTATTGGGATGAATACACAAGTAGTAAAATTACAGAGTTGTTGCATGAGTATCAAGACCTCTTTCCCATGATATTTTCTGAATTTAAGGGCATAGCTGGGTATCTATGAGCTCTGGCGATTCCCCTGAAACCAAAAGAAAATCTAGTAAAGAAAATACCCTATAGGTTGAATCCGAAATAAAAGGAAAAGTGAAGGTGGAGTTACATAAAATGATCAAATTTGGGATCATTGAACCTGTTGAAGAGTCTGAATGGGCAAGTATCATGGTAGTTCAGGAAAATAATACAATAGGAGAAATCAGAACATGTGTGGACCTAAGGAAGTTGAATTATGTATGCTTTCATGACCCCTTCCCTACATGATTTACAAACGAAGTAATGGACAACGTAGGAGGAAATGAGGCCCATTCTTTCACAAATGGATTTTTGGGTTACCATCATATCAGAATTGCATAATAAGATAGACATAAGACAAATTTTGCTATAGAGTGGGGCTCTTATCAGTACACGGTGATGCCTTTTAGCTTGCAGAATTCCCCTGCCATATTTTCTAGAGTTGTAGTTGCATCTTTCAAAGAATGTATACACAATTTTTTGGAAGTTTACTTTGATGACTGGAAAATATTTGGGTTGTTGAAAAACCATGTTGCGAGCTTGAGGTTGATGTTGGATACATGTAGGCAATATCAAATAACATTAAATTTGAATAAGTGTATATTTTTTGTACCATTTAGCATATCTTTGGGCCATGTGGTTTGTAAATAGGAATAAATGATGGATCCTACGAAGATAGCAGTTACTGTGAACTTGCCAGCACCAAAAATATTGAGACAATTGTGCATGACACTTGGACACACTGGCTATTATAGAAATTTTATAAAGGGGTACGTGCATATAACTACGCCAATGGAGAATTTATTGAAGAAAGATGTCACTTTTCAATGGGATGAAGAATGCTAGAAAAACCTAGACATACTAAAAGATAAAATGGTGACAACACCTATTCTGATTTTACCAGACTGGAATAAGGAATTTCATGTAAATGTCAATGCATCCTGAATAGCGTTGGGTATAGTATTGGCACAACCAGGAGTAGGAGAGATTGATCACCCCAAATATTTTTCAAGTAGAAAGTTGTCTAAGGTGGAAAAGAACTATACCATGACAGAAAGAGAAGGGTTAGATATGGTCTATAGATTATAAATGTTCATGAAGTACTTGTTGGGAGAGAATTTCAAGATGTTCATTGATCACTCTGCACATAAATATTTGGTGAATAAGCCTTTTCTATGAGGGAAAATTTGTCGATGGTTTTTTTTGTTCCAGGCATACGACTTCGAGGTTGTAGTCAAACCTGGACAATTTAATTTCCATCTTGATCATCTGTCAAGGGTGGAGACAAGAAGAACCCACAAGTATGGAAGATAACCTACCCGATGCATATTTATTTTCAATTAGGGTCGTATATGATCACTTCATGGATATTATTCAGTTTCTGGCCATAGGAATTGTGCCTGCGGAGTACACTACACAACAAAAGAAGGAGTTGGTAGTCAAAGCAATTGATTTCTCGTTGATTGTAGGACACTTGTATAAAATGGGATCAAATGAAATATTACTGTTGGAACACCTAATCCTACATGGGTAGGTGTGGAATATGAAAAGTCACAATGGAGTCCAAGTGACCTTGGAATATGAAACCAAGAGTCACACCATTGTACTATAAATGTACATCTTTGTATAGTGGAAAATAAGAAAGCCTCACGCTTATCTTTCATTGTGTGTTTATTCTCTTGTGTGTGTGTTATTCTTCCTCATACACCATGTGTGTGCTTAACATGGTGTTTAACATGGTATCAGAGCGGGCGATTGCTGGCCCTGCTCCAAATTGAGTGAGCCATTTGTGTTTATGGCCTATGAATATCTGCAAAAATTTTGATAATTTTTGTAGCACTCAGATATTGTTGCAGCAGTCATTTTGCCGCATTCAAAAGAAGAGAAGCATTTGTTTTGAAGAAGAACAACGTTGGTTTTGAAAAGAGGAGTAGCATTCAGAAATTCGCAGCATTCAAAAATTGGTTTGGAGACGCAGCCTTGTGCATCTGAAGGTTTTCTCACTGCTTATTTTGCTTGCAATTTCTGCCTTTATTCTGCATTTTAAAGAGTTGCTGGAAAATGCTATTTAAAGAGGGTTTTTGAAGAAGTTTGTGGTTTCACTGCAAATTTTTTTTGAGTTTCTACTGGATTTTTTGCTGCTATAATATTCTGGAAAATTCTGAGGTTTTCATTGAAAAATTTCTGAGCTGCTGAACTACTGGAAAATTTCTGAGTTTTCTATTGCTGCTGGATTTGTTCTGCTATACATTTGAAGAAAAAAAATCTGCTGTTTTAAAACTAAAATTCTGCAATTGCCCTGTTTTGAAGACATTTGTGAAATTTCTGCTCTTTATTCTGTTCTCTGTTGTATAAAATAAAAATAAAAATAAAAAAAACTAAAAAATTAAAATTAAAATTAAAAAAAATTGAATCTCAACCCTTCGGCCTCCCTCTACCTGCCCCCTTCCATACTCATTTACATTCTCACACTGCGTAATTTTAAATTCGTTTTATTTTAATGTACCCCCCTCCCATTAATATACTCCCCCTCCTTACGTTACATTAATTCTCTTCCCATTAATTAAATTCCCTCCCTCATTAATTTATTCCCTTCCATATAATAAACTCCCCCTCCTTACATTACATTAATTTATTCACTTCCATATAATAAACTCCCCCTCCCTTACTTTTTTAAATTTGACTTTTAAGATTAGTTCCCCACATATAATACCCCCCATTTCAATAATATTTCCCCTTCCCTTTTTAAATATTTAAAATCCCTTTTAATTTAATATCCCCTCTTCTCCCATTAAAAATCCCCATTCCTTTTTTAATAATTACCTTTTAATTAACATTTCTTTTAAATTTCTTTCCACATTTTTTAATTATTCCTTTTTTTTTAATTAATTTTTAATTAATTAAAAAAAAAAAAAAAATAGCAGAGGGAGAGGAAGAGCAGAAAGAGAAGAAGAGAGAAAGTATGAACAGCAGAAATAAAAGGAAATGACACGTGATCAAATGGATTGAATACATTGCAGATTTACATTCTATGATTTGTGGCATTGAGGGTGGTTTTTTTGAAGAATTTCATATTTGAAGACAAGTTTGCCATCATTGAAAACAGCTATTTGAAGAAGAAAATTCAGCTGCCATAAAAAGATTCTTGCACAAGTGTTTTCAGCTGCACATTTACACATATTTTGCAGAAATATTGTATTTAATTGACATTGTATTGTGAGTGGAATTTGCATCTTCATTCATAATCAGTACTTGAAATTGTTGAAAAATTGTTGATTGCCCTCCATCATTTGAGGAGCAGATTTTGTAACTTGAGAATTCTTTGGAGTCATTTGTATTTGTTGCATCACATTGTAAACGGGTGCATTTTCGGTTGTAGCCGACGCCCTTTCTTTTTTTGAGCCTAAGTTGTTGAAATGGCCAAAATCAATGAGGCATTAATGTTTTTGAATGACCTCATTCATTCAAATGTTCATGATATGATAAAAATGAGCAAGGATGCTCTATGTAACATTCAGAGTTGTTTGCTAGATGCACAAGAAAAGATTGAGTTTTTGCAGTTGGAATCTCAGCTCCAACAAGACGAACTTCACCAAAAGAGTCACCATTCTGAACTTGTTTCTGTTTAGAAGATTGTGAAAGAATCCCATCAGAAGAAAGAAGATAAAGTTGCAGATGATTCACATTCAGTTCCTTGCACAAGAGCAGATGTACATGCAGATGCAATAGTTCAACCTGCACTTTTCAAGCCCATCATCAGACCTTGTGAAGAGCTTGTCCACAACAAGCACCGAACTGGTCTTGGATATGACAAGGATGTGTCCTTTCATATTCCAGACTACACAAAGCCCATCATATTTCAGAGTGTCGTATTCATGTATGAAATTTCACCTGCAGCTGTTCCAAATCATGCTGCACTTCCACGACAACAGATTGAGAAATGCCAACACTGTGATCGAGTTGGCCATATGAAAGATCACTGTTTTGATCTTCATCCATGCAAGCACTGCAGTCGGCATACCCATTCTTCAGACAGATGCTTCAGAAACAAGCCTCCTGCAAGAACAAAGATTCATCTTGGATGGATCGCTTCTTGGCAATGGGCATCAGCAGCCAAGAATATGTTTACGACACATGTTAGAACTTGTTCACGGATATTGAGCAAACTTGCAGTTGAGTTTTCGCCATCATCTCACCTTGTCCCTGACAGGGGGGAAAATGGTGGTCATGTACAAGCTTCGACGACAGATCAAGCGAGCCCGAGCCACAATCTCTCATTCCATGTTCAGAGTTGTAGCCAGCAGTTCAAGCGAGCCTAAGCCATACCCGTCATTCCGGATTCCGTAGATGATTGCAGTTAACGCATGCCCATGAGCATACCTTCGGTTGGTGGATAACCTAAAACCATCATCTTTGGTTGGTGGATAACCTAAAACCATCATTTTCGGTTTGTGGATAACTTAAAACCATCATCTTTGGTTGGTGGACAACCTAAAACCACCACAGGTAGTAGACCTCCCTTCTTTTAGGTCAAAGGTCTCCCTTTTTTATGAGGGACAACTCCTCTAGTAGAAGCCTTCAGCTTCTTGCCAGTTTTGGAAGAGTTCCGGGAACTGCAACAAGTTTTGCGTTCCAGTGTTTGTGGTCATCCTAAGACCACCTCTTTTTCCAACATTTCAGAGAGTTGATTCAGCCCAAGCGCTGCCATGCATACTTTGCAGATTTGTATTACAACTCTTTTCTTGGACTCACACATACCCCTTCGGATTAAGGGGGGATGTTGGAACACCTAATCCTACATGGGTAGGTGTGGAATATGAAAAGTCACAATGGAGTCCAAGTGACCTTGGAATATGAAACCAAGAGTCACACCATTGTACTATAAATGTACATCTTTATATAATGGAAAATAAGAAAGCCTCACGCTTATCTTTCATTGTGTGTTGATTCTCTTGTGTGTGTGTTATTCTTCCTCATACACCATGTGTGTGCTTAACATGGTGTTTAACAATTACATAGATACATACCTGAACATGAAAGGAAGTATATTGACAGAAGCACATGGAGGAGTCGCAGATGGAAATTATGCAGGAAAGGCCACTGCACAGAAAATATAGAGAGCTAGGTTATGGTGGCCCATAGTACATAAGGATGCGAAAGAGTTTTGTTGAGCATGTGATGTATTCTGAAGAATAGGAAAGCCATCCATAAGAGATTAAATTGCATTAAATCCACAGGTGACATTGCAAGAATTTGAAAAATGGGCTATTGATTTTGTTGGACCTATTAACCCACCAGGAAAGAAGATCGACTCAAGATACATAATTACTGCAACTTATTATTTGACAAGGTGGGCTAAGGCATAGCCAGTGAAGGATTGTAGTGTCAATATTGCCGCAAATTTCATATTTGAATCTATTTTATCCAGATTTAGGTGTCCAAAGATATTGATGAGTGACTGAGGTTCATATTTCTTGCATAAGACTATTGAGGCACTGACTAAATAGTTTCAAGTATACCATCAGAAATGTACCCCATATCATCCTCAAGCGAATGGGACAGTTGAAGCTTTCAATAAGATCCTAGAGAAAGCACTCACAAAAATGTGCAATGTGAATAGAAATGACTAGGATCTAAGTGTTCTAGTGGTGTTGTGGAAATATAGGATAACATGCAAGAAACAGACAGGCCAAACACCTTTTAGGTTGGTATATGGATAAGAAGAAATCAAGCCTATGGAGTAAATTGTACTAATTTTGAGAATTGTAGCCTTCACAGATATGACAGACTCTGATATAATGGAGGAAAGGATTTCAAAATTGCTTGCTCTAGAAGAAGACAAGTTTATAGCAGGTTTTCATCAGCAAGTAAAAAAATAAAGGTTGAAAGCCTGGCATGACATGCACATCAAGCAGAAGACATTTCGAGAAGGATATATTACACTTTTATATGATAGAAAATTCACGAAGTTCCCAGGAAAATTTAAAAAACATTAGTTATGACTATATATCATCAATCACATATATGATGGTGGTGCAGTTAAGCTCACAAAGTTATATGGTTAGATAATTCCAGGAGGAGTGAATGTTATAAGATTGAAGATATATAGGGATGACTCTATCCCTGGAGCTTCACACTAAAAAAAAAGGAAAAAGTCTTAGTGCCACCTACATTTGAAAGTGGCCACTAGACTATAAACTGATCTTCATAATAGGACTTTTCCAAAGAAATATTATTGCGCAACATTTAGAAGTATGTCAAGTCCAAAAGAACAACAATGAAGAAAGATTTTTTTTGACATAGAAAGGGATGTGTCGAAGTTCACTGAAAATATAACCGTTGGAAGGAAAAAAATTTCGTTAAAATAAAGTTTTCATTAAGAGGCCTGGGAGAAACATTTAAGAAGAAAAACTAGTCAGATCTAGTGCCATATATGCATTAAATTAAAAATATATAAACTATCATAAGGTTTGAAATTCAAATTCATTTTAAAATACATGTCCCGCTCCACATTTTACACTTTGTTATCTCGAGAATTCAGTTAGAGAATTTGTGACCAAGTGTGAGATAGGAGTGTTGTTTTATGTCTGAGAGAAGTTTATAAGAGCTTTCCGAGTTTTTGTAAAGAGAGGGCTAGCAGGCATCATGGAAGCCCAAGATGGTAAATCGATAGCACCAAGTGTACATGTGACCCCAAGACGCATGAGGTTGCTGTGAAAGCAAGTAGCCATGGGAGAAGAGTAAAAAAGTAGATAAGAAAAGAGACCAGATGAAGCCTCTCGTGCAAGGAAATCCACAGGAAATAAGGTAGTGAAAGAAAAACAGACAAAGAAAAAGCAGGATAAGAAACCTGTAGGGAAGGCGAAGAAACTAGTACAACAGAAAGAACCTAAGAAAATCCATGATAGTGAGGATTAAACTGAGATACAGAAGATGGATATGGAGGGCACAAAAATTCCCTCTATGTTTCCACCATATTTTCCACCATGGAAATTGGGTTCCAAGCCCATTAAATACCCCTAAAGAAAAAAATTTGACACTTTCTCTCCGTTTATACCAAAAAAAGTTTGATTTGAAGGAGAACTACTTGGGAAAATATTACAATTGAAGATGGAGGATTGGGACTTCAATGACTGAATTAAGTACCAAAAGTTCAAGTCGAGCAGGTTCCTACATTAGGTATACTATCCAGAAAATGAAGTTATAAGGTTGGAGCTAGACCAGTGGGTTGAGGGATTGCAGAGATCAGGCTTGTTAAACATGTTAAACATGCCACACTTGAGTAGAAGCACATATAGCACAACCTCTGTTCAACGGTTTCTTGTATTAGTGCATGATAGATACCTATGGCTGGGAGAGAGGATCTTGATTGATGAAATGTTGATAAGGAGGATTACAGGTCTACCCTACCAAGGAAAGGACCATGCCGAAGAGTTCGTCAGAAAAAACCAAGACAATGTTATAGAACAAACAATGAAGTAACAGTTCATGATAATCAAGAAGTCGCAAGGTTATGATATTAATTTTATTAGTGACCAAGAAGTGTGCTTCGCCGCACACATTTTAGCTAGGAATATAATGATAAAGTGTAGAGCAAATGAAGTCCCTACATCCATGGTTTCCTTACCATGCAATACAGTAAAGGGATTCAGTTCAAATAGGCTAGATATTTATGAAAGGAATTTTTGGAGGACTGTCGTGAAGCAGAAGAAGAGGGAAAGATATTTCACTATGTGTCATTTATCTTTATCATCACGTTGTTAGCATGGAAGGAACTGGAGGACTCATATTTTCCTCCTGTCGAAGCAAATGTATGTGAAGTCGCATGATATGCCTCACTTTTTCATACCAAGGAGCCATTGCAAGCATAGGACAACAAGATTTTATTTTTACTATTGCAAATAGACTTGCACATGGTGGTGAACCAACATCCCAGGATGTCACCGAATTTTTTTGATCAATATCAGAATATTGCAAACTTTAAGGCATATTTTCACAGGATATATATCAAGTCTCGGAAGGATTCGATGGAGAAATGGAATCATCTACCATATTTGGTCACCAAATATGACCTTCTCAGGATAATACTACATTGTTCAATAGAGTGGATGACTCCAACCATAGGAGATAGGGAACTAGAGGAAGAAACCGCACAACATGCATGTACAAGTGGTAAGGAAAAATAAAAATATGCAGAACACAAAGCCACACAAGACCCTCTCAGTGACACAGAGGCAACAGAGGAATCATTTTTCATAATCAAGAAGATGACACTTGCAACAACTAGGGAAAGCGCAAGGGAGAAACAGAAGGTGGAAAAATCTAAGGGCGCAATACCACTTGCCCTCACTAAGGGGGACATCGACGAAATTGGAGACAAATTTTAGGAAGTAACAACAGATACATGGAACCAAGTCAATGACTGATACAGAAGGCTTTTGACAGATGTTCATTAGGGAATTGTAGCATAAAAGTTACTCGCATATACAACTAAAACAAATGGGTTAGCTACTACAACCAAAGGGATGGATAGAAACAACATTTGGATTAAGGAGTATGCAGATACAAGTTGGCGCATTATATTTCAAATCCCTCGAAGACATAGAGCGAGCAAAAGGGTGGGATCATGTCAATATGAAAATAGCCACACTTCAAACTCATATATTACACGATTTCGATGAATTAATAACAACTAAACTAAAGGGGCACAAACAATGTACTTCACTATTAAACATTCAGGTGGAGAAGGAAAGAGCTTCGCTGAAGATTTAGCTTGATCAGTTGATAAAAGAAAGGTATGGATCATGCCAGCAATAAAAAAAGCTATAGGATGCCATCGCCAAAACTTGTAGTGAAGTTCTGGACGTAAAGGTCTACGGAGAAGAGTTACCAGCAGAGAAGGTCATGAAGCTTAGCCTCACAATAAAGGATTCAAAGAATAAGCTCGTAAAGATGAAGTTCGAGTATGAAGTGAATATTTTTGAGCTGAAAATGATGCTGCAACTAGTCACACCACTGGAGGTACGTGAGAATATGGATATGGATCTAAAATCTGTACTATAGGGCATGTCCGAAACAATGGCATATTGTGGAAAACTACTAAATGACACTAAGAATATTTGGACCGAACTGCAGGAGGATCCAAATATTTAGAGGATTGAAGAGGAGCTATAGACAAATTAGAAGCAGTTGGAAGAAGTCTAGACAACTACAAAGACCTTACCATTCTCACAGAGTCTTTCCAAAATCACTGAATGGAAGACTCTTCAAAGGAAGATTGAATACCTTCACAAAAAAGAGCATATTTTGATATCAAGGAATGAGTCATGGTAGGATGAGGTCCTCTATATTTAGTAGGTTATAGATGATAAGCTCAAGGAAATATGCCAGAGGGAGAAAGAAGTGCTACATAAGACTGTTGGATCAACAATAGAGGCACTACTGGAAGAAGTGTGCCAAGAGGAAAAATAGGTAGCAAAAGTACTTCAACTATATAATGCAGCCTACATGAGCATCACAAAAAAGATTCAGGGCACAATATTTGAGTGACTCGGTATGAGTCACATGTGAGTGTTGGGGGTATGTTGGGTATGACCCAACTTGGTCCAATGTTGGTCAAAGACTCCAAAGTTTGAGGAGTGGAGTGCGTGGTACTGCAAAGTTATATTTACTGTGTAGTGTCTAGGGGCTTTAGGGTGGGTCGAAGCCCCTCATTTTGTAAAGGGTATTGGGGTTTACTTGATTTTTTTTCAAGCACATGGTATGTGGGCCATGGTATTTTGTAGCTATGAATGTATATAAGTAAATTTAATTATTTTTCAAGGTAATAGATCGATCATAAGAAGCAAAATTCATTGAATTTGTTACTATGTGTTTTGGGCCCTAAGGAAAGGCTCTGCTATTGAGTGCATGGAGACCTTGAAAGAGTCTGTAGCTTAGTGCACAGACCACCTGCAGCTGTGGTCAAGAATTTGAATGTATTGGAAGGATTCATACTAATAAATAAGAATAATTTTTTGGAAATATTATCTATTTATGCGTATTTTTATGTTTGCTTTTTATGTATGGATGCGAAGTACTGATTGCTAGTAAATGTTATGATAGCACAATTTATATTGTTTTGTGATATGCTTATGTTAAACTGAATGTGAAGAAGTACTTAGGTAATTTATACAACACATTATTTACATGTATGATATAATATTAATAAAAACATAAAATCAAGGTAAAAGCCACCTCACATAGTCCCTCAAGGCTTCAGAAACCTGGTTCTGCAACCACCCATATCCACCTTGGGTGAGACTGGGATTTGCTTCCAAGTCATTGTCGAAAGGTTCGGTGTCTAAGGATTTTGTTGGTATGGAGTACAAGTCAAAATTGGGTTAAGCCCAACCAATGCAACAGAGCCCCATCCAAATAATTGACCTAACCGCCATAAATCTAAGGTTTTCATTGGCTACAATGAATAACATAAGAAATTAGACATATCTCCTTTGAAATAAACAAGCTGAAACTATGAAACACCAATTGAAATGTGTAAAATTATACTTTCACGAGGGTATAGTAAAGAGTGAGTCTCTAGAAGGAAATTAATATTACTAACATAATAGAGACACACAATAGCATGGAAATATTTGTTAGTTATCTAGTGAAATAGTTCACATAGACATAATGATCATTAAAGAAATTATAACACATTCAACAATATGAGTACCAAATCCAAATAAATGGTCCAATTTCTTTAGTACATATGAACATAACATGTACCACAAACATCTAAATAGTAGTCTTACAACATTCACGATACATGAATGAAAAAATTTTCGTTCAATGAGCTTCAAATATTAAGTGAAAGATCCAACTACACAGTTACAATGATGAGACACTAGTTCCAATAGTGGAACATCAAGTCACTTCTTGTTTTCCCAAGGAACACTCTTCTCTCATATGCCAAGATAGAGAAGCCAAAGCTAGATATCCAAAGCCTAAGCCTCCAAAAACCCCTTTCTTGAGTTATGAGGTTTGTTTTATAACAAGTGGAATGAATTTTAATCTCCCCTTATGACTCTTGAGCTACCCTCATGAATCTTGGATTGCTAAATGACCTTTGAAATTCTATTAACTATTTAGTCCACATGTGAATCTTGGACTTCCACACATTTACATTTTTTTATTTTTCATTTTATAATACATAGTTACATCCCACATCATGTGGCAAGACATATTAACACATATGACATTGTGATGACACTTGTACAACCACAACTTGACAATTTTGACATGAAGCTTCATGATGATGTGGCAATTCCAAGTTGCTCTTCTTGTTGTTATGTCTTCAATATTTATGATAGATATGGTCAGTACTTAATATTCACCCTCCAAAGGTTCTTGGGTCCATATTGGGACCTTCTAAGACATCATGAAATGTCTTCAATCTATCTTGGTTCATGATCTCTTCATGTCTTCATGTTGGTTCTTTTTTGTGCTTATTTTGTGCAACTGTTGCTTTGTCTCTTCTCCTTGAAATATTCCTTGAGCATCATATTTCCAATTTCAGGTGTTAAACCTGCTAATGAATATCACTCATGAAAATGAAATATCATTCATGAAATCATCTATTCTATCCCTAATTTTCTCATGGAATAAGTTCTTGTGATGGTTTTATGAAAGGATTGAAAGAGTAAGGATTGTTGAGGATAACACAATTGATCTCAACAGTGGCTGAGGGATGGCATAATTTCTCAGTGTAATTATGCCATGTGCTATGAGGAGGGGCTCTTCAAGGTCAAACATAGTGGGCAAGTGAAAGAGACAGTGTGATGAGGCTTGTTAAATGAAAGTGTGCCATGCACTAGGATTAAGGGATTAGGAGACAATGATAACACAATTGAGCTTCATAGTGACTGGAGGAGGACCTGACTGTGGACTAGAAATGAGAAATGTGCTTAGGAGGAAGGGAAAGACTCAGTGATTGTGTAGTGAGGGAGTCTAGTGGATAAGGTTTGATATCTTGCTGACTAAAAATTAGACATGAGCCATGAGTAAGAGGCATAATCTAGAAAGAGCACAATTTTCTTCAGTAGTGGTTGACTGTCCACTAGAAATGAAAATTGTGTTAAGTGAGGGAAGCAGTAGAAGGCATGGAATATTAAGGGTTTGTAGTCAGCAATAGAAGTAGTACTAGACATTGTAACTACAACATGCACTATAAAGAGGGGCAAGCTCCTATAATAGTACAATTTAGGACTGTAGTGGTTGTATGTCTACTAGAAATGCACCCTGCACTCTATGCTAGCTTAATTTTCTTATGTAGTGGCTAAATAACCACTATAAAATTTCCTTGCACTCAAGAAGTCTAACTAGAAGACTATATTTCACAATTGGCTAAGGCATGTAGTAGAAGGTACGTCACTTTGCCTAAGAGATGTTAAATACACTTGTGAGAGGGAAGATACATTGTATTGTGCATTTTTATTTTGTAGAAGACCACTAGAAATGTTCCATGCACTATAATAGGCATAATTTCTCAAATATCAATGCATTGATTCAGTGTATGCAACAAGGTTTAGGTGACTATGCTTTGAAGGTTCTAAATGTGAAATCATAGGAGTTGACATTGAGAAATACTTAGTGCACAGGTATGGTATCGAAAAATCTCATAAATCAGGTTCATGAATAGGATATTCTCATTACCTGGTTAAGGATTGATACTTTCATAACTTGCACTCAGCAGGAGGAATAAGAAGAGCTAGAGAATGGCTAAGTGTGAAACTAGCAGAGTAAGGGAGAGAAAATCATTTGAAAAAGACCCAAACATAGATCACACACATGAATGCCATTAATACAAGTCAGGGGAAATCACAGGACTCATAAAAAATAATCACACCTTGAAATGACAACAAAGTGGCACTTATTTCTAAGTGTGGCAATCGAAACATGTCATTGCAACACTTAGAACACATGTTGTGATAGAAGTGTCAGCTTTGTATAGAAAGTGCGTTAAGTTGTAGGAATGTGTCTAGCGCATATTATTATGATATATAGGACCATATAATGTAGAAGAGTGTGCTAGATCTTCCTCTAGTAATTTTCAAAGTTGTGACACACACGAGTGAAAATCGTTATCATCGACACTTGTGACAGTAAGAAAAAGTGAAAACGACACTTTCAAAAATTAAAGAAAGTGAAAGAGACACATGTCAAAGCTAAGATAACATAAAAGTGACACTTTCTAAAGTGAAATAAAGAAAAAATTACAACCATGAAAGTGAAAGGGATACTTTCGAAAACAAGGTTATGCAAAAATGATAGTTGAGGAAACTCACTTGAATGGAAGTACAATTGCAACCAAAGTGAGAGGAACTTTTGAGTGGTGTTGCTCATTGATTTTTTATATAAGTTGCATATTATAATGTGCTTATGGATTGCACAATCACTGTCAATAGTGATTGCACAAGCCTTACTTTAAAGAGCGACATAGTGGATTAGTATAACACTTAATTTTCAAAGTGCTCGAAACGACTTGAAACCGGTGCCAAAGTGAAGATCTCATCGCCCTGATTCCAATGCAATTCATTTCACTCAGACTGATATCATATGCTCCTGATATATTGTTTTGACCAAATTGGAAAAAAACTAAAAATTTTGGAATGTGTTGCAAGTACACCCAATCAACAGTCTGTATGTTGACTGGGCATCTGATTGTGAAAGTGACTATTTCTATCATCCAATGGGATGAGGACAAGTGTCACGTCTTGGTTCGCTGATGGTTCATGAAATTCTATTGGCTCATGGGTTTTTTATGTGGACCAATCAGAAATAACCACATGCGTCAATCGATGGTTGCCATGTGGCCTCCTGATGACCATGTAAAATTTTGGTATGAGGTCAAACTACCTCCACAGGATTCGAAACCATGACCAACAGTCTGGTAGCAAGGCTCTCCACCACCCCGCCTACCTTGTTCCTTATTAAATATGGTCATTGGATTCCATTTAAGGTTTAGTGGGATTTTCAATGAGGGTCGGAACTAGGGTTAACCCCTCACCCCTAGTCCACCCAACCCACATGACGTGGTGGGAAGATAGAGGCCCAGGGTTAACCATGGCCCTAGTCCATTTTCCAACATATATTACCGCAACCATATGGAAATCAAACCAAACATTATGTTTAAATGAAAAACCATATGTAATGTCATATATCAAACCATATTCCAAATTTTTGATAGAGTTAAACCACCAGCAAACCTAGTGGTCAGCTAAACCAGAGATCAGTTCACATGTGAACGAGTTTGGGCATGAAGTTTATTGCTATGTGTTACAGGTCAAAATACCTCCTCATCAGCTCAGAGGAAATACAAATATGGAAGGAGTACAAAGACCTAAATTAAACCTATTTCTGCCAGGGTAACACCTATCTATAACAACACAAGAGCGTTATAACGCAGCGAATCAGTGAATGGGCCGCGTTAGTGACTAGGGTAACGCTCTGTTTACACTAGAGGGAAGCGTTACCTGTGTTTTAAGTTTGAATCGGGAAAAGCCTGCGGAGAATGATTTGAATCTCTGGCTTTCCCTCACAAGAGAGTCAGTTCACAAAAGAAACTGCAAAGCACCAGTTCATTATTGGTCATTGCTATAACAAGACTGAACTCCAAAGGAGGCAAAAGCATAGAGATTAAAGAAACATCTAAGTTTTTTCCATTCCAAACTAGTGGAAAGAGAAGGGAAACAATGGCTTTCTCCCTCTCCTATAAGAAGGAGCTGAAGGCTCTTAATTGAAGGTCAAAGGATTGCTAAAGGTTTTTGCATACTTCTGGAATAGAGAATAGTGTTATATTGTGAAGGCCAAGAGTCAAAGAGGTTCCTAGAGGGCTTGTTGACTTGGACTTCTTCACTTGAGAGATAAAAGAGATTGGGGGACTGAGGAGGGCTTGGTACAACTGATGGTTGTAATCCTCCTTCTTTCAAAATCAATAGAACTGTGTTCATTTTTTCCATTCAATGCTTAATATTGTCATTATTGTTTGAATATTTACATAGTATGATATGAATGGTTCAGATGTGTAGAAGTTAGTAGTTCATTGTATATTGACTTGATTGATAGGATATATGTTATGTTAGGAATTACGTAGGTGCTTTGACTGATTGCAGGACTAAGATTTGGAGCCGGTGAAGAAGGACTCTTGCTTCGCTACCTAGCGCTCTCCGAGGGACTCCAAGATTTTCAAAGAGGTAATTCTTTATCGCATTCTATCAAGTTATTTAGAGTTAATATGAACATGCTCATGCTATCTTTGTGAACATCACAGATAATCTTACTGTCTGCCTCGGGCACCAGAAAGCCCTGAGAGGGATATTCGAAAACCAACAACCCAAGCAGTTTACCCTATAGCAGAATTGGCGACTCCGCTGGGGAATTTCCCCATAGTTTCTGGACTATTTCTTCCTTCCTCTCTTCTTTCCTCTGTTCACAGAACCTTCCAACCATTTTTGATGCCCAGTAGACATATCAAATGCTCGCAGAGTTCAATCCTGTTTCTGTTTGACCAACTGAAGAACTTTTCCCTGGCTAACGCTACCTCTGTAGGTTTTCCAGTGCATTATAACGTTGTCTCTGACTAAATACAGTGTGTTATTCGCTGTCTTTACTCACAAACAGAGCGTTACTCAACCAAAAACTTGATGTTCACTGTTGTGATGGTGTTTTAGTTGCAGAGTTTTTTGGCCATCAGTACCTTTTGCTGACTGAATCCCTGTGCTTGTCTACTAAGCTGGCATTTCTATTTGTTTCTCTTGTTTGAAAATTCAGTGTCAGAAGCATTTACTTTTTAAGAGAAATTTTTTTATTATTATTATTCTTCTGCATCTAGCTGAGTTTATTCTGAAATTTTCAGTTCATAGACTGTTTAAAAGAGGTATATAGAAGTCTGAATCTTTAAAAGTTGAACTGAGCTATTTGAATGTTAGTGCATGGATGTTGAAAATAAACCTCTCCCTGTAGAAACACTCTTCATTGAATTTAATATCTAGAGCATGTTTTGCATGGTTTCTTGAGTCAGATTCTCATCACATTTCATACGTCCACTCCCCCTCCGCAAGACTAATAATCAAGTACACTAAGAATAAAGTGATAATAAAATCAATCACATTACTCTTTTTTGAGCTCACACAAACAGTAGTTCAGGCTAGGATCTTGGGTTAGGAACAGTGAGAAAAATACACAAGATCTCAAAACTTGAAACTAGAGTCATTAACGAGCGAAATCCTACTGCACTCATATTGTCGGGACCGTTCCTTTACCGGAGCTCAGCGCGAGACAACACTTGGGTGCACAAGAAGGTAGCCCGCCTTCGACTGCATCCTGTGGGTGTATTATATATTGGCGTTCCCTTCGGGGATGTCGAAACTAGATCGGGGATCTAAGTATTCTGCCCATATAGCACACTGTCCTTGACCGTGGACCCCCTTGATGATGTCTGTGATTTGAGGTATCTTTAGTGGCCATAATTTTTAGGGACTTACACAAGGTGACTAGGACGGGCTGTCCTGGTACCTAAAACATACGGACCCACTCTGTCTTCAGTGTTTAGGAGGGTGCTTGTCTTCACGAGAGTGCTTACACCTATTGTCTGAGGTTCGGGCGAAGCTCTAGAGTGACCGTAACTGTACTTTCGACCAACCCTCTATGTATACTATTGTGATACTGGATTTCATCACCAGCAAACTGTAGTACTCAGAAAGGGCACCCTATTCTGGCTGCTTGCTGATTGATTTTAGAGAGTCCCTTTTTTTCTTTTTTAGGTGTGTGGTTACTGTCACTGAGACTTTATAATACATCACAATTTATAAAAAATTGTTAAAATTAAGCAGGTCACCGTGGCGTCCCCCGACCCACGCCGTCTGTCTAGACAACAACAAGGTCTACCTCCTCTAACTATTGAGGAAGAACTGAACCTTGGTGAACTTGTGCCTTCTACAGAAGAGCAGTCTCCACTGACTAATCTTGATTGTCACATAGCTTCATATCATCCAGAATTTCCAAAGGACCCTTTCACTGAAGGGGTTGTACCTCATTACAATCCTCCGCTCACTGATCCGTTGGGGCCTGTGATAATTCAGATTCCACCACACCAAGATATGTCTTTGGCTGCACCAACATTCATTTCACCACTAGCATCCACTGGGTCGATGCCAATGGTAACCATCCCAGGTTCACCACCATCCTCCCCATCGGTGGTCAGTTCTATGCCATCACTGGGTAACTCCAGTAGTCAACATATACCTATTCCCAACCCTATGGTCATCACAATTGTCAGTAGCTTACCGAATCCTTTAGCATCTACTTCTACCATGACCACGTTGGGACCCACGGTAGCTCCTCCCACGAGTATGACTACTTCGGTACCTTTTAGCAACCCTTTCGGTTGGAACCCTCTGTTGAGTTCGAACCCCTTGGCCTCTATGCCAGGGGGCAGTGTCACCAGTACTTAGATAGTAGGGAACATTTCGCTTCCTCTGCAATCCTTAGGACAAATAGGACAACCTATTGTTAATAATTTTCCCTTAAGTGCTTCAAATATAGGTGTAGGGTCTATGCCGTTACCAAACTATGCAAGTAGTAGCATGCCTCCGGGAAACTCTATTGCATCCATTTGGACTAACCAACCCCAACCTCCATCTGGAATGGGAGGGAAATTTTATACTGGGGGCAACCAACAGCTTGCCCCGCAATACAACATGCCCCATGGACAGCAACAGTATGTCCCTAATCCTCCGCCTATAGAAAGTTTTTTCCAAAGTCCTACTTATCCTCTTGGTAACACATTGATGGGTGGACCCTATGGTTTAAATAGTCAGCCCATACTTCCTTGGTTATATTCGGGGGAAAATCCACAATTTCCTTTCTTGGCGGCTTTGGACATCCCCGATATCCATAAACTAACTAATGATCCCATCAATCACAACTCGCTTTGGCCTCCAGTGCCACATAAGATTCCTTCCGACATCTCGAAGTTCGACAAGAAACAAGTGGATGACCCAGCCGCACACATCACTACCTTTCACCTATGGTCTATATCCAATTCCATGGTAGATGATAGTGTCTGACTTAGACTGTTTCCCCGCACGCTTACAGGCAATGCTGCCAAGTGGTACATTGAATTACCACGCGCCACCATCAATACGTTTGGTGCTTTAGCAATGGAGTTTCTAAAGAACTTCCAACTACCAATTAGATTTGAGACCGGAATGGAACTATTAACCTCACTCCACCAAGACACCGCCACCCACATCTCTGATCACATTCATGAATGGAGACGTAGGAGGAGGCTAGTCAAAGCGCCAATTCCGGATCATCTCTTAGCCAATTGGTTTTGCAAGTCCCTCTTACCCCACATAGCTAAAGACATTGGCCTTTCTGGTGCGGTCACAGAAGATCAATGAAATCACCATGCCCAGCATTTAGATTTAATCTACTCAAAATCTGGCACGATGTATGATTTGCTCCCCCATGCCCCTGACAACCCAAATCCTCTGGCTACTCAGAAAACCGGAGCTCATGCCAATGGTCTCGTTGGCATGATCTCTGGCGTAGCCACAAAGCAGTCTTAGGGGCAAGCCTCCCAGCCATCTTCGGCTGCCACCACCCCTCACCAAACGACTACTCTTCCCACCGCTAAGGTAAATTCGGTGCAAACCTCACAAAAACCTAGCGCGAAAAATAAGAAGAACAAGAAAAAGTCATCTTCTTCGGAAGAGCAGTCGGATAATCAGAATAACACTAATTAGAAAAACACTGCCAAAAATGACAAAGGGAAGGATAAACCCATGAAATTTCCTTGCAAAATCTGTTCGGAGGAACACTTGACATAAAAATGTCCTCGGCTGCAAGAATGCACCGATTTTTTTGTCAACAAGGATTCTGGGTGAACACCTGTCGTTCTTCATAATCCTTTCCCTAATCAACAGCAGCAACATCAACACATGGTTGAAAATCTGCCACAACCCCATCAACGGGGCAATGGTGGTTCATATCCTTCCGCCAAAGGACCATCTTCCATTTATGGCATTGAGAGTGTTGACCTTCAAACTCGAGCCAAGCTTTATGGAAACCCTACCATAGATGCTCAAGAACCTGGTACTAGTTCAAATCCACCGCCGCCAAACGATTTGCATGTCAAACGGCCTACTGCTGACCCCGTGATGCATCCCCCCAAGGGGACACTTCGACGCATGACTCATAACACCTCTGCACGTGCAGCCCAAAACTACAACATTGTAGAATATTTGGTGCAGGCACCGTCAACTATGTCTGCTCTCAAAGTATTACAAACCTGTCCAGCACAAAGGAAAGCCTTGCTTTCGGCCATTGGTGGAATAGACCCCCAGGATTCCATGCTCTCTATATTTGATATGGAAAAGGATAAACCTCACCTCTCACACCAACTCGCATTCCAGGTGCAGGTTGTGTCGAAAGGGAGACCAATCCATCACACTATCATAGACGAAGGTGCTTCGACTTGCGTTATGTCACAAGCTTGCTGGCTCAATTTAGGTTCTCCTACCCTCACCGCGCCATCAAATTCCCTCAAAGCTTTCGATGGCCACACTTTCCTCCCAAAAGGATACCTTGCTAGATTTCCCATCAATCTGAGTGGGAAAATGGTAAACGTGGACATTGAAGTCGTAGAGCGCCATCTAGACTATAATCTATTGGTTGGTCGCAGTTGGTCTTATGCCATGAATGCCATTGCGTCTTCGGTCTTTCGACTCATCCTATTTCCATTGGATGGGAAAATAGTCACAGTGGATCAGTTATCCTTCTGCACCCCTGATTATGCCATGTTACCAAGTAGCATTGTACCCCTAATAGGAGGCTTTCCTGACTCTTACGTCAGTATCGGTACCGGTCTTCTGAAGGCATCATCCCTACTGGGTTGTTTTCCTCTCCCACCGCTACAGATCCCGAACACGGTTGCAATGATATTCACCACTTTGGATGGCTCTATCGACCCATGGATCATCCCAGCACCTTCAGACATTGATTTCTATGGAGATCAGATGTTGCTTTCGCCGGTCGAGTTGGCTTATCAAAACATCCAAACCACATCTAAACCCTCCACTGCTATGGTTTCGACCGAAGGTACAAACCTCCTTCCCATCACTGTTCTCTCTAAGGATCTCCTCAATGAAGTCTTGCCTACAGACGAAGCTATTCAAGAGATCATGTCTCTAGAAGAACGACCTTGGGGAGAGTTTCACCATTGCGCTTCGATGATTGACTCGGAGGCGATAAAAACTGAAATCCCATCTTTTGACCCACCTGAGATTATTCCCTCCGCTTACACGATTGTCCAAACTATCGATTCAGAAGGGAACATGGGTAATATTTTTAAGACAATGCTCATTGATCTCTCGGTCAAAATGGGTATCGTGGAAAATATTCAAATTGGAGAAGCTTGCAATCGTGAGGAAATTGCACGCTTCACATCCATTTTCAAAGAATTCCGTGATGTGTTTGCTTAGTCTCATAAGAAAATTCCCGACATAGATAATTCTATTAACGAGAAAGAGATCAAGAAATTCCAAGCATTATTTTTATTGTATTTTTCTTGCTCGTTAATCCGAAAAACCTCGAGTCCTCTTCTTCGGGCTCGTTAAACTTACACGAAGAAGCTTCGAGCATTCTTTTTACGGTATTTTTCTTGCTCGTTAATCCGGAAAACTTCGAGTTCCCTTCTTCGGACTCGTTAAACTTATACGAATTTGACATCGAGCGTTCTTTTTGTATGGTATTTTTCTTTCTCGTTAATCCAAAAAACCTAGAGTTTTCTCCTTCAGACTTGTTAAAATCATGAAGAAGCATTGAGCTTTCTTTTTAGGAATCTTTTTCTCGCTCATAAAAATGAAAAAACCCCGAGTTTCCTTTGTCGGGCTCGTTAAACTACCATGAAAGAAATAATGGAGCCATTCTTTTCTCTTTTTCAAAGCTCTTTAAACCAAAAAAGTAACCGAGTTTTCTCCGCGTGACTCGTTAAAATTTCACGAAGGTAATCAATTTTTCTCTGCGCGACTCGTTAAAATTTTATGGAGGGCACCAAGTTTTTCTTTGTTGGACTCGTTAAAATTTCACAATGAATATTGAGTTCACTCCTTCTCCTCGTACTCATAAAAAAATGAGGTAGACGTCTATCGAACATAGATTTCTCACTTTTCCAGTTTCGATGGACTAACTTACGGAAAATGAACTGTTTCGGGCTTACTATTATCCCTTTACCGTGCCTGGATATCAAGACATGACAAAGGTACCCCAATGGAGTTGTCTTTCCTGACATTTTTCAGACTCTCTAAATATGAAAAATTCACCGAGTTTACTTATTTGGACTCGCTAAATCTAATCAGATGGGGCAGAGAGTTGTCTTTCCTGACATTTTTCAGACTCTCTAAATATGAAAAATTCACCGAGTTTACTCATCTGGACTCGTTAAACCTAATCAGATGGGGCACAGAGTTGTCTTTCTTGACATTTTTCAGACTCTCTAAACATGAAAAATTCACCGATTTTACTCGTCTGGACTCGCTAAACTTAATCAGACGGGGAAAAATTTGGACAAAATGGATACTACCTCTGTTACATTTTCAAAAAGGTCGATTTGGCAGAAAAATTCTTGAACATGGCACTTCCCAGAAAATTCTTTCGCAGTTCATCGAACCCTACCATCTATGAGTATTAGCCTTCATTTCCTAGTGTCCCTGCATCGGTAAAATCCTAACACACTCTTTGGTGTTCATCAAGCTTCAGCTGCCTAGTACCCTGCTAGAGTGCCTTCTATTGTTCAAGCATATCTCGCTAGCTACTGCTCCTGTTATCAACCAAACCGCTCATTATACCAGAAATTATTTATCATCCGACGTTCCCATTTACTCTTCATTATCTCAATCATAAACAAAATCAGTTGGTTTTCCGTTTTGTGTTGACTGATGTAGGACGCCTCAGTGCCTACCTTTCAACAGATCACTTCCTATCGACTCCAACACCTTATCTAGGAAGTTGATCAAAAAACCCATCAGTACCCAGATACTTGCAGACATCAGTGGTAGGTAGTCCTGTGTTTGACTAGGGGTCTTCATCATTGGCTCCTGGTCGAATGATTCTACGAGTGTTCAAATTCAACTCATTTTATTCACACTCGCTAGATTTTACTGTGCATCTTAGGGACCATCATCATTATTGGTGGCCCCCTTCGTGTATGTTAACAGTTTTCAGTATCGATTAGTAATCAGACGATTTCTCACATTTTCGACGACAACTCCTTCATTCACATGTTGAGAAATATGCAGTTTAAGTGAATCGACGGTCAAGACCTTGGGGCAAAGGCTACATCATTAAAGTTGTGTTTCCTTCCCCAAGTTGCGATATTGTTTATGGAGACAGCTTCTTCAGCCTGATCATGTTATGACAAACACTTCCGCGTTGTGCTTATCGGTGGACAGATTCTTCATATCTCTATTCTAGAGAAATCATGTTGTTTAAGCTACTGAGCATGGGATATGCCCGACTCAAGGCAGATACTATATTTTCTGACATATGTTGTTGTTTCAGGTTTTCCTCAGTCTTTCAATATCTTTATCTCTACACAAATTATAAAGTATTTCAGCCATCGTCTTCGTCTCTAACCTCACACTTTAGGGGGCATCTGTTACAGGTCAAAATACCTCCTCATCAGTTCAGAGGGGAAGACAAATATGGAAGGAGTACAAAGACCTAAATTAAACCTATTTCTTCCAGGGTAACGCCTATCTATAACAACAAAAGAGCGTTATAACGCAGCTAATCAGTGAGTGGGCCGCATTAGTGACTAGGGAAACGCTCTGTTTACACTAGAGGGAAGCGTTACCCGTGTTTTAAGTTTGAATCGGGAAAAGCCCACGGAGAATGATTTGAATCTCCAGCTTTTCCTCACAAGAGAGTCAGTTCACAAAAGAAACTGCAGAGCACTAGTTCATTATTGGTCATTGCTATAACAAGACTGAACTCCAAAGGAGGCAAAAGCATAGAGATTAAAGAAACATCTAAGTTTTTTCCATTCCAAACTAGTGGAAAGAGAAGGGCAACAATGGCTTTCTCCCTCTCCTATAAGAAGGAGCTGAAGGCTCTTAATTGAAGGTCGAAGGATTGCTAAAGGTTTTTGCACACTTCTGGAATAGAGAATAGTGTTATATTGTGAAGGCCAAGAGTCAAAGAGGTTCCTAGAGGGCTTGTTGACTTGGACTTCTTCACTTGAGAGATAAAAGATATTGGGGGACTGAGGAGGGCTTGGTACAACCGATGGTTGTAATCCTCCTTCTTTCAAAATCAATAGAACTGTGTTCATTTTGTCCATTCAATGCTTAATATTGTCATTATTTTTTGAATATTTACATAGTATGATATGAATGACTCAGATGTGTAGAAGTTAGTAGTTCATTGTATATTGACTTGATTGATAGGATCTATGTTATTTTAGGAATTACGCGGGTGCTTTGACTGATTGCAGGACTAAGATTTGGAGCCGGTGAAGAAGGACTCTTGCTTCGCTGCCTAGCGCTCTCCAAGGAACTCCAAGATTGTCAAAGAGGTAATTCTTTATTGCATTCTATCAAGTTATTTAGAGTTAATATGAACATGCTCATGCTATCTTTGTGAACAGCACAGCTAATATTACTGTCTGCCTCGGGCACCGGAAAGCCCTGAGAGGGATATTCGAAAACCAACAACCCAAGCAGTTTACCCTATAGCACTATGGTAGGTTCAACAGATGGCTAACATCAGTGATTAATAAACCATAGCACATGCAATGGTTATCTGGCTGTTAAGTTATATGTGTAGCATGGGTTGAACATTAACCACAGTGGAGGTCACAACGTTGGCATCTGAACAAGTTTCGAGAGGTGATCAATTTTAATGTTATGGTTGATAGCCATACCATCGGTGGAACCAAACCACAATTTTTGGATCAAGCTCCAGTTACGCATGTGGGTTTGGTTTATATTTTTTGGCACAACAATTTTAAATATAATTATGGTGGGTTGTAACCCAACCACACCAATGAACCCTAGTTCCAAGAACAACTTAGAAATTGGCAGGTTAATTTGAACTGCCCAAATCCAATGATTCATGGGGGATATAGGGAAATTTAATGATTTGACAATTTGCACCTAAACCGATGAGAATCTCGCTAGCACGGGGCATAATTTTCGCCTGTTGTGGCTGTAAAAGGCAAAAAATGTAGGATAGTTAGCAGGTGGGTGCAAGTTGGAGGATAGTTAGAAGAAAAACTTCTTAGGATCATAACTCAGTCAATTTTCAACCTTTTGAGTGCAAAAAGAGCCCAGTTAGGGGTTTTTTACTATTCTGAAGCCATTGGAGAAATTTTTTTATTTTATTTTGAGTATTGTAACTTGATTTAAACATATATTTTTTTATCATAATGAAAGGGGCCCAACATTGGAAGTTGGACCAGGAGATGTAGCCCAGGAAGGTTGAAATCCTTCATCATTTTTTGTCTTGCGTGTGTTGTTATAGTCATGATGCCTTATTTATTTTCTACAAAAATAAGTTTCAAAAGCATGTTTATGTGTTAATGTATTGAAATATTTTCCTAAAAACCCTAAACATTTCACTTTCAATTTTTACCACAAATTATCAAGTTTACATATACATATTAGTTTGGTCTCAGAGATAAATTTATTTGGTTATTTTGAGGTTTTAATTTTATTGCAAGTATTTATGATGCTTACAAAGTTGAAGCTCAAAAGAGGAAGAGGAAATATTGTGGTAGAAATTCCTCAAGTTGGGTAAAGGAGAGAAAATTTGCCACAATCCCCACCACAAATTCCACCTCAATTTTCACCAAAACCCTCACCATTCATGGCACATGAATGAGATCCTGGAAATATGTCTGAGGATGAGAAGGCTTTCAGAAATGAATTCTTTGACATGACACAAATGGTGAAATTTCTCTTGAATAGAGGAATACAATGTTGCAACAAAGTGAGAGATCCAAACCTACAAATGGAGATGGAGATGAAACTCCAAAAGGATATGGAGGAGATGGGGAAAATCCTACAAAAGGAAATAGAATGAATGGTGACAAAAAACCTTTAACTCCACCTTTATCTTCACCTCCATCTTCACCACCATCTTCAGCATCATCATCTTCTACATTAACCCCTTCACAAACACCTCCACATTCTCCAAAGGGACATGGTAAAACTCCACTTTTAAAACTTGACATAAATTTTGAATTTCCTATGTATAATGGAGAGGTAAATGGTGAGAAATTAGATACTTGGGTTCGTCAGCATGAAGTGTATTGCAGGATACAAAGGATCAAGGATGATGATACCAAGATTCAACTTTCTTCATTAAGGTTGGAAAGTGCAACACTTATTTGGTGGGAATTCAAAACTCAAGAGGACATGAAGAAACATGGTAATTTTTTATCCTCTTGGAATGATTTTTTTGTTGCAATAAGAAGTCAATTTTATCCATTAGCACACATTTAGAAAGCTATCATGGATTGTAAAAACTTTAGGCAATTAAAGGGTCAAAGTGTGCAATGTTATACCTAAGAGTTTAGAAGGAGAGCATTGATTTTGGGTGTAGATTTATCATCTCAAGACACTTTAATAAAATAAAGTGGAGGTTAAAATAGTTACTTGAGACACAATATTCTCATGTTTAACCCTACAATTTTAGATGAAGTTTGTGTACAAGCCAAACAGCTAGAAGCAAGAGGGAAACATGTTTCTAATGAAAAAGTGAGAAAACCTTTGAGTCTGGAGAAAAAGGAAAGGGTAAGTTCAAGAGAAAAGGAAAGAATATTTTTTCCATCAAGATGGATAAAGAAAAAATCACATGCAAACATTTTTCCAAAGAGGGCCATGATGAATATCATTACTGGAAACTTCATCCTGAGATGAGACCCAAAAATTTTAAGAACAAGGAGAAAGAGAAGACAATTGCAACTACACAACATGATTTAGGTTTTGATTCTAGGGATGAAACAAGTATCACAACCATGGGTTTCAAAGGAATACATTGCAAGTATTAGTTCTTCAAATTGTCTCAATGATACGTAATATGAAAAAACATGAATTGAGATTTTCCACATTAGAGTCATTTCAAAACATACCAATATAGAAACACTGTTTGATAGTGATTCACAAGAAAATATTATCTAAGAATACATTTTCAATAAGTTTAGTTTAGAAACCATTCCTCACCATAAGCCTTATCCTTTAGGTTGGGTATGTGAGAATGAAAAATTGCAAGTGACAAGGAAATGCATACTTAGATTTGCAATCACTGCAAACTTTTTGAATGAGGTTGAACTTGATGTAGTTTTTTCTTTATATATGTGGTATTGTTTTGGGAAGCCCATATATTTATGATAGGAGAGCTACTTTTCATCTCCATGAGAACAAATATAATTTCTTCAATAATGGGATTGAGTACATTGTCAGGGAACATATCAAGAAATTTATTTTGTCTTTTGTTAATGCTGGACAAATGAATAGAACTGTTAATGCTGGAAAAATGAAGAGAACTGTTAATGCTAGTTAGAATATTGCATTGTTAATGTCCAAGCACAAATATGTTGAGGAAACTAAAGCCTTTCAAGAATATGAATCAAATTTAAAATCTGATTTCATTGAGGTTTCTAATTCATGTGATAAGATGTTTCAAGAGTCTAACATGTTTCCTCCTAAAAGAGGTAAACAACATGAAGTGAATTTGCAGTAGGATTCATCATTATTGAACATTGGTGTAAGAAAGATGCTACACTCTTGGAGAATGTAGGGGTCAAAAAGAAAAGGAAAAATAAATTTGACAAAGATGACATTATTTCTAAAACTTTTTATTGTGGGTTTCATAACATTTTGGATATGAAAAAGGATGGTGCATGGTGATGGCGATAAAATTTGGCAAAGATTTGAGCTAAGTGCAAGACTAGACATGGTAAGAATCGTCATGGAGACAATGTTCAAGGTGAAAGGAATTTTAAATTGATTAAGTTTCCTTTAATTGAAGACCAAGAAGGGAATTTTCATATTCCTTAAAAGGCAATTTTCTATTCTGGAAATATTGAAAAATTGCAGCAAGATGTCATTTTTGACAGCAAGACAGGGACTCCAAAATCAACGAAAGTGATGTACTTTCATGAAAATCTCAAAGCGACAAATCCAAGAAAAGTTAAGTGGATTGAGACTAGATGGGTGAGGGATTTTTACCCTCATCTATTTTTCAACTGATAATGAGAATTTGGAGGTCCAAAAGTTTCCATTGGAGAGGAAAGATCCGATGGATCAGTATAATGCTCAAAATTAAAAGTGCTCGAAATGGCTTGAAACCAGTGCCAAAACGAAGATCTCGTCTCCTTTATTCTAATGTAATTTGTTTCACTCAAAACCGATATCGTATGCTCTTTATATTGTGTTCTGGCCGAATCAGAAAACAACCAATATTTTTGGAATGTGGTTTGCAGGTACACCCAGTCAACAGTCCATATGCTAATTGGGCATATGACTATGCAAGTGACTATATTTTTATCAGCCAATGGGATGAGGACAAGTGTCATGTCATGGTTCATTGATGGTTGGTGAAATTATATTGGCTCATGGGTTTTTTATGTGGACCAATCAGAGAGCCACGTGGACCAATCAGTGGTTGTCACGTGGCCTCTTGATGGCCATGTAAAATTTTGGTATGAGGTCAAAATTCCTCCACAGGATTCAAAACCATGAACAATGGTTTGGCAACAAGGCTCTCCATCACCGTGCCTATCGTGTTCCTTATTAACTATGGTCGTTGGCTTCTATTTAAATTTTAGTGGGATTCACAATGGGGGTTGGGACCAGAGTTAACCCCTACCCCCAGTCCACCCAACCCATGTGACGTGGTGGGAAGCCATGGGCCTGGGGTTAACCCCAACCCCAGGCCATGTGTCAACATATATTACCACAACCATATGGAAATAAAACTGAATTTTATGTTTAAATGAAAAACCATATGATATATTATATATCAAGCCATATTCCAAATTTTGGGTGGAGTTAAACCACCAACAAACTTAGAAGTCAGTTAAACCAGAGATCCGTTCACATGTGAAGAAGTTTGGGCTTGAAGTTTTTCTATGGCGGTTACAACAGATGGCTAACACTGACGGCGAATAAATCATAGCATGTGCAGTGTTTCTTTAGTGGTTAAGTTATATTTTTAGCGTGGGTTGAACATTAGCCATGGTGGAGCTCACAACATCAGCATGTGAATGAGTTTTTGGAGGTGGTCAAGTTTAATGTTATGGCTGATATCCATACAACCAGTAGAACCCAACCACAGTTTGTTGATCAAACTATAGTCATGCATGCGGGTTTGGTTTATATATTTTGGCGTGACTATTTTAATTATAACTGTAGTGGGTTGTAACCCAAACAAACCAAGGAACCCCAGTTCCAAGCATAGTTTAGAAATTTATAGGTTAGTTTGAACCACCCAAATCCAACAACTTCAAACACGACATTTGGCCCTAATTTATCGGTTCATGGGGGATATAGGGAAAATTAATGATCCAACAATTTGCACCCAAATGAGCAGAAATCTCCCTGACGCGAGGAAACATTTTCACCACACATGGCCGAAAAAGGCGGAAAATGTAGGACAGTTAGTAGATGGGTGCGAATTGGAGGACAATTAGCAAAATAAATTTCAAGGAGCATAAATCAATCAATTTTGGACCTTTTTTAGTGTAGAAAGATCCCATATAAGGGTTTTTTAATGTTTGGGAGCCACTGGAGACATTATTTTTGCATTATGAGCACTATGACTTGATGTAAACACATATTTTTGATCATAATGAAAGAGGCCCAACATTGGAAGTTGGACCATGAGATGTAGCCTAGGAGGGGTGAAATCCATCATTTGTTGTCTTGTGTATGTTGTTATGGTATTGATGTCTTCTTTATTTTTTGAAAAAATGAGTTTCAAAAGCTATTTTCTTGAGGGGTTTTGACCTAGGTTCAGAGTTTATAGATAAACAAACAAACCCTCCAACTACTGGCCCTTTCAGCAATGACCTGATTATGCAGATCAAAGTATCACTTGAAGAAGTATGGTGGGGTGTTGGAACTAGGTTTCCGCACCCCGAGGGAGAAAATAATGAAGTGGTCCTAAGAAAATCAAATGCAGACTTGTATAACATAAACAGACACGCACAATAGAATAAAACAGAATCATAGAGTGTGTAGAATCCTTAACAGAAGAACAAAGTTCGTAGATTTCTTCAGTGTAGATAAAGTATAACATAACCAAATCCAGATCTAAACACTGTGAAATTACTTAATGAGATTTATTAACCATAAATAAGCATACATAACCATAACAGATATCCCTTATGCAATAATCAATAGAAAACAGTGTGATCTCAACAAAACATAAACATAATTAAATAGCTCAGATCAATAGCATAAGAATTTTTCCAAAATCTATCCTTTATATTAATCTTCATAACCTTTCAATACATCATACTTTCCTTTACATAACCCTTCCGCACACACAACGAGTGGAGTCTGCACACATTGAGGAATATGTCTCGACTCACACAACTAGCAGAAGCCTTTC
The DNA here is from genome assembly GCA_034641835.2 of Pinus albicaulis. Taxonomy (NCBI): domain Eukaryota; kingdom Viridiplantae; phylum Streptophyta; class Pinopsida; order Pinales; family Pinaceae; genus Pinus; species Pinus albicaulis. Next base: position 484,920,453 of record CM076572.1, read on the forward strand.
AACCCAACCCAGATAAAACCCTTACAACGTATTATAGACGCATAAAATTAGATTCAAAACATTAAATTAACTAAAATATATTCCTTAGACTCGATCTATCTATTTATATTCGCTCAACGTGCAAATACTATGGTCTCAAACCATGGTTTGAGGCTCATAGTTTTACCCTTAAACCCATTGACATCAAAATTATGGACTTTGACCCACCCCAAAGCCCCTTGACTCATTCGTGCAATGTGCATATACGAACTTATACAAAATTTCATCAAAAAGTGTGCCCCAGAGGACCCCGCTCCAACAAAATCATGTTTATGTGTTAATTTAATTGACATATTTTCCTAAAAACCCTAAACAGTTCACTTGCAATTTTCACCATAAACTCTCAATTTTACATATACATATCAAAGAGTTGTGTAATGCATATCTAAGCTTCCATATAAATATGTGCGTTTGTCAATTAATCGAGCATGTGTGAGGAAGTGAACTTGACACTTAGAGTCTGAGAAGAAGGCTTGAACACTTAGTAAATTTAATCAACCACGAAGGTACCATTAATTCATAGATCATAAATCCTCAGTAGGCTCAAAAATTAAGGTGTAGGAAAAATTTTGGAGGGTGTTGATCGCAACGTCAAAAACTTTGTTGTTGAAAATAAGAAAAAATATCTTGTTGTGATCATCAAGTGAATTATCCATGCTAAGGGGATGGGCTACAAATTTTTCTTTAAGTGATGTTGCAAAAAACATTGATTTCCCTGAATTTTTCCATGTTTCTCAAGTTGTTGATTTTCCGAATATTTTTAATTGAAATTTTATGCTTGTCTATATTTTCTATTTTTTTCCATTATAATTTTGATAAGTTATTCTAGGCACTTGAAAACATATTCCTTAAAACAATATTTCAACATTGTCCTCAAGGAACTAGATTAGGAAGCTTACATTTTGATTCATATTCCTACTGGTTGTTTTTATAAATGTGACACTCAAATAGGCATTGATAAGTGGTAAGAAATTGTTTTCAACTTTATGGTTTTCAAATGGTGTTATTTGGTCCTGTATTAAAATGATAAAGTAATAAATAATAAATGAAATCACTTTTTTATTTGTTGGTTATAGTAGGGTTTAAAGGCATTCTACTTTTATTCTCTAATCATTAAAGAGATAATTGCTCAAAGGGATGTTGTATTTGAAGAGAAGTCTTACCTTATTTAGATTTTTCCCCTTCTTCACATTTTCTTATGATTTAATATCGAAGCTCTATTGTTTCCTATTTAAAATGTCTATATAGTTTGATACTGAGGTAGAATTTTGATCCTCCTTAAGATTTTATTTATGAGCCTAAATCTTCTCCTATTAGGGAGACTTGTTGAAATAAGTGGTATATGAACCTCCATAAGGTGTCTATATTTTATGTTGGTGATGATTTTATTATAAGAAAAAATAAAACTACACTCACATGTCCAATATCATGGTTATATGTGATACATAATTCTATGAAGAATCTCATGGAAGGCAAGAGTAAGTATTGAGAAAGGAAGCACATTGTTGGACATAAAAGGATCTAGAAAACCAAGTTCTCTTTAGATGGAGGTATTGAGAAGCATAAAACCCACATGTTTACTCAAGGATTATCTCAAAATTAAGGAATCAACTACACTAAAACCTTTTCTCATATTTCTAAGATGGATACCGTTTGAACTATGGTTTTATTAGTTTCCACTAGGAATTTCACCTAAATATTGTCTTTCTTAATGGAAATCCTCATGGTGGTATTTATGTGTCAACTCCAAATCTTTGATGATTCATCATGTGTCTATAACTAAATAAATATCTTTATGATATTAAACAATCTCCTAGGGTATAGCTATGAGAAGGCTAACAAGGTCCTCATTTCTAATGGTTTCACCCATTGTCAGTCAAATACTAATATTTATACTAAGAATTTTAAAGGTGATATTATTATATTTGTTCTATATCAAGATGATTTTATTCTCATAGGTAGTAGTTTTGACATGATCCTTGATACAAACAATAATTTTTCACACATTTCATATCACTAACAAGGGTTTATTTCTTATAAAAAGGATTATAGCTCAAACTGTTTGGTGAACAAGTTATTTCTACAATTGTGTGGGTTCAAGTTTTTGGAGACATGTTGTAACTTTACCATTTTTGGAATTTATGAAATATTTGTATATGTTGTAATTGTGTCAATTTATATTTCAATTTTACTAATTCTCTTGAAATTCTTGTTCGAGTTAAAAAAAAAGAAAGAAAATAAAAGTAAAATAAAAAGAAAAAGAACATGGGTTTGTTACCTTATTTTCTTGGAATCTAATTTTTGTAACTTCATAATGGATTTTTTTATTTTTATATATTATAATAGTAATTATGCTCTAGATTTAGTGAATATATATTGTATGGAAGAATTTAAACCTTGTTCCACCCATGTCCACCTCGAGTCAACTTAATTTTTCAATGTACCTCTTTAAAATTACATAACCCTTTCTTTCAAAAATTTGTGGGAAAATTAATTTATTTTTCATATATCAAACTAAAATTCAACTTTGTTTTATCAATATAATTTCTAAATACACCACAAGTCTGAAGGAAAATAATCGGTAAGGTGCGAAGAGGATTCTTTAATACATTAAGGTTACCAAGTATTTTTGGATTTAACACTCATATTGGGGTAAACTATTTTGGTTAGACACATAAAATAACATTAGGTTATAGACTGGAATGAGATAAATATACTTCAAGGTATGTCTATTTGCTTGTTTAATTTTGTTTATTTCGTCAAGTAATAAGATATTTACAATTTATCTCTCTCTTCCGTTTGGCCCAAATATAGAGGTTTTGTCATATTGGATGTGTGGCAGTGTGAATTTGGACATTAATGGATGATCTTAGACTTTTTCATCAAAAATTGATTTCACTTCCATGTGATAATCAAGGTTCCATGCATATTTATTGTCATATGATATACCTTTGACTACCAAACATATTGAGGATTGTTAACATGATAAGCTAAAATTTATCCAAAATCAATTTATTCATCACAAATATAATCAAATTAAAGAACAAATTGCTAAATTTTTCACCAAACCTTCAAAAAATGCCAGATTTTTTAAATCCCATAATTTTCTTTGTGTTGGGTGTGTGTTATATTCTTTCCACGACTAGCCCTGCGTGCACTAGTGATTTTGTCATGTGCTACCAATGAAGACCAGGGTTGGACATAGTTTTAGATATCCATGGCTTTGTTGATGCAGACTAGATTGGTGATTTAGATCATAGAAGATATCCAAGTGGGTATGTGTTTAACCTATTTGGAGGAGCAGTCAGCTGAATGATAAAAATAAAATATGTATTTTCTCTTTCAACTACAAAGGTTGAATACATGGTAGCCACTCATGCAAGTAAGGAAGCAATTTGATTGCAAAGATTGTGTTAAGGTATGGGGTTGGTGCAGCGAGTTATAAGGATATAATGTGATAGCCAAATTAAAATTTTCTTTGCTAATAACCTTTCTTATAATTCAAAGACAAAGTAAATTGATGTTTAGTATCACTTTGTGAGAGATATGGTTGAGGATAAAAAGGTGTTTCTGGTAAAGGTGGACACTTTGAAGAATGTTGAAAATGCATTGACCAAGTTTGTGAGCATTGAGAAGTTATATTGGTGTAGAGAAACAATGGGTGTTGCAGGGTTGTACCAATGACTAAGCTCTCTTATGGACCCATATGGAAAGAAAACAACAAGTGGGAGAATGTTGGATGTGTGTTATATTCTTTCCATGACTAGCCCCACGCAAAAAAAAAATTGTACCCTATATTAGGTGGGCGGACCTACCTATGGTTTTGTGCATGGATTTTTCACATGGCTTTGGGAATGATGGTTTTCTTTCCATGGTATTTTCTAGCTCTGTTCAAGGGAACTATGGTTATGTTCTAATCCAGGGTTAATGGAATGGAGTTTATGAATGTTTCGACATGTATATATATGTGTGTTGTAACATTGAAGGGAATATAATGAAAAATCGAGCTCGTAGTCATGGTTTTGGGATCCAAGGGAAAATATATATGTATATTTGTTTTATGCTTTATTCTCTTGTTATTATTTATTTTATGTTTTAAGAATTCGTTTTTAGACAATTTTTGTGCAGGGTTAAAGCCTACACTTTGGATCAAGAATCTTATCAAGATTAATAGGTATAAGTCAATATTCTGGACAATATTAGTATAATATGTGTAAACTTGGCATGTATCCTTTATTAGTCATCTCATAGTTCCATTGGGGTTATATGTGTGAACATTTATTAGCCAACGTGTGACCACATTGGTTCTTAATGGGTGACCCTAGTGGTATTTCACATGTAATTAAGGTTAGGTAAAATACAATATAAATAGTATAAACCCCTATAAATAGAGTGGTATCATGCTCCATTATGATCATATTATCTTGTGTTATGTATCATTCACTTGTAGTACAAAGAATATTTGGATAACAAAGTTACCCACTAATATGTGTATTATATTTTCCTCTTGTAAGCATTATGTGATGTCTTATTTCACTCCTCACACCAAATTTTTAATTTCAACACCTTCACCAAAACACCTTTCTAAACTTTTCTTCACCCTTTTTAACCTAAAGTAAATAAAATAAAAACACACACACACACACAACTCTCTCCATAAATCTTCCCATTAATATGTTCTCTCCGGGACAATGTTACCAATGAAACGAGACCTATTACCTCAGAACGGGAACTCCAGCCCAAAAAGACTCAAAAAGCATGAAAAAACGTCCCAAAAACAAAAAGTGTGTATTCCAGAACGCATTTGTTTTTTCTCAAGGTCAAATTTCACCTTTTTATAAAATTATGCTAAAATCAAAAAATTTTCTTGAAAAAATGATTGAAAAAACACCCTCAAAACAAAACGAGTAGATGCTGGAATAACAAAAAAAACATTGTGTCACACTTTTGACACATTGTAACAATGGAATTAAAGACAACATATTAGGACATTGAAAAATCATAAAATTATAAATTTTTTGATAGATGATGTTAAAATCATGTTTGAAGGGCTTATCATTTCGAACAATTTCTATCCATGTTGTTAAACATAAAATATCTTGACTCTAAACAACCCTAAAATTGTAATTATTTTCAACCATAACATCAATGTTAAAATTTCGCACCGCATAAAAACCTTAATGACAAGTTGTAAATCTCAAGTTTTTAAATCTTAAGTTTTCAAGATACTTGAACCATGAAATTATGGAGAAATTATATGACTTAAACAATTTTTCAAAATAAACAACTAAATGAAAAATTTAGTATTCATATATTTGTTTGTTTATATATAAAAACATATTTTGAATTTTTTTTTATTGTTTTTCTATATTTTAAATTATAATTGTTTTAGTTTTAAGAAAATAAAAAATTAAAATTAAAATCTTCTTATATATGTTTGTTTATATTTTAAAACATATTTAAATTTTTTTATTTCTTTTATTTTATTTTAAATAATAATTGTTTTAATTTAAAAATAAAAATAATAAAAATTCTATTTGTTTGTTTATTTTTTAAAACATATTTTTTAATTTGTTTTTATTGTTTTTTTATATTTTAAAATTTTAATTGAATAATTGTTTTTTATCTAGCTTCCGATCATTATCCCACCAGCATTGTTCTTGAGACTCACTTCCCATTGGGGCCGCTTCCCTTTAAATATAGTTCTATATGGCGCAAAAACCCAACTGTGGAACAGATAGTTAAAAAAGCTTGGCAGCATCATGTAGAAGGATCACCGGGATTCATTTGGGAAAGTAAATTGAAAAATACAAAACATGCCTTGAAGGAATGGGTGAAGCAGAATTATAAAGAACAAGAAAATACCAAAGCTAATTATAAAAACACATTGAAAGAAAATCACAAAAAAATAGAGGCGAATGGGCTCTCCCAAGAGGATAAAGCACTTGAAAGTGAATTATACTATCAGCTGTACCGTGCCAATAGAGAAGAAGAGCAGAAATGGAGATTGAAATCAAGGCAGCTTTGGCTTCATGGAGGAGACAAAAATATTGCTTTCTTCCACGAGCAAGAAACTGTCAGGAAAGTAAAAAATAAGGTCACCATGATCTGTGATGAGGAAGGCCTTCCTTAAAAAACCCAAGCAGCAATCAAACAAACAGCTTCAGCATACTACCACTCTCTCTGAACAGAAACAAAGGAAACAAAGGATTACTCCAATCTCCTACTGTACATGCCTAGAGGAATCAGTGAGGAAATCAATGCAAACTTGACTAAAGAAATCACGAAAGAAGAAATACAAAGTGCCATTTGGACGCTTCAGCCAGATAAAGCCCCAGGTCCAGATGGCTTTCCAATCTGCTTCTACAGAACTTACTGGGGAACAATTAAAAAATACCTTGTCAAGATGCTCAGATGATCTCAACGCAACTGCAAAATAGGAGGATTTACCAATGCCACCCATCTTGCCCTCATTCCTAAAGAAAATCGACCCTTATCCTTTTCTCGGTTTCGACCCATATCGCTGTGTAATTCATCTTATAAAATCCTGACAAAAATTCTGGCTACTCGACTTAAACCTCTCCTCCCTTCTCTCATTCCTGAAAATCAAGGGGGTTTCCTGGCCAATAGACAAATCTTGGACTCCATCCTTCTTGTCCAAGAGGCCATACATTTCAGTCAAGTAAGAAATGAGAAAGGCTTTATCTTAAAGCTAGACTCAGCCAATGCTTTTGACCGTGTCCGACACTCCTTCCTTTTTGCTGTTCTAGAAAAAATGGGATTTGCCACAACCTTCATCAATCTTATTAAAGTCTGCATTTCTGGGCCATGGATCTCCCCTCTTATCAATGGTAGACCTGGACCTTCCTTCCAATCCTCTCACGGACTAAGACAAGGCTGTCCTCTGTCCCCCTATCTATTTATTTTAATGGCTGAATCCTTCAGCAGAGCTCTGGATTAAAACCGTCGCATGGGCCTCATCACCGGAATTAAATTTGATAATGGATTCAAGAACATCAACCATTCCCAGTTTGCTGATGACACTCTTCTAATGGGGGGAGCTTTAGTTATCATAGCCATACGCTTCAAAACTCTACTAGATCAATTCATGAGCTACTTCGGAGGTTTGATAAATTACCACAAGAGCTTTATTTATGGTTGGAATGCTTCGGCACAAATTATTCATAGAATTGCTAGTATTTTTGAAGTTCCTTACAAGCTAGATTGGGAGCACTTTACTTTTCTGGGCATGCCAGTGAGTGCTGGCAACCTGAAAGCTTCTGCCTGGGAAGTTATCATTGATAAGATTAAAAGGAATATACAACAATGGGGCACCTCTTGGCTTAATCCAGCAGGGCGCCTCATCCTTCTTAAAGCAGGACTCTCTTCCCTGCCCTTGTATTGGTTTATGCTCATGCAAGCCCCTGCCAACCTTCAGAATAAAATGGATGTTCTCCTTCGACAATTTATTTGGCAAGGAGGATGAACTGAAACAAAAAAATATAACTTGGTAAGCTGGAAGCAGGTCATTCAACCGCTTGAGAAAGGAGGACTAGGAATCAAATCCCCTAAACTACTAAACCTTGCCTTTGCTGGTAAACTTGTTTGGAGGCTCATTACTGGTCAAAACGCCTGGTGGAAGACAGTCCTAGAAAAAAAATACCTCGGCTTCCCAAGGAATCAGCTTTTGGATCTTGAACTCCCTAATAGAACGTGTTCTAAAATATGGAGGATGTGTAAGAAATTCATTCCTTTTCTTGAAAAAAATACCTCCAAAGTGCCCAAAGGTGGCAGCCACATTAGGATTGGGGAGGATAAAATTATGGGGCAGCAGCCTATAAACCAATGGCCAAGAACGCAGTAGATTATAAACTTTTTACACAGCAAAGGAATTCAAAATCTGGACCAGATCTCTTATTTGGATGCCCACACTCATCTCTGGAAAGGCTGGACCTTCCCCTGCATTCCGGCAGACATAGAAACCAGCCTCAACAATTTGCAAGCCCATCTCCCTGGTATAGCTCCTTCCAATCGCTTTGCTGCTGATGACTTTCGTTGGGATCCCTCAGGTACTGATTATACCATAAAGGCTGCCTATCATCAGATCTTCTACAATGTATTCCCCATGTCTACTTGGGCGCAGTGGATATTGGCTTGGAAGGCAGAATCTCTTCCAAAAATTAAATTTTTTCTTTGGACCCTTCTCAGAGGGAAAGTTCTCACCTCTGAGAACCTTAGAAAGCGAGGATTAGTTGGGCCCTCTCACTATCCAAATTTCCAATCTGATGAGGAAACAAGCCAACATCTTTTCATAGACTACCCTTTTTCTTTTTCTTGCTGGAAGGAAGCATTTCGTAGCCAAGACCTCCCTTGGGAGCCTAGAACAAGCCTTATTGAAGCATTTCACATATGGAAAAAAATCTACCCGTGGAGAAAAAAAAAGAACAACATAGCCCGAAGGGTTTGGAATTCCCTACCCTGTACTCTTTTATTGAACATCTGGTTGGCAAGAAACCACATGATATTCAAAGGAAAGGAAACTAGCGTCAGAAAGCTCTGCAACAAAGCCAGGAGTCTCAACTTGGAAGCCCTATCCACGAAATGTCATGGACATCTGAACACGCTGGACCTAAATGTAGAAGAAAGGAATTACATAGGGCACCTTCTAGATAGAAACAATATAGCACAATGTGGAAGCAATCCCAGTAGCAGAGACACCTCCAGGTACAGCTGGAAACTCAGGATGAAAGAAGAGGAATTTGCACGATGGCTAGGAAATTGCAATACACATTATCTCTTCTTCGATGGTGCCTCCAAGTCCAACCCAGGAATGGCTGGGGCTGGAGGAATCATCTGCAATGGAAATGGCGATGTTCTATTGGATTACGAATGGGGTTTGGGCTCCTTATCCAATAATAGAGCAGAAGCCCTAGCTCTCTACCAAGGCCTGATTCAGCTTCAGAAACTCGGCATCAACACAATGATTATCATAGGAGATTCAACCATTGTTATTAATCTGATGATAAGCAAAAGAAAAGCCCCTAATTTTTTTATTCAGCAAATCATAGGGTGCTGCCACACCATTGATCAGAAGATGAAAGGGAATCTCTTTTATCATGTTCTTCGAACCCTCAACAAAGAAGCTGATAAAAGGGCTAACAGAGCTTGTTCACATTCTGTTGGAAACCTCCGGTGCAACGGTGAAAATCATCTCTTCTTCTTGCCATGAATAGACTTTTTCTTCTCTATATTTCCTACCCACAGCAAAACTTTGCTTCTTGCCTCCGAAATTCCAAACTCAGCTCCTCTGTAAAGTCACAAAGCCCCTTGAGCCCGATGCACACAGAAATAAACTCTGCTCTCACAATGCAACGGTGCAGATCAGCCCTTCTTCTTGCCATGAACATAATTTTTCTTCTCTGTATTTCCTACCCACAGCAAAACTTTTCTTCTAGTCTCCGAAACTCCAAGATCAGATCCTCTGCAAAGTCACAAAGACCCTTGAGCCCGATGCACACAAAAACAAACTCTGCTCCCTCAAAATTTCTCTCTTTCTATGATGGTCCTTTATCTTTTGCACATCCTCATGTTTATGGGCCTCCCCTTGACTCATTGAATGCACTCTATCCTACTTTGATCACTGACATCCTCCACTTCACTGATCCATGTTCAAAGCTCCAAGTCTCGGCATGTCGCAGCCCTTCTAACTTTGTCTTTTATGAGCCTCTGACTTCAATGCCCCTGTCCGACCTACCAGCTCCCTGCCATGGTGATCAGTCTTGCTTGGCACAACGCAATCTTATGAAATGGATGGTGATCTACGGGTGGCAATCTCATCATTTTTTAAATTTCAATTATGAAATGTAAAGTGCGCCTTTTATTACTCCAATTTGTCAGAATCTACACTACTATTTTCTTCTTCACTACAAAACTAGCCAGATGTAAAAAAGGAACTGATACCAAAAACACTGATTTTTGGCTCTCTTTCTGTCAATACCCCCTTGTAATTCTGGAGCTTCGCCTCCCCTTTTTTCGAATATTAATCTAGCAACCGACTTTGTGAAAAAAAAAAAAATATTAAAAATTACATTCTTTTTTATTATAATAGTTTTTGTTTAAAAAAATAAACAATTATTTTAAATAGTTTGTGTTTGAAAAAATATAAAAAAATATAAAAATTAATTTGCTGCCCACCAGGGGCCGGAAGCAAGCTGGGCATCCCTCGACAGTGTCGCCCGACCGGCCTCTGGCCCCCGAATGGGTGGAGGGTGATACCGAGAATCACCCCCGGCTGGGAAGAGTGTGATTCTCGGAATCGCCCTCCACCCAGCCAGGGGTGATTCTTGGAATCGCCCTCCGCCCAACCGACAGTGATTCTCGGAATCACCCTCTGCCCATTCTAGGGTGATTTTTGGAATCGCCCTCCACCTAGCTGGGGGTGATTCTTGGAATTGTCTTCCGCCCAGCCGAGGGTGATTCTCGGAATACCCTCCACCCAGCCAGGGGTGATTCTCAGAATTTCCCTCCACCCAACCAAGGGTGATTCTTGGAATCACCCTCCGCCTAGCCGGGGGTGATTCTCAGAATCACCCTCCGCCCAGCTGGGGGCCAGAGGCAGGCCGAACAACACCATCGAGGGCTGCCCAGCCTGCCTCCGATCCCCATCTAGGCAGAGGCAGGCTGGGCATCCCTCGATGGCGCCACCTGGATGGCCTTTAGCCCCCGGCTGGGCGGAGGGAGATTCTCGAAATCACCCTCCACCCAGCCAGGGGTTGGCCGGGTGGCACCGTCGAGAGCTGCTTGGCTTGCCTCCGGTCCTCGATTGGGCAGAGAGATATTCCGAGAATCTCCCTCCACCTAGACGCGGGTCGGAAGTAGGCTGGGTAGCCCTCAATATTGCCTCCCGACCTAACTCCGACCCCCTAGCTAGGCAGAGGGTGATTCCGAGAATCACCCCTGACCGGGCAGAGGGTGATTCTAAGAATCACCCCTGGATGGGCGGAGGGCGATTCTAAGAATCACCCATGGCTGGGCGGAGGGTGATTCTTAGAATCACCCTCTGCCCAATTGGGGATGATTCTCGGAGTCGCCCTCCACCCAACTAGGGGTAATTCTCGGAATTGCTCTCTGCCCAACTAGGGGTGATTCTCATAATCGCTCTCCGCCCAGCTGGGGGTGATTCTCAAAATCGCCCTCCACCCAGCCGAGGGCCGGAGGCAGGCCGGGTGGCGCCGTCAAGGGATGCCCAGACTACCTCTACCTAGCCAGGGGCTGAAGGCAGGCTAGGCATCCCTCGATGGTGCCGCTTGGCTAGCCTTCAGTCCCTGGCCGGGCAGAGGGTGATTTCAAGAATCTCCCTCTGCCTAGCCAGGGGCTGGAGGCTAGCCGGGTGGTGCCATCGAGGCCTGCCCAGCCTGCCTCCGCCTAGTCAGGGGCCGGATGTAGGCTGGGCAACCCTCGACGGCGCTGCTTGACCTGCCGGGCCCTGGTTGGGTAGAGGGGGATTCCAAGAATCACCCCCAGCTGGGTGGAGGGTGATTCTGAGAATCACTCCCGGCTGGGCGTAGGGTGATTCCGAGAATCACCCCCGGCTGGGCAAAGGGTGATTCCAAGAACTGCCCCCGGCTAGGCAGAGGCCATCTGGGTGGCATCTTCGAGGGCTTCCCAGCCTGCCTCTGGCCCCCGGCTTGGCGGAGGGCGATTCTCAGAACTGCCCTCTGCCCAGCCAGGGGCCGAAGGCAGGCTGGGTGACGCCGTCAAATGAAGGAGATTTGGTTTTGGATCTATTTTCAGGTTCAGGTAAGTTTTATTATGCAAATTTAAATTTAAATATTTTATTTTTTAGTTTTTATGTCTTTATACTAATTTTCTTATGATTTCTTTTGTACTTGATGATTAGGTACAACACTAGCATGTTTCCTACCAAAGGAAGAAATTGCATTGCCATTGAGAAAGACCCAGTGCAATGCAAATTTATTCAACAAAAAATTAATGCTCTTGAATTTCTTCCAGATGCGAAGCAAGAAGTTGGTTTGAGGAAAGGGGATTTTAATGAATCACAGGTGGCAAAAAAAGCAAAGGAACCTCAACCACCATTATATGGAATGATTGGAAAGGGACACTTTGGAAGATTTGCATACATGAAACATCCATTTGAAGATCAAAATGACCAAAATGAAGTAGAAAATGTTGCGGAGAAAGCCATCAATGATGTTATAGATGATGCTGAACATGTATTAGTTGATATTGTTGAGGATCTTTAAGTTATGCTTGCAAACAAAGCTCATTTTTGAGATCTGTTAATCAGTTTTACTTGTAATGTTTAGACTTTGATATTTTATGAGAAGAATCCTTATTTTTTGACATAAAATTCAATAAAAATGCTATTTTCCTAAGTTTTTTTGTTAAGATTTTCCCAAAAATTAGTTTATTTAACATGTTTTTTTAACAAAAAGTCTCTAAAAGCGTATTTTTTGCATTCTATTTGTATTGAAAATTTGTATTTTTTTGTCATATCATTCAAAATAGTGGTTTTTTAGTGACAATTATTTGATGTGCATTGAAAAATTAATTAGCAATACATAAACTTGTAGAAAATATAAACTTTATAATATTGACCCTTTTTTCATTTTTATCTATGTGAAAAACTGAAGATATCATTACAATTTTTTGTTTTAAAAAAAAATATTTTTTTTTCTTTTTAAAACACAAGTACATAAATACACTTAAAAATAAACATCTCAAGAAAGAAGAAGACATTAGAAAATGTATAGTGTCAAAATCAATCCTCTAAAAAATGTTGGTGATGATATGCCACCACTATGCAAAATCGACATAAAAAGCATCACAAAAAAAAAAAAAAAATTAAAAAAAAAATGCCGAAAACATGCTAAAAAAAAAATGATTCTGCATCACCACTTTTCAAAATCAAGGGTTTTTCTTGCTACGTCAAAAAGTAGGTACCAGTGCAGTTACCTATTTCATCGGTAACAATGTACCCTCATTTTGAATGCAAAATCCAACTAACACACCTAGATAGTATTTTAATACTATAATATTGCCACAATTCTCCTATATCCTTACATTCAATGTGAGATCTAAATGGAATCACCATAACAATATATGAAGCTGAGCATTCTAAATTTCATACCCTTATGATAGAAAATAATTTTGATTACCTAGCATAGCAATATAAATTAAATGGTTGGTAAATTTTGATAGGCATCTATCTATAATAAACATCAAAACAATTACTTCATCATACATCTCAAGTTTCTAAAATTAAAAAAATCACAAGAATTAACTAATCTATAACTTTATTTAAAATAATTATTATTATTATTAATGATAAAAATAATTAATATATAATTAACACATATATACATTTAAAAAATACATGTAACAAGATTCTTAACCATGGATATTTGTCCCCACTTTATCACGGATATTCTTAATTTGTAAATAGGCTATGTTTTAATACCATGACTTATCAATACCAAATTCGCAAAACACCAAAACTCATTTCATATGACACATGTTCATATGACATTTTTTAATTAATGAATTTAATTAAAAGGGAAAAAACGACATAAGTACTTTGGAAATAAATCTGAGCCTTTGATTTGTGTATACTACTAAAAAAAAAAATGGAATATTCTCTGAAATTTAAATCCCTACCATCCACCTAATAGTTACTTATAAATAAATTAAAATTATGGAAGCTCTATTTCAGAATAAACAAGGCTTATCGACATTATTAAAATGGGTAATCTATCAATTTTAATAACAAAATCTTCCCCATTTAAATCATCATTATCTAAATTCTGAAAAACTCTACTCTTTTATCATACCCCTGAGGACATCAACTACTCATACTTTACTACTTTAATCTCCATGTTTTGATTTTTTAAACTAAAAGCTTGCCATAATTTTTTTAGTATTGACTTCACCTTTGGGCATATTTTTTTACTATCATATTTTTTTAAGCATCAGGTCAATATCTTGGGTCGATCATATTTGATTTCCCACTAGTCTATCTCCAAACCATCTTCTGGAAAACCTAATGCTGGAATGATGAGATTCCAATACCAGTTAATGAAAGAAACATCAAAACCCCACAAGTAAGAAAGGAAAAAATGCAAGAAAATAAACCAATATATCTTGGAAGAACTGGGAGACATGCTAGTAAACTATGTGTGGATAAATAAATTATAGAGGTCTTTCCCTCTATCAATATTCCACCAACATGAAAATAATATCTTGGAATATTAGAGCCCTCAATTGCAAATGAAAATAGAGGTTCCTCACAGCAAAATGGTTCTTTGAAAATCCCACCTTTATTTTGTTATAGGAAACCAAATATTTAGGTGGTCTCATCAATAAGATAACCAACAAATGGGGTAGAAATTGCAAAAAACTATAACTTTATATTCCTGTGGATAATTAGGTAGACTAGAAAATATCTGGAATGCATAAGAGGCTCTCATTATCAACATGATTTCTTCATACTGAATTCTCACGACCCAATTAATTATTGGCTCTAATGAAACATATTACCTATTAAACATTTATGGTTCCCACAACCAAAGAAAAAGCCTATTTTCTTCAGATCTCTCACCAACACCAATAATATGATATCTCCCTCCCCCTATATCTTAGGTGGAAACTTCAACATGATAAAATCCCTAGAAAAAAAAGAGGTGGCATAAGAATACTTTATGTTTATTCCATTCAATTTCAAGACACATTGGCAGCCTCCCACCTGGTGGATTTGGAAACTAAAAATGACACTTTTACCTAGAATAATCGAAGAGGAGGAACCCAACAAGTGGCGTAAAAACTAGACAAGTTCCTAGTGTCATAATCAATAATGAACCATGGTATATTTATGTAAGAATTTATTATCCCCATCCATAGCTTGGATATTTGGCATATTGTTTGAATATTGACATTAAAAATAGGCCCATGAATAAACCCTTTTTCCTTGAGAAATTCTAGTTTCATCATCTTGATTTTCAAGCCAAAATCAAGACCCGATGGAATGAAAAGGTGACTCTAGAATGAACCTTAATGTATAATATGTAATATAATATCAAATACATTAAATAGGAGCTCAAAGGTTGGAACAAATATAAATTTGGAAACATTCTGTAATAAAAGTAGAAACTAGAAATTAAAATGGAAACAATATAATAAGAAGCCATCCTCCATGGCATAGCATAGTATATAATTAAATAAGAAGCAATAACTCTCACCCAACTTTAGGAATGCAGAAAGTAAGAAGAATTACGTTGGAAAAAAAAATCCAAGTTACAATTGCTCAAAGAGGGAGAACAAAATACAAAATTTTTCCACAAATCCATGTTGCAACAGCACCACCATAATCACATATTCTCTCTCAAAAACTAGGAAGGAATTAGACTACAGGAGAATAAATATATATACCAAGAGCTCAGTAGACACTATTAATATATTCTAGCATAACCCCTTTCCAATATACAATAGGTGATCTAAAAAATCACAAAGCATATTCCTTCACTAGCAACGAGGGAACAAAATGAAGTTATCCTTGGTCAATAGGTTTCATGACACAATTCTTTCAAAACTACTAGTCCATTTTAGGGAAGGACACAATGTATGGTAATAATTTGAAGAATATTGAGAAACAAATTCCATATTACCATCCTTAATTCCCCCTTCTTGATCTTGGTGCCTAAAAAAGGGCAAGGTGGGGAACCCCAATGGTTACCAACCCATAGCTCTTTGCAATGTCATTTATAAGATCATTCCCAAACTAATAGGAACTTGACTCAAACCATTGCTTCCAAAGCTCATTTCACTAAAGAAAAATAGAAATGTTGAAGGTTGTTATTTCCTTGATGGAATCATGGTTTCTCATGAAACCGTCCACTTCCTAAAGATCTTGAAAAACCTAGGTATGTTGTTCAAATTAGACCTATGCAATGCCTTCAACAAACTAAATTGGAAATACCTTTTTGGGATCCTTGAAGACTTAAAATTTGAATCAATATTAGATTAGCTAGATCGATAACCTTTTATCATTAGCCTTTTTCTCGATCATGTCATTTTTTCCACTACAAAACCCCTCCAAAATGTTTCTCATGCCTTGATTTTGGAGCAACATCCTGTCCATAAGGATGCATCTTTCACTTTCATCAAGTATTTTGTTTGATATTTAAGACTTATCTTTGCATGTAGTTCTTTTAATGAGATTTTTTTACCTTAAATAATATTTTTCAAACACAAGCCACCTCCTTCCATGATATTTCATCCATTCCGGGTCTTCCCTCATGTAATTATGTAATCCACTATCTCTAGAAATTTGTAATATCCAAAAATGGAATAACGCATTGATACATAAACATAATATTTGAAACATAGAAAAATGTACATAAATATTATGATAAAAAAAGATATAGATAGAATAGGTGAGCCATTTTATTCATTGGAGATGGATTACAGTTACAAAAGTGTACAAAATAATGTGCTCTAGCCAAAGAGGTGGCCTAGAATGAGGGCCTGAAAGAATTCCACAACAAGAATTGTGTAAATGGAGAGCTGCAGGAAGCAATACTACACTAACCCTTTTGTTGAAGATGTACATATAGCTGCTGAAAAGGGAAATGCAAATCTATGGAGCTCAGGAGCTCTGATTATGCCAAGATTCAAGATCTGGCTAATGTGATGGACACCCAAATAAACCATAAAGGAAATTCCATATATATGAGATTGGAAATTTACCCTCTTGGTGTTTGATCCTTGGTCTATTGGGTTATGTAGATATGAATCTAGATCTAACAAATATATGGCTAAAATATGTCATAAGATCCAATCTAAGCTTGAAGCGCTGATCCCTTCACTAGATCCTCAAGCTAGAAGCTCAAGATCTAGCTCCTCAATCCTCCTCTGATGATTGTAGCTGCTGCTACACAACTGCTCATAAAAAATATGTTTTCAAGGATGGGGGATCTCTAGCATGCTGCTAATATTGAAAATTAGCTCTGGAATGATGGAAATAATGAATACAATGTGAAGGAATGGCCCTCCACTGGATTTCTAGCTAGAATACTAGAAATTCCCTTATCCCTTGGATCTACAGGTATGGATTGCACAATTTCTGATGGAAATTTTGTTGTTGGGAGATGAATAATATATGGCCTAATTCCTGATATAGATCTGAAGTGATGGAAGGTTGATCTTGAAGCTCAAGATGATAGGATAAATCCTTCACTGGTTCCTTAGCTAAAATACTGAAGGACAACCTCCTCCACTCAAACCCTGATGCATAAATGTGTTATTTCTGAATATAAGTGGGTTGTAGAAAGTAGGAACAATATGGCACCAATTTCTGATGATGAATTTATCTCAATAGAAACCCTTCCCACAGTAGGAACACAAGTTCCCCGTGGGTAAGGGTGTGATTTCTAGTCAGAAACACCCTGTGTTAAATAGCGCTACAAACTTAGCTAAACAACTCAAGCATGTATGGAATTTCAAATGAAAAATATAGATCTAAATAGATCATACATCAATAATAATCTAAATCCTTCCTCCAATGTTTCCTTCATATTCTTTATATACAAAGTGAGCCTTCCCAAGCCCTGGCCCACCTCTAAACTGCATTGTTCATATGGACATAGTCCTCCATGGTTGACTGTGCTATCTCTCCAAGTCCTCCATCATGTATACATGAAATGTGAACCCTATCTATCATGTTTACATTAAATTTTTTACTTCCTCCATCACTTCATCATGAATTCTCTATGATCTTACATTAGATTCCCTCCATGATCTCAGTTGACTGCTTCAACCTCTATGATCTATCTCATTAATGAGACATGATATCCACTCCTTTTACATTAGTAGTTGCTCCACTACTCCATTATGTAGATCTATTTTTAATTAATCCACCTTCACACATCAAAAAGTGGATCTTATTCATATTTGATGATTATGGGTCCCTCCACCCTTTTATTTACTTAATTATTAAGAAAATTAAGAACTCTAATATTCCAATTATCTTGTGAAAAATGTTTCTTGTCCTCAAGAAACTACAAAAGTAGATTCAAAGCCACCTATTCCCCTCCAAATTGCATCCACATAATGAAGGCCTCCTCCATTTGTTGCAGTGTGTTATGCATGTTTGGTTCCAAAGTTGTCTCTTAAAAATGCATAGAATGACCTCCAACTGTGTAGTTAGATGTCCTTCATTCTCCAAGAAGCAACAAGTGACAATCATAAGCTGTCCAACATCATCATCAATACATGAGATACATAAAATAAAGTGCTTCTTCTCACAAAGGAAAAGTCCCATCGCACAAATCATTTCTACATCCCATGTTTCATGAATTACATTAAGCATTGGCATGCTCTCATCCCTAGCCCCGTTGGCCTTGTTGGATCCAAGCATCTTCCAAACATCATGCAAAAGAAGAAATAGGGACATATTGGTAGAAAAATATGTCAAACCATATTCTCCCAATAGTGGCCACCGGAGTAAGGACTCTTACTTCCATCCTCCATCTCCATTATGCAATATGGTCAAGCCAAACTCTCCCAAAAGCAACCAAAGCAACAAGAGATCTTTCTGCCTCTTCTCCTCCTCATGTGAATCATGGATTAAAAACATACTGATAGACATGTGGAATGTCACATCAGCCCATTACAAGCAAACACCATCATTACACATCATGAGAGTACCATGCCAAATTCTAAAAAATACAAAACACATAGACATAGGAGATGTCATGTGATGGCCAAACTCTCTCAAGGATGACCAAAGTGAACATGCCTTCTTTTGTTGCATTCTATCATTGATACACAAGGCATGAGAAAATTAAATATGAGCTATTGGGTGGTAATCATATTCACCCAAGAGCAGCCAGTGCATCCATGCCTCCTTCTTCATTACATGAGTGTTAATCAAGGCATGAATCAAATAAATAGGAGCTTTTGGGTAGTAACCAAACTCACCCAAGAGAAAATAGCATAACCAAGCTTCTTTATGGCCCATGTCATATATTTGCGATTGATCATGCAACCCCTTTCTTATCATCCTCACCCACTCATCCCAATGTGGATGATTAATGATGTTTTTAAAAAACATGGTATCCTCCCATTGTATAATACCATCCACCTCAAACTGATGAAGAACTTTGCACTCCATGATATGTTGAAGTGCACCTCCAATGATATCTCTCCAGGAGACCTTATTCTCGTCAATGGCCCTCCAAAACCAATAATGTTATGGATCTATTGCAGGTATAAGTTTCTCTTTGAGCTGTGAGATGCTCATTGAGAAAGAGTCATCTTGAAGGGGAGAATATTTTCCATCTCAAGATGTATACCATCTATCATCTTCTTCTCCATTGCCTCATGAATTAAGTTTCCATTTGATTGCTCCCATAAGGAATGGGTTCTCTTCTTCTCACTGCTGCTTATTAACAACGTTGTAGATTTGCAAGGTGATACATATGTTGTCTCAAAGCAAGGCACAATGTTGAACTCATAGCCATCCATTGTACATAGGATTATACTCATCCCATTTTCTGAAACTCCACATCTCAACTCAAAGGGTTGAATGTAGTTCATCAAAGAAAAACTAGGATGGTTCTTCCTTCTTTCCTTGATTAGATCAAGGGTTCTTTGCACAGTGATATGATACTACTCCAAATCAGCATGTTTTTCTAACCCTTGGTCATGAAATAACCCTGATGGCATGTCCCCATAAGTTTCAATAAGAGGTACTGAAACAATATGAGATGAAATTGGTTGCATAATTTAGATCAATTAATGTGTGGGAACCTCTTGTAAGACCACAAGAGTTCCTTCAATCGGGAAAATGGTGTCTCCAACTGTTGGTAGTGATGATGGCTGCATCTCTACAATTGTACCAGCGTTGGTATCTATATCCTCCTCATATTGCATTTCATGAGTAATGCATGGGGCTCCAAATGTCAAGAACTCAAGACCATATTGCAAGTATGCAAGTGATCCTCCTCTTGATGTAAGCACAATTACAGCTGGTGGTGGTAGAGGCTCCTCCTCTTTAGTGATAATGAGAACATCTTACCTTGAATCTTCATGCACTATCTCCTTGATGATGGGATATGTCAGTATGTGAGATGTCTCTGGTTTCTTTCTACCATATCTCTTCTTTAGTATTTGAATAAAATCTTCATAAGTAGACACTTTCATATGGGACAAGTGACTGAACCACTGATCTCTTGCTTCACCTTGTAGGTGCAGCGCTGCAAAATCCACAACCTCTCTTTTTGATATAGGATATTTCAAAAAGAAGGTAGCCAATTCTTCCCTCCAAGCCCTCAATGTGCTTGTGGAAGATCCATTAAATTTAGGCAAGAATAATCTATGCCTCTTTCTTCTATTTCTACTTCTGGATCTCCTCTCTTCTTTGAGTTGCAGAAACTATTAGAGAGAGAGAGATATTCTCCTTCAATGCTCTTGGATGTGACTTGTATTCAGGCAGATATTAACTTAGGGTATCATGCCCCAAGCCTTCATCATATTCAGACCAGTCCTCTTTCTCATCAAAAGAATTGGATCTAGTGGAATAATGTGAAGCTCTTTGCTTCTCTCGTCTTCTTTGATGCTGATAAGAAGTATTGGGATCTTCTTCATCCTAAAACCTTATTGAGATTTCTCTTTGCCTTTCTCTTTTTGTTTCATTGATATATTTAGAGAGATCCTTCATAGCTCTAAATAATTATGAGGCAAAAATTAATCCCTCCATTATATTAGATCTCTATTATCTTCTTTTCATATGTTGTTAATAATGTCCACAAGCTGAGACAAAGATCATGCTCTGATACCACTATAATATCCCAAAATGGAATAATGCATTGATACACAAACATAATATTTGAAACACAGAAAATGTACATAAAAATGATTATCAACATAGATATAGACATAATAGTTGAGCCATTTTTTTCATTGGAGATGGATTACAATTACAATAGTGTACAAAATAAGGTGCTCTAGCCAAAGCGGTGGCCTAGAATGACCCTGAAAGCATGCCACAACAAGAACTGCATAACTGGAGAGCTACAGGAAGAAATACTGCGATGTCCCTTTTGCTAATGATGTACATGTAGCTACTGAAAAGGGAAATTTATATCTATGGATCTCAGGAGCTCTGATGATGCCAAGATTCAAGATCTGGCCAATGTGATGGACACCCAAGATAACACCGAAAGGAAATTCCAGATATATGAGATTGGAAATTTACCCTCTTGGGGTTTGATCCTTGGTCTGCTAGGCTATGTAGATCTGAAGCTCTATCTAACAAATATATGGCTGAAATATGTCACAAGACCATATCTAAGCTTTAAGGGTTGATCCCTTCACTAGATCCTCAATCTAGAAGCTCAAGATCTAGCTCCTCAATCCTCCTCTGATGATTGCAGTTGCTGCTACACAACTTCTCATAAAAAATGTGCTATCAAGGATAGAGGCTCTCTAACCTGCTACTAATATATGAAAATCATCTCTGTAATGATGTAAATAATGAATACAATGTGAAGGAATGGCCCTCCACTAGATTTCTAGCTGGAATACTAGAAACTTTCCTTCTCCCTTGGATCTATAAGAATGGACTGCACAATTCCTAATGGAAATGCCACTACTGGGAGATGAATAATAGATGGCTTGATGCCTGATACAGATCTAAAGTGATGGAATGCTAATCTTTAAGCTCAAGGTGATTGGATAAATCCTTCACCGGTTCCTTAGCTAAAATACTGAAGGACAACCTCCTCCTCCTAAACCCTGGTTCAGAAATGCGTTATTTTTGAAGATAAGTGGGATGAAAAAAGTAGGAAAAATATGGAACCAATGCATAATGATGAATGTAGCTCAATAGAAAACCTTCCCAGAGTAGAAACATAAGTCCCTCATGGATAAGGGTGGGATTTCCTCTCTAAAACACCTTGTGCTAAACAACATTGTAGACTTAGCTAAAAATCTCAATCATGCTTGGAATGTCAAATGAAAAATCCAGATCTAAACATATCATACATCAATAATAATCTCAATCCTACCTCCAATGTTGCCTTCATCTTATTTATATACAAAGTGAGCCTCCCCAAGCCCTCACCCACCTCTAAACTACATTTTTCATGTGGAGATAATCCTCCATGGCTGACTGTGTTGTCTCTCCAAGTCCACCATCATGTCTACATGCAATTTGTACCCTCTCCATCATGTGTGCATTAAATGCACTACTTCCTCCATCACTTCATCATGAATGCTCTATGATCTTAAATTATATTCCCTCCATGATCTTAGTTGACTACTTCAACCTCTATGATCTATCTGATTAATGAGACATGATATCCACTCCTTTTACATTAGTAGCTGCTCCACTACTCCATTATGTAGATCTATGTTCAATTAATCCACATTCACACATCAAAAAGTGGATCGTATTCATATTTGAGGATTATGGGTCCCTCCACCCTTTTATTTACTTAATTAATTAATAAAATTAAGAACTCTAATATTCCAATTATCTTGTGAAAAATTTGGAATATTACAAAATTGCACTAGGAATTAAGGATCACAACTACGCAATATTGGAAGGAAGACTGTCATTGAGCTCAGAAATTTCACTAAGCCTCCTCCTCTAGTCAGAAACTACGAAATGAACTGAGGCAAGGAATTATGAATTCTCTTGATTTTGTAGCCCTTTCTGTTAGTGTGAACTAGAAGTTTCTTAGAAAAATTTGACTTTTCATCCATATAAAATAGGGATTTCCTAATTAATGTCTGGTAAGTAACACTAAGTTGCTAAATTTGACATTAAGACAAGTGGCACATTTTCCTTGATTTTGGGCATGTGCGTCATAAACCCTAACCTAGCTATATCTATATAATAGATGCCTCTATAGCTCATATTCACATTTGATCTTGAAGCTCTAGCCTTCTCAACGAGATCAAGGAACTTTCAGCAAGGTTTACGGTGCTTTTCCAAGTACGTTTTGCATGTGTCACTTTTTTTCATTTTTTCTGTCACTTTTGTCGCTTTTGCTTCTATGGGTGATGTTTTTCCTATTTTTTCCATATTATTTGGATTTTTAACTATTATTAGCATTTAAAAGTGTTGGTTTAGTCTTTCGTTCACATTTTTCTAAGTGTTGCATTGACTTCTTGCTTTTTTCCCACTAGCCGTTATTGTTGATGGGTCATTTTATGCATGTTCATTTTTTATTTTGCATAATTTTTTTTGGAAATTAATTTTCACTATTATACCTTACCCTTAGCTTAATTTACATTCATTCCTCCCCCAACACTTTTATTTTTCACTTTTCTCTATCCCTCCTGGGTAGATCTACGCAATCATGGCCTTCAATTTCCCATCACAACTACATAATTCACATTCTCAAGAGACAATATTTGTGCTTGGCTTCTAAGATTACACAATGTGTAGTCACTTGCTGGGCCCAACTATGCATTGTATAGTTCCAGGCCCCAACTCTCAGGCTTCACCATTGAGACTGTGCAATGTGAAATCTCTTCCTTCAGCCTGCCCAGCTGGGACTACGCATTGCGCAATCTCAAGCCTCTAGTTGTCACTTTGTTTGTTGAGACTGCACAATGCACAGTTAATGAGGCCAGTATGTCACCGTCAACCCAAAAATTGTACAATATTTCCTTTTAGTCTCTAAATTGTTTCCTTGATCTTGCTGAATAGAATATTTTCCCTAAGCTAATTTGTGTTTTCCATGAGTGCGTCTTGTCATAGATGTATTGCAGCTTTTTGAGGTTATCTCTCTATCAATTTCTATCATCATGCCACCAGATATATTTTCCTCAAAATACAACACAAAAATAAAAAATGATGAAGTAGCTGAGATTACTCCTATTACCATGCCAGTTCTTTCAGACACCCACTCTTCATTGATAAAGATTCAGATATTACATGACACATACTAAAAGATGTGTTCACGAAAATCAATTACAAAGAAGATCTTGAAGATAGCAAGTTTTTTGGACATTGGGTTCAATACTCCCCATGTGTTTCAAGACATGGACTAACTGCCTCTTGTGGATCCTAACTCTTTCGATTGTAGCAGAGACTAACACCTATGGGTTTTGGTCTAATGACAATCATGATTCCAACAAGTGGTATGAGAGCGACAGGTCTCAAGTTCGAAACTCACCCGACTCGCATTTGGGGGGGGGGGGGAGAGATTGTTGGAAATTGGGTTTAAAAATCCCCGTGTGTTTCACGATATGGACTAATCATCTTTCACGGATCATAACTCTAGTGATTGTACTGGAGACTAATGCTTGCTGGTTTTGGTCTAACGACAATGTCGAGAAGTTAGGATTGTAAAATATTGAATGCAGGTTCCTAACCTTTCCTTGCACATATAATATCAAGTTGATATTGTCACACACAGGTGCAAAGATCATGATCCTTAGTAGTGCTAGTGGACAAAGGCTTGCCTCATTCATGGCACATGATTTTCAACTTATGTATCATTTTCCCATGCCAGAAGTTTACATGATTCTCACTTGTATGCAGTCATTAGTTACTTGAGTAGTAAATATGTCATCAAATGTTGGGTAAAATATCCATCCAAATTCCTCCAGATACCCAACAAAACTTATAAGACCAAATCTCTCATAAAATCATTCCAAGTACCTCATAGTTATATGTTGTTGGATTTATGGTCAAAAGAGTAATAAGACCTTTCCCGGAGGTTGGGAATTTTTGCTGCACCGGGTTGTGAATGAAGGGAAAACATTCATTTGGTCATACTTGTTGTCTCAATAGTTGAAGATCCATGTGACTAATTCCAAGAACCCTCCTAAGGGTAAAAAATCTTGTTTTTACATGTATTCTTACTTGTTGGATGTGACATGTTCTCATAACTCTTTTCCTGGCAAGAGTTGGACTTGGTCACCAAAGGATCCTACTTTACATATTTATTGCAAGTTTCTTTTAGAGAGCATTTATAGACGAGTCATGGAGAATTTTTCTGGTCATTTAATCATACCACTATACAAGATGATGTTTGAGGAATAGCCACATTTCATGTCCCGTGAGGCAATGGAAGAAGTAGAAGAACTTGTTGATTGGTTTGCCTCACCGTATGGTACTTACCTCAGGTTTTTTGGTGGTCATAATTCTTCACATTTTCTATTGAGGTATCCCACCAAAAAATTGTTCATGTAGGAAGTAGCTTATCATATTTCCATAGGTTTATTAGGAGTCTTGCATAGGAAGAAGAAAGCACATATGCCCACTCTTCCTTTGAAAATTGGATCATACGAGATCGAGATATTGAAGGTTGCAGAGACCAAGGGAAAAGAGTTAGATAAATTTTCATTCGGTCTCATGGAATACCATCTGTACAATCCCATGAGTGTTTGCAAGCAACATTGCGCAAAGATATATTTTAGTTGGCCAAGCAGGTCTTATTCCAGACCATAGGAGGAAAGGATAAATAATTTTTATAATGCCTTTAAGTCCTGCTCACCTGTCAGCTTTGTAGGTACATCATAGGTCACCCCTTCGAGGCAAGCCACTCTAGAAGAAGAACCATTAGAGAGACACAACCCGATACACGAAAATGATAATAGGAAGGTTGTAGACAATCCAATAAAAGAGAAGAGCCACAAATTAAAAGTAGATCCAATCATATTGAAAGCAACTATAGAAGCAGAAAGAAGGATGAAGCAGAAGAAACATGAGGAATAATTAAAGAAGGAGGAAAAAGAACAAAAGGAAAAAGAAGAGAGGTATAGACAAGAAGAATAAATCGAGAGAAAATAAGAGAAAGAAATTACACTAAAGCAAGTGAATGAAGAAGAACAAAATTGGCTACTTGAAAAAGAAAGAAAACAATTGCACGTTTAAGGAACTTTTCTAGTAAATTGAATATTTGATAGTGATCCAAGATATGGAGGTATAATCAGAGTAGTAAAATCAGGATGTCTATCTCATGCCTTGCAGAAAATATAGCACCACTTAGTATCCCCCTCCTCCAATAAAAGTTCAAGCTCCAAGTGAGGAAGAGGAAATTTCTCCCCTTGATGAAGATCCGGTGATGGATATATAAAATTTAACTTATGATGAGATACATAAGATAATCATACATGCAAGAAAGAAGAACTTCCTAGATGATCTGACACATCCTTATTTCATCAAAGAAAAGGTGATTGTGATGGATACCAGTAAGAATACAAAAGTTATTACCGCAACCAACTTGGCCTTCACAAGAGACTCCAATTCAAATACATAATATTTGATGGCTAAGAATAGACAGATGGAAAATAAACTAGAGGATGCAAGGAAACATATTGAACAACTCTAGACAGAGGTCCAGAAAGAAGTTCCCACACATCTGTATTTAGAATAACTCAAGGCAACCATACTTGGTGAAGTATCGACATTGGGAGAAACCATGAGGAACTTCTAAGAGGATTTAGCAACCATGCACAAATAACTTTTATGCTTGCACGAAAAGAAACATAAATGCAAATAGAATGCTTAATCACTTGAGGTTTTAAATACAACCACTGTTGTTGTGCACAAGTGGGGAATGCAGTATAGAGGAGAACCTCTTGAGTTGGTAACAAATACAAGGGAACAGGTTGAGTTGGTGAAAGCGGAAGCTCAGATGCTTAACCAAAGAAAAAAAAAACTCATCTATTTAATCACCAACATTTAGGCCTCTTA
This sequence comes from Pinus albicaulis, assembly GCA_034641835.2. NCBI lineage: Eukaryota > Viridiplantae > Streptophyta > Pinopsida > Pinales > Pinaceae > Pinus > Pinus albicaulis. The sequence goes on from CM076572.1 coordinate 484,947,223, forward strand.
TGCATGTTTGTATAATAGTGTGTATTTCATGGTGAAGTCACAGAAGATCGCTTTAGTTGGTACACTCACCAAATCTAAATGAAAAAACAAGGTCAGACAGGAAGATGATGAATACTTGGATCAATTCAGGAAGATTTCTACCAAGGGAGATCTAGAGGTTAATAGGAATGATATACAAAATTACATTGGTGTCCCTGCCAATATCAACACCATGTTGTTCTTGTTGAAGAAGGAAACTCATACTTGTTCCAAGACTGTGTACCCAGATGCAATGGAGGCTAAAGTCTGCTTCCATCCTGATCCCATCACAAATTTTGAGGGAATCATCGCACAGTATAAAGCTTGGCATTTCTATGTGACTGAGAAGCTACAAGTTGAAGTGGTTGAGCTAGAGTTTCCACAAACTCAAGCTCGACATGTTGTTTGTCTTGTTAGGCTTGTTTAGTTGACTCTACCCAATTTTGTCTTATATGGGAATTTGTAATATTATATTTAAAATAAATTTGTAAGTGGAAATCCAAGTGTAAATTTTGGAATATGAAGAGTCATTATTTAAAATAAGTCAAAGAGTCATGAGGGAAGTCAAAGAGTCACAAAGGAAGATGGATAGTCATATCATATGTTATAGATATACCCTCATAGCTCATGTAAATGGATTTTGGTCTATATTTTTCCTAAGGATCGAAAGATGGGGAATTTTTTTTGGAGTCTTGGCTTCTCCTTTAGCATAGAAATATTATCTATCTTTGGAGGAGCAAGTTTTGGCTTCATTTTTGTCAATTTTATATGTATGTTTGGAACTTTCGCTTTAATAAAATCTTGGATCTTACAAGTTTTCATGCATATGTCATGGATGTAGTAAGACTATTCTTGTTATGTTTGTGATATGTGTTATTTAATTTATGCTAATTCTTATGAACTATTTTTTTTACCTTAGTATGAATCTTTTTGAATGTGATGTTATGTTATTTCGATCATGGTTATCTTATGAACTATTTTTCAAGTCAACTTATGATTCTTTTACCACTCGTGTTTCCCTTTCAAGATTAGTAATATTACAGGAATTAGGGGAATTCAGAGGTCTAAAATGGGCCTCCTAAGGAAATTATAAAATAATAGTGGAAATAATAAAATAAAATTAGATTACATCGTCAAATTTTAGAGGGAAAAGAGAAAAAAACTATTTTTTCTACTAGTATTTTAAACTTATCTCCCTATGGGTTTACTCAAATTTCAAGCGACAACACTCGTTGGATGAAAAATTTGATTCCTCATCCAAGGATTACTCATGTTTCATACTTTCGATGAACCATGTTACACGAAAAATTTAAAATAAATGAAAAATTTGACTAAAATCATGCTTTTCATGTATTTCTCATTTTTCGTGTAGCAAGTTCCATCGAAGGTATGCAACATGGGTACTCCTTGGATGAGGAATTCACTTTTACATACAATGAGTACTCCTGCTCAAAATTTGAGTAAAACCTTATGGATATAAGTTGAAAATACGAGTTGAAAAATTAGTTTTATTATTTTATTATTTTTTAATATTTTTTACTCCAAAAAATGTGAAACATTCCCCATGGTCGACATCACCATCTTGAATCCTATTGGTTCTTATAAATTTTATTTTGGTTGTACATTTTTATTAGGAGGCCCATTTTATACCTCAAAAACTCTCTAATTCTTCGAAGGGACTCACTCTATTTTCCTTTGCTGTGATAGAACTTCTCATGCATTACACTTGAAACTTCACAAAGTTATACACCTTTTTCGCCAAAATTATGCATACATCTTTCTATGTGGTTATTGAAGCCAAGGAATACCCTTCAAACCCATTACTTCGACAACCAACCATACTCTGGTTGGGTCTCCTACTCACAATTGTGTGGGGTTTAATTGGGAATTCACATCGAGGAGACCCCCTGCACCCATTGGCGACTTCCAACACCATCAACAGGTTTTGGCACTAGAAATAGGTAAAGATGAAAAGCTAATCCCATGAATTATGTTTGAACCTTCCTTATCCTTAAAATGGCTTCCTCCCAAATCTTGAACCTGACATTTTTTTCAAGATTTTGAAATCTTAAAGTGCCCTCCGGGATATTTCAAGACTTGTCAAATCTCAAGTTTGATGGTGGGGGTGGAACAACCATTCTCAGGCCCATCGCTCACTTTCTTGAATTTTTCACTTAATATGAAATTCACTATGAGGATAGTTCTTTTATTTTTTTCATCCTTACATTCAAATCATGTGTTAAATAATGGTTTTACACATTTCCAACCACTCCCCTTCACTCTTTTGAACATCTTGTCAAGGAGCTTCATCACGCCTTTGACAGGTGTTAGCATGGATTCTAATTGCAAGTGTACGAAAAAAATCTCACTTTAGGTATGCATAACAAACAACCCTAACATCAAATGTGGCTGTCAATTTCCTTAGATTTGCAGTAAGTGATCAAAATAAATGCTACAAAAATCTAGATCTATGAAGTTAAAGACATTAAACAACAAAAATAAACAAGAGTTTCTCCATACATCCAATAGAAAAGACAAGAATTTATAAAGAATTTTTTGTATTATGATACCTGGGAAGGCAACACAGAAAGATGCTACCAGTCCCCCTCAATGGGATGGGTTCTTGTATGTCCTCAGTGCTTCAGATCCAAGATCTCTCTCTCTTGATGGTGCAGAAAACCCAGACAAAATGGAACTCAAAGGGAGCTGAGAAGCAAAAGTGGAAAAAATATGGCAATGACAGAGGATCAAAATCAAACCAAAAGTATAGATCAAAAGGTGATCTCAAGGCAAGAAAAGGTAGTGAATGAATGTAAAACCCTTCTATTTATAACAAAATATTGAGTTAGTCTAGATATTGGTGCATAATTAAAATATTATTAACCAAATCTAGATCCAACTTTCATGGAATATTTTATTATTTTTTGTTGGAGGGAAAAGGAACTAAAACTTGGTCAAATCCCTTTATGTAGAAATAATAAATAAATAAATAATTTATTTATTATTTTAAGAATGTGGTTAAAGGATAGTTAAAAAATAAATGATTTATTCAATTATTTATAAATGATTTAATCAAATTTAACAAGGAATATTGTTAAATAATTATTTAAATAGTTATTCCTAGAAAATAATAAGATAAATAATGATTTATCTAATTAATTTTCTTGTTTTGGGTTAAAAAAAACCAGGAATATGAATTAAGCATTGGTTTGGTTAATTATCCCTAGAGGAAAATGTTGGCAATATGATGCAAAGTGTTGTCCTTGATGGCAACCCACTTGATGAATATGATGGCAACCTACTTGATGAAGTTACTCCTGTTTATTAATGATGTACATCTGATGTATCTACAGAGAAGCTCTGATGAAATAATGAAATGAATTAAAGTATGTGCAAGAATAATGATGAAAAAGGTATGTCACAAGGAATACGCGGTTTTGTCAAGGAGAAGTCGCGTATGTACGTGGAAAAGTACGTGTCAAGTCGGGTATGCCCTATTGCGCTCTAAATCTCTAAAACCAGGGAAATTTACCATGGTATTGACCCATTGTTTTGAGCGCTTGATTATCTATTTTATCTCATCCAGAAATACCATTGGTGTGGTGTGGTTTTCACTCATGGTATTGACAAAGGCCAAATCTATTTAAGGAGAATAAATTCATTGTGCAAGAGGAAGTAAGTGTCTGGGCTTTAATGAATACTTCACTCTGAAGTTAATCTGTATGGTTGAACTCTGTTCTTAATCAATAGATCTTAATCTTTGATACACCTGTGAATATGATGAAGGTTCAAAATCTCTAGATTTGGAATTGATGAATCTCTAAGATGATTTGAAAAGAGGTAATGAAGACCTGGCGCAAATCTGTTGAAGAAGTTGAAGATATCTAGGTAAGCTCATAGATCTGGTCTGTTATGCAAATTTTATCTTTTATAGATCTATACGCAGGTTCATCTCATGGAAAGCGCATATATACGTGGATCTGTTTAAGCAAAGGTGCGTATGGGCTGTTAAGGGTTTTTTTGAAAAGTGCACAAATGTATACGCGGGTTCACTTCATTAAAAGCACGTGTATACAGGGGTCTGTTTAAATAAAAGCGTGTATGATATCTGAACTGATGGTTTCTCAAAGCTGATTGAGTTTCTGCATATCTATTCTAAAGTCTGGGCTATCTCTAATATTCTGGTTACAGTGGTTTCACTGTTCTGTTTGATGCAATAGGAAAAGGATGTTTGTTGATAAGTGAATGATTGTGTTGAAGCTGTTTGATCCAGTTTGAAAATTGATGAAACGTGGTCTGCAGTGGATCTGAGGGTTGAAGCCTTCAGTCTGAAAGTAGAAGCTTTCTACCAGTAGAGGCTGGTGTTAATATCAAGGGGTAGTAGCTCCCTTCCAGGCGAGGCTGGTAAACGAGAGCAGGGGGTTGTTGCTCCCTTCCAGGAGAGGCTGGTAAACAAGAGAAGGTTATAGCCTTCTGCATGTGGGTGCCTATGTGCTGGTATGAGTCTGCGCCAGTACATGATTGTAAGAAGTTTTCTTAATAATAAAGATTGAAGACTGAGACAACGACAGTGGTGGTTTTCTCCCGAATTGGGTTTCCACCTAAAATCTTGGTGTTCATGTGTGTTGCTTATATGTGATGATTATTTTGTTCTTTCTACACCTGTTTACTGTCCTCTAAACATCTGATGAATAAGTAATGCAATGATCCAAGTCAAGTTTTAAATGCATAATTAGTTCACTGGATATACGCGAGTTCTGTAAAGAATATCCGCGTATATATGCAAGTTGGCTTCAGGAAAGTAGCATATGGGGTTTTTTTTAAGAAAGAAATATCAAAGTTTTATTGTCTGCACTAAATACTGATTCACCCCCCCCCCCCCCTTCTTAGTATTTTTCCCAACAATTGGTATCAAAGCAGGTCCTTTTGAAAAAGCTTAACCGCTAGAAGGAATATCAAGCAAGATGAGCAATCAAGAGGGAACAACATCTATCAAGCCTCCACTCTCTTCAACGGAAGTAATTTAATCTTCTGGAAGATAAGGATGAGATCCTATCTTCAGTCTATGGGAGCAGATATATGGGCTATTGTTGAACAAGGATATCAATATCCAGCCACTGTACCAACAGATGCAATAGAAAAGAAGAATTATGAGACAAATGCAAAGGCGGTCAATGCTCTATTGGGGAGTCTAACTGAATCAGAATTTGTCAAGGTCATGCAACTGAATACAGCAAAGGCAATATGAGACAAAATCATTCTAAGTTATGAAGGTGATGCAAAGGTAAAAAGTGCAAAACTCCAAACTCTCAGAATAGACTATGAAAAGTTAAATATGCATAGTGATGAGAGTATTGCTAGTTTCTTTTTATGTCTTGATGAAATTGTAAATCGTATGAGAAATCTGGGAGAAAAAATAGCCGAATCTACTTTGGTTGAGAAAATTCTAAGATCACTAATGGCAAAATTTGAGTCAAAAGTTTCTGCTCTTGAAGAAAAATAGGATCTTCAAAATCTTACTATGGTGCAGCTTCATGGTATACTAAATGCTTATGAAATGAGAAGAGGAGGACCATCCGAAGTCAAAGAAGCCGTTTTTAGAGTTTCTAAAAAAGGAAAAGGAGTACAAGAAGCAGAAGGATCAAGATATATCTCAGAAGAAGATGAGGTAAATTTTGTAAAGAAACTGCAACTTGGCACAGGACAATTCAAAGGTAAGCTTCCTTTCAAATGTTTTAATTTTGGAAGAGTTGGTCATTATGCTGCTAATTTTCCTCATAAAGAAACACCTGCAAAAGAGAAGGAAGTAGCAAGAAGAAATAAGAACCAGTCTAGCACTAGAAAAATTTACTATACTCATGAAGACAGTGATGGGCTATCTGATAGTGAGGAAGAAGGTGAACAAGATCTTAGACTTCTCGTGGCATTTGAAAATGAATCTATAGAAGAAAATGATACTTTTATGGATGCTCTAGAGGACAATTATTTTCTTAATGAAAACAAGCAACTCAAAATATGCTTAGAAGAAAGTAAAATAATCATAGAGACTCTAAAAAATCAGATTGAAGAAGAGAAGAAGCACAATGAAAAATTAGAATGTGAAGTGGTAAGTCTAAGAAAAGAACTTGAGAAAGTAAAAATCTGAATCTTAGATTTGCTAAAGGATCTAAAACCTTAGATGAGATTATCAAGGTACAACGTTCTCCTCTTATAAAGACATGTCTTGGATTTACCGGAGAATCTTCTCAGGCTTCAACACCAAATTATCTAAAAGCAGCTACAACTGGTCTACAAGATTCTGCCACTCAGCAAAGGGATAAAGAATCTTCACAGGTAAAGCATGATCAGCTCAAGTCAAAGAACTTCAACACGAATACTTTTCAAAGGAACACCAACCAACATGTAAATTCAAATAGAAGATTTCATGATCGCAGAAATTTCTACTTCAATGGACAATGTTTCTCATGTCACAATTTTGGTCATAAAGCTGTTCAATGTGTTGCATATAAAACTATCATGACAAGAGAAGAAATAAAGAAAAGGATTGATATTGGAACAAAGAAGACTACCTATAACAACTTTTCTCCTCTTCAACATGAAGTTGAATGCACTTATTGCAATAACTTTGGCCATGAAGAATCTGAATGCAGAAGCAAAGTCCAGCCAAAAGAACATGTTCCTTCAAGCACCAAAGTATGGAAAAAGAAGGATTTACGGGTTGAAAATTGTGGCATAGCTTTATTTGCGGAAGGTGAAGAAAATCAATGGTACATTGATAGTGGATGCTCGAAACACATGACAGGTGACAAAAACAAACTTCTTGCATATAGTGCTCTAGAAAAGGAAAAGAATGTTACTTTTGGAAATGATACACCTACTGTTATTAAAGGAAAAGGGTCTGTTTTCCTAAAATAAAAGATGAAATCCAATAATGCCATGTATGTGGATGGTTTAAAACATAACTTGTTAAGTGTAAGTCAAATGTGTGACCAAGGAACTGAAGTTGTCTTTAGTTCAAAAGAATGTGTGGTACGTGATCTTGATACAGGTAAAACAATTATAAAATGAAACAGAACCCCAAGCAACCTGTATGTATTAAATAACTGCAAGGAACAATGTTACTTGAGAAAATCTTCAGAAAATTGGCTATGGCATAGAAGGTTGGGGCATCTGAGCTTCTCTCAAATCAACAATTCAAGTAGACTTAAAGCTGTCCGTGGTCTTCCCAATATTACTCTTCCTGAAAATATCATATGTAAATCTTGCCAATTCGGTAAGCAGACCAGAGTGCAATTTAATGCCAAGGAAGGATCATCAAGTGAGCCTCTTGAACTCATTCATACAAACATATGTGGACCTATGAGAAAAAAATCACCACGTGGTGAAGAATACTATATATTATTTATTGATGATTTCTCTAGAATGTGTTGAATTGGGTTGCTTAAACACAAAGATGAAGCATTTGAGAAATTTCAGATATTCAAAGCTCTGGCTGAAAATGAATTAGATCTAAAAATCAAATGTCTTAGATCTGATCGAGGAGGTGAATACACATCAAATGAATTCCTTGAATTTTGTGAACAAAATGGCATAAAAAGACAGTTTTCTGTAGCTGGCACTCCACAACAGAATGGTGTAGCAGAAATAATGAATAGAGCAGTTCAACAAATGGCTAGAGCCATGCTTGATGATTCCGGGACACCTGACACATTTTGGGGAGAAGTAGCACATACAGCGGTAAACATTCTCAACAAGGCACATGTTCGTGTAAATAGTGACAAAACGCCATATGAACTCTGGTACGGTAATCCTCCCACTGTGAAGCATTTTAGAGTTTTTGGGACAAAATGCTTTATCAAAAATAATGATGAAAATCTTGGCAAATTTGAACCAAGAGCAGATGAAGGAATACTTCTTAGTTATTCCTCTCAAAGTAGAGCATATAAATGTTACAATAGAAGACTTCGAAAGATTGTTGAATGTATTGATGTTGTTATTGATGAGTCTCCTGCAGCTCCAAAAGAAGAAAAACAAACAACATATGAAGGTGATGATGACGTATATCCTTCTACATCAAATAGAAATGATACAGACAGTGAACCAAATGAAGAATCTGGAGATGATTTATCTGAAAAAGCTCCATCCAGATATGTTCAAAAGAACCATCCAGAATCTCAAATTTTGGGTGACAAGGGATCAGGTGTACAAACAAGAAGGACTCTTGTGGGATCTTCTAGCTATCTGGCATTTCTATCCACTGTTGAACCACACAATGTCAATCAAGCTAGCAAAGATGAATGTTGGATTCAAGCCATGAATGAAGAGCTTGATCAAATTGAAAAGAATCGCACTTGGGAATTAGTTCCAAGACCACATGATAAAAATGTCATTGGAACTAAATGGATATTCAAAAACAAGTTAAATGAGAATGGGGATGTTGTAAGAAACAAATCTAGACTTGTTTGTAAGGGGTATACTCAAAAAGAAGGTATAGACTTTGAAGAAACTTTTGCTCCTGTAGCTAGACTTGAAGCCATAAGAATGTTTCTTTCTTTTTCAAGTTTTCAACAAATCAAAGTCTATCAAATGGATGTTAAATCTGCATTCCTCAATGGTGATCTAGAAGAAGAAGTTTATATAGAACAACCAGAAGGATTCATTTTAGGAAATGAAAGAAATCTTGTTTGTAGACTTAAAAAGGCTCTATATGGTCTCAAACAAGCTCCAAAGGCATGGTATTATCGTCTTGACAAATATCTTCATCAAAAAGGATTTTCAAAGGGGTCTGTTGATAGCAACTTATACACAAAAATTGAAAATGATAAACTGTTGATTGTGGTTGTTTATGTTGATGATATCATTTTTGGAAGTAATGAAGAATCCATGAGTCAGAAATTTGCTTCTGTCATGCAGCAAGAATTTGAAATGTCTTTACTTGGGGAACTAACATTATTCCTTGGCTTGCAAGTGCATCAAACTACAGATGGTATATTCTTATCACAAGCAAAATACCTTAAGAAAATTCTGAAAAAGTATGGCATGGAAGAGTGCAAACCTGTAAGTACACCAATGATAACCGGATGTAATCTCAGTTCTCATGATGATTCTCCCACGGTGAATCAACCAGAATATAGATATATGATTGGAAGCCCACTTTATCTCACTGGGACTAGAACAGACATTATGCATGCAGTTGGGATTGTTGGACGATTCCAAGCTAATCCAAAAGAGTCTCACCTTCAGGCTGTCAAAAGAATATTCAAATATCTACAAGGAACTCAAGACTTTGGACTATGGTATCCAAAGAACGCTGATCTTACTCTTCATGCTTACACTGATGCAGATTGGGTTGGAAATGTTGATGATCGGAAAAGCACTAGTGGTGGTGCATTCTATATGGGACCTCGGTTAGTATATTGGTTCAGCAAGAAGCAAAATTCTATTGCCTTATCTACAGCAGAAGCAGAATATGTGGCTGCCGCATCTTGTTGCACTCAACTCCTTTGGATGATGCAAACCTTACAATATTTTCAAATCAAATGTACACCTCCTATCCCCATTAAGTGTGACAATACAAGTGCCATCAGTATTTCAAAGAATCCTGTTATGCATTCGAAGACCAAGCACATTCCCATCAAGTATCACTTCTTACGTGAACAAGTGCTTGAGCAAAAGGTGAAGTTGGAGCATGTTCCCTCCAAAGAACAAGTTGCTGATATCTTTACCAAACCTCTGCCCAGGGAAGCGTTCGAGTATCTCAAAAGAAGTCGATAGTCTCTATCAGGCATAAAACTGCATTGTACTAAAATTCAAGTTTAATCGACATGGGTTTCGGAAGATGGGCTGCGATATACGCGAGTTCACACAAAGAAAAGCGCGTATGGTTGGTTGGCCGACAAATTTTGTTCGGGGTCAACAGCCCCGGCCACAGATGCGCGTCGTTCGGCATCTCCGAGCATCGTTTGGCATCTCCGGTGGTGTTCCCGCCTTACACTCGTTTCTCATTTTCCTCGATGATTTGAACAAGATGCCTTGATGATTTTTTGTTGGAAAGGATGCTTGGATGCACAGGTTTAGGGGGAGAATTAGCCTTGCTGAGTGTAATGCATTGTTTGCATTATGATGATTCTGAAATATGATCTCTCTTTTGAGGTCTTGTTGGTATTGGTCATAAAAAGTCATAATTTAAATTTGTTGTAAAGATCATGATGAGACCGATGATGTAAATTATAATATTCAGTCATGTAAGGACTTGTTCAAATTTTTAAACCCACTTGGATGGGTAGTTGAGTCAAAATGTGTAAACCCTCTTGGTTGGGTATTTGTGTCTCTTATGTAAATCCACTTGGGTGGATCTTTGATGTAAGTATGAGTCCTTGGTGATATGAAAGGTCATAGAGTCATGTACTTCATTGTAGAATATGTTTGAAGACTCAGCATGAACTCAAGGGGAGCATGGTAACTTCAGTACACATCCAATCTACAGCGCTCTACATGAGGAGAAATATCTTGTGTTGGTTTTGATCCGCCCTTTGCCCTTGATGTCAAAGGGGGAGAGTAACATGGTGTTTGAATAAAGGGAGAGTAACATGGTCATTGTATAATGGTTAGAATCAATGTATCCATCTGTTGTGATGATCAAACACCATCATGGTTGCCATCAAGTCCAAAGGGGGAGATTGTTGGAAATATGATGCAAAGTGTTGTCCTTGATGGCAACCCACTTGATGAAGATGATGGTAACCTACTTGATGAAGTTACTCTTGTTTATTAATGATGTACATCTGATGTTTCTACAGAGCAGCTCTGATGAAATAATGAAAGGAATTAAAGTATGTGCAAGAATAATGATGGAAAAGGTATGTCACAAGGCATACACGGTTTTTTCAAGGAGAAGTCACGTATGTGCGCGGAAAAGTATGTGTCAAGTCGTGTATGCCCTATTGCACTCTAAATCTCTAAAACCAGGGGAATTTACCATGGTATTGACCCACTATTTTGAGCGCTTGATTATCTATTTGATCCCGTCCAGAAATACCATTGGTGTCGTGTGGTTTTGACTCATGGTATTGACAAAGGCCAAATTTTTTTAAGGAGAAGAAATTCATCATGGTAAAAGAGGAAGCAAGGGTTCCATTGCCGGAATACTTCTGATTTCAAAGTTAATCTGTGTGGTTGAACTTTGTTCTTAATCAATAGATCTGAATCCTTGATGCACCTGTGAATATGATGAAGGTTCAAAGTCTCTAGATCTGGAAATGATGAATCTCTAAGATGATCTGAAAAGAGGTAAAGAAGACCTGGCGCAAATCTGTTGAAGAAGTTGAAGAAATCTGGGTAAGCTCATAGATATGGTCTGTTCTGCAAGGTTTATCTTTTATAGATCTATACGCAGGTTCATCTCATGGAAAGCGCGTATATACGCGGATTTGATTAAGCAAAGGCATGTATGGGCTCTTAAGGGTTTTTTGAAAAGTGCACAAATGTATACGCGGGTTCGCTTCATTAAAAGCGCGTGTATACGCGGGTCTGTTTAAATAAAAGCGCGTATGATATCTGAACTGATGGTTGCTCAAAGTTGATTGAGTTTTTCTGTATATCTATTCTAAAGTCTTGGCTATCTCTGATATTCTGATTACAGTGGTTTCATTGTTCTGTTTGATGCAATGGGAAAAGGATGTTTGTTGATAAGTGAAGGATTGTGTTGAAGCTGTTTGATCCAGTTTGAAAATCGATGAAACGTGGTCTGCAGTGGATCTGAGGGTTGAAGCCTTCAGTCTGAAAGTAGAATCTTTCTACCAGTAGAGGCTGGTGTTAATATCAGGGGGTAGTATCTCCCTTCCAGGTGAGGCTGGAAAATGAGAGCAGGGGGTTGTTGCTCCCTTCCAGGAGAGGCTGGTAAACAAGAGAAGGTTATAGCCTTCTGCAGGTGGGTGCCTGCATGCTGGTATGAGTTTGCGCCATTACATGATTGTAAGAAGTTTTCTTAATAATAAATATTGAAGACTGAGACAACGGCAGCGGTGGTTTCTCCCGAATTGGGTTTCCACCTAAAATCATGGTGTTCATGTGTGTTGCTTATATGTGATTATTATTCTGTTCTTTCTACACCTGTTTACTATCCTCTAAACATCTGATGAATAAGTAATGCAATGATCTAAGTCAAGTTTTAAATGCATAATTAGTTCACTGGATATACGTGAGTTCTGTAAAGGTTATCCGCGTATATACGCGAGTTGGCTTCAGGAAAGTAGCATATGGGTTTTTTTTTAAGAAAGAAATATCAAAGTTTTATTGTCTGCACTAAATACTGATTCACCCCCCCCCCCCCCTCTCAGTATTTTTCCCAACAGAAAATCAAACAAATATGGATTTATTTAATTATTCCTTACGAGGTTGCCTGTTTAGACCATAAATAATTTGATAAACTATGGTTTATTTAATTATTTTTCATAGTGAAAGCAATTTTACTGTGGTAAAATTGGTCTTACATGGTGTACTTTAGTCCATCTAATAGTAATAGGTTACATGACCAAAAATTGGTGTAACAGATTTCCCCACAGCATGCGAGCATTAGGATCTAATCGTATAACCGAAGTACATTGTAAGAACACAATCACTAGACACCGAAGGGGAGTTAGAGAGAGAGAAATATAAGGCAGAATGAAGAGGGAGAGGACAAGACCCTGAGGAGGCAAGACTTACAAGCATGAAAAGTCTCTTTTGTGAGTGAGTACGTATTCACAAATGAGGTGGGGGAGGCATACCTATGCCTGCCGAGATGACAAAGTAAAAAGAATAATGGTGTGTATAGCAAACATGGTACTGAACTATATAGTACATGCTGGCATAAACATGGGCCAGATAAAAAACATGATAATGGATCCCACATACATACTGTGCCTGGGACAACAATGAGGAATTATAAAATAATATCTAAGTAGATGAGATATAAGGAAATCCAAAGAGGCCCTGGAAAATAGGAAAGGGCTCTAAAAATATGAATGATACATGCAAACTAATAAGGAATTGAAAGTGGATGAGGCCAGAACCATAAAATATATGGAGATGCATCCAAGGCTATAGTAGAGAGGTCATCCAGGCATGTGGGGGGAAACCTGAAGGGCCACCCCATCATGAGGTCTGAAAAATATCACACACACCCAGGAATCACTGGTACAATCTACTACATCACTGAACCATCAAGTATATGGATCTCGATCATGCCATGAGGAGCTAGAACTGAGAAACAATCAAGTCAAAGGGAAATAAAGGGCCCCTTTTCCTGATCCGAGGCATCGAACAAGAGTGGAAGTTAGAACCAAGGTACACCGCCCTCTAGACCTATCTTCTGGAATGAATAAGTTGATGTCAAAAAAAGGAGGTCCACCATAGGTGAGGCAATGAGGAATCCTCAACTAAGTAACGAGGGATAATAGTAGAGCGACTAATAGACTGACACCAGGGATGATGGTAGAGTGGGGGGTACAGAGTAGCAGGCTGACGACTTCCCTTGTTAGAGCATGAAGGGCATGGATAATCTGGTAGCTATTGACTCAACTCTAGAGGGGATAGGGGACATTATAACTGAGGGCCAAAATGTGCGACACGAGAGAGGTACAAAGTAATGAAGGATGAAAGACTATGGCGAGAGACCAAAGGGACTCGGGATAGACTCCATGGATGTGATGATGACTTAACTCTGATGCTCTAAACAAGGGTGACTTAATGATGTTTCCAGACAAAAGAGGCCCGGTGGGGACCATAAAACATGAGTACAAGATGGTTACTCATGACAAAAATCGACACAAGCATCGACAAGTATGAAGGCAAGGTGGTGCCCCAAGTACAAGTGTCGCAAGTGAAGAAATTTGATTTTTAGAAGTAGTGAAGTGACTCTTCTTGTAAAAAAGGCTTCCAGGTGAAGTATCAAATCACCAAAAACAAAAGGATACCCATTTGAGTGCTCGATGAGCAACGGTGCTGATGATTTTTCAAACCAAGCTACGGTTTGGTCATAATAGGAAAAAGAAAAATCTGTGGTTTCTCTTTTAATAAGACATTTTCCCTCCAATTTGATTCATTTTCAACTATAGTTGTGGTGAATATAGAGAGGAGAAAAGGCCCTAAATCTTGCGGTGATCGTAGCGAGCAAACCGACCGTTGGAATCGAGATCCGTCAGTTGTAGGTAAGAGGCCTAACCATACTCTTTCAATTTAGTGGATTAAAGTTTCAGATTAGGCACCCAGAGGTCATGAACAGACCCTTGCTCTTCTTGACGGCTGGTTCGTACTTTTTGGGGCCTTATTTGTGACCTGGGTAGCAGGTACTGGAAAGAATACTGCGACTTGTCCGAGGAAATGGCCTGAAAAGTGTGACTTGTCAAAGAGAGGGGTTTCAGTGTTGTTTTTTTTGTTGAGAGCCCGAATTTATGGTTATGAGGAAATATTTCCTTTCTGTATGCTAACAAGCATAATGGTTCTATGCAGGGATGTCAGAGTTGAGGATCAACTGGAGAGAGAGAGACCTGGACACATTACGTTCTGACATCTGAGAGGATCATGTAGTCTATGCTGGATTGACCAAGTTTGGGGTCCTTAATTTGTGGAGAACCCATTCATGAGGGTAGGAGAACCCTTTTTGGTCCAGATAGTCATCTATAGGGACCCAAATTATGAGATATTTATAGTGCAGGGGCACCGGATCAAGCTAACAGTCTAGGATATATATTTCCTGACCAGTCTACCGCCACTAGGGATGGTGGGAAACACATATGTAGTGTTACAGTGAGGCTATAACATTATGGAGTTTGTAGAGCGCCACTATCAACCAGGTGTCCATGTGAAAGGAACTCGGATATCGATCAGAGATCTAGAGAGGCTAGAGACTCACATTGTGGCTGTAGTGATACTGCAGATCTTGGGCAACCAGGCGCTCCACCACATCATTGGGGGAAGATGATGCTAGTTGAGGGAGTATTTAGTGGGAACTACTATGGGTGGGCCCATATGATGTTATCATCATTGAAACGACAGTTGTCGCTGTACAAGCGGCAGGTGAACCATGACTATGCATATGGCACAGTGCTTTGCTCGCTCTTCTTTAAGAAGATCCCGACACTTGGGCCTTGTATAAAGACCCAAGATGGGGGCCCGCAAGAGCCCAGGATGCACCGCTGGGGGCGACTGTTATGTAGAGGAGGAGGTGGGGCAGTTAGACGGGTGTTCCAACCCGTGTTTTTTGTGCATTGGGATCAGATTCCAATATACATAGATGACTATCCCTATAGTGGGATGAACTATCATGGGGATCTAGACTTTCCACTTCTGCCAGGGCGAGCATGGGGGCCAAACAGTATGCTAGAAATATTGTCATTGATGGAAAAGGAAGTGGCACAGGAATTGGCATCTGACACAGTAACCAGGAACAGGGAAAAGAAACATAGCAGAGGATAAAGGTCAGTAGAGAAGAACAGAGAAAGGGTGCATCTACATAGAGTAGTATCAGTAAAGGAGCAACTTAAATTTAGCAGGAAGGATATTTGTGTCCCTGTGAAATTAAATCATATGAGAAGTTTTATTCAATGTATGTATGCATCCTGATGGAGGAAATTCTGTGTATGATTGTGTTCTGGTGATATTCTAATGGGTGGAGAATACCGAGTGTATTTGGGTATTGATTGGTTCAATTCTCGTACAGAATGCCCTGAAACTCTGTTGAATTCATTCCCCTCATAAAGGAAGCTTACACATAACTAAATCTATGGTAGTAAAAATCCCATCGTAAGAGAACTACATTTGTTCATTGATTATTGGAAATCCTGTCGAAGATAGACCATAGTTAACTAAGTAAGAAGGATAGCGCAAACCCTTTGGAATCATGAACGGAACCTGGAAGGAAAGAGGTAGATCGTAACAAATGGAAGTGCGACGGAACCCTGTGTGGAAGAGCTGAACCATGACTGAGTAAACAGTGAAGTAGGTTATGGTTTTCACCACACCACCTATGTGGAGCAAGCGGTATTTCCTGATTGGGGAGCGATTCCATAGAGTGCTCGACACGCGTCCCTGTACGACTCTGCAAAACCGCTTGTCAATGCGCGCCATTGCGCGTTATATTTCGAGCCAGGATGACCAGCGATATTGTTGTGCACCATTGATTTGGAGGGAAGCCATCGGACGGTGGTCATGTGAGGAAGTTGCACGAAGATTAACCAAAGTACGGCGGGCCATCACACGTTAACGTTCGGCATCGAAGGTCGAGCGATATGCATATATGTCGTTGATCTGGAAGCTTACTATCTAACGGTGATCAGACGCTAGACTTGCACAAAGTTTACTTATGGTACCATGTGCGTATTTGATTGGATATTGACTATATATGTGGGCCTGGGGTCAAAGGTTTATCACAAGGTTAATTGTTTGAAAGCATTGGATATTTCTCTAAAGTGCGAAGGCTTGTAACTTTAATCCTAAAGTTCAGTTAAAAGTTGTAAATATATTTATTTGAATTGATAAATAAATTAAAAATAAATCAAAGAGGCACATGGGGTAAACTAAATGAAATACTGTCAAAGGAATACCATTAGCAGTTGAATGGTTTTTACTCATGGTATTGATAAAGGTTAAACTATATAAGGAGAAGACGATTATTGTTCAAGGTGTGCATGCGTAAGGGTGGTGAATGAATAAAATTTCTCTAAGGAATATCTACATGGACAGACTCTATTATTAATTGATAAATCTGAATCTACGATGCACCCATGGATATAATGATCTGAGGATGATAAATCTCTGGTTTGATCGACTGACGACATCATGAAGAACTGGTGCGGGTGTACTGAAGAAAATGAATAAATCTGGTGGCCTGCAAGGTATGTTGTGTGGAAACTGGTGGATCCTGTATGAAAGTTGATGGAACGTGGTGCACAGTAGTGCTGAGGGTCGAAGCCTTCAGTGAGGGGGTTGTAGCCCCCTTCCAGTAGTAGCTGGTAAACGAGGGAAGGTTGTAGCCTTTCTGCAGGTAGGTGCCTGCGTGCTGGTATAAGTCTGCGCCAGCATAAATTGTAAGAAGTTTTCCTTATAATAAATATTGAAGAATGAGATAACAACAGTGGTGGTTTTCTCCCTAATTGGGTTTCCACCTTAAAATACTAGTGTTCATATGTGTGACTTATGTTTGATGGTTTGTTCTATTATTTATGTTCATACTTACTACCTACTAAACATCCGATGAATGAATGATGCAATGATATAAGTAAAGACATAATAAGATCTCTGGACATACATGTTGGATTCTGTAAAATAGTATATGGTTTTAAGAGAAAGAAAAAGTAAAATTTTTCAGCCCTAAATACTGATTCACCCCCCCCCCCCTCTCAGTATTTTTCCCAACAATTGGTATCAGAGGAGGTCCTTCTGAAAAATCTTAGCCGCTAGAAGGAATATCAAGAAAGATGAGTAATCAAGATGGAACATCATCTATCAGGCCTCTGCTTTTTAATGGAAACAATTTAATCTTCTGGAAAACAAGGATGAGATCCTATCTTCAGTCTCTGGGAGCAGATGTATGGGCAATTATTGAAGGAGGATATCAATATCCGATTGCAGTACCAACAGATTCGAAAGAAAGAAAGAGTTATGAAACCAATGCAAAGGCGGTCAATGCTCTATTAGGAAGTCTAACTAAATCAGAATTTGTCAAAGTCATGCAGCTGAATACAGCAAAGGCAATATGGGACAAAATCATTCTAAGTTATGAAGGTGATGCAAAGGTAAAAAGTGCTAAACTCCAAACTCTCAGAATTCAATATGAGAATCTAAAAATGAATAATGAGGAAAGAATTACAAGTTTATTTTTACGTCTTGATGATATTGTAAATCGTATGAGAAATCTGGGAGAAACAATAACCGAATCTACTCTGGTTGAGAAAATTTTAAGATCGCTAACGGCAAAATTTGAGTTAAAAGTTTCTGCTCTTGAAGAAAAGCAGGATCTTCAAAATCTTACTGTGGTGCAACTTCATGGCATACTAATTGCATATGAAATGAGAAGAGGAGGACCATCTGAAGTCAAATAAGTAGTCTTTAAAACTTCTACAAAAGGGAAGGAAGTACAAAAAACAGAAGGATCAGGATATATCTCAGAAGAAGAAGAGATAAACTTTGTAAAGAAACTTCAACTTGGCATAGGACGGTTCAGAGGTAAGCTTCCTTTCAAATGTTTTGATTGTGGAAGAGTTGGTCATTATGCTGCTAAGTGTCCTCATAAAGAAACACATAAAAAGGGGAAGGAAGTAGTAAGAAGGAATAAGAATCGTTATAGCACTAGAAAAAGTTACTATACTCATGAAGATAGTGATGGGTTATCTGATAGTGAGGAAGAATGTGAACAAGATCTTAGACTTCTCATGGCTTTTGAAAAGGAATCTAGTGAAGAAAAGGATACTTTTGTGGATGCTCTAGAAGATAATGATTTTCTTGATGAAAACAATCAACTAAAAATTTGCTTAGAAGAGAGTAAAATAATCATAGAAACTCTGAAAAATCAGCTTGAAGAAAAAGAGAAACACAAGGAGAAATTAGAGTGTGAAATAGTAAGTCTAAGAAAAAAACTTGAGAAAGTAAAGACTCTGAATCTTAGATTTGCTAAAGGATCTGAAACCTTAGATGAGATTATCAAGGTACAACGTTCTCCCCTTATAAAGACAGGTCTTGGATATATCGGAGAATCTTCTCAGGCTTCAGCACCAAATTATCTAAAATCAGCTACTGCTGGTTTACAACATGCTACCAATCAGCAAGGGAATAAATATTCTTTGCATATAAAGCATGATCATCTCAATTCAAAGAACACTAACTTTCAAAGAAACATCAATCAACAGGTAAATTCAAGAAGGAGATTTTATGATCATAGAAATTTCTTCTTCAATGGACAATGTTTCTCATGTCACAATTTTGGTCATAAATTTGTTCAATGTTTAGCATATAAAACCATCATGACAAGAGAAGCAAGAAATAAAAGGATTGATATAGAAATAAAGAAGAATACCTAAAACAATTTTTCTCCTCTTCAAAATGAAGTTGAATGTGCTTATTGCAATAACTTTGGCCGTGAAGAATCTGAATGTAGAAGCAAAGTTCAGCCAAAAGAACATGTTCCTTCAAGCTCCAAAGTATGGAAAAAGAAGGAATTACAGGTTGAAAATTGTGGCATAGCGTTATTTGCAGAAGATGAAGAAAACCAATGGTAAATTGATAGTGGATGCTCAAGACACATGACAGGTGACAAAAACAAACTTATTTCATATAGTGCTCTAGAAAAGGAAAAGAATGTTACATCTGGAAATGATACTCCTGCGGTCATTAAGAGAAAAGGGTCTATTTTTCTAAAAGAAAAGGTGAAAGCTAATGAAGTCATGTATGTGGATGGATTAAAGCATAACTTGTTAAGTGTAAGTCAAATGTGTGATCAAGGAACTGAAGTTGTCTTTAGTTCAGAAGAATGTGTCGTACGTGATCTTGATACAGGTAAAATAATTATAAAAGGAAAAAGGACTCCAAGCAACCTGTATGTATTAAAGAACTGCAAAGAAAAATGTTACTTGAGTAAATATTCAGAAAACTAGCTATGGCATAGAAGGTTGGGGCATTTGAGCTTCTCTCAAATCAACAAATCAAGCAGACTTAAAGCTGTTCGTGATCTTCCCAATATTTCTCTACCTAAAAATATCATATGCAAATCTTGCCAATTCGGTAAGCAAACCAAAGTACAATTTAATGCCAAGGAAGAATCATCAAGTAAGCCTCTTGAACTCATTCATACTGACATATGTGGACCTATGAGGAAAAATTCACCACGTGGTGAAGAATACTATATCTTATTCATTGATGATTTCTCTAGAATGTGTTGGATTGGGTTGATTAAACACAAAGATGAATCATTTGAGAAATTTCAGATCTTCAAAGCACTGGTTGAAAATGAATTAAAACTAAAAATCAAGTGTCTTAGATCTAATCAAGGAGGAGAATATACATCAAATGAATTCCTTGAATTTTGTGAACAACATGGCATAAAAAGATGGTTTTCTGTAGCTGTGACTCCACAACAGAATGGCGTAGCAGAGAGAATGAACAGAATAGTTCAACAAATGGCTAGAGCCATGCTTGATGATTTCGGAACACCTGACACATTTTGGGGAGAAGCAGCACATACAGCAGTAAATATTCTTAACAGGGCACATGCTCGTGTAAATAGTGATAAAACTCCATATGAACTCTGGTATGGTAATTCTCCCATTGTAAAGCATTTTATAATTTTTGGAAGCAAATGTTTTATCAAAAATAATGATGAAAAACTTGGCAAGTTTGAACCCAGAGCAGATGAAGGAATATTTCTTGGTTACTCCTCTAGGAGTAGGGCATATAAATGTTACAATAAAAGACTTTGGAAGATAGTTGAATGTATAGATGTTTTTATTGATGAGTCTCTAGCAGCTCCAAAAGAATAAAAACAAACAACAATTGAAGACGATGATGATGACATATAACATTCTACATAAAATAGTAATGATACAAACAATGAACCCAATGAAGAACCCGAAGATGATTTGTCTGAAAAGGCTCCATCCAGATATGTTCAAAAGAATCATCCAGAATCTCAAATTTTGGGAGAAAAGGGATCAGGTGTACAAACAAGAAGGACTCTTATGGGATCTTCTAGAAATCTGGCATTTGTGTCCACTATTGAACCTCACAATGTCAATCGAGCTAGCAAAGATGAATGTCGGATTCAAGCCATGAATGAAGAACTTGATCAAATTGAAAAGAATCACACTTGGGAATTAGTACCAAGACCTCATGACAAAAATGTCATTGGAACTAAATGGATATTCAAAAACAAGTTAAACGAGAATGGGGATATTATAAGAAATAAAGTTAGACTTGTTTGCAAGGGGTATGCTCAACAAGAAGGTATAGACATTGAAGAAACTTTTTCTCCTGTAGCCAGACTTGAGGCCATAAGAATGTTTCTTTCTTTTTCAAGCTTTCAACAAATCAAAGTTTATCAAATGGATTTTAAATCTGCTTTTCTAAATGGTGATCTAGAAGAAGCAGTTTATATAGAACAACTAGAAGGATTCATTTTGGGAAATGATGAAAAAAAAAATTGTAGACTTAAAAAGGCTCTATATGGTCTCAAACAAGCTCCAAGGGCATGGTACTATCGTCTTGACAAATATCTTCATCAAAAAGGATTTTCAGAAGGGTCTGCTGATAGCAACTTATACACAAAAACTGAAAATAACAAACTATTGATTGTGGTTGTATATGTTGATGATATCATTTTTGGAAGTAATGAAGGGTCTATGAGTCAGAAATTTGCTTCTGATATGCAGCAAGAATTTGAAATGTCTTTACTTGGGGAACTAACATTCTTTCTTGGCTTGCAAGTGCAACAAGCAACAAATGGCATGTTCTTGTCACAAGAAAAATACCTCAAGCAAATCCTGAAGAAGTATGGCATGGAAGATTGCAAACTTGTAAGTACACCAATGATAACTGGATGTAATCTCAGTTCTAATAATGATTCCCCCATGGTGAATCAACCAGAATACAGATCTATGATAGGAATTCTACTTTATCTCACTAGGACAAGACCAGACATCATGCATGCAGTTGGGATTGTTGGACGATTCCAAGCTAATCCAAAAGAGTCTCATCTTCAGTCTGTGAAAAGAATATTCAAATATCTACAAGGAACTCAAGACTTTGGACTATGGTATCCAAAGAATTTTTATCTTACTCTTCATGCATACACTGATGCAGATTGGGCTGGAAGTGTTGATGATCGGAAAAGAACTAGTGGTGGTGCATTCTATATGGGGCCCCGGTTAGTATCTTGGTTCAGCAATAAGCCAAGCTTTATTGCCTTATATACAACAGAAGCAGAATATGTGGCCGTCGCATCATGTTGCACTCAACTTCTCTGGATGATGCAAACCTTACAAGAATTTCAAATAAAATGATCACCTCCTATATCCATTATGTGTGATAACACAAGTGCCATCAGTATCTCAAATAATCCTATTATGCATTCCAAGACCAAGCACATTCCCATCAAATATCACTTCTTACGTGAACAAGTGATTGAACAAAAAGTGAAATTGGAGTATGTTCCCTCCAAAGAACAAGTTGCTGATATATTTACCAAACCTCTACCCAGGGAAGTGTTCGAATATCTCAGACAGAAACTGGGAGTAGTCTCTGTCATGCAGAAGATCAGATCTACTTAAATATAGAAGATTAAATTGGTTGTGAGGTGTTGTTTGGCATCTCTGATTGCACAGGCTAAGGGGGAGCATTGGTCATATGAAGAGGATGCACTGTTGGAATTTATAAGTCATTTTGTTATAATTGAAGATGCAACATGATCTCATGGGGAGCATGGTATTGTCGGTTCAAAGGATCTTGATCAACTCTTTGACATTGATGTCAAAGGGGGAGGAAAAGCAACAAAGGGCTTCTATAAAACAATCAGAGGAAGAGTGTTGCCATCAATGCCAAAGGGGGAGATTGTTGGAAATATTTTCATTGATGGCAAAGGAAGTGGCACAGGAATTGGCATATGACACAGTAACCAGGAACAGAGAAAAGAAACATAGCAGAGGACAAAGGTCAGGAGAGAAGAACAGAGAAAGAGTGCATCTACAGAGAGCAGTATCAGTCAAGGAGAAATTTAAATTCAGTAGGAAGGATATTTGTGTCCCTATGAAATTAAATCATATTAGAAGTTTTATTCAGTGTATGTATGCATCCTGATGGAGGAAATTCTGTGTATGATTGTGTTCTAGTGATATTCTAATGGGTGGAGAATACCGAGTGTATTTGGGTATTGATTGGTTCAATTCTCATACGGAATGCCTTGAAACTCTGTTGAATTCATTCCCCTCATAAAGGAAGCCTACACATAACTAAATCTATGGTAGTAAAAATCCCATCGTAAGAGAACTACATTTGTTCATTGATTATTGGAAATCCTGCCGAAGATAGACCATAGTTAACTAAGTAAGAAGGATAGTGCAAACCCTTTGGAATCATGAACGGAACCTGGAAGGAAAGAGATAGATCGTAACAAATGGAAGTGCGACGGAACCCTGTGTGGAAGAGCTGAACCGTGACTGAGTAAACAGCGAAGGAGGTTATGGTTTTCATCGCACCACCTATGTGGAGCAAGCGGTATTTCCTGATTGGGGAGCGATTCCATAGAGTGCTCGACACGCATCCCTGTATGACTCCGCAAAACCACTTGTCAATGCACCCCATCGCGTGTTATAGTTCGAGCCAAGATGAACAACGATATTTTTGTGCGTTGTTGATCTGGAGGGAAGCCATCAGACGGTGGTCATGTGAGAAAGTTGCACGAAGATTAACCAAAGTACGGTGGGCCATCGCACGTTAACGTTCGGCATCGGAGGTCGAGCGATATGCATATATGTCGTTGATCTGGAAGCTTGCTATCTAACACTGATCAGATGCTGGACTTGCACGAAGTTTACTTATGGTACCATGCACGTATTTGATTGGCTATTGACTATATATGTGGGCCTGGGGTCAAAGGTTTATCATAAGGTTAATTGTTTGAAAGCGTTATATATTTCTCTAAAGTGCGAAGGCTTGTAACTTTAATCCTAAAGTTCAGTTAAAAGTTGTAAATATATTTATTTGAATTGATAAATAAATTAAAAAGAAATCAAAGAGGCACGTGGGGTAAACTAAAGGAAATACTATCAAATTAATACCATTAGTGGTTGAATGGTTTTTACTCATGGTATTGATAAAGGTTAAACTATATAAGGAGAAGACGATTATTGCACAAGGTGTGCATGTGTAAGGGTGGTGAATGAATAAAATTTCTCTCAGGAATATCTGCATGGACGGACTCTGTTCTTAATTGATAAATATGAATCTACGATGCACCCATGGATATAATGATCCGATGATGATAAATCTCTGGTTTGATCGACTGACGAAATCATGAAGAACTGGTGCAGGTGTACTGAAGAAAATGAATAAATCTGGTGGCCTGCAAGGTATGCTGTGTGGAAACTGGTGGATCCTGTATGAAAGTTGATGGAACATGGTCCAAAGTAGTGTTTAGGGTCGAAGCCTTCAGTGAGGGGGTTGTAGGTCCCTTCCAGTAGTAGCTGGTAAACGAGAGAAGGTTGTAGCCTTTCTACAGGTAGGTGCCTGCGTGATGGTATAATTCTGTGCCAGGATAAATTGTAAGAAGTTTTCCTTATAATAAATATTGAAGACTGAGATAACAACAACGGTGGTTTTATCCCTAATTGGGTTTCCACCTTAAAAAACTAGTGTTCATATGTGTGACTTATGTTTGATGGTTTGTTCTGTTATTTATGTTCATACTTACTGCCTACTAAACATCTGATGAATGAATGATGCAATGATCTAAGTAAATACATAATAAGATCTTTGGACATACATGTTGGATTCTGTAAAATAGTATATGGTTTTAAGAGAAATAAAAAGTAAAATTTTTCAGCCCTGAATACTGATTCACCCCCCCCCCTCTCAGTATTTTTCCCAACACAGTAAGTGAAAAGTTTCTTATCTTTTATGGTGCATGTGAAAGTTTAAGAATATTTTATATGGTACTGATTCTTTTACTGTTGTTATGTAGATATAGCACAAGTAAAATAGGCCAGGTATATGGGACATCCTGCAGTGTCAGGAGCTGTAGGACCTAGTGGATCAAGGGGGACGCAAAATGAGGATGCAGTGGCCCTCCTGGAGGATATCCGTCGTATATGTAAGAGGCTACAAACTGGCGTTTCTGAGCATGGTTGGCAGGACCTTGATGACCAGTACAGAGAGCCATTTATTGGTCTACCCTCATAGTGGCGTGGGGTTATGCGACGCATGGCAATGGCCGGATAGGGGATGCGTGATCTATGGGCTGCATGAGTTGAACCATTGGCCCGAGACCCTCCAGATAGTGATTACATGTAGCAGCATGAGGTGCCCACAGTTTTGTTTTTTGTAACATGTTATGGGCATGTCATATTTACTAGAGTTAATGGACTCCAAAACATTATACATTTGAACGACACATATTATGGATATGCATCGTTTTATGGTTTGTGGTTATTAGCTTGTGTGAAATGTGTGTGATAAATGCCAATCTAGAATATCATTTTCAATTCACTCTACATAGTGATTATGGGCTCTAGGTACATGACTGAATGTAATGGTTTCAAATTCACGCATTAAGAGCTTCACTCGTAAATATCTTCTAAAAAGGACAGGATTGTGCACATGATAAACACCATTCAATTGCATGACAAGAAACAAATAATATAAACGAACATGAAGGTGAAGGATGCGATGGTCAAGGGCATGGACTAAAAAACCTATCACTACATCATATTCGGCTTGGTTATTGGTGGCAGCACCAATGCATACACTGTTAGAGAGGACAAGAGAATGCAAGGGGGTGAAAATGGCCCATGCTGTTGAGGCTAGATTGCAGGAGTAGCGAATTGCACCATCGACATAGGCGATACATGGTGTGGATAAGGGATCCATATGAAAGGTGCCACAAGACAACATATGAGAGGATGATGAAAAATGCTAGCAACCTAAATGCAATGCAGAAATAAAACAAGCACTGCTAGAGGGAATGTGATGGGTATAATTTCTACGCCCCGCACACTGAATAGTGGTTGGTGTGGGAAAACTGTCTTGGGGACAACTTGTGCTCAGGTTGTGAAAGTCACCATAGACACGAATGGTGCCATTTTTCTTATGTGCTGGATAGATAAATTCATGGGTGGTAAATGCTTCCATAATGTTGTCATCACAGTGGAAGATGGGGTGAATGGTGGAAGGATGGCCACATGATGCAGCAAAGCTACTTGACTCATCATCATGAGAAGAGAGGTTCACATGTGCATCGTCACGAAGGGTGACAAAAAAAAAAGTAGATGAAGGATCCACTAATGTTGAGCCCAAGGTGATTGCTAAGGCGAGGTAAGGCGAAATAGAAGGGGAAGCCCTGGAGGGGTCTTCCACCGTGGATTTCATAGATGATGACAGGTATAGGATAGTGGCCGAAGGATCCATCATCTCGACATCAGGAGGGAGAATGTCAACAGGAGTGGATGTGTCATCTAGTTCTGCTGAAGCATAACACGCAAGTAAGGGAGAGGTGGACTTGTTGTGCTCGGCCTTGTATTGGCGAACTACTTCCAAAGAGGTGTGGTAGTATGCGAGGTAGGGACAGAGGTGATTATAGTGGCCATGGAAATCAAAAAAAAACATAGGGGTGGTTTTTGTGCACATCCTTGAGTTTCTTGGCTGAAGTTGGTAAATTACATGGAATTCTGGGACATCAGACTCAGTAAACGCTACGTTAACCATGGGTTTCATATGAGGTAATTTAGGACAATGATGGGTGGCATGACCGTCAACATCAAAAAAAGCGCACAGAGGTGTACGCTTTGGAGGCTTAGGAGGATCAGGTGTTGTTATAATATCCCAAAATAAGAAAAATAAGTAGTATTGGGAATATCTTAAGATATTCCAATTTTGGACTACTCAACAATGCATTCATAGAAAAATGAATTTCCAGAAATTTAAGACATAAAAATGTAAACCATCACTTGAATCCATGATATATATCCATCTAGCATCTAATTCCAAGAGGAGATTAGAAATAAATGAAACTAGGTGAGGTAAACAGACCTCCCACACTAGTGTAGCTGAAAATGACCAAAAACCCCAGACACTACTACTCAGAAATAATGCACAAAAGGGATTGTGTATTATTATGAGGGTTTTAACTCAGGAATTAAGGAAACAATTATATCTACTCATATATTAGACATTCAATCTCATAAACTAAGATCTAGTCTCCTTATTACAATTACAAGAAAACCCAGGAAGGGTTTCTTGTCAAACACTCTGCATACAAATGTGATATTCAGAAATTTACTGAATCACCACTGCAACACTAAAGAAGAAGAGTGTATAAGGCTGAAATATGTATGATCTTATGTATATCCCTCAAGGTCTTAATTCCATTAAAGGATGAACCTTTCAATCACAAGAAAACACTACAACAGAGCCACTAGACCATCCTCTGAAGCTGCCTCCAAAAATAATGCATTCCCTAGCTGGAACAACACTGGGAATGTTAGGGAAATGTGTGGTATGCTACCATAGATTTGAAATAAGCTCCATAACCCTCAATATAGGTCTCTCAAGTTAAGGAAACCTTCCTCCAAAGAGAAACTAGCTCAGAAAGAGGGATTCCAATCCCTTCCACTATTGCACCTTGCAACACTGCACAATCACCTGCAAAAACTGCGCTGATGAAGTAGGCTGAAGCTTGGACTAAAAACCTAATGTAGAAAATGAATTAAAACTCTCCCAAGAGGCTCCTAAAGGAAATAGGTGGGATTCCCGCTTGGGAACATCTGGTGCTAAACAACACTGCTACTCTGCTAAACAATGAGAGGAAGCAAAAGTCTGAGTAGAAAAGAATAATAATCTAAAACATGAAGAATAATGCTGCCATCCTTTTCCTTAAATAAAACATGAATTTTCTGGCCCTTGGCCCCACTCAATTAGGTCATCTCCATCCAAATTTTCATCTCCCTCCAGAAGTGCGTTATTCCTTCGTTGATTCCTCCTCCTCCACAATTGCGTTGTTGACTTTGTCAAAGTGGATTGAACCAACTTGATATTATCCCTGTTCACACATGGAGGTGTTTTATTAAGCTGTAAAGAGTGTCCTCTTTCACACTTGGAGTGTTTTTATTCCTCCTTAGGAGACTTATGGGCTTTTCTACCCATTTATTCACCGGTTAGAGATGATGCTAACTCTAATCTTCCATATAGCTTTGAGGCTAAAATTTCGGAACATTATAGTTGTTTGGGCACCCTTGTCCTTAGGTACCTTTTTGTGGGCTTTTCCCCCCTCATCCGAGGCTTTTGCAACAGGATTAGATTCCTGTTGAGGTGGCTGAGGCACAGAAGCAAAGGGAGGGGTCATGGTGACCAGTTGGACCGGGGTCAAAGTAGTGTAAGGTTTGAGCTGACCAGGTGGGGTATTGATTGGGGGATCAATGTACCAAATTCGGATCCCCAGGGTCATGTTTGGAAGGGTCAAGGTATCCATAACAGGTACTAAAAATACTCTAGTAGAGTGATCAAGAAACAACATCTGACCGGAGGGGTAATGGCCAGGCGGAACAACTCTGAGATGGTTAAGGCCAAAGGGAAAAATTTCCACAAGGAAAGATAGGATCTAGGATACTAGAGATAGATGAAGGGTCTTGAAGAGGAGGTTCTAAAGGCTAAGTCGAAGTACTTCGAATAGGTTGCAAAGGGCAAGGCTGCTGACTAGCTGAACTGGACTGTTTGATGTCAGACTGAGATGATTGCACCATGCAAACATTCGACGAGCTAGGGTTAGAGATAGGAGGGGGGAGACTAAGGAATGAACCAAGCAAAGAGGAATATTTATAGACTCTAAGTGAGACACTGGTCAGAGGTTAAACTGATTTTTTATTGGCCACCGAAGAAATAATGGACTCTAGAGAGGTCTGAGACTTCATGCGAAGAGGCTTGTCCTGCTTAAGCTGAGTGCCTTGTTGCTGGGTTGCAGTATTAGATTTATTCATTTGGGGATTGTTTCCTAGATTACGTAGAGTGGGTTGGTGATATTTTCCTTTCCTCTTATTTTTGGAAGTGGGAGGATTAGTCGCACTCTGCTACACATACACCTGACCTCGAGGGGGGTGGCTGTTGTTGCAAAGCTTGAGAAGGCAAGGGAATCAATAGTGCTTGTGCTAGAGGATATGGAGCACTGGGCTGTGGATACAAATAGTAAGGAGGTGGATCAACATTGGGGTAAAAAGGTTAGGAAAAATCAGGCCCTGTCATAGGAGGATGTGATTGGGAAAAGGCGTGAGTCATACCGTGTCCTAGATACATGCTTCCGAGAGGGCGAAAAGTGCTAGAGGAGCTGGCCCTTCCCTGAGGGAAACCATAACCCATAGGAGGATGAGTGTATGGATGTGAAAGGGATCCAACGATACCATCAGTGGCATGAGATGTCCCTATTGCGTTGGCACCACCAGGTCTAGGGAGACTAGGTAAGACAATATAAACATAACCAGATTACACGTAGATCAATTCATATTTCAACGCAATTGGGAGGGCTTCTTCCTCGGTCTAAGGAAAGTGAGAGGTGACATATTTACTAATAGATGGAAAAAGGGATCTGAGAAACTAATCCATGTAGACACGGTCTTTGAAAACAGGGGCTCGACATAAGCTCTTCCTTCTATGCCATTCTTAAACATGGTCAGATAGGCGGGTGTCAGAAGTTTGATGGAAAGAGATAAAAATTTTGGTACTGGTGTCATAGCGAAGGGGAAGCTGGAAGCAGGACATAAATACCTTTTCAAGAGTTGCAAAATTAGTATGAGAGGAGGAGGTCTAGTCGACATACCACTTGGAATCTTCTCCGGTAAGCGTACGTTGGAATAACCAAAGACGGATAGAGTCATCAGTGATAGACTTATATGAACACTAGATGTGTAAAGAACGAACATGGTTGGAAGGATCCTCTCCAGAATTTCCTTCAAACTTAGGGATTTCTCAAGGAAGCTTTGTTTGCATAGTAGGCCAACCTGGATCATGGTGTATAAGGTCATTAATCAACTAGCTGAAATCAGGAAGGCTTAGGCCTGCCATGTTGAACCTTTAGTTAAACTGAGAGGGGGGGGGGGGGTGAATTAGTTTAACACATTCCTGATCTTTTAGAACTTTTCATTAAACTTATTTACACCTTCATTTCATATCCAATTTAATGTGTGATTAATCTTAGAATGTAAGCAGCAAGTGTTAGTATAATATAGCAGTAGACTTAGTATGAGAGCAGCAGGTATTAAGCAGATGATACATATCATATCAATACATAAATATCATGCACAGAGACACCAAATATAAGTGGAAACCCATAAAGGGATAAAACCACATCTTATTATTGTTGTGATGCAAAGGAAAGCTCCAACTCCCTCTCACCACTGTTTTTCTGCAGGCACCAACCTACAGGAGGCTCCAACCTCAATTCTGCAAGCTACAACTTGCAAGGAAGCACCAACTCCCTTCAATTTTTTGCAGGCACCAACCTACAGGAGGCTTCAACCTTAGTCAGCTACAACTGACAGCTATCAAGCTGCAACTCGATAGGGAAGCTCCAACTTCCTCAATTTATCAAAATGAATGTTTGTTGATTTACTCCAGATATCAGCTCTATTCTGTATATGCTCTTCTTCTCTTAATATTCTCTGCTTTATTCTTCTATATTCTGCATTCTCTGTATTTGCTCTCTCTGCATCCTTTTTTTTTTTGTGCATATCAAATTAATATTATATATAGAGATCCTCACATGACTGTTTGTATTTCACAAAGAATTTGAAGTGAACAGTCATGACTCTTTGGCTTCTATCTTATCATTCCTTTATCCAACTCATTTTTAAAATTATAACAATATGTACAAATTTCCATGCTACAGTGGGATTTTGTCTTTTCCTTAGGATACTTGCCTTTGCATCACAAACAATAAAAATAATTACAACATTTACATTCACATTTTTAATTACACATTTCAATTTCACTCAGCTCCTTTTCTGGATTTTGGCTTTACTAGATTTGTCTTTTTCTGTTGTTGTTAAGAACCTGTTCTGCATACACTTTGTTCACTGTCATCTGCATATTCCCTGTTTTCTGTGCTTATTCACTTGTCCAACTCATTCCTGTACCTATTCCTGTTCACCGAACTTTCATCTTTGCATGCTCTCCTCTTCTTTTTCCTTTTCCATAATTGCATTCAAGTTTCATGCCCAATCATTTCCCAAGTCCGAGCAATCTCACAATCTCTGCTTTGTTCTACACTGGCACTTCCAATGCCTAAATCTGAAGTGCTAATAAATCAACCATATTCCTAGTACTTTTCAATATTTCACTTAACTGTGTGTAAATGCATCCCAAGCTTCATTTCCAGTCATATTCCAACCCGGAAATCTCACTCTGCACTTATTCTACGCTGGAAAACTCAAACAAATAAGTCTGGTCATTTATAATGTCTCAATTCAGAGAATTGAGATATTAATTCAACATTCCAACATGGCTATAAAATCATACATATGAATTCATTCATATTTCGATTATTACAATTTTTGAACTTAATTTTGGCTCCCAGCTTATATATATAACTTTCGAACTTTATATTATGCCGCCAATACGATTAACCTTGGTTAAACTCTTTTTAATATAAATCACCGGGCCTTATACTAAGATTACAATACGTCGAATAACATTAATAAACCAAATTCATTATATATGACTCCGCCCCGAGCCCACAATACAACCAAAGGACCAATCGAGTGCACACTGTACCTTTGTTAACCCACGCGCCCATCCAACGGTTGGTATTACGTTGCCCGATCCAACGTATATTGCTCGATCAACATGCGCAAACAATAATGCGCGATGGCGCTCCGTACTCGGGTTATCCTCCGCACACCTTAGTTAAAATCTAGGCAAGTCTGATGCACGATCACCGTCCGATGGCCCTCTTCCAGATCAACGGCTCGTGTCAATTTCGCTCCGCGTCCTGGTACAAAAGTTAATGTGCGAAGGCGCACGTTAAATGGTGGTTTTACTATTCATCCAGGGACACGCGTCGATCAATCAATGGAATCGCTGCCAATTCAGGAATACCGCCTTTCATATAATAGTGGTGCGATGAATACCACCCTTCACTTTAAACTGCCGTTACTATTCATTCAGCTCTTGGTTCCACTTCTCCCTATGCTCCAGGTTCCGGTCCTCCACGATTTCAATTATATATATTCTTTGTTACGACTATGGTTCCGCTTCATTCACACTGCACATTTGACTATGGTTCCTCCTTCATTCATATTGTGCATTTGACTATGGTTCCGCCTCCATTCATACTATGCATTGACTATGGTTCTTCCATATATATAACGCACAGTTATTCGGTGTATGCATATATGTAAACCATATATATATATATATAATGCACCTACCATATATACAACCTCCATGTCAATCGAATACAAGTGCTCTGTTGAAAATTGGGAATAATTTCAAACATAATTCAAACAGTGAATGCCAACTGATTCAAAGGATATCCAATCTCATTGCATTCCACTTCACATTTGAATATAAAGTCCGGAATGTAAATTATGTTATGTGTAACGCCCAGCTGTATAAAAGATTCTCGGAATTTATATATATATGTACATATTTTTGGAATAACAACTGTTTCTCTGTAATAACAGCTATGGCTCTTCCTCTGTCGCTTCTGTCACTCTGCCTCTGCCTCTACTGCTGTGATAACAGCTCTGTCTCCGTATTTGCTTCCTTTGCCTCTGCCTTTCTCCTTTATATTCATTTCCTCTTTGCTGCCTCCATTGTCTGTCTTTGTCTCCTTGTAACTGTTCCTGTTTCTACATCTGCTACCTCCTTTGCCATCAATGGCAACATTTCCAACAGTCTCCCCCTTTGGCATTGATGGCAATACATTTTCTCTGTTTGCCTGCTCTTTCTCCTGTTGCTTGCTCTTCATGTTTGCCTGCTCTTCCTCATGTTGTTTGCTCTTCCTGTTTGCCTGCTCTTCCTCCTATTGCTTTCTCTTCCTCCCCCTTTGACATCAATGGCAAAGGGTTGATTTTTGCATTTCCTCTCTTTGAGTTATGTTTAGGTCCTTTACTGCTGACTTTGTACCATGCTGCTCCAAAGTGATGTATAAAACTTGTTGAGAGAACACTTTGAGGATTATCAAATTTGAATATACACGGTAAATTGGTACAGTTCAAACGCATAGAATTCTTTCACTTGTATAGAGCTAAAAGTGAGAATAATGATACTTCATAGAATACAGATGTATCAGCTTTTATCTAATCAGAGATGTATGATTGGATTCAAACTGATGCTTTTGTTCTGTAATTGACCTTTTCATGCTTGAATAATGTAGACAACTCTAGGATAATAACTTGGTGTTCTTTTGTCTTAATCCTTTGATCCTGAGGACCTGATTCATGCTTTCCTTGCTGGCTGATCTCCCCCTGGAATGATATTATCATTTCTGTTCTCCCCCTGAGACTGTGCTTTCTCTTTATATCAGAGAGTAGCATCTACAGATACTACCCCTAGTTTATCCCTCAAATATTGGAATGGTTCTCCAACAAGAGGTTTGGTAAATATATCAGTTGTCTGTTCTTTTGTTGGTACATATTCTAGTTTTACTATATTTTGAGCCACTTGTTCTCGGAGAAAATGATACTTGATTGGGATATGCTTAGTTTTTGAGTGAAGCACAAGATTTTTAGATATACTTATAGCACTTGTATTATCACATTTAATTGAGATGGGTTCATCAATGCTTACCTTCATGTCTTGTAGAGTTTGCTTCATCCACATGACTTGTGTACAACATGTTGTTGCTGCAATATATTCTGCTTCTGCTGTAGATAGGGAGATATATGTTTGTTTATTTCTTAACCATTCCACCAGACTTTCTCCTAGATAGAATGCACCTCCACTTGTACTCTTCCTGTCATCCACACAGCTGGCCCAATCTGCATCTGTGTATGCTGATAAAGTGAAGTTTTTTCTTTTAGGATACCAAAGTCCATATTGTGTTGTTCCTTGTAGATATCTGAATATTCTTTTGACTGCAAGAAGGTGATTTTGTTTAGGTGTTGCTTGATATCTAGCCACTAGTCCTACTGCTAGCATGATGTCTGGTCTTGATGCAGTCAGATACAATAGACTTCCAATCATGGATCTGTAGAGTTTTTGATCTATATCAGCAGACCCATCATCAGCACACAACTTGCAACCTGTGGTCATGGGAGTTGACAGAGGTTTGCAGTCCTCCATTTTGAATTTTTTCAGCATTTCTTTTAAGTATTTTTCCTGAGAGATGAAGGTGCTTGTGTTCTTTTGTTGAATTTGCAGTCCCAAGTAGAAACTGAGCTCTCCAATCATAGACATTTCAAACTCTGTTTTCATCTCATCAGCAAACCCTTTAGCTAGTTCATCTTTGTTGCTTCCAAACATAATGTCATCAACATACACTACAACAATCAGGAGTTCATTTTCATGGGCTTTTATGTATAGATTGTTGTCTACTCCACCTCTCTTAAAACCTTGTTTTTGCAAATGTTTATCCAGTCTTGAGTACCAAGCACGAGGAGCCTGCTTCAGTCCATATAGGGCCTTCTTCAGTCTGCATACATAGTCTTCTTTGTCTGTCAATGAGAAGCCTTCTGGCTATTCCATGTACACTTCTTCTTCTAGATCTCCATTAAGAAAATCAGACTTTACATCCATTTGATATACCTTGAAGTTTTGGTAGCATGAAAATGCCAGGAACATTCTGATAGCTTCCATTCTGGCTACTGGGGCAAATGTTTCTTCATAATCAAGTCCTTCAATTTGTGAGTATCCTTTGCAGACCAGCCTGGCTTTATTCCTGATTACTTGTCCTTGCTCATTCATTTTTTTTTTGAATACCCATTTTGAACCAATGATATTCTTCTCAATTGGTCTAGGAACTAGTTCCCAAGTATTGTTCTTCTCAATTTGGTCCAATTCTTCATTCATTGCTTTTACCCAATACTTTTCCTTGCTGGCTTCTTCAAGCTTCTTTGGCTCTATTTGTGATAAAATTGCTATGTATACTTCTTCTATCTGTTCAGTTAGCTGCCTTCTTGTTTTCACTCCTACACTCTTGTCTCCTATGATTTGATCTTCTGGATGGTTCTTTTGAGTGTATCTTGAGGGGGTTTTTGAGTTTAGTTTAGCATTTTCTGATGTTTTTCTTATTTCTTCATCATCTTGGTCCTCTTCTTCATGATTTTCAGGATGGTTGCTGCAATTTATATCTCTTATCTTGTTTGGAAGTTCTTCATCAAATCTTACATCAATACTTTCTACAATTTTTTGAAGAGTCTTGTTGTAGCATCTGTATCCTTTACTCTTGGATGCATATCCTAAGAGTATTCCTTCATCTGCTCTTGCATCAAACTTCCCCAGATTTTCATCATTATTCTTTATGTAGCACTTGCTGCCAAAGACTCTAAAGTGCTTGATTGATGTAGGTTTACCATGCCATAGCTCATAAAGTGTCTTGTCACTGTTAGGTCTTAAATGAGCTTTGTTTAGAATATGTACTGCTGTGTGTACAACTTCTGCCCAAAAGGTTTGAGTAATGTTAATCTCTTGCATCATAGCTCTGGCCATTTGTTGTATAGACCTGTTTTGTCTCTCTGCTACTCCATTCTGCTAAGGTGTCCCTGCAATGGTAAATTGTTGCTTTATTCCATGTTCATTACATAGGTCTGCAAAGTCATAATTTGTGAAATCTCCTCCTCTATCTGATTTGATACATTTTAGCTTGCATCCAGTTTGATTTTCTGCTAATGCTTTGAATGTCTTAAAATTTTCCAGTGCTTCTGATTTGTTCTTGAGAAAAGCAACCCATGTCATTCTGGAGAAATAATCTACTATCAGCATGAAGTAGGATTCTCCACTTGGTGTCTTAGTTCTAGCAGGTCCACACAGGTCCATGTGCACAAGCTAGAGTGGTCTTCTTGTTGATAGCTCATCTTTAGATCTAAAGTATGTGCGAGTCTGTTTCCCCAATTGACAAGATTTTCATATGGTATTTGAAGGCCTTTTTATTTCTGGCATATCTCTGACGGCTTTCTTCTTGCTCAGTCTGGTGATATGGTCGAAGCTGAGATGTCCCAATCTCCTATGCCATAACTATGACTCCTCAAGTTTTCTAATATGGCAGGCTTCATCCTCCTCTTTTACTATGTAAACATTACTCTCTGTTCGAACACCTTTGAGCAGAGTCTTTCCTGTTGTGATTGATCTGACTTCACAATCTTGTGCTCTAAAGAGAACTTCACAGCCTTTGTCACACATCTGACTGACACTCAGTAAATTTTCTTTCAGCCCATATACAAATAGTACATCTTGGTCCTTTCCTCTACCATTATCTATGCTGACTGAGCCTTTTCCCTTGATCTTACTTGATTTATCATTGCCAAAAGTAACATTGCCAGATTTCTTTTCATCAGGAGTTATAAACTTTCTTTTGTCTCCAGTCATATGTTTTGAGCAGCCACTGTCTAGGTACCACTGGCTTTTCAAGTCTTGAGCAGTTAGGGCCAGGTCACATTTATTCTCCTTCTTTATCCACTGGAGGCATCCTTTTGTTTGGTATATTTTGTGAGTTGATGAATCACATCCTTTCAAAGGGCATTTGGAAGGAATATGTCCAGCTTGATTTCATATAAAGCATTTGATCATAGTTTTTGCAGTATTGTGAGTATGAATAGAATTTATTTGATTCATGAACCTCCTTGAGGTGTTGAACATCAATCTTTGTCCATACTTTCTACATTCAATAATTTTATGACCAAATTCCTTACAATAGAAACAGTAACCATAGAAAATATTTGCATACCTGATGTAAGGTTGTCTTTTCCATTTGCTTTCTCAAGGTATTCTTTTCAATGTTTGCATCTTTTGCTGGTTTGAATTACTCCTTCTTGCATGAAAATATGTAGCAATGTGTCCCAACTTGTGGAAGACATAACAGGTGGTATTCTTCATTGGAGGGAAGAATCTCCTTTGATGGTTTCCAAATTTTACATATTCAGGGTCTTAGTATTTATTACATTCTTTGCTACTAGAGGTTTCTTCTGATCTGTGTCTTCCTTATTGCAGATTTCTTCTTTTGTAGGAATTGTTTGAGCTACTTCATCATTCTTCTTTGCTTTTACAAAAATAATCTCTCTGTCAACCTTTTCTTTTCCTTTACTTGATTCTCCTTCATAGCCTATTCCATTCTTTATCATAGGGGATCTTTGAGCAACCAAAATTTCATTCAACTTACTAGAGCTTATTGTTTGGGAAGAGTTTATAACCATTTTCCTTTGAGCATTTACTAATTTCTTTCTGAGACATACTACTTCTTCTTCTAACTTTTCTTGTTCTTGAGTTTTTTCTTTGATTTGATTAAGTAACATGTCCTCTATCTTCTTGGCTTATTCAAGATCTATCTTTAGCTGCTTAAGGACTTCTGAACTATGTTCTTCTCGTACATACTTGAGGAGAATGTATTTTTGTTTTCTGCATTTCAGTTTGAGTCTATCAATCTCTTCTAGAGCACTTCTTAGCTCCCCCTCAAGGACGACTTCACCTTCTTCTTCTTCATCTTCTAGCAAGAGACCTTCAAGTTCTTCTATGGCCATCAATAAGAATTCAGAGGTTCCTTCTTCACTTGAGGATTCATCTAAATCTTCATATGTACTACTGTCTTGTTGAGCATAGAAGGATTTTCTGCTGAACTTCTTTCCTTTCTGCCATTTCTTTGATTTATTTCTCTCTAGCTCTTGAGGCTGATTCCTTACTTTCTTGTGAGGACACTTAGCAGCATAGTGTCCAACTCTTCCACAGTTAAAGCATTTGAAAGGAAGTTTACCTTTGTATTTACCTGATCCTCTATCCAATTTCTTGACAAATTTTGCCTCTTCTTCATCCGAGCAGGAGCATATGTCTCCTTCTTCTTCTTTCTTCTTTTCTGATTTAAAAGCTGCCTCCCTCGTACTTGTCTTCTTCTGTGGGAGCCTCATTTCATAGGCTGTTAGATTTCCAAGTAGCTGGTTCATGGTCAAGGTCTCCCAATAAGCTGTTTCTTCTATTGCAGACACCTTTGGATTAAACCTGGATGGAAGAGATCTTAGAATATTTTGCACAATAATACTTTCTGGCATTTTTTCTCCAAGAGCTTTCATATTTTTAATAATTTTTGCAGCTTTTAGAAAGAAACTGGCAATGTCTTCATCATCATTCATTTTTAAGTTCTCAAACTGGGCTCTATAGACTTGAAGTTTGGCTGTCTTTACTTTCTTGTCTCCCTCATTTATGTTCTAAAGAGTATCCCATATATCTTTGGTAGTGTCTTCGTGCATTACTTTAATAAATTCTGCTTCACATAATCCATTCAGGATGGCATTCATGGCCTTTGCATTAGCCACAAAATATTGTTTTGTTTCTTTTTCTGTGTTAGTTGCCTTTGGGGCATATCCTAATTCCATAGCAGCCCAGACTTCTATTCCTAGAGACATTATGTATGTCCTCAATCTGATTTTCCAGAAATCATAATTTTCACCAGTGAAGAAAGGGGCTTTATTGGTTGCGCATCCTTCTTTACTAGCCATCTTGGGAACCTAGGATCTCATTTTAGTTGTTAGACTTGAACAAAGGAGCCTTCTCTGATACCAACTGTTGAACCTTTAGTTAAACTGAGAGGAGGGGGGGGGGGTGAATCAGTTTAACACATTCCTAATATTTTAGAACTTTTCATTAAACTTATTTACACCTTCATTTCATATCCAATTTAATGTGTGAGTAATCTTAGAATGTAAGCAGCAAGTGTTAGTATAATATAGCAGTAGACTTAGTATGAGAGCAGCAGGTATTAAGCAGATGATACATATCAGATCAATACATAACTATCATGCACAGAGACATCAGATATAAGTGGAAACCCATAAAGGGGGAAAACCACATCTTATTATTGTTGTGATGCAAAGGCAAGCTCCAACTCCCTCTCACCACTGTTTTTCTGCAGGCACCAGCCTACAAGAGGCTCCAACCTCAATTCTGCAAGCTACAACTTGCAAGGAAGCACCAACTCCCTTCAATTTTTTGCAGGCACCAACCTACAGGAGGCTTCAACCTTAGTCAGCTACAACTGACAGCTATCAAGTTGCAACTCGATAGGGAAGCTCCAACTTCCTCAATTTATCAAACTGAATGTTTGCTGATTTACTCTAGATATCAGCTCTGTTCTGTATCTGCTCTTCTTCTCTTAATCTTCTCTGCTTTATTCTTCTATATTCTGCATTCTCTGTATTTTCTCTCTCTGCATCCTCTTTTTTTTTGTGCATATCAAATTGATATTATATATAGAGATCCTCACATGATTG
Organism: Pinus albicaulis; assembly: GCA_034641835.2. Classification (NCBI taxonomy): domain Eukaryota; kingdom Viridiplantae; phylum Streptophyta; class Pinopsida; order Pinales; family Pinaceae; genus Pinus; species Pinus albicaulis. The sequence goes on from CM076572.1 coordinate 484,986,378, forward strand.
TTTGTATTTCACAAAGAATTTGAAGTGAACAGTCATGACTCTTTGGCTTCTATCTTCTCATTCCTTTATCCAACTCATTTTTAAAATTATAACAATATGTACAAATTTCCATGCTATAGTGGGATTTTGTGTTTTCCTTAGGATACTTGCCTTTGCATCACACACAATAAAAATAATTACAACATTTACATTCACATTTTTAATTACACATTTCAATTTCACTCAGCTCCTTTTCTGGATTTTGGCTTTACTGGATTTGTCTTTTTCTGCTGCTGTTAAGAACCTGTTCTGCATACACTTTGTTCACTGTCATCTACATATTCCCTATTTTCTGTGCTTATTCACCTGTCCAACTCATTCCTGTACCTATTCCTGTTCACCAAAATTTCATCTCTGCATGCTCTCCTCTTCTTTTTCCTTTTCCATAATTGCATTCAAGTTTCATGCCCAATCATTTTCCAAGTCTGAGCAATCTCACAATCTCTGCTTTGTTCTACACTGGCAGTTCCAATGCTTAAATATGAAGTGTTAATAAATCAACCATATTCCCAGTACTTTTCAATATTTCACTTAACTTTGTGTAAATGCATCCCAAGCTTCATTTCCAATCATATTCCAACCCGACGATCTCACTCTGCACTTATTCTACGCTGGAAAACTCAAACAAATAAGTCTGGTCATTTTTAATGTCTCAATTCAGAGAATTGAGATATTAATTCAACATTCCACCATGGCTATAAAATAATACATATGAATTCATTCATATTTCGATCATTACAATTTTCGAACTTGATTTTGGCTCCCGGCTTATATATATATATATATATATATATATATATATAGCTTTCGAACTTTATATTATGCCGCCAATACGATTAACCTTGGTTAAACTCTTTTTAATATAACTCACCGGGCCTTATACTAAGATTACAATACGTCAAATAACATTAATAGACCAAATTCATTATATATGACTCCGCCCCGGGCCCACAATACAACTAAAGGACCAATCGAGTGCACACCGTACCTTTGTTAGCCCAAGCGCTCATCCAACGGTTGGTATTACGTTGCCCGATCCAACGTATATCGCTCAATCAACATGCGCAAACAATAATGCGCGATGGCACTCCATACTCGGGTTATCCTCCACACACCTTGGTTAAACTCCAGGAAAGTCCAACACACAATCACCGTCCGATGCCCCTCTTCCAGATCAACGACTCGTGTCAATTTTGCTTCTCGTCCTGGTACGAAAGTTAATGCACAAAGGTGCACGTTAAACGGTGGTTTTATTGTTCATCCAGGGACACACGTCGATCAATCAATGGAATCGCTGCCAATTCGAGAATACCGCATTCCGTATAATAGTGGTGCGATGAATACCACCGTTCACTTTAAACCGCCATTACTATTCATTCAGATCTTGGTTCCACTTCTCCCTATGCTCCAGGTTCCGGTCCTCCACGATTTCAATTATATATATTCTTTGTTAGGACTATGGTTCTGCTTCATTCACACTACGCATTTGACTATGGTTCCGCCTCCATTCATACTGTGCATTTGACTATGGTTATGCCATATATATAACGCACAGTTCTTAGGTGTATGCATATATATAAACCATATATATATATATATATATATATATATAACGCACCTACCATATATACAACCTCCATGTCAATCGAATACAAGTGCTCTGTTAAAAATTGGGGATAATTTCAAACATAATTCAAACAGTGAATGCCAACTGATTAAAAGCATATCCAATCTCATTGCATTCCACTGCAAACTTTTGAATATAAAGTCCAGAATGTAAATTATGTTATGTGTAACGCCCGGCTGTATAAAATATTCTCAGAATTTATATATATATGTACATATTTTTGGAATAACAACTGTTTCTCTGTAATAACAGCTGTGGCTCTGCCTCTGTCGCTTCTGTCACTCTGCCTCTACCTCTACTACTGTGATAACAGCTCTGTCTCCGTATTTTCTTCCTATGCCTCTACCTTTCTCCTTTATATTCATTTCCTCTTTGTTGCCTCCATTGTCTGTCTTTGTCTCCTTGTAACTGTTCCTTTTTCTACTTTTGCTTCCTCCTTTGCCATCAATGGCAACATTTCCAACATGCCATATAAGAAAGCAAGGGATAACTTGGGATATCTCCCATTGCGGCACCACTAGTAGTGTTTCCAGCATTAGAGCCACATCCAACACCAGTGTTAGGTCCTAAACCAGAAATGATGAAGGTGAAAGGTGGAGGAGAGTCGGGGATAGAAACAGAAGGGGAACCCGATGAACCAGAATCAAATTCAGAATGGGGACTCGGCGGAGGACGAACTCGAACCCTAACTGGTGGGGTAATTCTTTCTAATGGAAACTAAGGATGAACGCCTTGGATTCTCTGGGATAAATGCCTTGGGGGCACTATGATGGAAAAGATACACGGAACCCAGACAGGAAGAGATGTAAACAAGGGCACGAAGGTGCAGATAAATTAATTACAATGTTTAAGTCTTGGCCTGGTGGTGTAAACCAGGTGCTCTTCAATTTAGGTGTGCGTGTGTGTGATAAGTGTGTTAATTTTAATTAATCCCAGGCGTGTGTAGAGAAAAAATAAAAAATATGTTGTATCACTATAAATAAAACCGAATACGATAGTAAAAGGAACTGAAAGCGACAATAAAATAAACAGCTAAAGATGAATAAATTTGAACCCAAGGAGGAGGGCTTCCCAACAACTAGTATATGGGTGGGTGAAATATACTCAAAACACACAAAATGGTGAATGGATCTAAGGTCAAGAGGGACATGGATCTAAAGGTCAAATCTGCTAGAAAGAGGTGCAGAAAACAACAAGAAATCAGAGGGAAAAATGCTGAAAAATAGGTGTTGAAAGGCTACAACCTAAAGGGAAATGGAGAGGACTCTAAAGGAGGACCAAACAAAAATGAAAATAGGTGTTTTAGATGGATAAATAATTGATCTGAAATGGATCTAAAAATGTAGGTTCAAATCTTAAAAAATCGTTGAAAAACACTGAGATCTCAAAAGACCTGCTTCAGCTAAACTCCTCCTAAAAAGGTAGAAGTGTACTGAAGCCCTAGGGGGCTTGGTTCCTACTTAGATTATTAAAAATAAGCAAGTATAGGTCCAAGATGAGTAAATATGAAATTCAGAAAACCTTGAACAGAGCCCATACAAACCCTGAAAAATCACAAAAAAAATCCCGCAAAAAGAACAAGTTGCAGGTTCTGACTTGTTTTCTGCTGAGGTCATAGTCTTTGAGCAGTTATCCGCTACCTGAGAACTGAGGTTGCAGGTTTTGGCCAAAAGGTGTGAAATGCACTTTCGGCTGTCTCGGGAGCAAGTTTCAGATAAAAAGTGTCGTCTTTGCTACGGTTGATACCGGTTACCTACGAAAAAGGCCCAGAAACACACAGAAGTTAGAATTTTTACTGTTTTAGGTTTAAAAAGGTAAAAAAAAACATCAAGGAATGCAAAATAAGAAGCTAAAGAAAAACCATAGGGTTTGAAGTAGCTGATCATGCAAGGATCTAAAAAACTATAGGGGTCGTAATTAAAAACCCTTCTGGAGTCGCTAGTTGTTAGTGTAAATTCTAATCACAAGCGTACGAAAAAAGATTACTTTAGCTATGCATAACAAACAACCCTAAAATAAAATGTGGCTGTCAATTTCCTTATATCTATAGTAGGTGATCAGAATAAATGCTACAAATATCCATATCTATGCAGTTAAAGAAATTAAACAAAAAAAATAAACAAGAGTTGCTCCATACATGCAATAGACAAGACATGAATTTATAAATAATTTTTTTTATTATGACACCTGGGAAGGGAACACAGAACGATGTTACTAGTCCCCCTCAATAGGATGGGTTCTTGTATGTCCTCAGCGCTTCAGATCCAAGATATCTCTCTCTTGGTGGTGCAGAAAACCCAGACAAAATGGAACTCAAAGGGAGCTCACAAGCAAAAGCGGAAAAAATATGGCAATGACAGAGGATCAAAATCAGACCAAAAGTATAGATCAAAAGGTGATCTCAAGGCAAGAAAAGGTAGTGAATGAACGGAAAACCCTTCTATTTATAACAAAATATTGAGTTAGTCTAGATATTGGTGCATAATTAAAATATTATTAACCAAATCTAGATCCAAATTTCATGGAATATTTTATTATTTTTTGTTGGAGGGAAAAGGAACTAAAACTTGGTCAAATCCATTTATGTAGAAATAATAAATAAATAAATGATTTATTTATTATTTTAAGAATGTGTTTAAAGGATAATTAAATAAATAATGATTTATTCAATTATTTATAAATGATTTAGTCAAATTTAACAAGGAATATTGTTAAATAATGATTTAAATAATTATTCCTAGAAAATAATAAGATAAATAATGGTTTATCTAATTAATTTTCTTGTTTTGGGTTAAATATGACCAGGAATATTAATTAAATAGTGGTTTAGTGAAATATCCCTAGAGGAAAATCAAACAAATAAGGATTTACTTAATTATTCCTCATGGGGTTTCCTGTTTATACCATAAATAACTTGATAAAATATGGTTTATTAAAATATTTTTCATAGTGAAAGCAATTTTACTGTGGTAAAATAGGTCTTACATGGTGTAATTTAGTCCATATAATAGTAACAGGTTATATGACAAAAAATTGGTGTAACAACAGGTACTATGACTATGAATCCATCTATAAGAAAATATTTCATATTAGAAAAGCACCTAATGAATCCCTTGAAGATTTTCACGATCATTTTATTCATTTCTGTTACGAAATTTTCTGAGGATGATATTTATTGGAATTTTATGAAAGAGAAGTTTGAGTATATTTTTCACATTTGGATGAATCCAGTAGAATATGAATCTTTCTAAATTCACCCAACATATACTAGTTATGGAGCTCGTAAATCTGTGATGGAAGAATTTTTTGTTCCAATTGACTCTTTGTCTTCTCATCAAACAAATCCATGGATGCAAGTTGAGGTTGGGGAGCTTGAAAGTACATTTCTTAATCTACTACCATTTTCTCCCACCCCATATGTTAAAAACTGAAATGCAAGTTTCGATTGAGAATATTATTTTATCATTGATGTTCTTTCTCCTCATCCTCCATCTGTTCGTTCTTTTGGTCCTCTTGATCTTGAGTTGTGTAATCGCTTCTTCTGGTTCTCACAAGGATCAAATTCAGGATGTAGTTAGTGTCAACCAAAAAAATTGTGATATCATTCATCATGAATATGTGTGGGATCTTGATTTTGAACAATAAATTGCAAGGAAAGATAATTTTTCTTCTCTCTCGCCTCTCCCTCATTATCCTGACATTTTTCATGATCCTTTCACAACTATAATATATTTTGATGAGTCAATATTTGAGAATGATCACAGTTAGGAATAATGGAATGTTATTTTTATATCGGAAAAAGGTGAGAAAAAATATTCTCTTTGTATCTCTCTCATCTCTTTGATCAGTTTGAAGAAATAGAAAATGAAATTCCTCATTTTCAATCTCTCCCTCTCTACGATTCATCAGATGAGGATTTTGTTCTTTCAGACGAAGAAATTACTGATCATGGATATCACTATATATTCATTGACTCATATATTAGTGACTCAGTATATTTAGTTTTTGATTATTCTAAGCCATTGGTCTTCAATTATCTACTGTATAATGTCTTGGAACTACCATAAGTTGTCTAGATACTTTAGCCTGCACTAATGGTTATGTTAGGTTCTCGCAGTCTTGATGCTAGTCCCAAGCATTATTAGGATGGTACTTTTTCTGTCAATAATCATTGGTGATTTTTTTAACCCATACATATAATTTTTTAACATGCATACCAGTTCTTTCTTACCCTTCACTGTAAAGCCTTTAGGTTATTTCATGTAGATCTCTTCTTCCAAGTCACCGTGAAGAAAATATGTCTTCACATCCATATGTTCTACTTGAAAAATCAAATGAAGTAGCAACATATAAAAGTAATATAATAAAAGCTACCTTGGAAACCAGAGAAAAAATATCACCAAAATAAATTCCCAAAGCCTTGGAATAACTTTTTTTTACCAACTGAGCTTTGTATTTCTCCACCTCACCTTCTGCATTCATATTCTTCTTAAAAAACCATTTTCAACCAACGGATTTTCTTCTAGCCGACAACTCCACCAGATCCCAAGCCTTATTCAACCAAGGCCTTCTTCCAGATTTTTCCATCCTATGAATCCACTACCTCCCTAGGATCATCATCAGTGATAGATAAAGAAATTTTTTAAGAGAAAGCAGATGGGCTATGCCTTTCTAGATTCCTTGTTTCTTGAAATGATATTCTCAAAGCTAGAGTTTGTATGTATTCCTCTTCTGAATCTTGTTATGTTGTAGAGTATGATTCTTCCTCCTTTAGCTCAAACTCTATCTTCTCAGGTTCCTTTGGTAGGAATTCATGTTTAACAACATATTTCACCTTTCTAAACACCACATCTCGGTTTTACACAACCTTAATTGTTTCTTGGTTCCATAGCTTATAACCTTTTAAACCATCTGTATACCTAATAAAGATGAACCCTTCATATTTACTATCCAACTTGGTTATTTTCTCCTTTGAAACATGTACATATGCATCAAAACTAAATGCCCTCATATGTGAAAGAGATGGTTTCTTACCAGTCCATACCTCATGTGGATTCTTATCCTCCAATGATGGTGAAGGTGATATGTTAACCAAGTAACATGCAGTCTCCACTTCCTCTGCACAAAATTCTTGTCCTAACCTGGCATCACTGAGCATGTTTCTTTCCTTTTCCATCAATATCATGTTAATTATTTCTACAAATCCATTTTGATGATGTGTGTATGGAGTATTCTTCTACTATTATATACCAAAATTATTACAAAACTCTTCAAATTCCTTCTTACAGAACTCTCCACCATTATTTTTCCTTGGAACCTTTATCTTCTTCTCTGTCTGGTTTTCCACCAGAGCCTTAAATTCTTAAAATTTTTCAAAGACTTTAGATTTATTCCTGAGGAAATATATACATGTACTCCTTGAGAATTCATCTATAAATGACACATAATACATAAAATTACCTAGTGATGGAACATACACAAGTCCAAACACATCACTATGCACAAGCTCTAATATCCCTTTCACCCTCTTAGCACCAGAGGGGAAACTGACCTGATTGTCCTTCCCATATACACAATGTTCACAAAAATTAAAATCCAGAGAGAAACTAGACATACCTTCTACCATAACATTACCATGAAGTATTCAAAGGCCCTTCTCTTCAATATGTACAAGCCTTTGCTACCATATCATGGTCTTTTCTCCAGAGACCACGAGGTTTTCAACTCCACTTTCAAGAACCACAGAAATGTTGTACCCATCAATAATAGTGCTACCAAGAAGTTTGTACAAAGTTCCAATCTGAACTCCCTACATCAATACTAGTTCTTCCCAATGCATCTTGCTGGTATCCTTCTCGAACATTTTTTTTACACCTACATCATCCATGTTGCTTATAGAAATTAGATTTCTGGCCAATGCAGGAATATGCAGAACACTAGGAAGTGTTTTAATCCTTCCACATTGAAACTTTGGCTTGAATTTTCCGATTTCGATGATTTTGGCCTTCCTGTCATCCCCTAAGAATGCATCACTGCCATCATATCTCTCATACTCGCAGAACCAATCCCTAGGGTAGTGAAGTGAAAGGATGCACCTGATTCAGTCAACCATGCCTCACGATCTACATGTGTATTTGAATAAAAATCCAACTACACATCCCCACATTCATCTAAGGTGGTTTTTACCTTTGCAGAAGCATCATAATTATATTCATTTCCTTTCTCAAGAGATTTAGATCTATAATCCTTTTTGAATTTCCTTTCCTATCTGATTTTCCAACACATATTTACAAGTTTTCCTGGATATTTTGATCTCCCTCTATATTTATATTTCCCAATCGAGGAATTATTTTTGTTTCTATTATGGGATCGCCCTCAAACATACAAGGCATCTCCATTATGGCCCTCAATATTTTTTCATCTCATTTCCTCTAACAACAATGATGAGACAATTTCATCAAACTTCAAGGTAGTTGTATTGCTACCTATTACAACAACCATAATATCCCATGAATCTGGTAGCGAACATAGAAAATTGATAAAATTATCTTCATCTAAAATTTTAATATCAATAGATAAAAATTGACTTACCACATTATTAAAGGTGTTTATATGCTATGTCACTGAGCCTCCATCCTTCATCCTTATTTTATACAAACTTTTCCGTAGGAATAGTTTGTTCACCAGAAACTTAGTTTGATACAAATTCCCTAAATTTTCCCACAAAGGCTTCATCGTAGCTTCCCTAGATACATTCAACAATACTGAATCTGAGATACACAACCATATTGTGCTCTTTTATTTTCGTCTAAATTCTCTCAGTCTTCATATGAAATTGTCATTGGTTTAGTACTCGGATCTACCGTGATCCACTGATATTTATCCACCAATAGATCCTCCATCTTGAGCTTCCAAAACTCAAAACTCTAACCATTAAATTCTCAATCTTTATCTTTCCACTACTCAACATATTCTTTCATTGCAAGAATTGATCCCATGGATCTCCCACTGAATAGGGTATACCACAAGCCCGAGTAAAACCCCTAAGCAGCAAAGGCATCCCCTTGAAGCTGCAAAAACTTTGATACCAAATGTAGGTTTTAATCCTATACAAAAATTACCTACAAATGGGTTCTTAAAAATAGAAAATAAATAATGGCAAGAACATAAACATGAAACACATACACAGATATTTTCCCTTGGATCCCAAAATCAAGACTACCAGATTTATTTTTCATTATATTCCTTTCAATATTACAATACATATAAATACATCTCAAAGCATTCATAAACCCCAATCCATTAACCTTGGATTAGAATATAATTATAGTTCCCTTAACCGGATCTACAAAATACCATGGAAAAAAAACCATCATGCCCAAAACCATGTGCAAAACCCATGAAAAAAACCATAGGTAGGTCTGCCCACCTTATATAGGGTCCAAAAAAAATTTCCCGGGGTGTTTCTCTAAACCTTGTGTAGGGGGGCTACCTCCCCCCTACAAACTCCCTAACAGGGGGGGGGGGTTGCTGTAATATTCCTAAATTAGCCTACAACTAATGGGAATACTAAAATTTTGTTTTATCACTTAGAGAGGTGAATAAGTGGGTAGGAAGACCCATAAAACTCTTTATTGTGAATAAAACCACTTCTCATGTGAAAGTGGATCATACTTTCAGCTTAATATAGCACCCTAAGGTGTGGATAGGGGCTAAAACATTTTGACTGGGTCAACCTTGACCAAATCTACAACGTTGTCATGGAGGAGTGGCCATCAATGAGGCACAACGCAGTTTTAGATGGAGATGCCTTGTGTGAAATGAGTGTTATCATTGGATGTGGTTTAGGGTTGATGTTTATCATATTTTCAGAATATATGGTCTATTAGACATATATATTTCTCTTGTTGTTTAGTTGATATTGAATGTTGTTTATCATTGAGTGTTCCTGGTCAGGAATCCCACCTCTTCCCATTGAGTAGCTCTTGGGAGATTTTGTATTGAATTTTCCACTATCTAAATTAGGGACAAGCTTCTTCTTTCAGCTACAACACAAATCCTATTAATATTTTGGTTTTTTTTTCAATCTGCAGCAATTGGAGATTAGATCTTCCAGATCTAGTCTATTTCAGTGCTTATTTTCAGTGCAGGAGGGTTCTACTTCATTGGGAGGAGAGTATTGAAGGTACTGAGCATCATTTTCAGATCTTGACATCAATCCAACCATTTTTTTATCCCTACAGTGAAGTTCAGATCCAAATCTGTGTTATTCATGTAGGTGCAGTTGTAGGGTGTTTCAGCACACCATTTGGAGAGTGATTTTCTAGGTGTTGCGGATCTGCCCTTCAATTTGGAGATTTGTTGGAGGAGGCCATTCTATTGCCTATATCAGTTCAGACACACTTTTCAGATTTGAATATTTTAGTAGATATATAGTCTTAGATCTCAGATCTACACTATGTACTTGGTGTTTTGCTGAAAACCCCAAGGGGGTTGATTAGAGGAGCTTGTATAGTGCATGGATTTGATATAGATCTAACTTTTTATGCACATATTTTCTCTAGATATGATGTGTAATCTACAGCTGTTGCAGAGCCAATAAAATAATGCTATAAGGCTTTTTCAGTGTTAATATATGGCTGCAACACCTCATTTTTAGGGTCGTATTTCATTGGATACTTGTATTTCCTATTATGCATCTTATGGGCCATATTTTACATATATTTTACTGTTGTAAATAAAAATGAAAGGTATCCATATTGGCCTCCTGATTTATAAAATATGATCTGCATTATTTTCCTATCTTCCTGCATTCCCCATTTGGGAATATTACAATGGTATCAGAGCATCATCTTGGCACAACCTATGCTTTCTAAAAAACCAATATGTATTCTAAAAAAGGAGAGCCTCTTACTGATAGAGAAAAGAGGCAACAAAATAGAAGACAAAAAATATTTGATTATACTGATGAGAAAGAAGACAAGGGTAAAACCCCATTATCTAGAGGAACGAAAGGGAAGGAGATCTCAAGACTTATTCTCCAAAATATAAATGAGCTTAAAAGAGAAATTAAGGGAAAGAGGAGGGAAAGACATGAAGATCCCTCAAGAATATTTTTGCATGAAGAAAGCCCCAGTTCTTCATGTTATGTGTGTGGGAATTCAGCCACATAGTCATATCTGCAATGTTATACTATGCCCAAATTTACTGCAAGAGAGAGGGAGGAAGAAGATGCACCAAAGGAGGAGACTTTGAGTGACTATCTTCAGGAGTATGAATCTCAATATTGGAGATTCAAGGAGCACTTGAACTTCCAAGAATTTTTCCAAATCAAGGAGGAAATAATACCCAGCAATCACGACAAAAGTAAAAGAGGTATATTTTTTATTCCAAATTTTGATGGAACCTCCACATGCACAACTAAGGATTGGATAGATCAGCTAGACTCATATTTGCATCTACATCAAGTTTCAGAAAAGGAAGCCCTTAGGACAAAAACACTGCATCTTAAAGGTAAAGCTTATGCTTGGTGGTTATTTGAATCCTTTTCATTAAGAAATGAAAATATATCTACTTATGCAAGGTTGACTAAGAGATTAGTGAAGAGATTTGATGTAAAAAAATATGAAACATATTTGATTGAGCTAGCAAAACATAAACATTCAAAACCTTTTCATGAGTTGGAAAGATATTTTATACCAACTCCATTTTAAAAAACTATTGAGGGGGATGGGAAATTTCATGATACCTTTGCAAGGGCAATATCCCCATTGCATGAGGAGATTTATTCTCAAAATAAAGACCTGGAGATTCCTCTTTCAAGGGGATACCAAGATCTAGGGTTTCTCATTGTTGATGAGGTATTCTCAAATATTGATGAGGAGAAATATCAGGAAGGAAGTAATAGCATTGTCACTTCAGGAGAAGAACCATCACCCCATGGGGATGGACATGAAGCTATTTCTTCAATTAGAGGAGCTTTTGCAACTTTGCAAAGGGCTCCCAAGGAGCATCATGTGACAGTAGTGATGGGAAATAACACCTTGATCAAAGGAGGAGAAGAAAAGGTGGATCAACATCAAAGGATGGAGAGCATACACCCTTGTTTATTTCAAGTGCTTTATATTCAGAAGAAGGAGACTGATTTATGCAGTAAAGGGAGGGACAAATCAGTCCACTCATTTATACAGTGTACTTCATATTTTGATGTCTCTTTGCATGAAGACATTCTACCAGGAAGACCCCCTGACGGGAAGTTGAATAAAGTGTTCTCTCAACTTAGGGCAGCATTGACATATTTGGCTAAGGAAGGAGCCTTGGGAGAAGCTAGCACATCGTTGATAACCATTGATGGGTTCCAAGGAGGGGTGAGAAATTTTTTGATATGGACATTGCCATCTCCCACTCAACTTTTTGCACTGAAAATTTATGATTCAGAAATCTATGATGACATGAGAATGGTTTCAAATGGCCACTCCATAACTTTGGAGCAATAAATGATACTTTTGACACATGAAGAATATTTTTGAATATGACAAGAGGTTAATAACACTCTTGCATGCATGGGCCAAACTATGGAATTTTTGGAAGAAAGAGACCTTTCAAGAGGAGGTTGACTTCCATGTACTTAAATCTTGTCTTGGGCAAGATCAACTGCAAGAGAGGCAACAAGAGTAGAGTGACATTACTCCAACTTATGGCTTTGTAATTAATCATGTCAAAGAGGAGAGTTATGATATGACATGCACTTTATTTCAGATTTCTACAGCGTTGTCATTGTTGGGAAGCTTAGATCCATATTGGAAATCCCAGATATTGGTGGATTATTCAAAGGATATTTTCACATGCATGATACTTGATGACCAACTACATGAGGAGGGGTATTCAGTCCAAGATGAAGTCATCTATTATCATGGTAGGATCTTCTTATCTAGAGCTTCCAATCTCAAGGAGAAGTTTCTACAAAGGGCTTATGAAGAGTTCTTTTTCAGCCATACTTATTCCATGAAGGCTTGCAACACTATCATGGGAAGCTACACTTGGAAGGGTTTTGAAGAGGAACTATATCAGCATTTTCAAAGATGCATGAACCATGTGGAGTTGGAAGAGAGATATGACTCTATGAAGGAGTTATTTTAGCCACCTCTTTCCTCTTTTGGAATGAGAGGGGATACATCTATGCAACACTCCATTTGTATGAGGATAAACCTTGGTGAAGAATATTCTTGTGTATTTAATGATTCCTTTTATTATTACTTGTATTCTTTTACCATGTATATGTAGGCCATAGCTCCAAAAAGGAGTATTATCCCATATAAACTTTATGGCAAACTTTGGGCCACAAGAATTTATGAACATGGCCACTCCCTTGGAGGACAAAGGGAGGTATTATATCATTTTGGGTGCATTCCAAAAACACCAAATATATCTCACACTTTCAGCCATGGTGAGAAGACTTGGGCAGCAAGTGGTGAGGAAACCACTTAACATATCACTATCTGATGCAATTAGGAGATATATTGTGCTGGTTCCACATGTGGGACTATGATCCACCTCCATTATTTCATTTGATTGTTCATGTATCACTGGTTTTGATCCCATATGTTGATGATGTTCTTATTATTGTTGGGAACATGATTGGAGGGATGACACATTGGTTGGATGTGTCCATTGGGAATGGAACTTCCCACATTTCTTCATGCTTAAAGAGGAGAATGGGGCATTATATGGCTACCATATTACATCACTTTTTTCTTTATATGGCTATCATGTGATTTTTTGGAGCAATTGGAACATGCCTCTCATAAGCATTTGGGGGAAGCTTTTCTATGAATTACCAAGCTAGAAGGTGATTCATTTTGTATGGATGATAGAATGGAGATTGGAGTCTCTCCTTGGGGTTGAAGCACCCAATATTTATCATATCGCATGCCTTAAGGAGGCCAATGGACATCATATAACTCTTTCCATATATCTCCCATTTCTTCATGATGAAAGCTATTTGGTCTATTCATCAAAGGCAAACTTGTATTCTCGAGAGGAGAAATATCCATTAGAGATTTTGCAATATCCTTGTAGTTGCTTGAGGACAAGTAACATTTTGGAGGGGAGGACTATAATATTCCTAAATCAGCCTACAAATAATGGGAATATTAAAAAAAAAATTATCACTTAGAGACGTGAATAAGTGGGTAGGGAGATCCATAAAACTATTTATTGTGAATAAAACCACTTCTCATGTGAAAGTGGATCATATTTTTAGCCTAATGAAGCACCCTAAGGTGTGGACAGGGGCTAAATTTTTTTTACTAGGTCAACCTTGACCAAATATACAATGTTGTCATGGAGGAGTGGTCATCAATGAGGCACAACACAGTTTTAGATGGAGATGCCTTGTGTGAAAAGAGTGTAATCATTGGATGTGGTTTAGGGTTTGCAAGCTCTTAACTTATAAAAGGAAGAGGATGGTAGCATTAGAAGGTTGATGTTGTTGAATTTTATCATATTTTTTAAATATATGGTCTGTTTAGACATATATCTTTCTCTTGATGTTTAGCTGAGATAGAATTTTGTTTAGCATTGGGTGTTCCTGGTCAGGAATCCCACCTCTTCCCATTAAGTAGCTCTTGGGAGAGTTTGTATTGCATTTTCCACTATCTGGCTTATGACCAAGCTTCCTCTTTCAAGTACAGTGTAGAACATGTTGAGGGTTTGGTTTTTTTTGTAAGCTGTAGCAAGTGGATATTAGATCTTTCAGATCTAGTCCATTTCAATGCTTCTTTTTAGTGGAGGAGGGTTCTACTTCATTGGGAGGACAGTATTGAAGGTACTAAGAATATTTTTCATATCTTGGCATTAGGCCAACCATTTTTTGATCCCTACAACACAGTTTAGATCCAGATCCGCGTTATTCCTATAGGTGCAGTTGCAGGGTGTTTTAGCACACCATTTGGAGAGTGATTTTCTAGGTGTTGTGGATCTGCCCTTCACTTTGGAGATCTACTGGAGGAGGCTATTCTATTGCCTATATCAGTTCAACCAAAATTTCTAGATCTAAATATTTCAATAGATCTACAGTCTTAGATCTCATATCTACACTTTGTACTTGGTGTTTTGTTGAAAACCCCGAGGGGGTTCATTAGAGGAGCTTTTATAGTGCATGGATCTGATATAGATCTAATTTTTTATGCAAATATTTTCTCTAGATATGATGTGTAATCTACAGTTATTGCAGATCCAATAAAATAACGTTGTAATGATTTTTCAGTCTTAATATATGGTTGCAACACATCATTTTGAGGTTTTTCTTTCATTGGAGACTTGTATTTCCTGTTATGCATCTTATGGCCCATATTTTACATCTATTTTGTTCTTGTAAATAAAAATGAAAGGTCTCCATATTGGCCTCCTACTTTATAAAAGATGATCTACGTTATTTTCCTATCTTCCTGCATTGTATTGCTGCATTCCCCATTTGGGAATATTACAATTGCGCCCGATGCAACAAAGGGGGGGACTTTCGACCCCCCACTTCGCGCATGTGGCTAGTCATGGAAAGAATACAACACACACCCAACATTATGGTACTCTCCCTTATTACCATGAAAATGCAAGATGTGGACATGACTTGTCAATAGTATCCTATTCCAACTACCTCCAATATCATAAGTACATTTTATTGAAGAATGAATAATTATTTACATGGTGAATGAAATTGTTTAAAGGAAAGAATGTTGTTCAATGTAAATTGTTAAATATTATAGAGACACAAATCTTAATTTTTTCCTCTCAAGATATATGATATACAATGGTCTAATTACTTATAGGATCTAGAATCATTTTCTTATTGGATGAATTGCAAGAGTTGTTTTAGAGGCCATGATAGCAGCATCTCCATGATTTTTACATTCTATTTTGTGACCTTGATTCCAATGCTTGGTTTGGCATTCCAAAGGGTTTACATTCTAGTTTGTGACCTTGGTTCCAATCCTTGGTTTGCCATTCAAAAGAGTAGTTCCATTTCTTTAAACTTATGTTTGAAAATATATGTCTCAATGACCTTAGTATAGCCAGAAAATTCCTAGCGCAATTTCACAGGACCATGGTCATGGTTCTTTAAGGTTGAATTGAAAATTCAAACACCTAAATTGAAATTTATATTCAAATGAAAAACATTCCATATTTTTTATAAGTCCAAAAATGAAAGATGAAGTGTCTAAGGATAACATACAAAATTTGTACAGTCATAAGAACCTATCATGACCATTGTTCATTTGTGAATTGCATTCGCTAATGATCAGGGAATTTGAAATAGTTGGTCTAAGTAATACATAGAATCATCCATTAAAATTTGGAAAAGAAATGGGGGACCAAAATTTTAAATGTACAGGGTAAAATTTTTATGGGGGTGTTGTAGCTACTACAACAATTGACGAACCACTAGGAGAATCCAACATCTCTCTCTTTTCCCTTTCGAAAGATAGAGTCTTATTAGTGACGTGAAGAAGCATTGAATGAGAACTGTGGGTACCTCTTTGAGCTACATTACTAGTTACAAATGTGCCATCCATCTATTTCACAGTTAGGTCCTGTAAATTTTTATTTACCAGAACAATAGTTCACACGCATAAGTCTTTGATGACGACATAAATAACAATAAATTTAAATGATTTTATGGTGTTTCTCCACTGCTAATAAGTGTTCATATCCCCAAAAAAGGAACTCAAGAAGTCACAATCATTTTTTTTATGCCAACAAGAATCCATAGCCACAAAATAGTTGCTTGCATCACATCTCTATGCAGGAAGCATTTCTCATGCCTTTACCCTGACATTTTTTTCTTTACTTGCAATTTTGCATAATTTTAGGATTTTGAAACCAGAGTGCATGAAGTATCTCTACTTATTTTATGAATAGAGAGGTTTTTCCTTGTTTTACAGAAACTAAATATTTTATGAATTAGGTTTTCCCTCAATCCGTACCTCCATATCACGTCCTCAACTTATAGTTTATACCTTATTTTAGGACCAAACTGAAAACATATTTCAGGACCAAACTGAAAAAATATTTCAAGTTATGCATTTATGTCATGTGAGCTTATTATATTTCTCCATGATTATCAACTCATATTTTCCTCGTTAAAATATATACCCATGGAAAATATATCCAGAAACTAGTTCAATACCAGAGTTTACAATGATTTCCTCTTCGAGCAACCACATAGACGACTATTTTTGGGGTTTCATCATTTGTGTTATATGGCCCCAATAGAATCTATTTATGGTTTTATTCATGTACAATTTTTGAAAAGAAAATGAAATGCAGGAAAACAATGCTGACATAGAAAAGGAAAAGAGTAATGCCATGGAAACAAAATTTACATGCATTGAAATATAAAATTAATGTTGGAAAACAACATTGAATGAAAAATAAATGAATGATCAAATGAAGGAAACAAAATTAAATGTAGTGAAAGAGAAAAATAAATGCAAAGGAATAAAGCTAAATGAAAATTTAAATTTATAATTCATTGGGATGAATTACATGTGGCGATTAATTGAAACTACATGTGAAAGGAAACACAATGCAAGGTATGAAACTAGCTAAGAAAGAAAACTACCATGCGTAACTACTCTAGTAATAAATCTGAGTAAAAAAATCCTAAACCTAATCTAACTCAATAGGAGATCAAGATCGTGTGAAATAGATATTTCAATGGAGCCATTCAATTTTCTCCCGACCTGCAAATGAATATATATAAGTGATCGGTACCAATATAAAGCAATGTGAAAAAGTAGATATATTTATCTATGTAACATGCACAAGAGAGAGAAGGTATTTCTTACTGGAAAAAGAGTTTGTCAGAAAATATTCTTCTAACCAAGCCAAAAATTTATCTTGATATGCATAATGATAAACTTGAAAACCTTGGAAACATTTCAAATATGAAAATTCATTCAATGAAACATTGTTATGAAGAAAATCCTATGAAAAAAACCTAACATTATCTATTTCAATAATTTCATCAATATTGTGAGGTCTTGACATAACCATCAGTGATATTTGAAGTGCCTCATTCCCATGACAAGTCTCTAAACCCTGAATAATCAAATTTTGGGGGCTTAGTGAGATTAACAAATGTATGTGGAAAAAAATCATCAGATGTAGTGGTGAGATCATTATTAACTAGATGATAGTTGTTAAAACCATAGGTTTGATTAAAAATTTTGATTTCTCTTGGGTGATCATTTAAAACAAAAGACTCTTCATTGATCAAGAGTGGAGATAAAACAACTAGATGGTTATTATGAATAGCCTGAGAGATGGAATTATATTCTTCCCATGCAGTGGATTGGAGACCAAAAGAGAAATAAGAAGTAGTCTCATTCTTTTCCTCTTAAATAATACATTATTTCCTTGTATCTAATTAACCTCGAGTTTAGAAGAATGATAATCTAAAGGATTTGTAATAACAACTTGCATAGCAGATTCATCAAGAAAATCAGGATATGAATAATGAGTTGTGGACGAAAGAATATGGAAATAATCTTGTGAAAAAACCAAAATTCTCATCAAATGTGACTCCAAATGCAGGTTACGTGCATTCATACCTTCTTGAGTAATATATTTATCAACACACATTCTATTCTCTATGGAATTATTTGAACACCCACTAGTATTCAAGACAATGTCTTGGTCATTTCACGGAGAGTAAAAAATGGTTTCTAATATATGTTCAACAGAATTATATTGAATCTCATCATCATGAAAAATAAATATGGTTTACCAATTTCACATTAAACTTTTATTACTTCTAAGGAATTCAATCTAGCTTGTAAAAATAAATAAAAAATAAAAAATTTCCCCTTTTCATTTAAAACTTCTTCATTATCAGGTTTATTGATACCCAATATTTCATTATTTGCAAAAGAACTCCTTTCATTGGGTCATGAAGATGGAGGAGGAGAATTGTTAAAGGTGATAATTTCTTCCTCTAAGCCCTAATATTTTCCTTGAATCACACTTGAAAAAGAGACAAAAATCAGCATGAAAAAAGTTGGCATAAGATTTTACTTATTCGTAAATGGCAGATTGTTAAAATAAACTTGTGATCGATTGTTAATATTTAATTAAAATTTAAATATTTTTGAAATTTATGAAAATCCACATCTCTCTCAAGAAATGTATAACAAATATTAAGGAATCTATATGCTAAATCTTTCAATGATTCATATAGTTTCATTCTAAGCTCATCGATAATATTAAACAATTTCTTAGGACCATACTTTTTGAAAGAATATTGAAAATCGTCAATGAATTGCACTAATGAAGAATAGATGTGGTTGGAAATATTTGAAACTAGGCTTCAACATGACCTTCAAAATTTAGAGTGAAATTCATGAATATTATACTTACATGATGCACCATTATGGATATAACTTTAAATAAATGTGAGGATATGCTCAGATGTAGATATTTTACCTTCACCATCAAACTTATTTTTGACAAAAGATTAACTATATTGATAGAATTTTTGAAATCTAATTTTCTATAAATACAACTCCAAATAGGAAATTATGAAGGAGCCATTTCTAAATCAAAATTAACAAGTAAGTTTCACAGGGTCAACTTGTCATCTTCTCTCCTTTTAGCACCAAAATTATTGAAGGGGAAAAAATGCACCACCAACGGTAAGCATATCTCCCTCATGTGAAGTCCCAATTGGACCTCACATCGTTTGGGATCAGAGTCCCATCTAATATGTGGGATCGGCTGCTACCATGTTTGTCTCTCTCTCTTGGGGCTTGAGTGAAGATATGTTAATGTGAGGCGGGTGTGAAATACCCAAATAGTGAGGAAGAATCAACTTGCAAATGATAAACTTGAATTACAAAGTATAATAATATATTAACAAAAAAAAAGTACATCTCAAAAGGATTTTTTTAATTAAAACTATCTAATACATAAAAGAGTAAAAGACTACTAGAAATTGTTTGCAAATTAGTTCACAATTGATTACTAGTGTAATGCATGGAATGAAATAGAAAATATCAACAAACATATGAGAAATAAGCCATGAATTAGTTCTCCAACATAGAACTTATGTGAAAGAAAACATACACACACAATGAAGTATTGAATATCCATTACAAGTACCATGAATGTGCACGAGAATATATGCCAAGAGTAAATATTCTTATTGATAATGTTGCAATCATAAGTACATGTGCCACAAGCCCATAAAAATCCAATAGTGGAAGGTAGGTTTCTCATATCGTCTCCAAAATAATCCCCTAGCTTCATCACAACTCACTCTAAAATCCGAAGAGCAAGAGTGTTTAAAGCTACGTAAGTGCTAACAACTATCTCAATGCTAAAAGACTCAAGTACTAAAAGCCCCAAAATAAACCCCTAGCCTCACAAAAACTTATTCTGAAATCCCAATAGCAAGAGTGCTTAGAGCTACCTAAGTGCTAACAACTATATCAATGCTAAAAATATCAATTACTAAAATCCCTTATGTTTGAGTCAGGAGGATATATTTATACAAATGAGTAGGTGACCCTTCACTAACCATATGACCTTTTGACTATCTAATGACCTTTAAATTCCTATTGAATTGTAATAATCTTATTTATTTTTACATTCTTTTTGGTATTTGTCCCTTTTATAATTATAAAAAAATATATTTACAACTTGATAAAAGGGTAATCATGAGGTTTCCAAGGAGGTTTTGATACAAACTTCTATTCTACATCGGGAGAAAAACGTTGATATTATCTATTTCGAGCTTGTATGGGTTGTTGAACAAGGATTGTGCCATCTAATTGTTGTGATAGAATTACATTTACTTGTTGTTGCACTAGTTGTCGAGTAAGGTAATCTCGAGACCTGTACTAGCACCCCACAACTTTACTGACATGGTGAGATAAGAAATATAACTATGTGAACTATGGGAAATCATATGGAACTACCATATAATACCCTACCTATATATTGAATGCATCTCTACTTGATTCATTATGCCTATTTCAATGAAAAGAATATTTTGAATCTTTCAAACTTACTTCCCTATCGTCCCTTTTTTTAACCATGTTGTCATTATAGAAGCCAAACTTATATTTTATTGTATTTTGTGCAACCCATGATGAATTTTTGTTCATTTCCAATAATATATCACATAGATATTTAAGATTTTCATGGGAAACTAGTATCAAATAAATGTGCAATATGTTTTCAAAGTAGTCAAAATCCAGCATGAGTCCATTTATCTCTAACAACTTTAAAGCTTTTATTTTATTTTCACTAAAATACTAAGTAATGTACCCACTAATCCCTCAACAAGAATGCTTAAGGTCTTCTCAACAAATGGCTTAACTCCATCATGCACCTCTTCTTACACCACAACCAAGGGATGTAATAACTCCATAGTTGCTTCATGTCCACCTTTAACAAGAGGTGTCTCTCCACAATGAACTCCAACCTCAAAAGATATGTTGTTGTTTTCCTCCCAAGTAAAATTGTCTTTACATGTTTATATTGAGCCATAAATTTCTCTTCCAAACCAGATAACGATATTGTTGGCTTAAGGGGTCCTGACCCAGGTTTGAAGTTAAGGTTTGCCAACAAACCCATATACTACTAGCCCTTTCGACAATGAATTACTTTCGCAGGCCAAGGTCTCACCTGAAGTAGTATGGGTGGGTGTTGGAAGCAGGTTTCCACACCCTGGAGAGATTAGGTAACTAAGGAAGACCACATCGAGTTCTATCAGGTTTGCACAGAAACAAGCCTATTATCAAACCCTTAATAGTATAATCAACAGGTAACATAAAAAAAGCTACTATTATTGAACAAATTTGATCGACACATTCGCATCCATGTGCACATCAGAAATTATCACCACATAACATCACAATCACATCTAATTCATATATCACAAATACAATCACATCTTATTCAAAGAACACAGAGGTATTTCAGTAATAAACACAACTAGTTCAGATTGCATAAAGATACTTCGATAGATTATGCATTCATTAACATCCAAAATCAAGTTACAAACCCAAGTCACAGCCCGTGCACACAGAAAGCGAGGTCCACACATAGCAGGACTGAGGATCTCCGTGCACAAAGCGAGCAGGAGTCCTTACCCAAAACTACCGAAAACAGATCTCAATAGTTCATACGTAGCATCAATATTACTTACTTACCCTTAGACTCAAAATATCCATCTATTTATATCATCATAGCCTACGTTATCCTGTGGTCCGCAATCAATGGTTTGCAGACTCTAGTTCTACCCTTTGACCCATTACAATACATTGGGGGCTTTGACCCACCCCAAATCCCTAGCGCAAGAAAAATTACAAAAATATATAAAAAATGCAGCTAGAATATCTATAAAAAAGGTAGCTAGGGGACACTATTCCAATAGGCCCCCAACACAATCTTGTGACTCGTCCCAAGTCACAGTGGTCGTGGGGTTTGCATTTTAGCCTAGACTTGCTTAATGAAATCAACCAGAGGGGGCAACACTCCTTCACTCTACGTGACAGCGTTCTGTGCAATATCCACCAAATTTTGTGAAGTTGGGCCTTTAGTAGCAGTAGTGACACTTTCCAAGGTCTGATTTAGTTGTTTAACTACCACATCCAATTCCTAAGATATTTTTAGGGCTTCAACAGCCCATAGTTTGAGGTGGTCACTCAAAACCTTCTTGTTGTGTCAAATCTCTTCTAGGTCATCTCTAAGCGCATGGCTGACGCGCAAACGTGCCAAGTTTTGAGTGGGAATTAGAGTGGGCATTGTAGCCTCAAATTTCTCAAATTATTATTCCTTCTAGTGTAGTTCATGCAGGAGAGGGTCAAACTGCACCTTAGACCATAGCTGCATAGTTGTGCCAAGAAACTCGGCTCCCTAAGAGATCTAAGTATTTGTGGCTTCTGTGACCAGTGCAGCTCTCTCGGCATGTACATCAGGTGGAGTTTCCGGCTGCAACTTGGCCTACAACACAGCAATATGCTACTCCATCTTGGTCTTGAAATTTTGGGTCTCAATCCTAGAAGCCTTCAAGGTTGCAACGAGTCCCTCAATATTGTCGTGGGGGGTGGCATAGGTCAGGATGTCTTCAGTCACATCTCCACATACTCTACTAATCAGACGTTCCAACTCAGTTTGTTGCGCAACGGCAAGGATGTACGTAGCCTGCACCTAGGACGCCTCGATGGTTTTTTCAATGATTGTCTGCTTGACTGTACTAAGATACTGCTACACCCGGCGATCTCCGTACTATATTTCCTCAAAGAGGAATGTATGGAGGACCTGCAGTGGTTCGTGTGGAAGCTGGGCCAAGTCCAGATGTACTTCTACGCAGGCCTAGACTTGCGCACATAAGGCAGGCAGACTCAGGGTGAGTGTTGTGCCTACTAGGGGGCAGAGGCAACTCTCAGTTGTGACGATAAACTTAGTGCTGGTTGCTGGAGGCAGCCTCTCTTGAACCATGCTCCTTTGCAAGGTATCGACCTTGAGCTATAGAGCTTGGAGATCATACTATAATATGGTGACTGTAACCTTCTGCTGCTCTTCCAAAGCAAGCCATCTGTCTTCTAAGGCGAGGGTGATTGCATCTGCAATTTTCTCCAAGTCTTCCTCTATCAAGGTAACCTCAGTCTCCCTACCAGGCCTCGTAGCCCACCGCTTTGTTCACTGGCTCTTGAGAGGTTTGGTTTTCCATTTCGTGCCATGTGTGGAATCAACACCATGTGCATCCAGACCCTCTATGTCCATGCCCTGCTACGATTCCTGCTTCGTGCCCTACGCTATTTCCTTCGTCCTGGAGGAGTCTTCCTAGCCACATACTTCTAAATTCTTGATGATATCATGCAAGGTGGTCTTCAGGACTGTGCTTGTACCAGCAGTGTTAGTCGTGCCCGATTTGAATACCAATCTCTAGTGCGGTGGCAAAGTGGCGATGATTCGGTCGAATTCCTCATCGGCGACCATGTAAGGTAGCGACATCCAAGCTGGATCGTTACGGACCCAAATATGTACATTGTGCATTATGACCTAGAATATTTTGATGCTTTTGTATTTTTTGTAGACCGCTGGCAAAAAGCGTGGTCGGGAGTGAATTGCTGCGATGAGCGCGCTCTGAAATAGCACCCAAATTTTTTTTTTCCTTAATCTGCTGCTCATCCTTTGAATCCCATAAGTTCATGTATCACACCCCTTCACACATGTCTGGTTCAAGCTCAGGGAGGACCGATCCTTCAGGGGATTCCCATGCAACCAATGCAATTAAGAGCAACAACCAAGAGTAGCAGAATTTCCTCCCATGATCCTGGGCCTCTGCACATTTTCCAGAAACTCATTGTAGAGGAACTAAAACTAGTTAAAGAAAAACCCTTTTTCGCAGCATCCAGCAAGCTAAATCACATAGGCGGGGATAGTCGTGGCCTAGCACTTGCACATAATTTTTCAAGTTAGCATCAAGGTACCCATGCGCACTCCTAGGTCATTAATGGTGTTGATTATGAACCCTTTGGTGTTGCACTCGACATGGTAGTATTCTCACACCTTATCTGCGATCTATTGCCCATACTTCTTGCCGACGTGCTCCAAGGGATTTGGTTGCTCCATGGGGAGACTAGTGATGCAGTGAATTAGGGCAGCATCGAGGGGAATGTAGTCTTGGATTCATAAGTTGTCGTCATGGATCATGGCTAGCAGTTGTCGCACGACTTGGTTAGTTACATTGTACCGGCTAAAATTAGGTATCCGCAACAAGCTCAATAATCCATATTTTTCTAACCAGCTCACCCACGACATTGGTATGACCCTTAGCACATCATCCTCCAGTACTCTTTCAAGGTACAACTCAGGTGCCAATTCTGGGAAGCCGTCCAGGTTGGCAAGGTCATGGTCATCGTACTTGATTGAGGAAAGCTTGTGGTATGCTTCTCCAATTATGGGGAATTCTCCCATAATTAGCATAATTTTCATATAGGAGTGCATACCCTCGAGATTCTTAGGCATGCACACTGAGGGCCTTCAGGGGCGAACATAGGGCGGTAGCCATGTGGTTGGCACAGAGAGCCAAGCTTCTTCTTATGCAGACACAGGTCTCTTTGTCGGGTTATGATAACATGCCTTAGGCACCATTCAGGAAGATTGCACATTCCAAGGGGAGGTGCGCAACTTCCCCCCAACCCATTTCATGGCCCTCCCCTGCCCTTGCTCTGAGACCTTCCCTTTAATCTTCTTTTTCTCCACCTACTTCCCCTTGATTGGTGTGGACATGACTTCTTCGACTTCGGGGGTGACCTCCAATACTTCATTGGATGAGGGATCCATAGAGGCCACGATCTGTGATGATTTAGCAGAATTGGTCACAATAATTCTTGCTCAGAAGATGAAATCGGGGTTGCTACTATCAGAGGGGGTAGCACATCCAGACATGAATATAGCACAATAGTTATGGAAATTTGTAAGGCACAATATTTTCAAGATGCACGGAACCCATTTCTGATCTACCCTCCTTTTTTATAGCTTTGGATAGTGACCAATGGTTGGATGAGACTTATCTGACACTTACCATCAAGGAAACAGTAAAAAATATTCATAAATCACTGCATTAATTGTCTACTGCCCGCTCCTTTCAATGGTAAAATTCAGTTTTTACCCAACGGTATTGTTCAAATGGCTAGTTTTTGCAGATGTATGTTACCCCTGTGCTTCCAACACACCTCCCTGGGCTTCCAGACCTACGATCAACCCTTACGCCCCCAACACACCTCCCCAGGCTTCTGGTCATGCAGTCGACGCCTGCATGTATAACGTGTCTGCCTGTGTTTTTCCTCTTGTCTGCATGTATTCCTCCCAATATAGCTACTCCGGCCATATAGTCATTTGATCCGGTATGGTTTGAGATGGCTACCATTAACATATTCTAATATAATATCACCGGGCAAGGTAGCTAACTGGACAGCTCCTCTGTCAGTGATTTCCTTTACCATATAGGGGCCTAGCCAGTGCTGAAAAAACTTCCCCGAGTGTTTTGAAAACTGGCTATTGTATAGCAGGACCAATTCTCCTTCTGAAAAGACCTTCTTCTGAATATGTCTATCATGCCATGCTTTTCCTTGAGCCTTCTGAACTTGCTTATGAAAGTTAGCAATAAATCGATCTTCCTCCAAGGCGACTAGCTACGCTAAGCTTTCCTCCATGATAGCAGGCTCCACCATGTTCGTAAAGGCTGCAATGCACAAGCTAGGAACAATATACTCCATGGGCATAATGGCCTCCTTTCCATAAACCATCCAAAATGGTATTTTTCCAGTCAATTTCTTGCACGTGGTCCGACAGTCCCATAGGACCGATGGGATGCGCACATCCCAATCGCTTCAATCGAAATTACAGATCTTGGTCAGTGCCTGTTCCAGAATTTTATTAAAAGCTTCCATGGTTCCATTTTCCTGCGGGTGACATGGGGTACTTTTTGCATGGTGGAGTCAGAATTCTTCAGTCAAATCTTGTATTGTTTCATTAACAAAATGCATACCTCTATCGGTCATCAATAACTTCGGACAACCAAACCTAGTTAGAATATGCTCAAAATAAAGTGCGCAATGGTATTTGTAGTACAATCCTTTACATCTTGTGCCTCCACCCATCTGGTTACATAATCAATGGTAGTGATGATGTAGCGAGAAACTTTCTTCTTACCTGGTGGGTTGATGGGCCTAACAAATTCGATTTCCCGTGTATCGAATGCCTGTAGGGCCATTTGTGGTTGTAAGGGAATTTCATCCCTGTGTGGCGGTCTTTCTGTCCTTTGGCATGTGTTGCAGGCTTTGAAATAGTCATAAGAGTCACTATGTAGTGTGGGCCACCACAGCCTAGCTCTTAGGATCTTCTGTGTCGCTACTTTCCTTAAGTAGTGACCTCCTGCTATGCCTTCGTGTACTGGAAGGATCCCCATTCAGTGGCGAACGTAGTTTTGATGCGATATTCAAGTGCGATCCTGATCTGATGGTAGCCTGAAAACCCATCAGTGAATGAATATGCTTTCTGCCCTCCCACGCTATCAAGGATTTCATCATAAAATGATGTAGGGAAGGGATCATGTATGCAATCATCATTCAACTTACGCAAGTCAACACAAATTCTTATTTCTCCTTTAGTATTATTTTCTTGGACCACCATTGGGCTTACCCAATCTGACTATTCTACTAGTTCGATGATACCTGCGGCTAGCATTTTGTCAATTTCTTCCCTGACTTGCTGCTTATACTTGGGGTTCAAGTGGTAAGGTCGCTACTTGACATGGCGCGCATCCAGTTTTAAAGTGATGTGCATGACCCCCAGGTCCCATGTAATACCCTTGAGTTCTGAAAATTTTGTAGGAAACAGGTCTTGGTACTTCATGAGAAGCTTTGCGACTTTCCCAACGGTATCATCATCCCAGTAGTCCTGAATCTTAGCTATCTTAGGTTGTTCTTATGTTCCAATGTTTACTTCCCTTAGCTTAAGAGACTTGGTCACATCGACAGTCTGCAGTGGGGGTCAAGAAATTGCGCGTTCACCCTCTGATTCTAGGATAGTGATATTGCGTAGGTCTTTTTCACATTCCTCTATTGATATATTGCACCAGTTGGAAATATCCTGCATCTGGGTATCCCAAGTTGGTGTCCCATACTCCACATGAGGGTGTGATTTATCAAATACCAGGGCATCTATGTCCTGTAGGGCTTCGTCTAATGCCTCAGTTTCACCTATCAACCTGAAATTCCCCACAAAATCTTCCTTCATGGTATCCAAGTGGCGGGTACATTGATGTAGCACTTCTTCCAAATACCATGCAGTGGGGATTGCCCACTAGGCATGGATGAACAGGTGGACCCATTCATCCTTGTTCCTTTCGCACCACTTCTCCCTCTATACAAAAAAGTGCTTGCGCGAGTCTCCTTGGCCAAGGAAAGTCTCCACGCATAGGTGAACCATAGGTTCAAATCGTAAAATCATTATCTCGTGACATTCCTCCCAATCCTAGAACGTCCCCTTATGAGTTTCCCACCACTGCGCAAGGATCGCATGCATCGCAAGGTTAAGTGCCCACATTCTTCGCTCCCTTGGGAATTCTACTTCAAGTGCTCTAAGAAAATCCCTAATACTACCAGAACCATCAAAATAAGGTAGCTCTCTTACCTTTGAGGAGATACATCAGAAGCTCTTAGTGATCCTAAGATATCGTAGCACAGATATGTCATGTAACCAATTCTGCCAATTCTTAATTTCCCCGTCGAAGTTAGAGAGGCATTCATTGTCTTTATCCTAGCAAAGCACACCATGAGCCATATGATTAATCCAATCTTCATCCTGGGTGGTTAGTCTATAGATATGATCCACGTCATCTCCTTCGTGCACAGGTTCTGTATACCGTTCCCCTTCCATTGGGTCTAGAGGGACTATTACTCTCATACCCTCATTCTCAAAAACCATGATTATTTTCTTCAAGTTGATAATGCCTCCCATGTCTATAGCCCAATCTAGTCCTAGGAGTGTAGGATAAGGGTTTGCATATTCCACAATCTGAGTTACCTCAAAATCCATGCGTACCTTAACCCCTACGATATCTACCATAATCTTTAACAGTCTTTCCAATGGTATGATCTTCTGTTGGTTAGCCATGCGTAGCTATATAGTAGGCCATTCTAGCTTGGGTTCTCCCATCCTCTGCCACATTTTCTTGGGCAGGACATTCGTATCGCATCCCATATCTATGATGACCTGATCCATTTCATAATCGCCAATCTACGTAGTTAGCCGCATTTCCCAACCAGTGTGTTTCTTATGCTTGTAAAGCTTGTGAACATATTTAAATTCTTTTGGAGGGTCAGTTTTTTCTGTGTAGCTGCCTATCAATTCTTGAAGATTCTCTACTGCCTTTTGGTTTCGTAGCAACTTCATACATGCCTGTAGGAATGGTTTAAATTATCTATTCTCTCTTAGGTTTGTTGGAGCCTTAGAAGTAGATGCCTCATCCTTGGTAAAGTCTTTGCAAGCTTCGATGAAGGTTTCTTTCTCCTTATGTAGGTCCAAGCTTTCCTGTTTGATAGCAACTTTTTGGATAATGGGTTCAACCGTAGCTCTTTCCTTAGCTCCTCCAATAGCCATGCCGCTACTTGTTATGACATTAATATTGGGTCCCTCATCATGCGGTTCTGCCTTAACCCT
Source organism: Pinus albicaulis (assembly GCA_034641835.2). Taxonomy (NCBI): domain Eukaryota; kingdom Viridiplantae; phylum Streptophyta; class Pinopsida; order Pinales; family Pinaceae; genus Pinus; species Pinus albicaulis. The sequence continues at coordinate 485,015,281 of CM076572.1, forward strand.
TGGCACATTCAACGTTGGTGTCTACTATTTTTACTGTATTTTTGCTATCAGTACTAGAAAATTTTATATCACATGATCCAATTGTCTACAATATCAGCAAGATTGTCGTGCAGGGTTTGGACAGTCCCTTGTGAAGTTCCCTACTTCTCCAAAGTTATAACAGATCAATTTCCCTCTTCCCCGACCTGCACTTCCACCTCTTCTCTGGCGGGAGAGCTTCCTCGTCTCGAGGGAGATAGTGGTGAATAAGGGTCAGCCTGTACCCTGTACAGGTTTCCTCGATTTATCATGAATTCATATGTCCAGAAGTTGTGTTCGTCATGTCCTAGACATGACCAGAATCGACACCATTGTTGCTTCAACTCTAGAACATAAGCACCAAGATGGGGGCAGTGGTTGGTATCATGTAGTCCAGCTACGTGATAATCATCACACCATAACATCAGAATGCTTGGTCCCGCAGCCTCTTTAGGGTGCAATGGGCTGGGCTGCCTAGCCTACATGTAGTCCACCAGAAAAGGGCAATGATCCTTGGTGTCGCCTGAAACCCTGCATATTATGCACCAAACATCTAGGCTAGCTTCTTTTCCTCGATATTTCCATAAATTTTGGATTTCAAGGTGCATTGCCTCCAGCTATCCCTGGATCTGTTGTACCCCAAACTGGGCATCGTCTCTTGGTGCAACTTCTAGCTTCATAGCAATCTCCAAGGCTTTCTCTTGCATCTCAATTGCTTGCTGACCCATAGGTCCATGCATGTGAGGTAATAGCATGGTGATGAACCATTCCTTGTGTTGTCTATCGTCATACTAAAATTCCCCATCTCTGATAACCTTCTTTAGCCATTGGTCAGCCTCCCATACTGACTCAGTGGGTCCTTATCTAAAATCCTTCAAGTCAACCACCAGTTGAGCGTAGGACTTGTTAGTCATCAGTAAATTTTGATGATATAAAAATATGACTAAGTTAAAATCCTATATTCCTACAAACAACATTTGAGAAATGTTTTGAGTTCTAGAAATCTCACTGCCTTCATCATCCTAAGTTTAACTATTTTTCACTATATTTTCCTCTCTGTCTCCTAAAAATATACCCTTCTGCTACAAATAAATACTTCATCATTTTAGACCTATTTGATTCATTTCATCACCTCATTTTTCACTCTCATTCATGACCCCCTTCCTCTGAAAATACCCACTTTTTCCCTTCCTCAAAACCCTCTTAAACCCCCCTCATTCACCATTTTTCCTCTAAAAACCTTAAACAATGTGAAAATCCATTTTTACATTATTTAAATATAAATTTTAAGCCTATTGAACCTTCTCAGAACCTTATAATAACCCTGTTTTTATACTAAACTCGCCTTTTTTTTACAAATAAGGTTGAAGCCCCTTTTTCCTTAAAGCCCTAACCCCTTCTACCCATATAACCCTAACCTTCCGCTATATCCTAGCCCCTTCCCCATTTAAAATTACATCTCCGCCCCTTTTTTATTTATACACCCCCAAAAACCTGATAAAAACCCACCAAAAACATTTGAAATATTAAAGTGGCCCCACTTACCTCACCTCGCTTCTCTGTTTTCCACCAAGAGATCTCCATCGTCGATCTAGAGCTTTGGGCCCTGATCTAATGGTTGTCACATCTTGGCCCTTCACCTCACGTCAATATAACCCCACACAATGCAAAAAACATGCCCACGTCATCAAGCCGGGCCCTGCCTTCCACTAAAACTCCGCCGCCCATTCACCATGTGCCATTTGTCCCCGGGCTTCACCCTCCACACCTATGCGTTGCTCCTGAATATTTCTGCACTGTCGATCTCATCACTTGAGATCTAACGGCCCAGACCCCATATCGCACAGAAAGTAGAAATGGGTTTAATAACCCCTAACCTACGTGAAATAGGCAGTATTTACCCCGTCACGCGTCGATTGCCCAGTGGCATCATGCATGTTTGATCTAATACCACTTACGGCCCTCAATGCATGTGATAAACCACCATGGTTTTCCAAAACCACTTTCTCCCTCCCCTCACCAAAATTCAAATATCTTCACCTCTGTTCAAATTCCACCAAGATCTGCATACAGAACCTTACCCTCTGCTCCATTTCTCCTTTGCAAACTCCTACTGACAGCTCCAAACACTGAGAATGAAATCTTACCACTCCTCGTAGGTTTTAAATTAACATTTTTTTCTATTTTGTCCAGGTTTTAATGTCAGTAATGCCCAAAAGGGCATTCCAATGATCGATAAATGATCAAATTAACCTCTGGATGACGATCCAAGAGGTAAATTCTCAAAAACTAAAGCCATGGGTTGCATAACGGTTTACACTCAATGAAGCATGATCATCGATGGGTTATAAACCCCCATACCATGAAGAAACCTACCCTAAACACAAAAGACAATTATAGTCAGAAGAAGCAGTGAAGAAGGAAAGAAAGATTAAAGGGTTAATCTCATATCAAAAGGAAAATCAAGGAGATTAATTCATAAGACAGAGATTAAGACAGAAAGTGAAGACAACAAGTGATTAAAGAAGAAAGGACAGTGAAATAAGTTATAAAGGCCAAATCAAGGTTCAAAGGCCTAATACAGAGTTGAATGATTAAAATCAAAGATAGATTGACCCAAAGACAACTTCGAATGACTAAATCAATAAGCATTTACTTCTCTAAAGACAAAACTTCCACCTATAGCATTATTTATTTCCATAAAGGCATAGGGCAGTTATTACACAGTAAGAGATATTTTGGAAGCAGCTCAATAGTTATTGAAAATTTATTACAAAGCCTTAAAAGTCAAACATTTCACCTATTCTTCCTTTGAAGTTAAGATAAGAGTTATTGAAACAGAGAAGTAGCTGCAGATATTCATGCCTTAAGCCTTGCATGGTTTTCAAGGTTAGGAATGCACTTACTCTGTAATAAATGATACTCAAACCCTATCTTGATCTTCACCTCCTCATTTGTAGCATAAATACTGCATCTAAACTCATTTTATTGTTGGAAATTGATGACTCTTTGAAGTGATACATAGTCTCTTGGAAGTTGAAGGAAACTTTATGTCTTGGATATTGTGAATGCCCTGATTTGTTTGTTGATGGAGGAGGCTAGATCACTGGATCCCTGAGCTTTAGCTGTTGGTGAAGTGCTTCTAATCTGTTATTTTTATTTCCTATTTTCATTATGTTTCCAGCTTTCTTTGCTACAGTAGAGAAAAATTTTTAGGCTAAGAAATGTCTTTTGAAAGCACCATAGTTCTGTTTGCTCTTCACTATCTTAATGTTTTCTTCTGCACGGTATGATTGGAGGATTATTAACTACCCTCCAGTTCCATCTAGCTTGTTATTTTAGAAATGAATCAATAGAGTATAACCAGGAATCTTTGGTAAGTCCATGTTCATTGGTATGGCTTGAGATTTTGTTTTAAGGAATGATGTTAATAGAGTGCAACCAGGGAAATTAGTGATGAGTCCATGCTCCTTGAGTACAACTTGAGATATTGTTTTTAAGATCTTCTTAAAGTATGCTTACTAGAGTCTAAACTAGGGAAGTCTATGGTTTTCCCTGTCCTCTAGACTACCTCAAAAGGTTGCTTTAAAGATCCATAGAGAGTTATTCAAAATTAGATTAGATTATTTCTGTTTGATCTTAGGCTAATCTCACTATTATCTTATATTTTTTCTTTATCTAAAAGTAGTCCTTTGATTGTTCAATTGTTGTATGAAAGGTTTGCTTATTAAAGGTTTGTCCAAAGAAGTCTATGGTTTGCCTTGTCCTTTGGCTTGCTTCAAACAGTTACCTTCAAAGATTTCTCTTGTTTAAAGTACATGATAAAGGATTCTTAATTGCCCTTTGTCCTACTTTTCATTCTTTTCCTTAATGTTCATCTCATTATCCTAAAAACTTTGAAGATCCACTAGCCAAGTTAGATTTTCCCTATGATACTCCTCAATCCTTTAATTAACTTATCATGAATTTCATTTGACTCCATTGCCCAATGACTTAGATATTTCTTCATTCTATCTATGCTCTCTGATCATCATACCCAACCAAAACAAACAACAAAACCTCATACTTAATAACTAGCCTAAAATCAACCCTTAAAAGCAAACAAGCACATATCTTCTACAAACAACTTGAGAGATCCCTCTCTGAGTCTAGGAAGGCTAGGCCCTAGGACTCTAAATACTAGTTCCGTGTTTCCTTGTCATTTGGTATGCCAATTTGCAAAATCGCGGGACTCCAACAAGACTTAGGCTTCTGAAACTATTGTTTTAAAGCATTCTTAATCTCTTAGATAGATGGATCTACATGCTAGCCTATGTATGCCATGTACCAATCCAGGGCCCTTCCTTCAGAGGCGAGGGATAGCTATTCCCTTTTTATGGCATCGATAGCCACATTCTCTGTAGTCCATACTGATTTCTCTATGAACCAAAATTGGTCCATATCTTTGTCTCCTACACCCTTAAAGGTGGACAGCTTCATGTGTGCGACCATATCTTCTTCCGGTGGTGATGAAGGTGTAGGGGATTTCTTTCCCTTATGTTGACTCGAAGATGGTGTAGCCGGAGGACTATTTCCTGCGTGCGCAACCAGCTCTCTTAATGGGTTGTAGATGAATCTATCCTCTTCTCAGTTGTCTCGGTAGTACTTACCACTTTGTGTTGTACTCTTACTTTGATCAGAGGTCATTCATTCTGTGTGGCTGCAAAAAATGCCCTTTCACACAGTAATATTTTAATTAGAAATAGTAATGTTAGCAAGAACTTACCTCATAACCCTTTGAATAACCTCCGCTCTGCCTCAGAGTAGGATACAAACTGGTCAACTGCAAATTCCGTTACAAATCCTCCTAGCACACCATCCACCCAATGATCTACTGTGCGAGTGATTGTGTTTTCAACCTTTTCCAACTGTTGAATCAATTCTGGAGTCCACTGGTAGCCTAATCATCTTTCCAACACGTTTGAAATTCTAGTAGCCTCGCTAGTCACTCCTAGAGCTCATGCAAAAATTTACAAAGAAAAGTTCATATACTTCGGTGAAAATATATTTTTTCTTCCACTTCTTAGCTGTTAGCTTCATGCTATGATTCTCCTTTACACAAAATTCCTAAATCTATCTTTCGAACTATTCTTCAAGATCCAATTTCTTAGGTCTCCAACGACCTCGTGGCATTACCCGATCTCTCTCTCAGAATTCTCCCAGTCTCAGCAAAGGAACCATTTGTTGGCTTGAGGGGTCCTGACCTAGGTTCAGAGTTAAGGTTTGCCAAAAACCCCCTATACTATTGGCCCTTTTGGCAATGACCTACTTTTGCAGGCCAAGGTCTCACTCGAAGTAGTATGGGTGGGTGTTGGAACCAGGTTTCCACACCCTGGAGAGATTAGATAATTAAGGCAGATCTCGTCGAGTTCTATCAGGTTTGCACAGAAACAAGCCTATCATCAAACCCTTAATAGTATAATCAGTAGGTAACATAAACAAAGCTACTATTATTGAACAGATCTAATCGACACATTCACATCCACATGCGCATCAGCAATTATCACCACATAACATCACAAATGCAGCTAATTCATATATCACAGATACAATCGCAACTTATTCAAAGAACACAGAGGTATTCTAGTAATAAACACAACCAATTCAAATAGCATAAAGATACTTCGATAGATTCTGCATTCATTAACATCCAAAACCAAGTTACAAACCCAAGTCACAGCCCACACACACAACCAGTGGGGTCTGCACACAGCAGGACTAAGGATCTCTGTGCACACAGCCAGCAGAATTCGTTACCCAAAACTACCAAAACATATCTCAGTAGTTCATATGTAGCATCATTCTTACTTACTTACCCTTAGAATCAAACTATCCATATATTTGTATCATCATATCCTGCACTATCCTCTGGTCTGAAAACCGTGGTTTGCGGACTCTAGGTCTACCCTTTAACCCATTACAATACATTGGGGGCTTTGACCCACCCCAAAGCCCCAATGCAAGACCAATTACAAAAATATATAAAAAACTCAGCTAGAATATCTATCAAAAATGCAACTAGGGGACCCTGTTCCAATAGATGTAATTAAATATATCATGTCAGCTTCTATTTATTTATTAGACTCTCTATTAGCTCCACCCAAACTTAAATTCTCATAAATAAGTTTGTATTTATTATAAAATTCAGATGAAAGCTTACTTTTGTAGAAGCCAAATATTAATCGGGACCATTGGTAAATTTTGGCATTGACATGTAATCTCTACACCTAGATGAAAACCAATGAATTTAGTTTTTAATACTTGTGAGTGCTTGTTTTCTAAGGTTCTAGCATCATTCTTCCATGATTTGAGAGAACTTTGTTGCAATTTACTCCAGATTTTTGAAACTCTAGACAATAATTAAAGAAGGCCAATCTCATGAAATATTTCATTTGATGAACTTCCATACCCATATCATGGGTCTTAGACGAATCCCAATTCAAATTTTGCACCAACTCGCTAATTTCATCCATTGCAAAGACCAAAATTTCACGAAATGATATAGGGAAAGAATAAATAGTAAAAATTGATCTAGTGCACTCAAGAATATATATTAGCACCCAATATTCATCATTAACAATATATGATGTGTTTTTTTCATCCAAGAGTAGAGCCTCAATATGAACACCTTCATAATTCTTGTTCATAATGAAAACAATGTTTGTATTGAATTCATGGGTGAATTGTCTCTCTCTTCAAAGGAAGAACATATTTTATATATTTCTCGAATTTCCCATCTCATAAATGGACAAATAAAATTGGATTCTTCAAGTTCATGGAATGAATTTTGTACCTTATTTAAAGTTTCATAGACAAATATAATTTCTTTTACCATCCCATCAACTTCGATTTTTTGTTAGTGTTGAGGAGGTGAATCCCCTCTGGAGACAGAGGTAATACCACTAGCCTAGATCGGGTCTAGCAATAATAAATTCATGAAATGATGTTGGTTCCTATTTAGAAAAAGACAAAGATCGCGATGAGTAGCCTACCTCAAATCCCACGCAGTTGTCGTTGGATAAAAGATGATGTTTCTTGTCCCTCGCTTGACAGATCACAATCCTTCCATTCGACACGTCTGAACACTTGTACACATGCAGGGAAATGATGAAATACAACATAACATCTAAAGCATGTAACTATATATCAGTCAGAGAGGATATAATTCATTATATTACATAAATAAATGAACACATTAATGGAACCAAAATCAGAGTCGCTTATATTATAAATGACAAAAGGGAGATTACAACCAAATGCTTTGACACTATGATATTCCTTCGATGGGGCTTGTAGCAGAGCGTGTCTCAACAAAGCTTGTTGGGAATCTGGATGAAGCTCTCTCTCTTACGGGATTCTCTTCGGCTTAGCTCTCAATAGTTTCCAAGCTATAGTTTCCTTCCTACAAGTTCAGCTAGCTTGCTAATGGAGAGGAAAAGCTTTTATAGATGGAGGAAAGGAAGTTGGGATCCCTATAATCATGGGATAGGTGCTATCTCTTAGGAAGGTTCCATGATAGGTGGAAAACCACTTCCTATACATGGAGATCTGGAGCCAAACCACTCAACTCCTTTTGATGATTCATTCTGGAGTTTGTTAGAATCAAACTTCCACCATTTTTTTTTTTTTTAAATCCCTTAATAATCTTAGCGCGAGTGAAACACAGGGACAGAGAGCCAGGTGGCGTGCCCTCTAGTGTGGATTTCCTCCATTGGAACGAGGGATGAATTGGCTAGTCGCGCCAAGGCTAAAACATCTATTTTTAGGGTTTTTCAGAGGAAATGTTCTTCAAGAGAATGTTATTCCTTATGCAAGAGGATGCCATGAAGGTGTTTTTAGGACATTTTACTGTTCATAGGTCATGGGAATAGTCCTCCAATGTACGGGATGAGGGATTGCAGGGATGGTGACAAAATGTTGTGTAACAGATGCCCCCTAAAGCATGAGGTCTGAGAGAGAGGGAGGGGTGAAATGCTTTATGAGAACGCACCCAACTAAAAACACTGCCGTCGAAAGACCTGCAAATACAAATACAATTTATATCTCTGATACATGATATGTGGTATGGGCACAGCCATCCATAATAGAGTGTACAATAACCGGGATCTAAGGTATGGACACAGCCATCCAGCAAAGAAGGATCAACAAGTAGACTCAGGTATGGTCACAACCATCCAATCAAATGAGTCATGTAACTAATCATGATAATCCACAAAGAATCTGCAGCCTGGATTTTATCAGACAAAATCTAGGGTCTTGTGCTCCATATCGACCTGAATAGAGTACAAGTCCGAGCATGTGAATAAGTGAGCTGAAGTTGAACATGCAAGAACATCATCTGATTACCAGCCAATAATGAAAGCCATTAATAGACGTGAGAGGAACCACCAATAATGAGGATGGCCCTCAAGGTACTATAGGTACAATCCATGGAATGTGAACAATGAGCTGGCATCGAACACCCACAGAATCATCCGATCGAAGGCCAATAATGAAAACCTTGCGTCGAATGCGAAGAACCTGCCATTGAGGCATGCAGGCTCCAAGGTACCTAAAGGGAGTCTCTAGATCAACTTCTTGGATAATGAGTTGAATTCGACAGGAAGTGACCTTGATCGAAGGTGGACCATAGTGTTTCCCACATCATCGACGCGAGACAGAGGAACATAATGTTTGCGAATCAAGATCAGTATAGAATCAAAGGGAGGTGGAAAACTGCAGAGGCCAACTTCTCTTTAACATATCGGTGGCACGACACTGGATTTGGTAGTATTTGACATCAAAGGATTCGAGGTCATGATGACGTGGAAAAGAGCAGATGAGCGGTCAAAAGATATTACCCAAACCCATGGAGGCAAGCAGATAACGATATGAGATGTCCCCAACCCGACACGAATGCAGACAAGTGCCATGCTCAAGAGTGACATACTGCCAACACAACAGTGATACTGGTTCCATTTTCCCCCAACATTTCTGGTGAGTACCCCAATTATTTTTGGAAACAAGCTTGAAGGGGATAGCATATGCTTGAGATATAAGTTTGTCCTTTGGACAAATCCAACCTAGTACAACGAGCCCTAGGAAGGAGGAACTCGAGTAACGTCATTACGACAGAGTCCAATGTCATGGTTTTTAACGAGTCTTACAAAGGAAGAACTTGATGTCTTTTCATGTTTAGAGAGTTTGAAAAGACAGCGGAAAAGAAAACTCCAACAGTACCTTTTCGTAAATAGTCTCGTAGATATGAAAAGGTAGAAAACTATGTTTGAGAGAACCTCCTAGTCGCGATCGGCTAAGTTATTTATTTTTCGTAACTAATCTATCCAATCCTTAAAAGGGGTAAACGTATATTGGGTAGATATTGTTTCACAGCCAATTTAACGAGTTCAAAACGACAAGTGTCTCGGCAACCTTTTCAGTTTTAGAGAGTCAGAAAAGAGCTGAAAGGTGACTCCACTTGGAAGAACGAGTGGTATAAAGGGTAGCAACTGGTTTCGGTAATGGTGGAATTGCTCAGAACAAGTAAAGGTCAAGAGATTGGCTAACAAGACCACTCATTGCATCGGTCCCTCAGGATTGGGTAAAACAATAAAGTGAAGGCGTATGATCGGCCAAGAAGATGGGGACAATGGAATGAGAAAACCAAGGCTCATCTGACAAAATAGGCTGATAAAATGGCAATCACGAGAGGTAAAATGGGAATGGTTTCATTTTTACACAAGCTTGAAATCAGAAAACTTTGCTTGAAGTTGGTTTCATTTTTACACAAGCTTGAAACAAAGATAAACTATGCTTGAAACCGGTTTCGTTTTTACACAAGCTTGAAATGGAAACAAACTATGCTTGAAAAATTTTGCATGCCCCCAGCATGGTGACTCAATTTGAGGTACATACCCCCAAGCTTCAGTCCATATGAAAGGCAGATGGAGTGAAGGTTCAAATTATGAGATCAATAGAAAGACTCGACTGGGATTTTACGAGATCTTATCAAAGACTCGAATTGAATAGGAAAGTGTTTCATTGTTTTAAAGGTTGACACATTGAAGGAACTATCCTCAGATGACCTTATTTCATTTTTTAATGAGGTTGATACAGAAGAGAAACTATCCTCAGAACACCTTGTTTCATTTTTTAACGAGCTCGACACAAGAAAAGGAACTATGCTTCGGACACCTTGTTTCATTTTTTAACGAGCTTAACACAAGAAAACGAACTCTACTCCGACGACCTTGTTTCATGGTTTAAGGAGCTTGACACAAGCAGATGAACCATGCTCCAAAAGACCTCATCATAATTAATAAGAATTCATAACTTCCAAGGGTTTCGCATCCAATGGAAGGAAAACATCTTGGAAGTCTGGGCCCAACGCTCCTAGCACACGATGTACAACGACACTATCACTGGATATGGGCATAGGATAGGTAGCCACATAATTGACATGTGGCAGGGATGAAACAATCAATGGATAAATATCCGGCAGAGATGATGGTGGACTAGCTGCCATATTCGAACCAAAGAATGCAAGTTTATCGATGGTCACGATCCGACCTTGGTGTGGAAAACACATCACACGAAAGAGGGAGGAGACAAGCACTCCCATGGCATAAGTATAATTGTGGCTTAAGAGTAAATTAAAGTCCAAGGGGCCGGGAACAAACATCACATCCATATGGATAGTTTTCCCTCCCAAATTAATAGGCAACTTTGGAAGGATCCCTAACGGTTGACTAGTTCCTTTGTTAAACGCCAACAGATTCTGCGTAACAGGCACAAGCCGTAGTGAACCGAAACCTTTCTAAGTAGTTGAGGATAAAATACTAACATACATGCCTTCATATCTAATGGTGTTGGGTATGACCATATGGGAGGCCTGTACTGTGATCTCAAAGGGAACATAAGAAGGAAGGCGATAACCTGCGAATCGACCCCAATCAAAGGAAGCGACCAAACTACTTGGAGGGGCTACCATCGAACTGATATGGTCTTCCCCTAGTGTTATGGGAGAAGAAGGAGCATCCTCTGCCACCTCCATTATGGAGGCAGAAGAATTATCCTTTGGGACCTCCATCATGGGAGGCGGAGGAGTAGCTTCCTGAGATATAGGGACAGGAGAAGCTTTCTCCAAGTCTGCGGAATATAAAGAAACAAGAAGAACCCGAGGGGTGTGAGATCCACTATCAACGGAAATGACCTGGTGCACCGCAGATGGGGCCAGATCAACCGATCCCATGACCAATGGTTGGTCAGGGATGGATTCATGATGGTGAATTTCCAGGGGAGCTGGATCAAGCAAGGATGACTCTTGACTAATCATTGAATCAACTGGTGAAGGACTCAAAGAAATCTGTTGATAACCAACCGGAAGGCACAGTGCAGAAACAGTTGAGTTGTCCAAAACTCTCTTGGCTTCATCCATATACGGATAAAGGTGAATGGCATGGTTCCCTTCATACAAATTACAGGGATTGGAAAGCATACCGTACTTCTTAGGAGCTTTACCAACACTAGCTAAAGACGTGCCCCCAACCTGACTTCCGGAAGGCAAAGGCAACGACGGATGACCGTTGGACCATACTTCGAGCACCTTGGGAATGCGAGGGAAATCTCGAAGAAGATGGTTTCCCTAGCACAACATGAAAGGGAACTTAACTTTCCATGGAGGTTTGGAAGGTTCATCGAGAGCAGGTGTTTTAGAAGAAATAACTGTAGAATTAGCCTCTCGTTTATCTAACTTCTTCTTCTTTTTATTCTTCTTCTTCTTCTTAGCCACCTGGGTACTAGAATCCAAACTTTCACTAGGTGAAGTAGAATATGAAGACGAAGAAATAGGCAAATAAGGGGAGAGGTCCACCTTCGAATCAACATGGCATTGCTCATGTGAAGGAGTGGATGGTACAATAGCTGAAACATTTGAGACTTGAGAGGTTGAAAAAAACAAAACAGACAACCCAATAGTTAACCCAGGGAGGGACAACATGGAAATATAAGGAGCACCAATATTTCCTAAAGTAAGAAAAGGACTAGGACTCCCTTCAGAGGGGACTCCTTGATTGGAAAACACTAGAAAAGTTGCCATCAGAAACGAACTTGAAATAAAACACTAAGGACAAAAATTATAACCAGGAATATTTCGTGGGCGATTAAATTTTAATACATTAAAACCAGACTTTGTTGTTTCATATTTTAAGAGTCGAGAAACAGGAAAAAGGTGACTCTATCGCTTTCAGTTTGGACATGAGCTTGAAAGGACAAGAGCTTGATGATCTTTTCAGTTAAAAAATTCAGTAAAGATCAAAGTGAATTCTCTGGTAATCTAGGCAACTGGGTGTACCAGATATCCGTGAACTGTCATATACACCTTGGTAAAAATGAAAGAGATATCAACCAAGGACTTGATGTACATGCAAGTAATCTCTCTGAATGTTGTGTCTGGTGCACCATGGGTAAAAGGCAGCAGACTCGACTTCCTACAGATAAAGTATTGCAACCTAATGGGGTCTCCCTTTATATACGTGATGGTATGGGGAGAAAAAATCCATACTAGAGCTGTCTGTAGCTAGATGGCGAGTGCCAGCTGCTAGGCTTAAAGACACCAGAACACGTCTCTACCTTAGACTACTATATTTTTCGTTAATGTTTCAATGTTGCCTTAGGTTAATTCAATAAATTTTAAAGTTGATCTTCAATTTACGTTTCAATTTCAAGGCCCTATCGAATGTTGGATCTCATAAAGCCTATAAATGCAAACTACATGCCACAAAATATCATTTTGTTCAATGAAGAGCTATCTAAGGGAGAGTTGAGAGCTTTCAAATGACAACAAAACAAACACACAAAAACATCCACTACTGTTTCCAATGCAAACTAATGAAACTAGAAAACTTCTCTCTAGAGTTATATAACACTAGTAATGTGAAAGATATTTCAATTTTAACTAGGCTAATCAAAATGAAAAATATTTTTTTTTTTGTATTTTTCACTATAATAGAGAAAAATGCACTAAATGAATGAAAAAACTAATGAAAACAACAATTCAAGAAATGACAGTGAGAGAGCTGAAACAAACAAGTTCACTCAATACAAACACATGCAATCAAGACTCAAACTGATGACAAAATCCCTCAAAGCGAAGAAGAATCTCGAAAAAGACTCACACAAACCGTGTAATCTAGGCTTGGAGTGACACAAAGCGAAAATTGAATGAAAGAGAGAACAATCACTCAAATAACGCAATGATACAATGGAATCCAGCAAAATTAATGCAAAGAAGTGAAAAAAAAGTTGACCAGGAAAGCAAGGACTCGACATTCCCATGAGAGGCTCGGCACACTAAAGCACCTAGAAGCCCTAGGGCTAGAATGCAAAAAATGATAGTAAAGGGCAAACAATCGTAGGAAAAGGGCCAAACACATTAAAAAATGACTTCAAGGCACTCAATAAATCAGAAAAATGACACCAAGACCAAAAATCAAGCTCAGAGAGCCCAAAAGCAAGCAAACCCTAACACCAAACAGAGTTTACACGCCTGTTTGGCTGTAATCTGTGTCAAAAAGCATTGGCACGGGGGCCTAACTAGCAAAAGGCACCAGCTAGCACGATTTTCAAGAGATAAACCGCACCAATCGAGTTTACTATGGTAAAAAGATGAAAAATGACAAACAGAGACTAGATCTAGTCTTCTGGGGGCTGAACAGGGGTTTGACACCAAGGGAGCTGAACCAGAAGAGAAAATAAATCAATCAAAAGCCAAAAAAACCAAAAAGAGGAAAGATTAACTCCAACTAACTCCCCTGTGGAGTCACAAAATTTTTTGAGGAGGTAAATCCCCTTTGCGGACAGAGGCGATCCCACTAGCCCAGATCAGGTCAAGCAACAATCAAGTCACGCAATGACGTTGGTTCCTAGTTACAAAAAGACATAGATCATGATTGGTAGCCTACCTCAAATCGCACGCAGTTTTCGTTGGAGAAAAGATGATGTTTCCCATCCCTCACTTCACAGATCACAATCCTTCTGTTCGACACGTCTGAACACCTATACACATGTAGGGAAACAATGGCATACAACGTAACATCTAAAGCATGTAACTATATATCAGTTAGAGAGGATATAATTCATTGCATTAAATAAAGAAATGAACACATGAATGGAACCGAAATCAGAGTTTCTTATATTATAAATGAAAAAAGGGAGATTACAACCAAATTCTCTGATGCTATGATCTTCCTTCGGTGGGGCTTGTAACGGAGTGTGTCTCAACAAAGCCTGTCGGGAATCTAGACGAAGCTCTCTCTCTCTTACGAGATTCTCTTCAGCTTAGCTCTCAATAGTTTCCCAGCTATAGTTTCCTTCCTACAAGTTCAGCTAGCTTGCTAATGGAGAGGGCAAGCTTTTATAGATGGAGGAAAGGAAGTTGGGATCCCTATAATCATGGGATAGGCCCTATCTCTTAGGAAGGTTCCATGATAGGTGGAAAACAACTTCCTATACATGGAGATTCGGAGCCAAACCACTCAACTCCTTTTGATGATTCATTCTGGATTTTGTTAGAATCAAAATTCCTCTATTTATTTAAAAAAAAAATCCCTTAATAAGCTTGGTGCGAGTGAAACATAGGGACAGAGCACCAGGTGGCGCGCCCTCTAGTGTGGATTTCCCCCATTGGCACGAGGGATGAACTAGCTAGTCGCGCCAAGGCTAAAAAATCTATTTTTAGGGTTTTTCAGAGGAAATGTTCTTCAATAGAATATTTTTCCTTATGCAAGAGGATGCCATGAAGGTGGTTTCAGGACATTTTACTGTTCACAGGTCACGGGAATAGTCCTCCAATGTACGGGACGAGGGATTGTAGGGACAGTGAAAAAATGTTGTGTAAGAGTTAGGTCCCTATATTACTAGTATAGTCCCTTATTGTTGTTAGTGTAACCCCCTTATTGTTATTATTGTACCCTTGTAGCCCCTATATTGTTATTGTTGTGCCCTTAAATTATTATTGTTAGGTCGGCTATGATTACATTGTGGCCCCATGGACTCCTATATATAGAAAGGAGGTCTTGTATTTTGATTCATCCAAGAATTGTTCATTCACGTAATGTATTGGAGGTTGCCCCCTCAAAGTGGTTTATTTCTAAGGCGTTGATATCTCTTTTCTTCTCCTTTTGGAGCTAGTTTCACAAAATTTGGTATCAGAGCTTTGGGATTCTAGGGTTCCGTTGCTCCAAACAGGTCATCGTGTAGTTTTCACTATAAAAAAATTTCTACGAAGGTTCAAAAGCTAAAAATTTTAGAGTGCGAAGCCGAACTCCCGAGGAACATCGTTGCAAAATTTCAGAGCTTGGTTCTCAATATTTTCGGAGATATGATCTATGGACGTTAAGGCTTTTTGCAGGCTCCTGAATTTAACCTAAATAGGTCATCACATAATTTTTCCTATAACTTTTTTTCTACGAAGATTCAAAAGCTGAAATTTTTGGAGAGCAAAGCTGAAATCTTGAGGAACATTGTCGCAAAATTTCAGAGCTTGGTTCACAACATTTTTGGAGATATGATTTGTGTAAGTTAGGTATTTTTCAAGCTCCTAAATTTCATATGAAAGAGGTTATCATGGGAAAATATTCATAACTCTCTCTCTGAGCATCGGATTGGAATGTTGTAAAAAGTGACTGCAAGTACACGGACTAATCCAGTCCATAATTAGGTCATTGTGGGAGATTGGAAATAAATTTGTCTTGAAGAATCCAGATCAGATCAGACCTGTGGCATTTGAAAGAAGCTTCAGAGGGCTACTACAAGGGCGAATTTTAGATATTAAGGATCTGAAATTATAGAGATAATTCAATTTCAATATCGAGCTCCTCAAAAGCAAGTAAAAGGTGTGTATTGTTTTTCCAAATTGCATAAGTCTTGTTTTAAGAATCAAGTTAAATTGATTCCAAGGGCATATTGTAGAATAGATATCAGTATTGGATTCTAAAATGGCCCCTAAAAATAATTCAACACCCATTAAGCCTTTAGAAGGCTCTACTATGACTCATGAAGGTGAATAATGGCAACATGAAATATAAAAAATTACAAGAGAAAGTGCAAAACATTTCGCTCTCGCAAAGAGCAACAAAAAATGACATGGAAGTTTTGAAGAAAGGCGTGGAAACTAAGATGGATGGTTTGAAGAAAGGCATGGAATCTAATATGGATGGTTTGAAGAATGACATGGATGGCATGAAAGCTAAGATGGATGGCATGGAAGCTGGCATGGAATCTAAGATTGATGACATGGAAGCTAAGATTGATGAAAAAATGGAAAACATGAAGAAGGATCTAAAAGCAGAAATGGAAGATTTGACAAAGTTGATATAAGAAATGTTTCCTGATGGTGAAAAAGATAGTAGATGAAACTCATGATGAGAAAAAAATAAATTTTAATTGTGATTTCATAAACTCTAATGTTGGAAGGAAGAATCACCATATTTCAAAAATGGATATGAGAAAAATGGATGGAAAGGATCCTATAACATGGATACTACAAATGGAGCAATATTTTGATCTCAATAATGTGCAAAACTCACAAAAGGTACACATCGCAACTTTACATTTAGAACAAAATACATTTGTATGGTATTGATGGATTTGCTCCCTTAAAAAAATTGTCACTTGGTCAATTTTTACGGAGGAAATGATAGCACATTATGAAGATACAAAGAGCAACACCTTCTTTATCCAATTGATAAATCTCAAACAAAAGTGTCCAGTGGGAGAGCACATTGAGGACTTCCAAAAATTGAATATAAGGGTAACTAATATTCTAGAGGAACACAGGATTGATCTCTTCATAGGTACTTTAAAGGATAACGTCCAACATGAATTTCACATTTTGGAACCTGATTCATTGGATAAGGCATTCAGGTTGGCAAGAAAAATTGAATGTAAAATTATGGCGACAAAGAAGCCTACCACTCACTTCTATAAAGAGGGAAGTGTTGCTACTCCTAAATTTCCATAACCTACAAGGTTGACACCACAACAATTGGAAGAAAAAAGAGAAAAAGGGCTTTTCCACAATTGTGATAGCAAATACACTAAAGGTCATAAGTTTGCTGAGAATAAATTATTTTACATAGATTTTGAAGAGGAAGAACAAAATGAACAAGAAGAGGATATACACCAGGAACCAACCCAAGAAGGGGAAGAAATGAGTCCAACCATATCATGTAATGCATTGGCAGGAATTACTACTCCTAAAACTCTCAATATAGAAGGACATATCAAGAAGAAAAAGGTAATAGTGTTGATTTATTCAGGTAGTACCCATAATTTTATTCATTGTAAGGTAGCCAAGGAATTGAATTGTTTCCTATACCCAGCACCAGAATGTCAAGTGATGGTTGAAAATGGAGGAATTATAAATTTCTCTGGAAAATGCCATAATATCAAGATAACCATGGGGGAATATTTATTGAATAGTCCAATGCTTTCCATTCCTATGGGAGGTGCTGATGTTGTACTAGGAGTACAATGGTTACAATATTTGGGGATGGTAGCTTTTAATTTTCAAGAAATTTTCTTGAAATTTTTTTCAGAAGGAAAGGAAGTTGAATTATTGGGTATTGCAGGGAAGTCGGGAAATATAATAAGCTCTAATGTCATGACAAAGGTTCTAAAGAAATAAAAATGACGTATAATTGCACAATTATGCTCACTAGAAGTTCCAACATCAAAATCATCTATTTTTGCAGATCTCCAAAAAGTCTTGGACAATCATTTCAAGGTTTTTGAAACTCCCAAAGGACTCCCACCTATTTGTGATCATGATCATGCTATTCATTTGATTCCAGGAAGTGTTCCTCCAAACATCAGACCTCATAGATATCCTTATGTCCAAAAGAGAGAAATTGAATGTATGATTGCAGAAATGTTAGAGGCGGGTATAATTCAACCTAGTCAAAGTTCTTTCTCTGCTCCTGTAGTATTGGTAAAAAATAAGGATGGATCATGGTGCATGTGTCCAGATTATATGGAGCCCAATAAGCTCACCATTAAAGATAAATTTCCCATTCCTGTGATTGATGAATTATTGGATGAATTACATGGAGAAATTTATTTTACCAAGTTGGATCTTCGTTTAGGGTAACATCAAATTAGAATGAAGACTGAAGATATTCTGAAAACAGCATTTCGAACTCATGAGGGTCATTATGAATTTTTGGTCATGCCTTTTGGCCTTACCAATGCACCTTCTACATTTCAAGGGTTGATGAATTCCATTTTCAAACCCTTCCTTAGAAAATTTGTGCTAGTATTTTTTGATGATATGCTAATCTACAACAAGTCTTGGAATGATGATGTTCAACATGTTGACAGGGTGCTCAAACTATTGGAGAAGAAATAATTATATGCAAAAACATCCAAATGTTCCTTTGGAGTACAAGAGGTGGAATATCTGGGTCATATTGTATCTCATGAGGGTGTTAAGGTAGACCATAACAAAATTAAAGCCATTAAGGAATGGAAATTCCCCACAACCATAAAGCAGTTGCGAGGATTTCTCGGGTTAACAGGGTATTATCGCAAGTTTGTTAAGAATTATGGGAGAATAGCAGCACCTCTAACAACATTATTGAAGAAAGATGCATTTTCATGGACTCCTGAAGCAACTAAGGCCTTTGAACATCTTAAAGAGGCAATGTGCCTAGCACCGATCTTAGCTATGCCAGACTTCACAAAAACCTTTATTGTGGAATGTGATGCCTCAGGAAATGGAATTGGTGTTGTTTTAATGCAAGAATGAAGACCCATTGCTTTTGAAAGTCGTCCAATCAAAGGAAAGTATTTACAGAAACCTATTTATGAGAAGGAAATGTTAGCAATACTGCATGCACTAAAGAAATTGAGAAATTACCTAATGGGAAGACACTTCAAGGTAAAAACTGATCATGATAGTCTTAAACACTTTTTGGAACAAAGACTATCTTCAGAAGAGCAGCAAAAATGGGTCACAAAGATGTTGGGTTATGACTTTGAAATAATATACAAAAAGGGGAAGCTAAATGTTGTTGCAGATGCACTCTCAAGAAAGAATGAAGAGGTGGAAGCATTGCTTTGTGCCATTTCTATTATCCAACCAGATTGGATAAGCGAAGCAAGAGATGAATGGAAGAAGGACAAAGATGTATGGACACTCATTCAAAAGTTGCAGCAAGATCCTAGTACATCTGATACATTTAGTGGGAAAAATGATTCCTTATGGTACAAAGATCGCTTATATCTTTGTAAGAATTCCCAACTAAAACAAAAGATTCTTCTGGAATTGCACACTTCTCCTTTAGGAGGACACTCAGGATTTTTAAAAACTTACCACAGGGTGAAGAAAGAATATTTTTGGGATGGCCTTAAATCTGATATTCAAAAGTTTGTGGCGGAATGTTTGGTTTGCCAGCAGAATAAAGTGGAGACAATTAAGACCCCGGGACTTCTACAACCTTTATCCATTCCAAGTCAACGTTGGGAGGAGATTTCAATGGATTTTATCACAGGTTTACCTAAGTCCGAAGGAAAGAATGTCATCATGGTGGTAGTTGATAGACTTACCAAGTATGCAGACTTTTGTGCATTATCTCATCCATTTAAAGCAAGTACAGTTGCTACTACATTTGTGGACAGAATTCAAAAGCTACATGGAAGCCCAAGGGTTATTGTGAGCGACAGAGATCCCATTTTTACGGGAATTTTTTGGACGGAGTTATTTTCTTGTTTGGGTACTCAATTAGCTCATAGCTCATCTTATCATCCTCAATCTGATGGTCAAACTGAGATAGTAAATAAATGTTTGGAAGGATATCTTCGTTGTTTTGTATCTGATAAACAAACACGATGGGTCAAGTGGTTACCTCTCGCTGAATGGTGGTATAACACTTCCTTCCATACTGCAGCAAAAATGACCCCATTTATGGCACTTTATGAATATCATCCACCATCCATCACATCATATTTAAGAGAAAATTCGAAGGTTCAAGCAGTGGAAGATCACATCGAGCATCAACAAGAAGTTATCCAACTCTTAAAGGATAACCTGACTTTGGCACAAAATCGAATGAAACAACAGGCAGATCAACATCGCAGCGAGAGAAGTTTTGATGTAGGAGATTGGGTATTTTTACGGCTACAACCATACAAACAAATGTCCTTCAAGCAAGCTAAGAAGGATAATAAATTATCGCCAAAGTACTATGGTCCTTACAAGGTGTTGCAAAATATTGGTACTATGGCATACAAATTGGAGCTTCCTGCTTCTTCGCGAGTACATCCAGTTTTCCATTTTTCATGCTTAAAGAAGGTTATAGGTGAAAATATTCCAGTTCAAACAATATTGCCAGAACTTGATGAGGAAGGAAAAATCATATTGGAACCTAAAGCGGTCACGGAAACAAGAAATCGACAGCTACGGAATCGATCAATTTCAGAGTATCTCATCAAGTGGAAGAACTTACCCACTGAAGATTCTACATGGGAGGATGAGAATTTTATAGAGAAGCACCTAGAGCTACTCAAGCGTTGAGGACAACACCTTTTTTAAGGATAGGGGCATGTTAGGTCCATATATTACTAGTATAGTCCCTTATTGTTTTTAGTGTAACCCCCTTATTGTTATTATTGTACCCTTGTAGCCCCCATATTGTTATTATTGTGCCCCTAAATTATTATTGTTAAGTCGTCTAGGATTACATTGTGGCCCCATGGACTCCTATATATAGAAAAGAGGTTTTGTAATTTGAATCATCCAAGAATTGTTCATTCATGTAACGTATTGGAGGTTTCCCCCTCGAAGTGGCTTATTTCTACGACGTTGATATCTCTTTTCTTCTCTTTTTGGAGCTGGTTTCACAACATTTTTAATCACGTAGAAACAAATCACATTTGACCCTCTCATCATCCAAAATGGCCATATAGTTTTTCAAGTCTTCTTGGACACTTATTTCAAATCCAGTGTTAAACTCACCATTTTCAACCGATATCACCAAAACTCCCACATCAACTTGTGATGCACCACTTTGGAACACATATTTTGTGCCATAAAGCATATAACATTATAAATATTGATTACTTTGATTCAAAATGAGCTCTACCAACCTCCATTTTCTTTCCATTCTCTCATTCTTCTTCATTTTGTCCATGATATATGCCATATACCAACTTTATTATTTAGTTTGCTTTGCTTCATTTTCAAATTTTTTAATTGTGTTCTCATCCACCATTTTAGATAGATATATTATTTTCCCACTAGTTATTGTTTTACTGACAGCAACATGACCAATAATACAACATTCATGTGTGGCTTCTCTTCAACTTCCTCTTCTTATTTTCGAGAATCCTCAAAATGTGCTTGAGCAAAGGGTCAATGTCAACTTATTTATTTTCTTATTTTTCAC
Organism: Pinus albicaulis; assembly: GCA_034641835.2. Lineage (NCBI taxonomy): Eukaryota > Viridiplantae > Streptophyta > Pinopsida > Pinales > Pinaceae > Pinus > Pinus albicaulis. The sequence goes on from CM076572.1 coordinate 485,036,760, forward strand.
TTAATTCCAACAATTTCAAATTAGATATTAATTTCCCTTCATGCCCATTTCAACCATTGGTTTTCCTTCCTATTCGAGGGATTAGCTACACTCTTTTCCTCATTACGAAAAATCCACTAGAAACAAAAATATGATGTAATAACCATAATACTATAATTATCAGATTACTTTTCTTTCTTACCCTCTAAAATGAAACAATTCCTCATTTTCCTCATTGCGAAAATAACAAAAACACTATTCTCTTTCATGCTCCTTAGATTGGGAAAATCATTATAGTTCTGGGTCTAATCCTCAATACTTCTATTCCTCTAATTTTTGGAGAAGGAAACATAAAGAAAATTATTTGTTTTTATTTCCAACATGGAAAATGCATTTGAAGGCTCCAAACCATCTAGGTTGTCTATAAAATTTGGAACTTTCTATTGCAGTTTCATTGTTTCGACCATGGTTTTCGATAAAAGATGTGATATTGGTATCAAATCGTGGAGAGGTTTTGTGTGCACTGATGGTAATTCTCAATGATAATTTTCTCTCCAAATAATGTACCTTGATCTTCTAATTCACAATAAAAGCTACCATCATTAGATAGTGAATCGAAATTTGTATTAGTCTCAAAAGGACCAACATTAGATCGATTTCAAATTGTATTTAATGTTATGAGGCCCTTAAAGAGATATTTATTGATTCAAGCACATGTAATGTGCCTGATATTGCATTGTATGCATTGGAAGAGGTGCCATAATTTTTTAATATATGTTGCAGATTTATTGATTATGATGCTTTGATATCCATTTGAATGGTTACCTTGCATCGTGGCACAAGAAAGTTAAGAATTTAGCATTATGGCGCAAGGAATGCAATGATCCAGCACTGTGGCATAGGGAATTCCATTAGCAAGAATTTTTGTGCAAGGATTATGATATTAGCACTGTACCTTCTTCCTTTTTGCAGTGTTAACTACATTACCAATGCTCGAATCATCGCACACATATTTGAGGTTTGTCCATACATGTTCAAGGTATAATGGAGTTCTCCAATTTTTCTATGTTCTTGGGGTAAAAGAGAACAAATTATCTTCACTGGCACTCCCATATTGAAAAGTGTTGCAATTTCATCCAACACATAAGGGCATGGTTTATGAAATCCTTAAGGGATATACAAGAAATACTCTTATCACTAATAATTTGATACAATTTCCCCTTTGTAAGAGTTATATGCAATGTTATTGCTTTCCTTTGTATACCCTATATCTCAATAATGGTTGTTATGATTTCATGGAGGGACATAAGCTAAAACCCAATATTGAATTTCATTTTATTCCCATTAAAAGGTGAGATGTGGACAGGACTTGTCAATAGTGTCATGTTTCGACTACCTCCAATATTATAAGGACATTTTATTGAAAAATGAATATTGATATACATGGTAAATGCAATTTTTAAAAGGAAATATTGTTTGCTAGAAATTGCTAAATATTACAGAGACACAAATATTATAGCTTTTTTCTCAAGATATAAGATATACACTGGTCCAATTTCTAGTATAAATTGTGCCACATTAAAAATTAGCCTACAAAAAAATCACGAGTCAAACATAATGGAAAAAATGCATGTCATTTTCAGTATAGGCTTCATGTTCTTCTTTGAATAGTAGCAAAATTGGTTCAAAATATTTTACCCATGAAATGAATCATCTTCCTTATTACACTTCCAACAACTCCAATACTATTTCCCAGTTGTCCCATACCAGATCCAAATAGTGATATTTCTCCTCCAACTGCTTCATTAAGAGCATCTACTATGTTGTTAATAATACTTTCCCCTTTAAGTGTCTTCCTTGCCTCGAATAGTTTTTGTTCCTCTTTGAATGCTCACAATTGATCTTCTTTGTTATATTCATGATAATGGACCTTGATAGTTTGAAGCCATCCAATGGATATTTTACGACACCAAGTTTATTATCTTGACCAAATTCATCTTTATCAGACACGTGTAGTACAAGTGATTGAGTCTCTTTTTCCTTGACATCTAGGTCAAAATCTTCATTCCAATTACAATTAATATTGTTTTCAGCCACTTTTATTTTCACTTTAAAGGTAACTTGAACATATTAAACAATATATGGATTATATTTCAAATCATATCCATGTTTTTCAACTAGTTTTCTCTTACTATTGTAACTCTTATTCAACCTTGTTGTAAGTTCACCTGTATCGACAGGTGCTCCTCCAATTGGAACAACAATTAGGTGAGGCCACTTAAGGGTATTTGCCACAATTGAATACATTGTGTCTTTAGCCATATATGAAATTCCAAATATATATATTAATTTCCCTATTATTTCTTTTAAATTATAATCAATTTTAGGCTTAGGCTCAAAAGGAAGTGAAACCACAACAAAAAAAATTAAAGGGATATCTTCAACAAGTTGAAACATCACACACACTATGGTGGTGTTACTGTGAAACTTTGAGATCATTTAATTATGTAGACAAAGACATAACAATTTTTTGATATGCAAGGACTATATTAGGCTCACCACCTTAACATAAGTCCAATTTTATTACGATTGTACCTTTTTTAAGCTCTATATTTTTATACCTTTAATTTTTTGGAGCTACATTCCCAATAAAAAAACGAATTTTAAAGAAGTAATTCTTGTAGGTTGATCACATTCCAAAAGTGGCCCCACAAATATTTAATGACCATCAATGTTGTCGCTACAACAAAAGGCCACATTTTGTTCATTTTTTTGCTAAGCCACTTCACCTACTCAAATAACGGAAATGATAATCATTATATCTAATTGTCAGTGAAAAGATTTTTAAGTCATGTTTTTTAAGGTCCCCAAGAACTATCCAAAACCTTTTTAAGCTCGTTGAATACTCCATTAGTACTTCCACTAAATACTGCCAATCATACTATAGTGATAGAAGCTTTCTCCAACGAATCACTTTCTTATTGGATGAATTGTAGGATTCATTTTAGAGTCCATGAGAGCAGGACCTCTATGAGTTCTAGATTCTAGTTTTTGGCATTGTTTCCAATCCCTGGTTTGGAATTCCAATGATTAGTTCCTTTGTTTTCAACATATGTTTGAAAATAGATGTCTCAATGACCTTGGTGTACCCAACAAGTTCTCAATGCAATTTCATAGGACCATGGTCATCGTTATTTAATGTTGAATTTAACAATTCAAACACCTACATTGAAATTGATATTCCAATGACAAACACGAGTTCCATATTTTATATAAATGCAAGAAAGGAATATGAAGTATTAAAATATAATGCAAAAAAATGGATAGCTAGAAGAACCTATTATGACCATGGTTCTTTCATGAATTTTCCAATGTAATATCTCATTAAGAATATTTGGATAAAATAATAGGGATTTTACTGCAAAAAAATTATTCCAAAAAATAAATGCAGAAACCCCATATATTTGAGATTTTGACAAAATAATTGTTGTTGTAAATACATTTAGATTAGCAATAAAGCCCAATAATGTACATTTCTTTTACTATGCCAATATAATAAAACACCACAACATGAGAAACAACCAGAAATATTGCAACGAATAAACTCATATTTATTTATTATAGTATAGGAGAAAAGTTACATGTCCATACAATAGTTGAGATAATTGTTGAGAATACATCCAAATATTCTATTGCAATGATGATCCTGACCTTAAAATATGTAACTGAAAATATAGTTCAATTTTAGGATATGAATGGCCCTCACTCTAATTTATAGATATTCTCTTGGTCATCCTTCCAAAATGTATTTGAAACCAATACACACTCGTGTGAATTATGAATGAATTCACCAATGGAAGAGATGGATTTTCATCCACTCTCACCAGATTACCCAAGGGTTTCCGTCTTGGAGCGGACTGAAGTTGAGAACCAGGCTCTCCAAACCTCAACAACATAGAATATAACCAATCCAAGTTATTTTAAATGAATTTATTTCCCATCCTTTAAATAATTGATGGATCCCTCACCAACCTTCTAGAAGAACTTTTATTTTATTTCTTTATTTTCTATTCTAGAAGCTTCTCCCTTTTATTTTATTTAATTCATGTTTAATCCCATAAAATGTTAAATATACCTCTATGATTTCTACAACCACTAAAAGTCACTTTTCATCATCCCCTCGTGTATATCTCTTCATCCTGGTTCCAAAAATATATTACACTAATGTGTTTATCCAAATAACACATTTAGTGTATTAATTAAAATATGTTGATGATAACATTTTTTTATGAGAATCGTCAGAATGCAACGGAACCAAGAATGAATTATGTGAAACTGACCCTAATGATGAAATATAGTGAGTGAACCATGTAGAACCTTATAAAAATCCTTGTTGAAATAATCTCACTCCTTTGACCTGGCTATCATAAATATTGGAAATCCACCATAATTGCATCATAAGAGAAACCAAAAAATGGGAAATTACAAATCCTATCATCCCAATATTGCTTTCCCTCAAGTAATTCACATATATCAACTCTAGAGGAATTTGTACATTAATATCAGGATCCCATATAAACCATTGTGCCACAACATGCCTCCATGTTATGCCATCATGAATTGATCCTTCAATACCCATATACCAAACCAACCTTTAGCTAATCCTACCATCCATAGATCCACTTGCATCCCATTTCCAACTCAAACATATCATATCCATCATGTCTAAGGGATCATGTTACGGTTGTGCCCTTGACTAAGAATATCCTCCTAAGAATCACCCCACCCATATAATACAAACTCATAATCTCCTGAAAATCCATATGTGGTAAGGATCAAATTCATGAACACCTACACATGGAACAGGTCCATTATTCCAATGCTACTCTGGGATCAACCCATGTTGTACCACTTGGTCATCCAACAAGATCCATATATAATGCTTTTCCCCTATATTTCAAATGTACAGATATAGTTTGATAATGTTGCAAGCCCTATCTATGTACTCCTGAAGAGGGTTTCTCTGAAACTCCCGAGTATATTTATCTTTTTGCCTTGCTAGGAACTTTAGTCATCGCTCAATGCTAGATATATTGGTCACTGAATTGGAAGACAACACTCCAATTTCCTCAATTTTAATGTTTTGTTTCTAAATGGTTCCTCAAGTTGTTTATATCTTCGACGTCAATGCCACAATATTGGTCCTAAGATGCTCAATATTCTTCTGGCATATCTCATCTAAAATTTATATAGCCCCATTGGATTCCTCTGCATCTACTTGCACCTCATCGAGATATCGATTCTTTACTACCTCAACCATGACTCCAACTTGAGCCTTCAACTAGCTATGAAAATGTGACTCATCATCCATACTATATGTGTCATCTTCATCTGCATATCCATATACCTCTACATGCCCTTCATGTTTCTCATCCCTCAAGTCTTCTTGAGTATCTTCTCCTTCACACATGGTATCAATATATTACTCGTCATTTTTAACCATCAAGCATGGATTCATAGGTGAGTTGTTATTATCATCATCACTTGATTTCTCATGATATTCATAGATATATTCGTGAAAATAAATGGACACAACTATAATAGAAGAATCCTCATCAGAATGATCAGAATGAATCTCTTCTACAATTTCACCCAAGAATGAGTGATTAGGATCCCTAGGCCCCTTGCATATAAATAAAATAAATTTCCTCCTTAGCTCATTTATTTCTCTTGTTTTACCCTTTGCATCCTTATCTCCACCAAAAATATTCATTGTCTTCTTCTTGTTCAATTTCCTTCTGAACAGTTTGATGTTCTGCTAGACCAACCTTTCAACTTGTTCATAAGCAGTAGGTGACATAACTTATTCCTTCCTCCTGTTATCACTCAAAAAAAGTGAAAAATTATTTGACATGGTATTAGCGTTAATTTTTCAAAGGTATGGTCATAAAGTTCATTTGTCACAAGTTCTTAAAGAAAAAATTTAAATCTTTTCATATTAACCTATCCTAAGGTCCAACCCCACCCCCATTCAAGTCATATCATGTCCATTCAGTCATTATTTTCTGAAATATTTCATTTCCCGAGATTTTTAATTCAAAAAGGTCACTTTAGCCTGTTTTTCCTATTTTTGTAGCATATTACACGGTAAAAAAGGAGTTTTTGCTACTAAACTGCCTAATAGTTTCGTAGCAAAACTGTCAGAAATTGAACTAGATTCGCTACAAAAATTAGTTTTCCTATCATTCTTTTCAAATCTGGTGCAAGGTTTCAGTTCATAATTAGAGGAGATAGGGTGGATATCATTCAAGTCAGTTAGGGCTATTTCAAGGTGCAAAGGTCATCTTTGAGGTCATCATTTCTGTTTTTAGCATGCATGAGTCATGATTAAGGCATGAGTTGTCATAGAAACTTTAAAAGATTACCAAATTGAGTCTTTTTCATTCTACGCTTCATCTTTCATGCTATTGAGTTTTGGAGAGTTGTTTCACTAAGCCAAGTTGGTTGCTAGCATTTTCAAGAGTTTCAAGTGTCACTAATCAAGCAAGGCTGAGAAGACATAAATTCACCATGGCTGCAAGAAAGAAGACTAAAAAAGGTGGTCACTGCCTTAGATATGAGCCAATAGACATGAATTTTTTAACTGAAGACCTAAATACCTTGGAGATATTCAGAAGAACAGGTTGTTTACAGTTTTTCCAAATGCTGCAAGGTTGTTATTTGCAGGTTTATAAGGAGTTTGCTATAAGTTTCAATCAGACAACTTCAAAGGTGGGAATGTTAAACATTACAGTAACACCAGAGACCATTTCAGCAGAAACAGGGATCCTTAGAGGAGGAGAGTAATGGTTCAAAGGAATCAAGCTCACCATGCAGGACTGTAAAGAATTCATCAAGATAAAGCATAGTGAAATTGACCTCACAAATGCTATCCCAAGGAGCTATATGAAGGAAAACTACTCAAAGCTACTACTAATTATTCAGAAGTACTTCACTTGTAAAGGGAGGTATCACATGGTTTAGTCCTACCACCTTAGGCTTTTGCTGAATTTTGTGGGTAAGAGGTCTCTTGATTTACCTTTTTACTTGTACAAAATCTTAGCTAAAATGTCAGAAAAGGTTCACGTTAAAGAAAATGGAAATGAAATCTCTCTTTTTCATCATGGTTTAATCAAGTTGTTGGTGTTAGAGAAGTTAAAGAGATTAGGTAGAGGCTAGTCATATTTCATGTTCATAAGTGGTTTTGAAGTAGATGTTGTCACTCCAAAAAGAACTCCCAAACCTATAGATACTCCATCACCTACAGTAGTAGAAGAAGTTGAGCTAGTGATTATGGAGACAGAGCCTTTGCAGAAGGTTGATACACCTAAAGCTACACCTGCAAAACAAAAGCCAATAGTGAGAAAAAATGACAACAATAGGGTTACAAGGAGCCAAACAGTGGCTAAAGGTAACTTAGAGGACATATTTCATGCCATTGATATTGAAGAAACTCCCATAGTCCAAGATGAAGACATAGATGAGGGAGGAAGGAAGCTTAAGATAGAAAAAATAGCTAAGAAGTTACAATTTTCAGGGGATGATGTAGGATTCATGTTTCAAGAAAAAAAACCAATGACAAGACATTCCAGAAAAGTCTTGGAAAGAAGCGAAGAAACTCAAAAGGTCAGTGAAACTGCTCAGCCACCACCAAGCATAATTGACTTCTCCTGACCTGCAAAAGAAGGATTAGTCATCAAACAAAATAAGGGCAAAGAGAAAATCAATGAGAAGTCAGAAGTTGAATTCCTTAAGGAATAGTTGAAAGATGCAAGTGAAGAGATATCAATCTTAAGGAGAGAGGCAAAGAAACATAAAGATGAAAGAGTGCAGTTTGAACAGATGAGAAAGACTTGGGAGGATCAAGTCACAAGTGTCTCTAAGACCTTCAACATCACAGAAAAATTGATAAAGTGGGCTCAACCACTAAGAAAATAGGTCAAGCATATCAAGAAAGTAAACCTGCATTTGCAATCGAAGAATAAGACACTGAAGGACCAAGTCAAAGATCTTCAAGAGCAATTAGAACGGATTCATGAAGAGCTGGAGAAGAAGGGTTTGAAGATGATTGTGGTTGAAGAGCCCGTTGCTAAACTGATCATAAATGAGGAGGAAATACCACAGGATCCATAAAATGAGATTGAATATGTTTCAGAGGGTTCATTACATGTAGAAGATCAGGTTTTAGCAGCAGGAGGTAATTTTGTGAAGACAATTTTGAAATAGGTAAATTATGTTTTTTTACACAGTTTTTCCTCTTTTCATAGCTTTTCCTATGCTTAACAACAGGAAAATGCTACGAAAAAACATGTAGCAACCTTTTTTCCTCTAAAGTCATTTTTTGCAGCTTTCAAGAAGGGAGATTGATGGTGTGGATGTGTCATGACTTGATTGACACCATGGAACAACAAAGGAGCAAAGTTTTTTGGTGCAGAAGCTACTTTTTATATGCTACTAAAGCTCGCTACAAAACTATCCTGTTTTCATAGTGAGCTATTTTTGAAGGTTTAGGAGCAGCTTAATAGTCGTTTTGGATAGATGGACTCCTCCAAAATGTCAAGGGAGCTTAAAATCAAACATTTATGACTCAAAGGAAGTGATGTGGATACAAGTCATCAGCCAAAGCTCTCATTGAAGATAAGGGCTATGCATTCCTGAAAAATAGAGTTTTGTTCCACATGTCTAGGAAGGTTTTTAATATGAAAAGTGGTGATGAGCTATGTCATATTTTCTTCAAGCATGTGATACTTATTTTGAAATTGTCATGTAATTGTTTCACAAGATAAGGTAGAGCATGTAATAAATATCAGTTAGACTCCTATTAGGATATGTATTTTTAAAGTTGTAGCTGTCATTTTCTTGTTAGAAGGCATGTTTTTTCAGTTATGTGATGTTTCATAGGAGAATTCGATGAATCTAGCTACCAAGCAGATCATCCTTGTTGTAATAATGTCTATTTAAAGACAAATCATCAAATTAGTGAGGGTTGGAGATTTTTTGCACCAAAATATTGCTTTATGTATTTTGACTTCTATTAGTAATATAAAGTGACTTTATTATTGACAGACTTGAGATTCTCATGGGGTTTTTAATGTCTTATTGATCTACATCTTATGTTTTACCAATTGCAGTAGATTTCATTTCTATTACTCAGAATTCATAACTCTATGCTTTGACTTCCTTTAGTAATGAAATGACTATGTTTTCCTATGTTTTATGAGTCAATTTACTTTGTTAAATACACCTATTTTCCTCAGCTTCCATGTCAGGAAACCTTGCCACTGAAAATACTGATTGTTGACTCCATAAGCCCAATGGTAGCAAGCCTGCATTCTTTCAACCTGCAATCATAAAAAACAAGATACAAATTCTATAGAGTTAGTACATATAGCAATATCATTAACCAATATCATAAAATCCCTTTGAGAGAGCCCTGTCAGACTAAAGAGGGTAAGCTTGAGTCAAAATTTGGTTTGAAATAGCTATGTTGAGTTGTCTGATCAACAGCCAATCAAGTAAAATTTTGTGATAACACCTCCAAATGGCCAAAAATATAGACTGCAACATCTTGCAAATAGAATCATGGTTACCCATAATCCATATTTGATCTCTAAGATCTTGAACCTCTTCCCACATGTAGGACCAAGGTGTCATGCATCCCTTGAAAACTTTCTTCTATCAGCTTAAAAACTACCCCCATAATGTTATCATTATAAGGATTCCCACCGACATAGTGGATCTATGATAAAGCAACCCTAGATGATGGTATTGGTAATATGAAGCTCTGCCCCAACAAGATCTTTCCTCAACTCTTAATTTTGGAATTCACACACACAATCACACTCTTTTCTAGTTGTACCTCTATGTCTGCATACTCGGCTTTACACTGCAATTTAGAAGGCAGAGTATCATGACCAATTATTTTTCACCAACTTAGGAAGCCATATAAATTGTATACATTACAGGGATATGAATTTGACCCTTCAATCGCAGAGCATCACACTCGAAATTGACCCATAGTTTATCAATGAGATCCTTTTTGCACTTATTGCTCCAATGTGGGATGTCAACCATGTTTCATTGAATTCAATCGCACAACATCGAAATAGCCAAGTTTGATATCACTATAATATCTTGTTTGGGATATTTGGATAAAATAGAAGGGATTTTACTACGGAAAATTTATCCCATAAAATACATGCAGAAACCCCATATATTTGTACAGTTTAGCAAAGTAATTGTTGCTATAAATATATTTATATTATCAATAAAACCTAAAATAACACAATTTTTTTACTACTGAAAACTCATAAAACATTGCAACACAAGAAACAAACAAAAATAATACAACAAATAAACTTAGTTTTTTTAATTATAGTATAGGAGAAAGGTTAAATGACAATGAAATAGCTAAGATAATAGCTGAGAAGACCTTGAAATATTTTCTTGCATTTTTTGTCCTTGCCTCTCAAGTTGTAATTGGAAATATAGTTCAATTTTAAACACTAAATTCATTGTTTAATTTGAACAGTGAATTTCTTTATAGTTGTGGTTCAAAGTCACTAGCCATACAAGGAAAGTGTTTGGAGGCTAAAGAGAAGAGGGTGATGTGCTCTCATTTACTGTACAAATCAATATTTCAGTCTTTTGGGGTCCAAAAGATTCCTAGTGGGGAGGTGTGATTAGAACTGGATCATGGACCAGAATGATAGCTCAAAATTCAAAGTGCTCAGAAGAGTGTCAGACCTAAACGATTGGAAAGGTCTTGATGCTGCGATTCTATCACCATGAACGGTTCTCAAAACCAAGGTCGTATGAGAAATTTATCTAGGTTTGAAATCGCCTAGTAAACTCCACAAAATGACTCTTTGACTCAGTTTGACTTCTGAAATTTTATAAAATATATATATATATATATATGTGTTAAATTTTTATTTTTCATATGTTTTATTAGCCAATAATAGGGTGCCATGTGGCCTGCCCGGAGGCTGCCACATGGCCCCAGGACAAAAGGTTTGAATGGCACAAAAAAATTGGAGGTCATGGGGTTTGAACCCCCGACCCGAGAACCCAGGAAAAGGGACCAGACAGGCATGCTACAGGCATTTGTTGAATGAGTCAGTCAAGATGTGAATGAAGAGTCTGGTCGGTGTGTTGTTGGGCGGAGAAGGGTGGGGACCAGCGCCCCAGGTCCAGCCCCTATTGCAACCACATGCTAAGAACCGAGGGCTTAACCCTTTGAATCGGTGGAGAAAACATAAAGGGGATAGCATTTAGAGCTAGCCCTGACTCCGTATGTCCACACTCTATGACCGGAGCCCAAGATTGGTGGTTACAACATGTTGGTGGTTAAGGTCATGATGGCGGAGACCATGTGGCCAGCACATGTGTCATAATTAATGTGACCATTTGTTAACTGATAAGGCTGACGGTTTCGGCAGATAGCACATGTGACCACTCCTGCCTCCAACATTTAATTTAACAAGTATTTTTTTTATGGTTCTATTGGCAGACTTCCTAATCTGGTGGAATTGCTAAAATGGTCGAGTTAACTGGAGTTCTCCCACTTTTAGTGGGGTTTTTGGGGGACATTGGGCATTTTTCTTGCAAAAGTCATAACTCTCTCATTATTGAACCAAATTGGGTGAATTTTTAGTCAATTTTGGGTATCTTAGACATTATGAAGATTTTGGCATAGGTTTTAGGTATAACAGAGGTCATATTCAGCACTTTTGGCATTGAGGAAGATGAAGGGGCCATCAGGGCCACCGTGAGGGAGAATCAGTTTGAGGCCTAGCCAGGGGAGCTAGAGTCCTTTTCCAGAATTCAAATAGTCTAAATAGGATAATTCAGATGTTTTGAATCTTATGAGATGGTTTTTAGAGCCTGTAGATAAATTTTGAAGGCCTAAAATCTTTATTAAATTTCCAGGGTCCATTAGTGGCAAATTTTGCCAGCAGTAGTGCAGGGCTTAGCCAGAGCTACTTGACACCATATGCAGTGAAATAGTGGTCATTATTCACTGAAAAAAGCATTATAAATCTAATGACAGAGGTTTCATAAAGTTTGGAATACTTATAGAGGTTGAAAACTCAGCAGAGAAGTTTTCATTGACCCTAGTGCCATGGGGTGTTGATAGGTGATTGAGGCGAAACCGGAGCAACTGGAGGCAATTTTTGATGAATGAAAAGCATATCTTGACTATTTAATACATTTTTGAACCAATTAAAAAGGTTTTAGAATAATTTGAGAACTTATAGAGCTCGAGAAGCTTATGTGAAGTTTTGGGCAGCCCTAGGAAAACTGTGGAGGATAGCCTATTTTGAGGATGCAGTGCTCGATTTGAGAAATTTATCAGTTGGTATTTGGTTTCTGATGTGTGTTGGATACAAAAAGAGTGGTTTCAGTGACAGAAACCAAATTCATAGGGATTTTAGTCCATTTAGAAGCTCAGAGTAGCTTAGTGCATCGACAGAAGGAATCGTGTCAACAAGAGCCTAAAGTTGTTTGCAGAATTTGGACAGGCATTAGAGGGATATTGATGGAATTTTTAGTCCTTTGGATCATTTTTGTATTAATTGGAGTTAATTATTTAATTTTTAAAAAACTTACCATAATCCCAAAGAGCCGAGTCAAGAAGACCAAGCTCAAAGGAGACGTAGCCCACAAGATTTCGGGTGAACTCCTAGATTAAGTTTGTTGTTGTGTTTAAATGCTTTATTTGCTGCATTATGTTTCTGATATACATGTTAAATTTCAGCAAGAACAAATGACCTTAAGACACATAAACAATAAAAATTCATACACCACTTTCAAGTAAATAATTCTGTAAAAATTATCAAGTACAAGCTACATCATTTAATTTAAATTGAGTGGTACGTTCTTGAAATACATATAAGTTATCCAAACCATTTTCCATTAAACAGACCTGATCTAAAATAGACCTAAATTAGATCAGGTCTATTTTTAGAACACTTTACCTTCATAGCCCATTTTAATCATTATTTGGGACCCTATACCTCTCGTATGTTTTTTGAAAGAACCAAGTTAGAATGGATTACCTCTTCCTTGTGAATTTTCTTGGTCAAAGCCTCTTGGGCTTGATGGAGCTGCCTCTCCATATCATGCCATATTTGAAGAATTTCTTCCTTCTCTTCCTCCTAGCAAACAACTATTCACGAAGTTCAGTGCTTTCTCTTTTATCCTCAAACAAAATCTGCACCATGTCCTTCAATATAATAAAGTCATGCTTCATATCATCATCGAAGAATCTTTTGAAGGAGGAAACTTCACTTGTAGAAGTTGTAATTATGATGCCAATGAACAAAAGGAACTTCAATAAAGTTCTCAAATCTTTCAAAACAAATGAAAAATATTTTTTAACCAAATGGATGTAATCTCTCATTTTTTTGAGCCACCTTGGATCATTGATCAAGGCAGTGATGTTCAATTTCCTTCTACAAATTTCTCGCCAAATTTTTTTTGAGTGAGTGTAAGAAAGACAGCTCTTGACAGGAGGAAAAGCGCATTGAGGAAAGGAAGTGTGAATTTCTTTCTAGTTGTGGTTCAAATTCACTAGCCATGCAAGGAAATTATTTGGAGGCTAAAGAGAAGAGGGTGCAGTACTCTCATTTGCTATAAAAATCAGTTTCAGTAGTCCAAAGTTTTTTTGGGGTTCAAAAGCTTCTCGTTTGAGAGGTGTGATCAGGAGATCATGTCCAAGTTTTGCAAATTGCTCAAAAATTAAAGTGTTCAAAATTGGTTTCATTCTAAATTACCGAAAAGGTCTCGTCGTTGTGATTCTGGTGCCACAAACGGTTCTCAAAACCGAGGTCGTATGCAAAAGTTATTAAGGTTTGAAATCTCCAATAACCTCCAAAATTCAGTTGACCAAGTTTGAAATTTAACTTTGGAAAAATTATAAAAAGAATATTCCAAAGAATATTTTGGTAATATTCCTTAGAATATTCCATTCAGGCGTATCAATGGTCAAAAATTGGCATTGGAGGATTGGTTAATGGTTTGACTTATTTGGATTTTGACCAATCAACGGGTGCAACGCGGCAAGCCCGGAGGCCACCATGTGGCTCGAGGCCGGTGGAAATTTTGGCATTATAATTTTTTTTTACCTCTTCAGGGTTCGAACATTGGTCTATCAGCTAGCATCCCATAGGCCCCACTGGGCGGGCTATACATTGGTGCTTATAATATGATGGGCACACATTTTATTTATTGTTTGAAAAACGTTTGGGCAGAAAAAAAGTTAGGGCTAGCCCCCAAGGCTAGCCCTGTTCAGAGGAATTGAGTGCTGAGAACCAAGGGCCTCAAAGCATTCCACAGTGGTTATGAAGCGATAATTATGTTGGAGGTTAAACATGTGGCCAGTGCTCTTCAGATTTAATGCCACAGTTAAACGTTTGTTGGTGGCTTATCTGCACGGGTTAAGGCCGCGATTTAAATGGAGGGCTTGGTGGCGGTCAACATGTGACCACCCCACTTAGCTTTTATTTCCAACCACTAACAGTCTGCCTAATTTTGGCACTTTCCCACTAATTTCGACATTCTTTCCATTTTTGGAGCACTATCTAGCAGTTACTTCACTTTTAGTGGGGTTTTTGGGGGACATTGTGTAGTTTTCTTTGGGAGGCCATAACTTCCTCATTATTGAACCAAATTGAGTGAAATTTTAGTCAATTTGGGTCTCTTCAACCTTATGAATAGTTTGGAATAGGTTTCAGGTCAAGAAGAGGTGAAATTTTGATTCGAGGAAGATGAAGAATCCAACAGGGCCATCATGGAGAAGGCACCGTATTGGGTAATATTTCACTGTTTAGTGTGAAAAAAAATCCATTTATAGCTATTTTCTATCTTCTGAACCTAAATTTACAACTGGTTTTGCTTATTGAGGCATATTTTTACCTATGTAACCATTTTGAGCAAATTAGTACAACAGGGACATGCCATTTGGGAGGCTTGGACCGACAGATGTAGCCCAGGAGCGGTGAACTGCCTCAATAATTTGTTGTGTTATATGATGGTGAATTTTAATTTCTATGTATTTCTACTGTGATATGTTAAACAGTAAATTTACTTAAATAATCCTCATACATAAAACTCATAAACATAACAAAAACTACTTTTTTTAACCTGCAACTCATGGAGAACACTTTGCACACTTTATTATATCAGAATGGATACTTTACATAGCGTAAAAAATACAATCCATTTCAGATCAGGTTGGTATTTACTTGCAATCTAAACGAATGGTTCTCAATACCGAGGTTGTATGCAAAAGTTATTGATGTTTGAAATCGTCCAATGAACTCCAAAATATGACTTTTTGATTAAATTGACTATGCTATTTTTGAAAAAAAATAAAATGGAAAAGTTAAATTTTTTATTTATATCTGAGGGCCTATCAAAGGGTGCCATGTGGCCTGCCCAGAGGCTGCCATGTGGCCCTAGGCCAAAGGGTTGAAATGGCATAAAATTGGTTGGTTAAGGGTTTTGAACCCTCTACCCGACAACATGGGCAGAACGACCCGAACGACACGTTACAGGAGTTGGTTGATAAGACGGGTAGGCGGTAAACGTTGGGTTAGGTCGGCTAATGGATGGGCGGAGAAATTTGGGGACCAGCCCCTCAGGGCCAGCCCCTATTGTGATGTGACCACAAGCGATGAACCACAGGATTAAAGCCTTTGCACCGGTAGAGATTTTTGAAGAGGCTAGCCTCGACCTTAATGTGACCAACAGTGACGACCAGGGGCACAAAATTTAACTGTGACTGCATGGTTTGGACTTCATGTGGCCAAGCACTCATATCAAATTAAATGTTTGGATAAGACGTGGGTTAGGAGGAAATTTAGGTGGAGGTTGCAATGTGACCACTCCCGCCTAGCATTAAAATTAACCACTAGCCATTTCCTCCATCTTTGGAGCGTGCCACAAAATCAGGCGGGATTTGCCATTCTGGTGGAGTTAACTGGAGTTCTCCCACTTTTAGTGGGGTTTTTGGGGGACATTGGGCATTTTTTTTGCAAAAGTCATAACTTGCTCAATATTTGACCAAACAAGATGAAATTTTAGTCAATTTTGGGTTTCTTTAGCATTCTGAACAGTTTGGGACAGGTTTCAGAGCAAACAGAGGTGACTTACAACATATTTTTCTTCAGGGAAGATGAAAGAGCCATCAAGGCCATCATGGAGAAGGCATTGTATTGGGTTGTATTTCACTGTTTAAGGTCAAACAAAAGCCATTTATAGCTATTTTATATCTTCTGAAGTCAAATTTACAGTTTTTTTTCCTGTTTAGGCATATTTTTCACTATGTAACCATTTTGAGCAAATTAATAGAGCAAGGATATGCCATTGGGGAGCCTTGGACTGGCAGATGTAGCCCGGGAGGGGTGAACTGCCTCAATAATTTGTTGTGTTATGTTATGGTGAATTTTACTTGCTATGTATTTCTGTTGTGATATGTTAAACAATAAATTTAATTAACAAATCATCACACATAAAACTCAGAAACAAACCAAAACTACTTTGTTTAACCTACAAGTCATGGAGAACACTTTTCACACTAAATTCTTTGATAATGGATACTTTGCATAGCATTAAAAATAGTTCCATTTTCAGATCAGTTGGTATCAGAGCTAGAGTTTTACTCTGCATTTGTTCTTGTGTAAAGATATAGTTGAATATTTGCAATTTTTTATGCTTACTAGGCTTAAGCTCAAGAGAGGGGAAGGAAAATTGGTTAGAGCTCAAAATAATCCTCAACCAAGGAGAGCCAGAGTTCCATTAACCCCACCTTCTAATTCATCTCCAAGAGCCACAGAAGAAGTCTTAAGAATGTCTTAAAGAGAAGAAGAAGTTCCTGAAGACATTGATCCCAAAGAAGAAGAACGGATGTTCCGAAAGGCATTCCTGGACATGATTGAGATGGTGAGGATACTCTACCAATAAATTAATGAAAGGATTGAAGGAGAAGGGTCAAAACACCACAAGGAAGGAGAGGGTTCTTCAGGAGGAAATAAAAGTGATGACAATTCAAAGAAAGGACACGGAGGAAATGGTGATCCACCATCCCTGTCTTCATCCTCTTCCTCTACATCATCATCCTCTACTTCGGTGAATCAATATCACAAGTCAAAAAACACTGGTAAAAGTTCATTTCTAAAGCTTGATGTTAAATTTGAGTTTCTTATGTTTAATGGTGAAGTCAATGCAGAAAAACTTGACAATTGGATAAGGCAATTGGAGGTTTACTTGAGGATACAGAACCTTCATGATGACGACACCAAGATTCAGTTAGCCTCTTTGAGAATGGATGGTGTAACATTGGTATGGTGGAAAGCCAAAACCAAGGATGAGATTAGAAAACAAGGTAAGATCACTTTATCACGGGCTGATTTTATTTTTGCAATTAAAAATCAATTTTATCCATTAGCTCATTTACAAAAGGCTATCATGAATTGGCAAAGTTTTAGACAAATTAAGGGACAAAATGCACAAGACTATACCCAAGATTTTAGGAGAAGAGCACTCTTATTATGGGTAGACTTACAAAGTCAAGAAACTTTGCTGAAATATATAGGTGGTTTGCACAACTATCTTATACATATTATCCTTATGTTCAGTCCTACTAGTCTAGATGAGGTTTGTGTCTAAGCTATGCATTTAGAGGCTAGAGGTAAACAATATTTTGATGGGAATGAGGATAATGAATTTAAAGGCAAAGGGAGAAAGAGAAATGCAAACTCCAGGAAAGAGAAGGGAATTTTTTTTTTGTAAAAACTGTTCCAAAAAAATCCATGATGAAGACCATTGTTGGAAACTTCATTCGGAGTTGAAACCAGAAATCTCAAAACCAAAGATAAGGCCAAAGAAAAAGACAAGATAGTTGCAATAGCTGAACAAGACTTAGGGTCTAAATCAGGAGATGAAACTAAGAGCATAGCTATGGCACTAAAGAACATAAAGGGGAAAGAGATTGTAAATGAAACAAATCCCATTTCTAGCATTTCAAACTATCACATAGAAGCTCCAAATGAGGAGAGGAGGATTGAGTTGTTTCATGTGAGGATCATTTCAAAACACACAAAGATAAACACACTATTTGAAATTGGGTCGCAAGTGAACCTCATATCATAAGAATTAGTCAAGAAGCTGAATCTTGAAACTATTCCACATCCTAAAACTTATCCTCTTGGTTGGATTTGCAAGGATGCAAATTTACAAGTTTCAAGGAAGTGCATGTTGTGTTTCGCCATAAAAGCTCATTATATTGACATGGTTGAATTAGATGTGGTACCGCTTGACATTACAGGTGTGGTGTTGAGTATTCATTACTTGTATGACAGGAAAACTATCTTCCATCGCCATGAGAACAAGTACCATTTATTCAAGGATGGAAAGGAGTTTATTGTGAGAGCACATCGAAAAAGGCTAGAATCTTCTTTAGTGAATGCAAGGCATTTGAAAAGGCTTGTCAATGCAAGTCAAAATTTGACTTTGTTGATGATTAAGAAAAAAAAAATTATACATAATCCTTTTCATGTTGTTGCTGATGTAAATAATCAGTTGTTTCAGTCTGAAAGCAGGTCGTCTTTGAAGAAAGATGACAAGAAGTTGCAGCAAGTCTCTTTGGTGTCGATCGGTGCAGAAAACAAAGTGCCGGTGCAAAGTGGTGCAAAAATATAAGAGAGGGTAAAGCATGCAAGCAAAGATGGCACAATGTTCAACATGGATCAATCCTGGTTTTAGAATGGCAGCGTACTATGGCGAGAAAACTTGGTCAGGAATCAAAACAAGTACATGGCTCATTCAGCAAAAATTCACCATAAGGATAGTTGGCAAGGTGAATCTTATTTTCAGTTTCCTTTGAAGGTAGACCATTGTAGGAGTAGTATGTTTTCTGTAAATTTTAGTTGCTGTTTTGCAAGTTTCAAAAATTTTCATCATGACATAGTCAAGGTTAGCAACAGTCAGTCAACAGATTCAAGGAAGAATTTTTCTTTTCATGAGAAGCTCAATTTGATGAAATCAAGGAGATATCAGTGGTTCAAAGTTGGAAGAGTGGAGAATCAATCTCATAATCTTCATTTTTTGTAGTTCAGAGAGCTTTTGGGGTCCAAAAGCTTCCCATTTGGGAGGTGTGATTAGGAGATCATGTCCAAGTTAAGAAAATTTCTCAAAAATGGAAGTGCTCAAAAGTGGTTGCAATCTAAATGACCAGAAAGGTCTCATCGTTGTGATTCAGATGCCATGAACGGTTCTCAAAACCGAGGTCGTATGTGAAAGTTATTGAGGTTTGAAATCGTCCAGTGAACTCCAAGACAAGACTTTTTGATTAAATTGACTATGCTATTTTTGAAAAAAAATAAAGGGGCAAAGTTAAATTTTTTATCTATATCTGAGGGCCTATCAAAGGGTGCCATGTGGCCTACCCAGAGGCTACCACGTGGCCTGCCTATAGGCTGCCATGTGGCCCCAGGCCAAAGGGTTGAAATGGCATAAAATTGGTTGGTTAAGGGTTTTGAACCCTCGACCCGACAACACGGGAAGAAAAACCCGATCGAAACGTTACAGGATTTGGTTTTTAAGTTGGACAAGTAGCAAATGTTGAGTCAGGTCGACTAACGGATGGGCGAAGAAATTTGGGGACCATCCCCACATGGCTAGCCCCTATTATGATGTGACCACAAGCGATGAACCACAAGCTTAAAGAATTTGCACCGGCGGATATTTTTAAAGGGGCTAGCCTCAACCTCAATGTCACTAGCAGCGAGGATCAGGGGCACGATGTTTAACTATAACTGCACAGCTCGGACTTCATGTGGCCAAGCACTCATATCAAATTAAATGTTCGGATAAAACGCAGGTTAGGAGGAAATTTAGGTGGAGGTCGCACTATGACCACTCCCGCCTAGAATTAAACTTAACCACTAATCGTTTCTACCATCTTTGGAATGTGCCACAAAATCCATCGGGATTTTCCATTCTGGTGGAGTTAACTGGAGTTCTCCCACTTTTAGTGGGGTTTTAGGGGGACATTGGGCATTTTTTTTGCATAATTCATAACTTCCTCAATATTCGACCAAACAAGATGAAATTTTAGTCAATTTTGGTTTTCTTCGGCATTCTGGGTAGTTTGGGATAGATTTTAGAGCAAACATAGGTGATCTAAAATATGTTTATCTTCAGGGAAGATGAAAGAGCCATCAGGGCCATCATGGAGAAGACACTGTATTGGGTTGTATTTCACTGTTTAAGGTGAAAAAAAAGCCATTTATGGCTATTTTCTATCTTCTAAAGTCGAATTTATAGTTTTTTTTTCCTTCTTAGGCATATTTTTCACTGTGTAAAATTTTTGAGAAATTTAATAGAGCAAGTACATGCCATTGGGGAGCCTAAGACCGATAGATGTAGCCCAGGAGGGGTGAACTGACTCAAAAATTTGTTGTGTTATGTTATGGTGAGTTTTACTTGCTGTGTATTTATACTGTGATATGTTAAACAATAAATTTAATTAACAAATCCTCACACATAAAACTTAGAAACAAACCAAAACTACTTTATTTAACCTGCAAGTCATGGAGAACACTTTGCACACTAAATTCTTTGAGAATGGATACTTTGCATAGCATTACAAATAGTTCCATTTTCAGATCACTAATCTATAGATTTTCCCCAAATTTCCCTCCTAATTTTGAAACCAATACATGCTCCTATAAATTATGAATTAATTCACCAAGGAATGAGATTTTTTTCCATTCAATCTCACCAAATTACCTCAGGGTTTTCGTCGTGGGGTTGAGTGAAGCTGAGAACCAAGTTCGCCAAAGCTCAACAATAGAAAATACATCTAAACCAAGATGTTCTATATGAATTTATTTATCCTCCTCCTAAGACTTCATGGGTCCCTCTCCAACCTTCTAGAAGCACTTTTAAATTATTACTTTATTTCTATTCGAGAAGCCTCTCCCTTTTCTTTTATTTAAGTGACTCTTTTTTATTTTTGTTAAATTTAAGTCACTTTTAATCCCGAAAAATGGTAAATCCACCTCTACAATTTCTTCGATTGCAAAATTTTTCTTTTCATCATCCCATCATGTATATCTCTTCATCTCAGTTCCAATGAGCTATTACACTAATTTTTTTCTCCAAATAATCCAATCCAAATAAAAATTTTAGCATATGTAATTAAAATGTGTTGATAATAACCTCGTTTTACAAGAATCGTCAGAATGCAATGGAAATAAGAATGAACTATGTGGAACTAACCCTGATGATGAAATATAACAATGGAACCATGTCAAACATCATAAAACTCCTCGATGATTTAATCTCAATCTTGTGACCTAGCTATCATAAACTATAGAAATCCACTCTAACCACATCATAAGGGAAGAAAAAAATCAGAACATTACAACTGTAATCTCCCAATCAACTTAGGATACATAAGGGAATGATTCCACTAGCCTAATTAGCTTCTCGTAGGTTAGTATGGGAAAATTAATAAAGGGAACACAATTAGCCTAGGAGAAAACCTTATAAAGGCTAAAGGGGGAAAAGGGGACATGGGTACTAGTTTAATGAAAAGTAACTTTTAAATTATAAAATGAGAAAACCCATTAAAGTGATTTTATCTACATAAAATTTAAAAAGGTGGAAAAAGAGTCAAGTGAGTCATAAGAAGGGGAAAATGAGGAGACTCTCCTCATTCTTGCATTTCATCAGTTATGAAAAATAAATTTGGAGAGATCTTGAGAAAGCGACTAGGGTTTTTGGAAACTCTCATTATGATTGATGGTTTTTGTGTTGAAACTATACACCCTACTAGTACTAGAGTAGAATCACTCAAATTTTTTTATTGGGCTTCATTCTTGATGAAGACAAAGGTAATGGTGGAATCGGAGAAGATTTAAAGGTGTTTTTAGTTGATTTTATATTTTGTATCTCAATATTTCTCACTCTTCTCTATAGGTCGAGTTTCATTATCTTTTCCTAAGTGTTTTCCAAGGCTATCTCTTGGTGGTTTATTTTTTAATTGAAAAAATATTGGGATCACATTCTCCAAAGAGGCCAAATTTTATCCCTCTTATTAGGTCATGGTATTTTCTTATTGATGGCCAATTTTATTGTCAAGGACATATCCTACTCTTTGGGTTGAGTTTATATTCTATTATTGTTGGTCGAGTTTTTCATTATATAGGGTTGAGTTCTTCTCTCTAGAGGACCAAGTTATAATTCATTTGTGGGGTTCAAATTGTTGATTAGAAGATGGTATAGTCAGTTCCTTTTTTTCCCATTCAAGCTACAAAATACCACTATTATTTCTAGTTGAAGACTTATTTTGAAGGATGGTGGATATTCTCATTTATCATATCAACATTTTTACTTGGTTCAAGTTTCCAAATTTGTTCCTCTACAATGTTATCTTATAGTTTGATTGTGCATGTGAATCTATTATTATCTTTCATCTTATTCATCTCTATTTTTTCTATATGAGCACCTATCCATTCTAGGTATAATTTTTTATTTGAATATAAATGATATATTATTTTTTTGAAGTGTTTTCAAGGTGAAATTTTGGTACGATGCACACTTGCATTAAGTAAAATACAAGAAATGTGCCTACAGCCATATACATGAAATTTTTTTAACGAAATAGTTCAGTGAATAAATCAAGAAAAATCAAAAAAAATGTGGGAAAATTTGAGATATTCCGAAGGGGGAATGTTATGGTGGTATTAGCACATGGTCTTGGAAAGTTGTGTGATTTGAAGGGAAGATTATAACAAGCAGTTTGATTAATACTAAAGACTGCCAACTTATCACTTACAGGAGGAGCTACAAGTTCAAAGAACCCACTCCTACTTGGGAATAAGAAGAGGAAGAAGAGATTTTGGAATTGGAAGGAGAGGGATAAGTATGGTCTAAAAAGGGTGAGGCGTCGATGGGTGATAGGGAGAACCAAGAATGCAATAGTTTGGTTAGCATCTTGAATGATCTAGCCAAGGGCTAGAAGGAGATAATGGATTTGATGGGAAATTTAGCTAATAACGCAATAGGGGAACAATAGAAGAAATATTCCATTAACAATGAAGGTCATAATAGTGGATAAAGTAGCCATGCATGCACAACCATGAAAATCCACCCTTACATATACAACAATTCATCTAGACCCACTATGCCACAATTATTAAATGAGATATTTGTCAGCCAAGTGGAGCATATTGATCGGGATAATCATTTTTGGGCATATTTAGAGGAATATTGGAGAAAAGGATAATAATTTCACGTTTCCATGACTTTCACAGACTTCTGCAAGCTAAGGATGAGAAACATGCCTAAAGAAGCTAAGAGGGCTATGATGGAAAACCTGAATAGCTATAGGAAATGATAGGGAGAGAGTGACCCTCTCGAGTTTTAATGGATCCTCAAAATGTATAGCTAGATCATGGGTTAAAAACTTTGACACATATTTCCAACTAAATCAGATGACTAAAGCGGATGTCATTAAGTTGGCTAGTTTACATTTGGATGGTGAGGCCCATGAGTGGAGGTACCATGCGTTAGTGACCTTGAGTCATGCCAACATAACCTCATGATGAGTTTATTAATATGCTCATTGAAAACTTTGAGAAGAAGGATCCAAAGATTAATTTAAGAGAGATGGCACAGTTGAAGCAGATTGTCAATCCAAAGACATATATCTCATAATTTCAGAGTTTGAAATTGATGGTCACTGACAGATTTGATGCATGTTTGGTGATGTTTTTTATTGAGGGGCTATTTGAGCCTATACGTAGTTTGGTTAAGGCTTATAATCCTACCACTCTATATGATGTAATCAGTAGATGTGAATAAATTCAAGATGTTATTCCTAGAAGTATATTTCCTCCTAAACCATCCTTCCCTCAAAAGAAAAAATAATTCAAACCCTTTCAAAAGGATTGGAATAAGAAAAAAAATATGGATGAGACCCTAAAACAACTAAGGAAGAAAAAACTATGTTTTAGTTGTTAGGAGCCTTGGCAACTAGGGAAAAAATGTGTAGGTAAGGGCAAGGCCAAAAAATCCCATTACATTGAGGTTTATTCTAATATTGGCATTTTTTAGTGTCTGTCAATTTTTCCTATCACCAGTGATCAAATGAGCTCTTTCAAAAAATTTATAGGGTGTCGAGTCAAATTTTTATGATTTTAGTAGGTCTTCAAATAAAAACTTGGTCACTGGCTAGTGTGTCTAGGACTATTACTTCTCCTTCTAGTAAAATTTCACTTGCTGGCCATTACCATCTCTCAATTTGATCCAGGTGGATATTGGTGGTCACCCGCCTATTCCACTTGGGGCTCCACCATTGTCTATTTCAGTTTTTCAGTTTCGGCACAATTTACTATTTTTAGCAGTTTTTCGGGTCCTAAACTTCTGGAGCCGTTTTTCGGATAGATCTTTCTAACGAGGTATAGTACGCGTCAAACAGAGATCGTATGCCAAAGTTACGCCCCTGGGAAGTTGAAACACCAATTTACCCAAACGGGGCCCATAGTTTTGGCGCTTCATCTCCTAGGGTTAGGGTTTTGGCCGTTTAGGATTTCCCATTGTTTCTAAATGATAAATAGGCCCTCGAGCCTCATTGTAACTCAGTTCAGAGGCCTGTAGCCACCACATCTCTTCTCAGAGATAGCTACCAGCGCCCTAGCTAGTTTTATTTCCATTCTTTCTGTAAGCAAATTTCAGTTCTTTGATATTAATGAAATGAAGCGTTATTTCCGCTGCATCTCTGTATTTATGTTTATATGTTTATTCTGTTGTGTTCCTGCATAAATATGGATCAGTGGTATCAGAGCGGTCTGCTTTTTCTCGATCCTTCTTTGCATGTCCCCAACGAGGTCGGGGTATAAGGAGCTAGGGCTCGATCTGGTGGAACCTTTGCAAGATCAGCCTCGCAAACCTCGACGGACGCCCATGGGGGACGAAAAGAAAGACGAGGGAGCAGGAGATCCTATCAAAATATTGCTTGAGGAGGCCCTCGAAAGACAAAGGAACGTGATGATGGATAACTTTGCTCAGATCCTTCTACGGCTACCCACCGGCGGCGCATCTGCATCCAGCAGCCACTCTGGAGACGCGACTCCTTTTAAGGTACAAGTAAATTTTGACATTCCCATATTTGTGGGTCAAATAGACGCAGATGCCGTAGATAGATGGTTAAATCTGTTAGAAGGATATTTCTCGGTTCATGACTTTTCAGACCGGGAGAAGATTATTTTTGCACTCCTCAAAGCTACCCCCCATGTTAAGGACTGGTGGGAAACCTACTGTGAGAACAAGGACCAGACAGAACCCTCTATGTTCTCGGCCGTACTAGCTTGGAATTTTTCTCCCGATTTCCGCCGTCAAGGAACAATACTATCCCGTGGGAAGCTACGGAGACAAGTACATACAATGGACCACGCCGCGACAACAAAGGGACCGAAGATGTGATGTGAGCCGACGAATTGCCTACACTCGTGCACAAAGTTGGGTATCAAAGATCTTAGGAAACATCTCGTGCTAAAGTATCTCAAACTTGTCCGCACAAATACATTCTGGAGGAATGGAGTTCCCTGACATCTCCTCGCCTGGTACGGCATACCGGTATGTTGCCAAGATTGAGCAGAAATTCAAACAGAAGAAGCGAGACTTTGGATATGTGAATCAAAAGCAAGGGAAAGGTGCTTCCAAACCGTAGAAAAAAGGACAGAGCTAAGGCATGGTGGCTAAATACAACCCGTCAAAGCCACAAGAAAAGAATAGCACCGCAAAGCCAAATAAGGACACAGGAAAGTGGTGTGAGTTCCATAAGAGCTCCACTCATAACACAAGTGAGTGTTGAGCCAAGCAGTCGCTAGTGGCCGAGATGAGGGCTTCTGAGTCATATGCACGTTCCGACTCGAACTCTAACCTGAAAAGGTGAATGAAAAAGGGAAACAGATTATTGATGCGGAGCCCAACGCCACTGTTGCCACTGCAAATATCCAAAAGGAGGAACCGGAAGATCCAGAGGAGGAGGAACGTCTCTTCCACTCCCAGATGTGGGTAAAGGGCTCCTCGGTACAATTCATTGTCGACAATGGGAGCCAAAAGAACCTCATTTCAGCAGACGCCGTGAAGCGATTGGGCTTGCCGACCACAGCTCACCCACATCCATACACCATCGGGTGGCTTCACCAAGGACGAGATCTCCGCGTCAGCCGGCAGTGTCACCTTCCCTATAGCATCAAGCCCTTCACAGATGAGGTATTATGTGACGTTGCTCCTATTAATGTTTCTGATGTATTATTACGACAACCATACTTGTGGAAGCGTCATGCTGTGTATGAGTCTCGGCCTCGTGCTGTTATTGTTACTTTGGGAAATAAGTTGTACAGGATACCAGAGGTACCACCTCCTACCGCTATCTCTTTGGTTACTGCAAAACAATGCAAGCTCATTTCCCAAACCAGAAATTCGCTTCCGATGATCCGTTCCCAGGCAAGAAGAAGATCGTGGCCACGCCCTTCCATGTGGCTCCCTCTCGCACAACAACAAAAAATGGATAAGGTTGTGGAGGAGCACGGGACACATTTCACCTCACCTACGTGGGTTCCTTTCCACCTGTCAGTCAAGCAACTACTGATCCGACCTCCCGGTGCGCCACTACCTAATGGACCGAGTTCATCGGCGCTTCCGTTCGGAGCAGCTGATGAAATCAAGAGGCGCATTCGTGAGCCGGCGCAGTTGCTCACCGGCATCAAGTTCATCGCCCGTGGGAGCCCGATCATGTTGGTACGTAAGAAGGATGGGACATTGGAGACTCCGTATTGACCATTCGCCACCGAACAAGATCACCTGCCCTGAATAGGTACCCAATCCCATTTGATTGATGACATTCTGGACCAACTCAAAGGTGCAAAATATTTCAGCAAGATTGACTTGAAGTCGAGGTATCACCAGGTACCGATTGAACCCTCCGATGTGTGGAAGACTGCCCTCAAAGCCAAGGAAGGCCTTTTCGAATGGCTGGTCATGCATTTTGGGTTGACGAATGCTCCCGCAACCTTCATGAGGATGATGGACGACATCTTGCGGCCATTCATCAACTCATTTGTAGTGGTGTACTTGGATGACATTCTGATCTTCAGCCAGACTTGGGAAGCGCACCTTCACCACATCCAACAAGTCCTCCAAACACTGCGGCAACACAAGTTGTGTGCCAATTTGGAGAAGTGCACTTTTGGCATGACCCAGGTTCAATATCTGGGATACATTATTGATGAAAGGGGGGTGCATGTGGATGCAGCCAAGATACAAGTCATTCGGGATTGGCCAGCCCCAACCACTATAACAGAGCTTCGCAGCTTTCTGGGTCTTGCTAATTTCTATCGGAAGTTCGTGTTGGGATTCTCTCATATCACTTGGCCCTTGAGTCAAGTTACCAAGGGAGGAGCGAGAGCAAAATTTTTTTTTGGTCGAACCCCGCCGCAAGGCGTTCGCGTAACCAAAAATCGCTCGTTCGCCCGGCTAAGCCCACACTTTGCTCGTACTTGCAATGTACTCATTTCTCTGAGATCGAGACAGATGCCTCCTCGACTATGCTATTAGGCGCTCTTACTCAACAGGACATCTGCATATATTTACAAGGAGACATTGTCTCCATTGCCAGTTCGCAAGTACCCCACATATGACAAAGAAATGTACTCCATTGTGCAAGCTTGTCGACAATGGAAGCATTACATTTTGGGAAAGGAAACAATCATCCATACAGACCACAGGCCCCTGCAGTTCATACAGACACAAGGGAAGTTGCAGAATGATCGCCATCAGAAGTGGTCTACATATCTGCAACAGTTTCATTTGAACATCAAGTATAAGAAGGGTAGCACCAATCATGTTGCAGACTGCCTCAGCCGACCACCGATCGTGGCGCTCACCAATGTGCTCAACTCTTGTGGGCACGAGACTTCTGATTGGCCGCTTCTCTATGAGAGTGATCCAGGTGGCCAAACTTCTGAGAGCACTCAGAAGTCGTAGGTTAGAATTTCACCTCAAGATGCACTTTTATGTCACATGGGACCACTTTTTTGTGTTCCTTCAAGTGAGCGTGCCAAGATGAGTGTCAGAGCCCTCAGGACATTGATGTTTGGGCACTTCGGGTCGAAAACGGTAGCAATCTGCGAAGTATTTTCTATTGGCAGACCTTGAAGAGATGTTGGGAAGCACATCGAGATCTTGCCTTGCTTGCATTGCCAAACCGACCATCGAGAAGTAAGGCCTATATACTCCTCTACCTACCCCTAGTCGACCTTGGGAATCCATCTCCATGGATTACATGTCGGGCCTGCCTTCTACTAAGCAGGGAAATGACTGTGTTTTTGTGGTCGTCGACAGATTCTCGAAGATGGCCATTATGGCGACCTGCAAGAAGAATATCACAGCAGAAGCCACTGCTAAACTCTTCTTTGAACGAGTGTGGGTGCACTTTGGGATCCCACAGTCTATCATATCAGATCAAGATAGCAGGTTCCTCAGCACATTTTGGTCCAGCCTCTGGTCGATGTTGGATACCAAGCTCACCAAGTCCACAGCTTTCCATCCCCAAACAGATGGCCGGACAGAGGTCGTCAACAGAATGATTGTACACATTCTGCGCATGTACAATTCAAAGCATCCACGCACATGGGACGAGAGCCTCCCTTATGTACAACATAGTTATAATCGGGCTCTCCACAGTTCAATCGGCCATAGCCCCTTTCATGTGGGCTTGGGATTCCAGCCACTATGTCCCATTGATGTAGCCATACCATTTGCAGCTGCTCAGGCCAATTCAGCTCATGTCCAGTCTGAAGTTGACAAAGCCGGTAGCTTCATCGAGCGCATTCAACACATCCGCCAACAGGTTCATGATATATTGGACAGAGCCAATGCCAAGTACAAGCAACGCCATGATCAACACCGGGTGCCACACAACTTCCAGGTGGGTGACAAAGTATAGCTACATTTGCAGAAGGAGCGCCTCACTGGACCCCACCGCAAGCTTCGCCCGCTCCGATACGGGCATTTCCTCACCAAAGTACATGAGAACAATGCATTCGAGCTCAGTATTCCACCATTCCTTGGTCTGCACCCAGTCTTTAATGTGGATCGCCTTCGTCCTTACTTCCCACCTCTACTGGACACCTCGGACATTGCAGAACAACTCACACCAACTGAGTTAAATCCAGACTGCATGGAACAGGCCACCACAGATTGCATCATGGACATGCAAATCAAGAACACTCGCCCGCAGAAGATCCAACTATATCGGGTTGTCAAAGCTGGCCAACTCCTGCACCAAGGAAAGTGGTTCACCAGGGACCAAGTTCAGCAGAAATTTCCTCATCTCATGGAGAAACTTAACGCAATGGGGACCATTGCTTCCTAAGGGGGGAGGAATGATCCAGGTGGATATTGGTGGTCACCCGCCTATTCCACTTGCGGCTCCACCATTGTCTATTTCAGTTTTTCAGTTTCGGCACAGTTTACTATTTTTAGCAGTTTTTCGGGTCCTAAACTTCCGGAGCCGTTTTGAGGCCCTAAACGACGTTTTTTGGGAAAACGGAGAGCAACATGGGTCCATGGACTGATGTTGCTCATTCCAAATTTTTATTCCTTGGATAGATCTTTCTAACGAGGTATAGTACGCATCAAACAGAGATCGTATGCCAAAGTTACGCCCCTGGGAAGTTGAAACACCAATTTACCCAAACGGGGCCCATAGTTTTGGCGCTTCATCTCCTAGGGTTAGGGTTTTGGCTGTTTAGGATTTTCCATTGTTTCTAAATGATAAATGACCTGAGTATATTTAACTCAGTTGAGAGGCATGGCTATTACATCTCTTCAGGGAATAGCTGCAAGCGCCACCAGCTAACACATTCACTTTATTCTGTCTGTAAGCAAATTTCAGTTCTTTGATATTCATGAAATGAAGTGTTATTGCCGCTGCATCTCTGTATTTATGTTTATATGTTTATTCTGTTGCGTTCCTGCATAAATCTGGATCACAATTGGATGGGTCATCATTACAAGGTCTTCATATTCATTTCATCCATGTCATCATGGTCTTCATCCATTTCAGTGTCTCAATTAGGTCATTAGGATTTCAATCATCAAAAATCAGTCCTTTCATGCATAAATCCAACAAATGAAGGAGTAGAAGTAGGGATATTGCTCAATAAATATTTTTTCATATGTAACTTTATTCAACCATGATGTATTAAATTATATTTGTTCCAAAGCTGCATAGTTTTCAAAAGAAAAAGTGAAAAGCACATGGTAGGCCAGCTCCACACCACAATGAATAGAATGACTTACAAGCTACAAAAATACCAAAATAGAGCTTTCATTTTCTCTTTTCATCTTCAAGAGACTTCTATCCACCTTTAGAATCCACGTTCACCCTCATAACAACATTTTTTATGCATAGGAGTACCATTTCTCCTTATGTAGCATAGGTGTTGTGCACTTGTTTCACTTTGCCAGAGTGTTGTGTTTTCTTCTTTAAGAGGCACAAAAAATCATTTCATATAGATCATTCATCAACAACAGAGTCCAGTGTATCAGTGACAGGTAAGTGGGCATCCAAAACACCTCTTATGTTTTCATTTCATGCTTGGAAAGAGAAATTCCCTTTTTCTAGGGTTTCTAGTACATTTGCTTGGTTTCATGTTCTCATTTAAAAATTTCTAAGTAAAAACCTGAGGCTGAAGCTTGATAACCTTCCCTCGCCTATAATATACCTTCATAATCACTTCCCATCACTCCTATCCCTCATGTTCACTATTTTCCCACAAACCGTAGCCTAGATTATGCATTTCTAGGTTAGGACTATTTTTTCCCTCTTTGTACCACTTCCTCTCACTCATTTCCTCAAATTTCACTTTCCCATACTCCCTAACATCTCTCCCTACCCCCATAAATTTTCCTAAGAATTTATGAATCCCTTAACCCCTTCATCTCCCTTCATTCCCCAAAACTACAAAAATCCCCTTTTTTTCCCTTCACTAAACCCTAATTTCCCTTCACATTAAGCTAGGTTTAGAAATGAATTCTGAAACCACTAAGAAGAGGAGGCACAAGGGAGGTCATATCAGTAGGTATGAGCCCACAAAATTCCA
Source organism: Pinus albicaulis (assembly GCA_034641835.2). Lineage (NCBI taxonomy): Eukaryota > Viridiplantae > Streptophyta > Pinopsida > Pinales > Pinaceae > Pinus > Pinus albicaulis. The sequence continues at coordinate 485,067,965 of CM076572.1, forward strand.
ATAAATCATAGTTTCACCTTTCCAAGATATGGGTTGGCTAGGGTTCACATTGCACACATGGACATTTTTGCTTCAAAATGTGTTTCTAACCAAATAGAGATGAATTTCCCAAAAGTGAAAGAGGTTTTTTTCCATCATAGACCAAGGAAAAAAAATTTATTTTTTTTATACACAGGTATTATGGTTTGGGAGAAATTCCAAAAATACAATTTCTACAGGAGGTTTTCTGCACATCTGGATAACTTGACTTCAAGACTATTTTTGAGGGGTTTGGAGAAGGTTTTTGAAGTTTTTGATGACTCAATTGTTATCAGAAATCCTAAGCTTTCCAATGGTACCTTCATATGTTTATTTGGACCTCAGGAAGGCCTCCACAAGTCACTTTTCCCAAGCACGCTGCGTTTTCTCCAAAATGCCATTTTTCTCCATCAGCTTCATCCAGTTTGACTTTCACTCATGTAATTTGTAAATGATTATGATGTAATGATTTAATAAGGTGTAATTAGGTAGGTTAAAGTCAAAATGGAGTAGATACATGCTTGTAAAATTTATTTTTGGTCAAATGAATCGGTTCTTCTATTATGAGAAGAGTTTTTTAACATCCCTCGCCATTAGGTAATGGTTAAGAAATTTGTGTTGGAAATATGATGCAAAGTGTTGTCCTTGATGGCAACCCACTGAATGAAGATGAAGACATGCGACTGTTGACATATGTTGTCCTTGATGGCAATCCACCTGATGAAGTTATTCTTGACGTGATGGACTTGGTAAATGATTTTTGTTAGAAATATGATGATGAATGTTGTCCTTTAAAGGCAACCCTCTTGATGAAGATAATGGAAACTTACTGGATGAAGTTGTGCTTGATAAAATATGTCTTGTAAAGAAGGCAATGAAGAAAGGAATTCAGCATGTGCTAGATCTATGATGAAAAGAGTATGTCTCAAGGCATACGCGGATCTTTCTAAGGGAAGTCGCGTATGCACGCGGGAAAAAACGTTCCAAGTCGCGTATGGGAAAAAGCGCTCATAAAGTGGGGCCCATGGTATTGAAGGCTCATGGTATTGTTTTGGCTCATGGTATTGAAAAAGGGGCCCGTGGTATTGAAGGCTCATGGTATTGGTTGTGTGGGGCTGGTAAAAAAGGGGCAGTGGTATTGAGAAGAAGAAAGAGATAGACATATAAGAAGGAAATTGTTATGCAAATCATAGAGTGGTATTGCAAGATGTCACGACTTGGACTAAGATACTTCTCTTTGAAGTAGATACGAATGGAAGGTTACACTTGAAGATAAATACGAATGTATGATGCACAGTGATGAAGGATCTAGATAGATCTGAAGAAGTATGCTGCTCTATAATGATTGAAGATCTATACGCTACTTAGCCACAGAGGAAGCGCATATATACGCGGCTTCTCAGAAGAGAAAGTGCGTATGCACAATGAAATATACACAGAGGTATACGCTTTTTTGTGTGGACGGAAGTGCGTATATACGCGACATCAGTGAAGTGAAAGCGCGTATGAAAACTAGGGTTTGCTGAAGATTGTGGTAAGAAATGTCTGATCTATTCTGCTGTGTTACTGTTATCTGTATTCTACAGTGCTGAGTTGTCTGTATCAGTTTGGTTGTATGTTTGAGCATAAAAGTATGGAAAAGGTCCAAATCTGAAAATATGATGAAATGTGGCCTGCAAGTGTTGTTTTATTGAATTTGTTGGATCCCGTGTGAAAATTGATGAAACGTGGTCCAAGGTGGTGCTGAGGGTTGTAGCCTTCAGTCAGGGGGTTGTAGCTCCCTTCCAGGTGAGGCTGGTAAACGAGATCGGGGGGTCGTAGCTCCCTTCCAGGAGAGGCTGGTAAACGAGTCCGGGGGTTGGAGCTCCCTTCCAGGAGAGGCTGGTAAACGAGCGCAGGTGGGTGCCTGCGTGCTGGTCAAGTCTGCGCCAGCACATATGTTGTAAGATGTTTTCTCTATAATAAAATATTGAAGGCTGAGCAACTGCAGCGGTGGTTTTCTCCCGATTTGGGTTTCCACCTAAAAATCCTGGTGTTCATGTGTGATGCTTTGTATTCTGTTCTTACTGCACATGTTTACTGTTTATTGAACATCTGATGAATGAATGATGGAATAATATAAATGAAGATTTAAAGACAGATCTAGATCTCTGTGTATACGCTAGTTTCATAAAGGGGATCCGCGTATATACGCTAGTTTACTGAAGGAAAGTAGCGTATGGGTTTTTAAGGAATGAAAAAGTAAAAGATTTGATTATGCAGTAAATACTGATTCACCCCCCCCTCTCAGTATTTTTCCCAACAATTGGTATCAGAGCAGGTTCTTCTGCAGAAGCTTGATCGCTTGAAGGAGATCCGTCGCAATGGGAAGTCAAGAAGGAGTAATGTCTATAAAGCCACCTCTATTCAATGGAAGCAATCTGATATTCTAGAAGGTACGAACAAAAGCATATCTGCAAAGTCTTGGTGCAGATGTGTGGGCAATTGTGGAAGAAGGTTATCAATACCCTGCAAGTATTCCTACTGATGCAGCAGAAAGGAAGAAGTATGAAATCAATGCCAAAGCAGTGAATGTCTTATTAGGAAGCATGTCTGAACCAGAATTTGCTAAGGTGATGCAGCTAAATTCAACAAAAGAAATATGGGACAAAATCATTCTGAGCTATGAAGGAGATACAAAGGTAAAAAGTGCAAAACTCCAAACTCTTAGAATTGAATATGAAAATTTGAAGATGCATAGTGATGAGAGTGTTGCCAATTTCTTTCTTCATCTGGATGATATTGTAAATCGAATGAGAAATTTGGGTGAAACCATAACTGATACTACTCTGGTGGAAAAGGTCTTAAGATCCTTGACTTCAAAATTTGACTCTAAAGTTTCGGCTATTGAAGAAAGGCAAGATCTGCAAACTCTTTCTATTGTTCAATTGCATGGTATTCTGACTGCTTTTGAAATGAGACAAGGAGGTCCTTCCCAAATCAGAGAATCTGCTTTTAAGGCATCTAAAAAAGGAAAGGAAAAGGAAGTTGTCAAAGAATCCAGCTATATATCCGATGAAGAAGAAGCGAATTTCGTGAGAAAGCTCCAACTAGGTACTGGAAGATTCAAAGGTAAGCTTCCCTTCAAATGTTTTGAGTGTGGAAAAGTTGGTCATTATGCTGCTAAATGTCCTTATAGAGAAAAGCATGGTAAAGGGAAACATTTTGAAAAGAGAAAGAGTTATTATGCAAAAGAAGATGATGATGAAGTGTCCAGTGAAGATGAAGAAGATTCTGACCATGATCTGAAAGTGCTCATGGCAAAGAAGCAAAAGAAGAAGGTTACTCAAGGAAAGGAGATACCTCAGAAATCATGTATAGCAAAAATTGAAGAAGATGAAACAGATTCTGATGAAGCTCTACAAGTGCTCATGGCAAAGAAGAAAAGAAGAAAGCATGACAAAGCAATGTCAAGACTTGGAGGTTGAGGTAAACATTCTCAAAGGTAAATTAGAAGAAAAGGTTAAACTTTTGAGGTTTCAAGATAGTACTAACCTTTTGGACAATATTCTGAGTAATCAAAGGTCTCCTGCTATCAAACTTGGTCTTGGTTTCCATGAAACTGTTAAAGGAGAATCTAGCTCACAAAGAAGTCCCAAAAATTCAGAAGATGTCAATGAAAAACCTGATGTGTTGAAAGAAACAAAAGATCAACCAACATTCATGAATTCTCGAAGGAATTCATTCAAGAACGTTTAATGTTTTAAATGTCATAATTATGGGCATGTTGCAGCAAATTGCAGAAGCAGAACAATTCAGCCACAAACAAACAGGTTCTACTCAGAAAGGTACTCTAGTAGCTTCAAGGGATATTGTTTTTCATGTAATAAGTATGGACATAAAGCAGCTGATTGTAAAAGGAGGAAGAATAGAAATACTCATTATGATTCTTATGTTTATTTCTCTGGCCACATGAGATGTTATGCTTGTAACAAGTATGGACATGTAGAAAAAGAATGCAGGTTGAACAGATATGAGAAATTGGATAACTTCCAGCACACAAATAGAAAGTTTAAACAAATCTGGAAAAAGATGGAGGGATGGAATAAGAATCAATCTAGAGAAGAAAAGGATACTTTTGTGGATGCTCTAGAAGACAATGATTTTCTTGAAGAAAACACTCAATTCAAGGACCGATCAGAAACGTAGGGAATTCTGACCCTACTGCAGTCATTCGCTTCTGAAGCTTACTTCTCTGATTGACTGCAGGAATGATGTGAGATACATTATGAGATCTAGTAATGTATCGTCACAGGTGGAGAAATGTATGATGTCTCTCATGGTTGATTTTATTATTCTGGTTATATGTATTTCTAACAGAGCATCTGGTGTGAAGAAAAGACAGGAACAGAAGGTAAATTCTCAAGGGGAGATGAAGGTGTGAAATTTTCTATATTTCACTTTCCATACGCGGTTTCTATGAAACAAAGTCGCGTATACACGCGAGTTCTATCTGACACAGCCACGTATGCATTGATAATGAGAAAATTTATCTGATAGCTGAAGATCTGGAGCAGAGGTCCAGGGGGAGCATCAGTCTGACTACTGATGATTGCACTATTAGCATTATTCTGGTTATACTCATGATTATGATGATATGGTACTTGGTTTCCTATGTTGAAGTTTATGGATGAGTCCTGTTTGCTTATTGATGAAGAGTATTCATTGTTGAGATGAAAGTCCTATAATTCAGAGATAAGGGCAGCCCATGCAGAGATTGTTGCTAATGACTTGCTGATGAATGTATTCAGGTTGCACAAGTTAAGATGGAGGATTGATTCAGGGGGAGCAGCAGGTTGAATACTAATGATTGCATTGTTGGCAATATGACTGCTTATTCTTTGGTTATTGTGATACTCATGCTCAAATGATGATGGCTTGTTACATGGTTTATGATGATGAGACGTTGAATGAGCTGTGTTTACTGCTTGCTGGAGTTTATCTGTTGGATGAAAGTGGAAGTCTAGTTCATGCAGAGCTTGTTACTATGGTTAAGATCTTTTGCCTACATATGGTACTTCATGTTAAATCTTAAATATCATGGTGATGTTGGACCACATGGATGATTGCTTGACACTTATGTGAAGATGTTGTTATGGTATGGAAAGAATGTATTGATGCTGCAAAGAATCTGAAGACTTGGATACTAATGTGCTTATGCTACCACCATTGGATGACGCTTGAAGACACAACTACATTGTTCTATCCATCTGTAGTCCAGGGAAGCATTCAAATATCTTAGAAAGAAGCTTAACATTGTCTTTTCCTCACAGAGAATCAGATCTGGTTGAAATTTAGAAGATGGCATTGGATACGCGGGTTTCATGAAACACAGTCGCGTATATACGCGCGTTCCTGCACAGAATACCGCGTATGTTTGGTTGCTGGAAATTTTTGGTTGGTTCAGCTCTCTTCAGCACAGCTGCAATGCTGTTTGGTATCTCTGATACTGTTTGGTATCTCTGGTGGTGTTCCAGTTCTCATAATTCTGTTTCTAATGTTTTGATGAAGATGCCTTGATGATTTGTTGGTGGAAGTTTTCAGAATGCACAAACTAAGGGGGAGCCTTAGTCATTTGGAAAGATTGCTTGGTTGCACAGATTCAGGGGGAGCATTAGCTTTGCTGAGTATAATGCAGTGTTGGCATTATGATGGTTCTGAAATATGTCTTTCTGACACCTTGGGTGTTGAATATTCCTAAGTTATATCCTAGTTTGATGAAAAGGTCATGTTGAGACCCATGTAGATGTAATTCCGTAATATTCAAATTCTCATGTAAAGCGAATTTGTCAAATTTGTAAACCCACTTGGTTGCAGGTCGAGTCAATTTTGTAAACCCACTTGGTTGGGTAGCTGAGTTGAAATGTGTAAACCTACTTGGTTGGGTACTTGAGTCTTATATGTAAATCCACTTGGTTGGATATTTGATGTAAGTATGAGTCTTTTGGTGATAGAAAGATCATAGAGTCATGTACTTCATTGGAAAATATTCAGCATGAACTCAGGGGGAGCTTGGCCACTTCAGCACATATCAGATCTACAGAATGTTTCTTCCACATGAGGAGAAAAGGGGGAGAATGTTGGTTTTTGATCCACCCTTTGCTCTTGATGTCAAAGGGGGAGAGTGACATGGTGTTTGAATAAAGAGAAGATAATGATGTGACATACTTGGGAGAGTGACATGGTACCTATCTGTTGTGGTAACCAAACACCATCGTGGTTGCCATCAAGTCCAAAGGGGGAGATTGTTGGAAATATGATGTAGAGTGTTGTCCTTGATGGCAACCCACTGAATGAAGATGAAGACATGCGACTGTTGACATATGTTGTCCTTGATGGCAATCCACCTGATGAAGTTATTCTTGACGTGATGGACTTGCTAAATGATGTTTGTTAGCAATATGATGATGAATGTTGTCCTTGAAAGGCAACCCTCTTGATGAAGATAATGGAAACTTACTGGATGAAGTTGTGCTTGATAAAATATGTCTTGTACAGAAGGCAATGAAGAAAGGAATTCAGCATGTGCCAGATCTATGATGAAAAGAGTATGTCTCAAGGCATACGTGGATATGTCTAAGGGAAGTTGCGTATGCACGCGGGAAACAACGTTCCAAGTCGCGTATGGGCAAAAGCGCTCATAAAGTGGGGCCCGTGGTATTGAAGGCTCATGGTATTGTTTTGGCTCATGGTATTGAAAAAGGGGCCCGTGGTATTGAAGGCTCATGGTATTGATTTGGCTCATGGTATTAAAAAAGGGGCCCGTGGTATTGAAGAAGGATAAACCTATATAAAGAGAAGAAATTCATTATGCAAATCATGAGTGTGTGTGCAAGATGTCTGAGCTTGAATGAATACTTCTCTTTGAAGTAGATCTGAATGGAAAGGGTTACACTTGAAGATAAATCTGAATGTATGATGCACCAATGATGAAGAAGGGGATCTAGATCTGAAATGCATTTGTATTTGCTAGATCTGATTATGGAAGGCTTAGATCTGTGATGAGGCGAACATCTAGGCGAACATCTGTCTGAAGTGAAAGGGTAAATCTGAACTGAATATCTAATCTGAAGAAGTATGCTGCTCTATAATGATTGAAGATCTATACGCTACTTCGCCGCAGAGGAAGCGCGTATATACGCGGCTTCGAAGAAGAGAAAGCGCGTATGCACAATGAAATATACACAGAAGTGTACGCTTGTTTGTGTGGACGGAAGCGCGTATATACGTGACATCAGTGAGGTGAAAGCGCGTATGCAAACTAGGGTTTGTTGAAGATTGTGGTAAGAAATGTCTGATCTATTCTGCTGTGTTACTTCTATCTGTATTTCTATAGTGCTGAGTTGTCTGTATCAGTTTGGTTGTATGTTTGAGCATAAAAGTATGGAAAGGGTCCAAATATGAAAATATGATGAAACGTGGCCTGCAAGTGTTGTTCTATTGAAGTTGTTGGATCCAGTGTGAAAATTGATGAAACGTGGTCCATATTGGTTCTGAGGGTTGTAGCCTTCAGTCAGGGGGTTGTAGCTCCCTTCCAGGTGAGGCTGGTAAACGAGATCGGGGGGTCGTAGCTCCCTTCCAGGAGAGGCTGGTAAACGAGTCAGGGGGTTGGAGCTCCCTTCCAGGAGAGGCTGGTAAACGAGCGCAGGTGGGTGCCTGCGTGCTGGTCAAGTCTGCGCCAGCACATATGTTGTAAGATGTTTTCTCTATAATAAAATATTGAAGGCCGAGCAACTGCAGCGGTGGTTTTCTCCCGATTTGGGTTTCCACCTAAAAATCCTGGTGTTCATGTGTGATGCTTTGTGTGATGGTTTATTCTGTTCTTACTGCACATGTTTACTGTTTATTGAACATCTGATGAATGAATGATGGAATAATATAAGTGAATATTTAATGACAGATCTAGATCTCTGTGTATACGCTAGTTTCATAAAGGGGATCCGTGTATATACGCTAGTTTACTGAAGGAAAGTAGCGTATGGGTTTTAAGGAATGAAAAAGTAAAAAATTTTGATTATGCAGTAAATACTGATTCACCCCCCCCCCCCCCTCTCAGTATTTTTCCCAACAATTTGAGGAACTACTCCAAAAATCATGGATTGATCCAGGTGGATATTGGTGGCCACCCACCTAATCCATTTGGACCCACACCATCAATTCTTGCATCTTTCCACATTCAGCACCACTTACTATTTTTAGCAAGTTTTCGGGTCCTGCACTCCCGGAGCCGTTTTGGGGCCTTAATGATCCGAGTGGATATTAGTAGCCACCCACCTATTCCATTTGAACCTCCACCATCAGTTCGTTCAGTTTTTAAGTTGCATCACAACTTACTATTTTTATCAGTTTTTCGAGTCCTAAACTTCCGGAGCTGTTCTGAGGCCCTAAACGACATTTTTTGGGGAAATAGGGAGAAACATGGGTCATAGACCGATGTTTCTCACTCAAAAGTTGTAGTCCTTGGACAGATATTTCTAACGAGCTATTGAGCGCATCAAACGGAGATCGGATGCGAAAGTTATGTTCCCAGGAAGTTGAACCACCAACTTACCCAAACAGGGCCCGATGTTTAGAGTTCTCCATTGTTTCTCAATAATAAATAGGCCCTCGAGCCTCATTGTAACATAGTTTAGAGGTCTGTAGCCACCACATCTCTTCTTAGATATTCGCTACCAGCACCCTAGCTATTTTATTTCCATTATGTCTGTAAGCATATTTTTGTTATTTGGTATTAATGAAATGACACATTATTTCCGCTTCATCTCTATGTTTATGGTTAAACCTGTATTCTGTTGCATTCTTGCATAAATCTGGATCATTGGTATCAGAGCAATCTGCTCTTTCTTTGTTTTTCTTTGCATGTTGCCAACGCGGTCAGGGTATAATAAGTTAGGGCTCGATCTAGTTGAACCCTTGCAAGATCAGCCTCGCAAACGTCGACGACCTCCCATGGAGGAAGAAATGAAAGACGAGGGAGTAGGAGATACTATCAAAATATTGCTCAAGGAGGCCCTCGAGAAACAAAGGAATGTGATGATGGATAACTTTGCTTAGATCCTTCAACAACGGCCCACCTACGGCGCATCTGCATCCACCAGCCACTCTGGAGGCACCACTCCCTTCAAGGTACATGTAAAATTTGATATTCCTGTATTTGAAGGCCAAATAGATTTAGATGTCGTAGATAGATGGTTGAATTTTCTAGAAGGGTATTTCTCAGTCCATGATTTCTCTGACCAAGAAAATATTATTTTTTCACTCCTCAAAGCCGCCCCCATGTCAAAGACTGGTGGGAAACCTACCATGAGCAAGAGGATGAAGGTTAACCTTCTCTGTTCTCGGCCACACCCACTTGGAATTAGTTCCGAGACAAAATCAAGGAACAATATTACCTCGTGGGGAGCTATGAGGACAAATACATCCAAAGGACCACGCTGCAACAACAAAGGGATCAAGATGTGCACAAACTGACAAATCTGTCCCATACCCTGTGCAAAAATTTGGGTATTAAAGATTCAGAGAGACATTTGGTGCTCAAGTACCGCGGATATCTACATAAACAAATTCAGGAGGAAATATATTTCCTCAGCATTACATCGCTTGGCATGGCATATCGCTATGCCGCCAAGATCGAGCAAAAATTTAAGCAAAAGAAGCGAGACTTTGGATCTTCGAATCCGAAAGGTATCCCCGAACCGAAGAACAAGGGGCAAGGCCAAAGCGGTGTGGCTCAGAACAACACCACTAATCACAAAAGTGTCCTTAGACACATAATATTATTAATCAAAAAAAGAATTACATATGGAATAATGTAAGAGTTTACACCCGAACACCAAAACACTCTTGCAATGAGCTATTTATAAGCTCAATGTCCTAACTACCACAAGTTATGGATCACTTATTAAATAACAAGTGTCCACTTAAATTAAATTTTATCCAAAATAAATAGCTAACAAAAAGCCTAAGATACGACACTTTTGGAGAGTCATATATAGTTACAACAATATGCTAATTCTAAATTTTCTCCATAAATAAATATTTTAGAATAATAATTATTAATTTAATATCTTAAATTAATAATTATTTTATTCTAAAATTAATAATTTATTTTATTCTAAAATTATAACCTATGACAATATTTTGATTTTGGGATCATCTAAAATTTCCCCCATGATCCAAAAATTCATTACAACAGATACCAAGCTCATCTCTGAACTTAGTAAATTTTATTTTTCCAAGGGGTTTCGTGAAAATGTCAGAGATCTGATTTTCTGAAGGACAATACACTAGCTTGAGGACATCTTTGGCAATGAGAGATCTGATATGATGATATTTTGTGTCCACATGATTTGTCTTTGAATGAAACACCAGGTTCTTGGAAATTTTGATGGCTGACTGGCTGTCAATGAATAATGATGTAGCTTTTGTCTGAGAAATTCCCAAGTCCTGCAAAATTCTATGCACCCAAACAATTTCACATGCTGCTTCCCATGCTGAAATATATTATGCTTCTGCTGAAGAAGTGGCCACTGTAGCTTGCTTCTTACAACTCCAAGATACTACTGCTAATCCCATATTCATTAAGTAACCTGATGTTGATGCTCGATCATTAATACTTCCAGCAAAGTCGGCATCTGAATAGCCACCAAGTACAAATTTTTTAGTCTTTGTGTAAAGAAGACCAAAATTTTTTGTTCCTTGGATATATCGAAGAAATATTTTGGCTACATTCCAGTGGTTGTCTAGTGGTTCCTGCATGAAACGTGAAATAATACTGACTGCATAAGATAGATCAGGACGATTGGTTGTTAAATAAATCAGGCTTCCAATCAACTGTCTGTAAGTAGTGTTGTCCACCTTTTCCCCCCCTTCAAATTTTGAAAGTTTCAAGTTTTGCTCCATAGGTGTAAGAACAGGCTTACAATCCTGAATTCCAAATCGTTGAAGAACCTTTGTGGCATACTTACACTGAGAAATGAAAATATGATGTGGATGTTGGAAGACTTCAACTCCAAGATAGTAATGAAGTAATCCAAAATCTGTCATTTTGAAACCTACTTGTAACTCCTTTTTGACTTGTGCAATATGATCATCATGGTTGCCAGTAATGATCAAATCATCGACATACATAATGAGAATGACCAAATTTTTTCCCTATTGGCGCACATACAAAGTATCATCAGATTCACTTCTTTGAAAACCAACTTTTTGAAGGTATTCATCCATCTTTGCATACCAAGCTCAGGGAGCTTGTTTTAATCCATATAAAGCCTTGATTAATTTGCAGAATTTATGTTCTTGCCCTTCAACTTCAAACTTTGGTAGTTGTGTCATATATACATCTTCCTGTAAGTCCCCATTGAGAAAAGCACTTTTGACATCCATTTGATGAACTTTCCACCCTTTCTAAGCGGCCAATGCAAGTGTTAATCTGATGGTGTTCCATTTAGATGTAGGTGAAAATTTTCTTCATAATCAATGCCTTCCTGCTACGCAAAACCTTTAGTGACAATTCTTTCTTTACACTTTTCAAGTTCACCATTTTGGTTGTACTTAACTCTGTAAACCCATTTTCATCCTATGGGTTTAACATTTGGAGGACAATCAACCAGTTTCCAAGTGTGGTTATCAATTACTACTCTATATTCATCAATCATGGCTTGTTGCCATTCTTTATGTTTTACTGCTTCTTTGTATGTGGAAGGTTCAGTAAAATCATGTGTTAGCAAGGCGAAAGTTGCTTCACTTCTGTGTTTCTGTCTTGTTCCTATTTTATTTTGTTCATCAGGCTTGACATCTTTCAATAGTTGAACTGCCCATTTTGGTAGTTGTTTCTCACTTGTTTGAGATTTTGAGAATTCCCCATCATTGTAAAGGGGATTAATGTAAACTAATGTTTGTTATTCAGGTGGTGAATCTGGAGAATCACTGTCATAAGAACTGATACTGCTTGGAGATGCTGATGAGCTGCTAGAAGAGCCAGATGATTTTGTTGAAGTAGATGGACTGGATGAATCATCTTCAGAGGAAGGAAAATCAATTTCATACCAATTTGGTGAAGTTTTTTGACTTTTCATATTTCCTCTCCTTTTACTGCCCTTAGTTTCTAACTTGTGAAGAATATTTTCGATTTATTCAGCACTCTTACTCTCTGTTTCATAAAAAATGACATCCCTGCTCACAATAAATTTTCCATTTGTCAAAAGACGAAACCCTTTCTTTTCATCTTAATAGCCAATCATTGTGCAGTTCAAACTTCTGGAATCAAGCTTAGTTCGTTTTTCTTTGGGAACTAAGGCATAATAGATGGATCGAGAAACTCAAAGATGTTTAACATTAGGTTTGAAACCAAACCAATCTTCATAAGGGGTGATTCTGTCTAAATAAGCAGTTGGAGATTTGTTTCTTAGATAGACAGCTGTATGGATTGCTTCTGTCCAATATGTTGGACTTAACCCTTCAAAATTTAACATGGATCTCACCATGCCTAACAATGTGTGATTCATCCTTTCTATGACTCCATTTTGTTGTGGAGTGCAAACATTTTTAAGATGCCTTCTAATGCCATTTGCACTACAATAAGTTTTGAATTCATTTGAATTGAATTCTCCCCCATTATCTGTCCTGAGAGTACCTATCTTTTCTTTGACCTCATTTTCAACAAGTTGTCGAAAAATTTTAAACTTCTCAAATGCTTCTGACTTGTTTTTCAAGAATTAAACCCAAATTATTCTGTTGAAATCATCAATAAATAGCAAGAAATATTTGCAACCACCTAATGAAGTTTGTAGTGGACCGCACACATCACTGTGAACTAGTTGCAACAGCCTGTTTGTGCACCCTATACTTGTTGGAAAATTTTCTTGACTTTGTTTGCCATAAATGCAGGCTTTACATTTTGCATTTTCCTTGTTGAAAGTTGGAAGTCCCTTAAATATCCCTTGTTTCTGCAATTGAGAAAGACTATCAAAACTCAAATGTCTATATCTTACATGCCATAATCTTATAGGTGAAATTCCTGTAGTAACTCCCCCTGCAAAATCAGAATGTCTTGGAATAATTGTTCCTTTCATCCTTAACAGTTTTCCGTCTTCATATCCTGTCATCACTGTTTGGAAGTTTTGTTTCACTAAATTAATCTTGACTAAGCCATCTTCCATAATTATTTGATGTCCTGCTTGTCGAATCATGACTAACAACAACAAATTTTTCTTAAAGGTGGGTACATACCACACATTTGAAATCAATTTTTCTCCAATGTCAGGGAGAAAAACTTTAACTGCACCTTTTCCATAAGGCATATGTTTTGTATCATCAGCTAGAAATATGGAATTAAGATGACACTCTTGAAAATTCCAAAATAAATCTCATCTACAGGTCATGTGCTGAGTTGCTCCCGAATCCAAAATCCAAGAATCTTCATAATAACTCTTAATATGGGAGGAAAGTTGGAATGCTGGTGAAGAAGTGAAGACATATTCTGAGTCATTATCATCTTGATCATTTGCAAATTGTGCTGAGGGTTGTTGAAACTTGGAAATTTTATTGATAGATGTGCGACAATATTCAACGTAATTCCCAATTTTGTTGCACCTTCGACACACAACTTGACTTAAGTCTCTTCCTCTTCCTTGAGACTGGCCTCTGCCTCTTCTTTGACTTATGTTTTGAGGTTGTCCTCTACCTTGATTATTATTTCCTCAGTTTTGAAAATAACCTCTTTCTTGATTGTTTCCTCTTCCTTGATTGTTGTCTCTGCCTTGAAAATTACTTCTCCCTGAATTGTTGCCACTACCTCTGCTTTGAATTCTTCCTCAACTTTGTACATTATGTGCTGCTTGACTCTGATTAAAATTTCCTCTGTGAGAAAAACATCTTCACCAACTTTATTTTTCTTCCCAAAATTTTTATCATGTTGAGTCAACATTTCACAGAGCTCATCAAAATTTAACTTTTCTAACTTTCCAGTTAGTTGTATAGTTTCCAAGAAATGTGCGTAGGAAGAAGGAAGTCCAGCAATTAAAATTGTGACCATAAAACTATCATCGACTGCTTGAAAACTAGCATTAACAATTTCCTGCTTAATATTCTTAAGTCTGGGGATGTATTCAAGAATATCTCCTTCTTCAGTCAATTTTTGATGCAACAATTTTAATTGTAGGTCAAATATTTTTGATTGAGGATGAGTATCAAACAACTCTTTAAAATTTCTCAAAGAAAACCATGCATCTTTAACATTTTCGATATGGACATACATTTCATCATTGACAGAAGATTTAATGAGAGCTAATGCTTTGGCATTTTTAACTTCCCATTTTTCTAGTGCAGTTGCATCTGTAGGGTTATTTGGCTTTACATCTCCATCAAAAATATCATGCCATAGTTCATTATAAATGAGAGTACTTTTGATGAGGCATTCCCATGTTTTGTAAGATTTTGAGCCTTCAAGTTTGTCAGATTCAGAAAATAAATTAATCAACTTAGACATTGTAGTGTTTAAACTTCACACCACAAATCAAGCTCCAAAGAATATCAAGATGAGCAACAGAACACGCAACACACGACACAAAAGACGAACTATCGGGGCTTGGACTTGACCCTCAAATAGTCGTTGACACAGGAGAAAATTGACTAAGCTTTGCACTTGACTCTAGTCAATTTCTCAAATATTACAAAGTGACTTTCAAAATTTGAATTTTACAATGATGCTCTTCCACAATCTAGTAAAAAAAAAATTACCCCCCCTCAAAGTAAAATTACTTTGAGTTACAATATGATTCCTTATTTCTCCAAAAATAAAATAAAATTGTCTCCATCAATTACAAAATATTACAATGTTCTTCAAAAACATTCTACTTATTCCTCCAAATACAATGTTCTTCTTCACCTTATTGCTCCAAAGTGCTGTATTATATGATCCCATTTACTTTTCAATATTCTTCAGATCCATTTTTGGTATTGCAAGTTTTAGAAAACTTATTCCTTAACTCTCCTCATTTAACAATGATACTCTATAGAATTGCTAGTTTTCCCAAATTCTTTTTGAAAGATGTTTACAGCTCTGAGAAAAGCGCAATGAAGTGTTGTTACAATGTTTGTAATCACACCATACAAAGTCGATTACAAGCGATATATACTAATCTATTACACCATACAAAGTCGATTACAAGAATCCTGGGCCACCATATCTCGATATTGCAAGCAGTATATACTAGTATAATAATTCTTTATATCAAATTTAAAATGTGAACGAAATCTGGTCACCATGAAATTAACGCAGGCTCAATTATCAAATTTAAAAGGAAGATCGGCATAAAGGCAAGTTTTGATTGATTATTTGGCAAGCGTTATAATACCTTGGCAACGTGGGATTGTGCTTCAAAGTGACTGGTGCAACACGAAAACCACTTTGGATATAGGGTGTGGCCGTGGAATTTTTCTGAATTCCATGGCAGAAGCGGGCGGGTTGTGGGAATTGATCTCTGGCTGGCCGGCCAAAGAAACTGCAGCAGGAGTAGATTTCTGGTCTCTTTTTTTCAAAATTTATCAATATGCAGAGAAGCAGCACCAGCTTCTGGACCACGGGGATGCCATGGCCCCTTTCTCACGGCCTCCCATGCCTAAAAACACTATGTGTCCAGCCTTAATTAATACAGTCTCAAGCTCTGCAAGAAGCAATGCTTAATACGTTCTCAAGCTCGATTAATACATTCTCAGAAAATTGAAGAAATTATAATCGGACTTGAATCTGCAGCCCAGAATCTGAGATCTCGTCTGCAACAAAGAATGAAAAATCACTCTCAAGCTGTATGTTTTGTTTCACAAAATCGAAGGAGGAAACTTTCAAATGGTGAATTACACTGATTATTCATTGGATTTCTGATTCACACATTAAATTAACACAAAATGGCATCTTCTTAATGCATTAAGTTAACACAAAATGGCATCGACATTTGCTATTTTAGGCAGAGAGGTGGGAGCAGCTGATAATGGCCGTGTTGAAAATACAAATTTGAAGTCTCGAATTCATCAACTATTCCAGTTTTTTTTCGCTTTAATTACAGATGCAAACAACATTCTCCCTTTAAGTGCAAATGCAAACAGCATTTGCAAACAACGTTCTCCCTTTATTTATTTTATTGCAACAACACTATTACAAACAGTCACCTCAACAATTGGAAATAGAAAAACTTTGACTTGTTTCAAATATAGGTAGATAGGAATACCATGAATTTTCCGGTGTGTAACATAATTCAGATTTAAAATTTAGAAATAAAGCACAATTAAATTTCTTTTTCTAAAAAAAAATTAATTTATTGCATACCAAACATTTGCTGGTCAATTTCAATGGAGTTTTCCAAGAATTGGTAGAGCTGGAATCTCCTCCTCACATCCACTACAGCATTACCGTAGCTCTGATACCACAATAATGACCAAAGTCTCCTCAGACATGTAATATTATTAATCAAAAAAAGAATTACATATGGAATAATGCAAGAGTTTACACCCGAACACAAAAACACTCTTGCAATGAGCTATTTATAAGCTCAATGTCCTAAATACCACAAATTATGGATCACTTATTAAATAACAAGTGTCCACTTAAATTAAATTTTATCCCAAATAAATAGCTAACAAAAAGCCTAAGATACGACGCTTTTGGAGAGTCATATCTAGTTACAACAATATGCTAATTCTAAATTTTCTCCATAAATACATATTCTAGAATAATAATTATTACTTTAATATCTTAAATTAATAATTATTTTATTCTAAAATTAATAATTTATTTTATTCTAAAATTATAACCTATGATAATATTTTGATTTTTGGATCATCTAACAACCACAAATAAAAAGAAGGACACAAGGAAGTGGCGTGAATTTCATAATAGCCCCACTCACAGCACAAACGAGTGTCGGGCCAAATAGTCATTGGTGGCCGAACTAAAGGCACCCAAATTAGATGCATTTTCTAATCTTGAGTCATAACCAAACAAAGGAAATGAGAAAGGGAAGCAGATCATTGATGCGGATCCTAGTGCCATTGTTGCCACCACCAAGATCCAGAAGGAGGACCCAAAGGATCCAGAGGAGGGGGAGCGCCTCTTCCATTTGAAAATTTGGGTGAAGGGTTCTTTGCTACAATTTCTTGTTGATAGCGGAAGCCAAAAGAATCTCATTTCAGCAGAGGTCGTGAAGCGGCTCGGCCTACCGACCATAGCACACCCATATCCATATACCATAGGGTGGCTTCACCCGGGGAGAGATATCTGCATCCGCCAACAGTGCCGCCTTCCGTGCAACATCAAGCCATTCATAGATGAGGTATTATGTGATGTTTCTCCTCTTCATCTATTTGATGTATTATTGGGCCAACCATACTTGTGGAGGTGACATGCTATGTATGATTCTAGGCCTCGTGCTGTTATTATTACTTTGGGAAATAACTTGTACAGGATACCAGAGGTAGTACCACCTCATGTCATCTCTTTGACTACTACAAAACAACGCAGTAAGATTGTTTCCCAAACCAGGAAATTCATTTTCCTTACAACTCGATCACAGGGAAAGAAGAATATTGTGGCCACAACCTCGAAACAGGGCTCCCCTACATGGCTGTAGCAGATGGACAAATTCATGGAGGAATACGACGACATTTTCTCCTTACTCAAAGAGGTTCCTCTACACGGTCAGGACAAGCATTCCATTGATTTGACCCCCAATGCACTACCGCCTAATGTTGCCATACCTCCTGCAAATACACATACAGAATCCATACATGTACTGTCTAAAGCTGATAAATAAACCAAATTTACTAAACGCATCCAACATGTCTGCCCATAGGTCCATGATAGCCAGTTCAACAGAATTTACTTCATCTCAGGGAGGATCTCAACCCAATGGGGACCATTTCCTCCTAAGGAGGTAGGAATGATCCAGGTGGATATCAGTGGCCACCCACCTAATCCATTTGGATCCACACCATCAATTCTTGCAGCTTTTCACATTCAGCACCACTTACTATTTTTAGCAGGTTTTCGGGTCTTGCACTCCCGGAGCCGTTTTGGGGCCTTAATGATCTAGGTGGATATTGGTGGCCACCCACCTATTCCATTTGAACCTCCACCATCAGTTCGTTTAGTTTTTAAGTTGCAGCACAACTTACTATTTTTAGCATTTTTTCGGGTCCTGAACTTTCAGAGTTGTTTTGAGGCCCTAAACGACACTTTTTGGGGAAACGGGGTGCAACATGGGTTATAGATTGATGTTTCTCACTCAAAGGTTGTATTCCTCGGATCGATCTTTCTAACGAGCTATTGAGCGCATCAAACGGAGATAGGATACCAAAATTATGTTCCCGGGAAGTTGAACCACTAACTTACCCAAACAGGGCCCATAATTTTGGTGCTTCATCTCCTAGGGCTTGGTTTTTGGACGTTTAGAGTTATCCATTGTTTCTCAATAATAAATAGGCCCTCGAGCCTCATTGTAACATAGTTCAGAGGTCTGTAGCCACCACATCTCTTCTCAGAGATTCGCTACCAGCACCCTAGCTATTTTATTTCCATTATGTTTGTAAGCATATTTATGTTATTTGATATTAATGAAATGACACATTATTTACACTGCATCTCTATGTTTATGGTTATTGCTATATTCTATTGCATTATTTCATAAATCTAGATCAGTGGTATCAGAGAGGTCTACTCTTTCTTTGTTTTTCTTTGCATGTCCCCAACGCGGTCAGGGTATTAGGAGTTAGGGCTCAATCTGGTTGAACCCTTGCAAGATCAGCCTCGCAAACCTCGACGACCGCCCATGGTGGAAGAAAAGAAAGAAGAGGGAGCAGGCTATCCTATCAAAATATTGCTCAAGGAGGCCCTCGAGAAACAAAGGAACGTGATGATGGATAACTTTGCTTAGATCCTTCAACGACTGTCCACCTACAGCGCATTTGCATCCACCAGCCACTCTGGAGGCACCACTCCCTTCAAGGTACAGGAAAACTTTGATTTTTCTATTTCTGAAGTCCAAATAGATGCAGATGCCATACATATATGGTTTAATTTGTTGGAAGGGTATTTTTCAATCCATGATTTCTCTGACCGAGAAAAGATTATTTTTTCACTCCTCAAAGCCGCCCCCCATGTCAAACACTGGTGGGAAACCTATCGTGAGCAAGAGGATGAAGGAAAACCCTCTCTGTTCTTGGCCACACCCACTTGGAATTCATTTTGAGATGGAATCAAGGACCAATTTTACCCCGTGGGGAGCTATGAAGACAAATACATCCAATGGACCACACTGCGGCAACAAAGGGATCAAGATGTGCACAAACTGACGAATTTGTTCCATACCCTACGTAAAAAGTTGGGTATTAAAGATTCAGAGAGACATTTGGTGCTCAAGTACCATGCATGTATACATAAACACATTAATGAGTAAATGGAGTTCCTCAACATTACATTGCTTAGCACGGCATATCACTATGCCACCAAGATCGAGCAAAAATTTAAGTAGAAGAAGCGAGACTTTGGATCTGCGAATCCGAAAGGTGTCCCTGAAATGAAGAACAAGGGGCAAGGCCAAAGCAGTGTGACTTAGAACAACTCCAAAAATTAAAAGGACACAAGGAAGTGGTGTGAATTTCATAATAGCCCCACTCACAGCACAAACGAGTGTTGGGCCAAACAGTCATTGGTGGCCAAACTAAAGGCACCCGAATCAGATGCATTTTCTGATCCTGAGTCAGAACCAGACAAAGGTAATGACAAAGGGAAGCAGATCATTGATGTGGATCCCAGTGCCATTTTTTCCACCACCAAGATCTAGAGGGAGGACCCAGAGGATCTAGAGGAGGGGGAGCACCTCTTCCATTTGCAAATGTGGGTGAAGGGTTCTCCGCTGCAATTTCTTGTTGATAGCGGAAACCAAAACAATCTCATTTCAGTAGAGGTCGTGAAGCGGCTCGGCCTACCGACCATAGCACACCCATAGCCATATACCATCGGGTGGCTTCATCCAAGGAGAGATATCCGCATCCACCAACAGTGTCGCCTTCCGTACAACATCAAGCCATTCACAAATGAGGTATTATGTGATTTTGCTCCTCTTAATGTAGCTGATGTATTATTGGGCAAACCATACTTTTGGAGACGACATGCTGTGTATGAGTCTAGGCCTTGTGCTATTATTATTACTTTCGGAAATAACTTGTACATGGTACCAGAGGTAATACCGCCTCCTGTCATCTCTTTTACTAGTGCAAAACAACGTAGTAAGATTGTTTCCCAAACCAGGAAATTCATTTTCCTTACAACTCGCTCACAAGGAAAGAAGAATATTGTGGCCACAACCTCGAAACAGGGCTCCCCTACATGGCTGCAGTAGATGCACAAATTCATGGAGGAATACGAGGACATTTTCTCCTCACTCAAAGAGGTTCCTCTACACTGTCAGGACAAGCATTCCACATATTTGACCCCCAACGCACTGCCACCTAATGTTGCCATACCTTCTGCAAATACACATACAAAATCCACACATGTAATGTCTGAAGCTGATAAATAAACCAAATTTACTAAACACATCCAACATGTCTGCCCACAGGTCCATGATACCCAGTTCAACAGAATTTGCTTCATCTCAGGGAGGATCTCAATGCAATGGGGAAAATTACCTCCTAAGGAGGGATGAATGATCCAGGTGCATATCGGTAGCCACCCCCCTAATTCATTTGGACCCACACCATAAATTCTTGCAGCTTTTCACATTCAGCACCACTTCCTATTTTTAGCAGTTTTTCGGGTCCTGCACTCTTGGAGCCGTTTTGGGATCTTAATGATCTAGGTGGATATTGGTGGCCACCCACCTATTCCATTTGAACCTCCACCATTAGTTCGTTCAGTTTCTAAGTTGCAGCACAACTTACTATTTTTAGCAGTTTTTTGGGTCCTGAACTTCCGGAGCTGTTTTGAGTCCCTAAATGAAGTTTTTTTGGGAAATAGAGAGAAAAATGGGGCATAGAAAAATTTTTCTCACTCAAATTTTGTAGTCCTCGGATAGATATTTCTAACGAGCTATTGAGCGCGTCAAACGGAGATCGGATGCCAAAGTTACGTTCCCGGGAAGTTGAACCACCAACTTACCCAAACGGGGCCGATAGCTTTGGCACTTCATCTCCTAGGGTTTATTTTTTGGACGTTTAGAGTTGTCCATTGTTTATAAATAATAAATAGGCCCTCGAGCCTCATTTTAACACAATTCAAAGGTCTGTAGCCACCACATCTCTTCTCAGAGATTCACTACCAGCACCCTAGCTATTTTATTTCGATTATGTCTGTAAGCATATTTCTATTATTTGATATTAATGAAATGACGCATTATTTCCGCTGCATCTCTATGTTTATGTTTATTCCTGTATTATGTTGCGTTCTTGCATAAATCTGGATCAGTGGTATCATAGCGGTTTGTTCTTTCTTTTTTTATTTGCATGTCCCCAACGCGGTCAGGGTATAAGGAGTTAGGGCTCGATCTAGTTGAACCCTTGCAAGAGCAGCCTTGCAAACCCTGATGACCTCTGATGGTGGAAGAAAAAAAAGGCAAGGGATTAGGATATCCTATCAAAATATTTCTCAAGGAGGCCCTTGAGAAACAAAGGAACGCGATGATGGATAACTTTTCTTAAATCCTTCAACGACTGCCCACCTACGGCGCATCTGCATCCACCAGCCATTTTGGAGGCACCACTCCCTTCAAGGTACAGGTAAACTTTGATATTCCTGTATTTGAAGGCCAAATAGATGCAGATGCCATAGATAGATGGTTGAATTTGCTGGAAGGGTATTTCTCAGTCCATGATTTCTCTGACCGAGTAAATATTATTTTTGCACTCCACAAAGCTGCACCCCATGTCAAAGACTGGTGGGAAACCTACCGTGAGCAAGAGGACGAAGGTGAACCCTCTCTATTCTCGGTCACACCCACTTGGAATTCGTTCTGAGATAGCATCAAGGAACAATATTACCCCATGGGGAGCTATGAGGACAAATACATCCAATGGACCACGATGCGGCAACAAACGGATCAAGATGTGCATGAACTGATGAATCTATTCCATACCTTGCATACAAAGCTGGGTATTAAAGATTCAGAGAGACATTTAGTGTTCAATTACCACGGCTATCTGCATAAACAAATTAAGGAGGAAATGGAGTTCCTCAACATTACATCGCTTGGCACAGCAGATCGCTATGCCGCCAAGATCAAGCAGAAATTTAAGCAGAAGAAGCGAGACTTTGGATCTATGAATCCGAAAGGTGTCCTCGAACCGAAGAACAAGGGGCAAGGCCAAAGTGGTGTGACTCAAAAAAACACCCTAAATAAAAAAGGACACAGGGAAGTGGTGTGAATTTCATAACAGCCCCACTCACAGCACAAACGAGTGTTGGGCCAAATAGTCATTGGTGGCCGAACTAAAGGCACCTAAATCTGATGCATTTTCTAATATTGATTCAGAACCAGAAAAAGGCAATGACAAAGGGTAGTAGATCATTGATGCGGATCCCAGTGCCATTGTTGCCACCACCAAGATCCAGAGGGAGGACCTAGAGAATCCAGAGGAGGAGGGGCGCCTCTTCCATTCGCAAATGTGGGTGAAGGGTTTTCCGCTGCAATTTATTGTTGATAGTGGAAGCCAAAAGAATCTCATTTCAGTAGAGGTCATGAAGCAACTCGGCCTACCAACCATAGCACACCCACAACCATATACCATCGGGTGGCTTCACCAAGGGAGAGATATCCGCATCCGCCAATAGTGCCGCCTTCCGTACAACATCAAGCCATTCACGGATGAGGTATTATTTGATGTTACTTCTCTTCATGTAGCTGATGTATTATTGGGAAAACCATACTTGTGGAGGTGACATGTTGTGTATGAGTCTAGGCCTCGTGCTGTTATTATTACTTTGGGAAATAACTTGTACAAGATACTAGAGGTAGTACCACCTCCTCTCATCTCTTTGAATACTGCAAAACAACGCAGTAAGATTGTTTCCCAAACCAGGAAATTAATTTTCCTTACAACTCGCTCACAGGGAAAGAAGAATATTTTGGCCACAACATCAAAACAGGGCTCCCCTAGACGGCCGCATCAGATGGAAAAATTCATGGAGGAATACGAGGACATTTTCTCCTCACTCAAAAAGGTTCCTCTACACTGTCAAGACAAGCATTCCATTGATTTGACCCCCAACGCACTGCCACCTAATTTTTCCATACCTCCTGCAAATACACATACATAATACACACATGTAATGTCTGAAGCTGATAAATAAACAAAATTTACTAAACACATCCAGCATGTCTGCCCACAGGTCCATGACACCCATTTCAATAGAATTTGCTTCATCTCAGGGAGGATCTCAATGCAATGGGGAACATTTCCTCCTAAGGAGGGAGGAATGATCTAGGTAGATATCGGTGGCCACCCACCTAATCCATTTGGACCCACACCATCAACTCTTGCAGCTTTTCACATTCAACACCACTTACTATTTTTAGCAGGTTTTCGGGTCCTGCACTCTTGGAGCCATTTTGGGGCCTTAATGATCTAGGTGGATATTGGTGGCCACCCCTTATTCCATTTGAACCTCCACCATCAGTTCGTTCATTTTTTAAGTTGCAACTCAACTTACTATTTTAGCAGTTTTTCGGGTCCTGAACTTTCGGAGTTGTTTTGAGGCCCTAGACGATGTTTTTTGGGGAAACGGGGAGCAACATGGGTTATAGATCGATGTTTCTCACTCAAAAGTTGTAGTACTCGAATAGATATTTCTAACGAGCTATTGAGTGTGTCAAACAAATATCGGATGCCAAAGCTACGTTCCTAGAAAGTTGAACCACTAACTTACCCAAACGGGGCCCATAGTTTTGTCGCTTCATCTCCTAGGGTTTGGTTTTTGGACATTTAGAGTTCTCCATTGTTTCTCAATAATAAATAGGCCCTCAAGCCTCATTTTAACATAGTTCAGAGGTTTGTAGCCACCACATCTCTTCTCAGAGATTGGCTACCAGCACCCTAGCTATTTTATTTCCATTATGTCTCTAAGCATATTTCTGTTATTTGATATTAATGAAATGACGCATTATTTCTGCTGCATCTCTATGTTTATGGTTATTCCTGTATTTTTTTGTGTTATTGGATAAATCTAGATTAGTGGTATCAGAGCACTCTGCTCTTTCTTTGTTTTTCTTTGCATGTCCCCAACATGGTCAGGGTATAAGGATTTAGGGCTCGATCTGGTTGAACCATTGCAATATCAGCCTCGCAAACCCCGATGACCTCCCATGGCAGAGGAAAAGAAAGACGAGGGAGTAGGAGATCCTATCAAAATATTTCTCAAGGAGGCCCTCAAGAAACAAATGAATGCGATGATGGATAAATTTGCTTAGATTCTTCAATGACTGCCCAGCTACGACGCATCTGCATCCACCAGCCACTCTGGAGGCACCACTCCCTTCAAGGTATAGGTAAACTTTGATATTCTTGTATTTGAAGTCCAAATAGATGCAGACGCCGTAGATAGATGGTTGTATTTTTTCGAAGGGTATTTCTTAGTCCATGATTTCTCTGACCGAGAAAAGATTATTTTTGCACTCCTCAAAGCCGCCCTCCATGTCAAAGACTAGTGGGAAACCTACTGTGAGCAAGAGGATGAAGGCGAACCCTCTCTGTTCTCAACCACACCCACTTGGAATTAATTCCGAGACGAAATCAAGGAACAATATTACCCCGTGGGGAGCTATGAGGACAAATACATCCAATGGACCACGCTGTGGCAACCAAGGGATCAAGATGTGCACGAACTGACGAATTTGTTTCATACCCTACGTACAGATTTGGGTATTAAATATTTAGAGAGACATTTGGTGCTCAAGTACCACAACTGTCTACATAAACACATTCAGGAGGAAATGGAGTTCCTCAACATTACATCGCTTAGCACGGAATATTGCTATGCCGCCAAGATCGAGAAGAAATTTAAGCAGAAGAAGCGAGAATTTGGATCTGCGAACCCAAAAGGTGTCCCCGAACCGAAGAAGAAGGGGCAAGGCCAAAGTGGTGTGACTCAGAACAACACCACAAATAAAAATATGGACACAGGGAAGTGGTGTGAATTTCATAACAGCCCCACTCACAGCACAAACGAGTGTCGGGCCAAACAGTCATTGCTGGCCAAACTAAAGGCACCCGAATCAGATGCATTTTCTGATATTGAGTCAGAACCAGACAAAGGCAATGAAAAAGGGAAGCAGATCATTGATGCGGATCCCAGTGCTATTTTTTCCACCACCAAGATCCAAAGGGAGGATCTAGAGGACGGGGAGCGCCTCTTCCATTCGCAAATGTGGGTGAAGGGTTCTTCGCTGCAATTTCTTGTTGATAGCAGAAACCAAAAGAATCTCATTTCAGCAGAGGTCGTGAAGCAGCTCAGCCTATCGACCATAGCACACCCACAGCGATATACCATCGGGTGGCTTCACCCAGGGAGAGATATCCGCATCCGCTAAAAATGCCTCCTTCTATACAGCATCAAGCCATTCATGGATGAGGTATTATGTGATGTTGCTCCTCTTCATGTAGCTGATGTATTATTGGGCCAACCATACTTGTGGAGGTGACATGCTGTGTATGAGTCTAGGCCTCGTGTTGTTATTATTACTTTGGGAAATAACTTGTACAGGATACCAGAGGTAGTACCGCCTCTTGTCATCTCTTTGAATACTGCAAAACAACGTAGTAAGATTGTTTCCCAAACCAGGAAATTAATTTTCCTTACAACTCGCTCACAGGGAAAGAATAATATTGTGGCCACAACCTCTAAATAGGGCTGCCCTACACGGCTGCAGCAAATGGAAAAATTCATGGAGGAATACGAGGAAATTTTCTCCTCACTCAAAGAGGTTCCTCTACACTGTCAGGACAAGAATTCCATTGATTTGAACTCCAACGCACTACCACCTAATGTTTCCATACCTCCTACAAATACACATACATAATCCACACATGTACTGTCTGAAGCTGATAAATAAACCATATTTACTAAACGCATCCATCATGTCTGCCCATAGGTCCATGATACCCAGTTCAATAGAATTTGCTTCATCTCAGGGAGGATCTCAATTCAATGGGGAACATTTCCTCCTAAGGAGGGAGGAATGATCCAGGTTGATATCAGTGGCCACCCACCTAATCCATTTGGACCCACACCATCAATTCTTCCAGCTTTTCACATTCAGCACCACTTACTATTTTTAGAAGGTTTTCGGGTCCTGCACTCCCGGAGCTCTTTTGGGGCCTTAATAATCCAGGTGGATATTGCTGGCCACCCACCTATTCCATTTGAACCTCCACCATCATTTCGTTCAGTTTTTAAATTGCAACACAACTTACTATTTTTAGCAGTTTTTCGGGTCCTGAACTTCCGGAGCTGTTTTGAGGCCCTAAACGACGTTTTTTGGGGAAACGGTGAGCAAAATGTGTCATAGACCAATGCTGCTCACTCAAAAGTTGTATTCCTAAGATAGATATTTCTAACAAGCTATTGAGCGTGTCAAATGGAGATCAGATGCCAAGTTACGTTCCCGAGAAGTTGAACCACCAACTTACCCAAACGGGGCCCATAGTTTTGGCACTTCATCTCCTAGTGTTTGGTTTTTGGAATTTTAGAGTTCTCCATTGTTTCTCAATAATAAATAGGCCCTCGAGCCTCATTGTAACATATTTAAGAGGTCTATAGCCACCACATCTCTTCTCAGATATTCGCTAGTAGCACCCTAGCTATTTTATTTCCATTATGTCTATAAGCATATTTATGTTATTTGATATTAATGAAATGACGCATTATTTCCACTGCATATCTATATTTATGGTTATTCCTATATTCTTTTGCGTTCCTGCATAAATCCAGATCAGTGGTATCAGAGCGGTCTGCTCTTTCTTTGTTTTTCTTTGCATGTCCCCAACGCGGTCAGGTTATAAGGAGTTAGGGCTCGATTTGGTTGAACCCTTGCAAGATCAACCTTGCAAACCCTGAAAACCTCCCATGGAAGAAGAAAAGAAAGACGAGGGAGCAGGATATCCTATCAAAATATTGCTCAAGGAGGCCCTCAATGGATAACTTTGCTTAGATCCTTCAACAACTGCCCACCTACGGTGCATCTGCATCCACCAGCCACTCTGGAGGCACCACTCCCTTCAAGGTACAGGTGAACTTTGATATTCTTGTATTTGAAGTCCAAATAGATGCAGATGTTGTAGATAGATGGTTGTATTTGCTGGAAGGGTATTTCTCAGTCCATGATTTGTTTGACCGAGAAAAGATTATTTTTTCACTCTGCAAAACCACCCCCCCATGTCAAAGACTGGTGGGAAACCTACCGTGAGCAAGAGGACGAAGGCAAACCCTCTCTGTTCTCGACCACACCCACTTGGAATTCATTCCGAGATGGCATCAAGGAACAATATTACCCCGTGGGGAGCTATGAGGACAAATACATCCAATGGACCACGCTGTGGCAACAAAGCAATCAAGATGTGCACGAACTGACGAATCTGTTCCATACCCTATGCACAAAGTTGGGTATTAAAATTCAGAGAGACATTTGGTGCTCAAGTACCACAGTAGTCTACATAAACACATTTAGGAGGAAATGGAGTTCCTCAAAATTACATCGCTTAGCATGGCATATCGCTATGCCACCAAGATCGAGCAGAATTTAAGCAGAAGAAGCGAGACTTTGGATCTGCGAATCCGAAAGGTGTCCCCGAACCGAAGAACAAGGGGCAAGGCCAAAGCGATGTGACTCAGAACAACACCACAAATCAAAATAAGGACACAAGGAAGTGGTGTGAATTTCATAACAGCCCCACTCACAGTACAAACGAGTGTTGGGCCAAACAATCATTGGTGGCCAAACTAAAGGCACTCGAATCAGATGCATTTTCTAATCCTAAGTCAGAACCAGAAAAAGGCAATGACAAAGGGAAGCAGATCATTGATGCGGATCATAGTTCCATTGTTGTCACCACCAAGATCTAGAGGGAGGACCCAGAGGATCCAGAGGAGGGGGAGTGCCTCTTCCATTCGAAAATGTGGGTGAAGGGTTCTCCACTGCAATTTCTTGTTGATAGCGGAAGCCAAAAGAATCTCATTTCAATATAGGTAGTGAAGCGGCTCAACCTACTGGCCATAGCACACCCACAGCCATATACCATTGGGTGGCTTCACCCAGGGAGAGATATCTACATCCGACAATAGTGCCGCCTTCCGTATAGCATCAAGCCATTCACGGATGAGGTATTATGTGATGTTGCTCCTATTCATGTAGCTGATGTATTATTGGGCCAACCATACTTGTGGAGGCGACATGTTGTGTACGAGTCTATGCCTCATGATGTTATTATTACTTTGGGAAATAACTTGTACAGGATACCAGAGGTAGTTCCGCATCCTGTCATCTCTTTGACTACTGCAAAACAACGCAGTAAGATTGTTTCCCAAACTAGGAAATTCATTTTCCTTAAAACTCGCTCACAGGGAAAGAAGAATATTGTGGCCACAACCTCAAAATAGGGCTCCCCTACACGGCTGCAGAATATGGACAAATTCATGGAGGAATACGAGGAAATTTTCTCCTCACCCAAAGAGGTTCCTCTACACTGTCAGGACAAGCATTCCAATGATTTGACCCCCAACACACTGCCGCCTAATGTTGCCATACCTCCTACAAATACACATACAGAATCCAGACATGTATTGTTTGAAGCTGATAAATAAACCAAATTTACTAAACGCATCCAACATGTCTGCCCACAGGTCCATGATACCCAGTTCAACAGAATTTGCTTCATCTCAGGGAGGATATCAATGTAATGGGGACCATTGCCTCCTAAGGAGGGAGGAATGATCCAGGTGGATATTGGTGGCCACCCACCTAATCCATTTGGACCCACACCATTGATTCTTGCATCTTTTCACATTTAGCACCACTTACTATTTTTAGCAGGTTTTCAAGTCTTGCACTCTCGGAGCCGTTTTGGGGCCTTAATGATCTAGGTGGATATTGGTGGCCACCCACCTATTCCATTTGAACCTCCACCATCAGTTCATTTGGTTTTTAAGTTGCAGCACAACTTACTATTTTTAGCATTTTTTGGGTCCTGAACTTTCGGAGCTGTTTGGAGGCCCTAAATGGCGTTTTTTTGGGAAATGGGGAGCACATGGGTCATAGACCCATGTTGCTCACTCAAAAGTTGTAGTCCTCAGATAGATATTTCTAACGAGCTATTGAGCGCGTAAACGGAGATCGGATGCCAAAGTTACATTCCCAGGATGTTGAACCACCAACTTACCCAAACGGGGCCCATAGTTTTGGCACTTCATCTCCTAGGGTTTGGTTTTTGGACGTTTAGAGTTCTCCATTGTTTCTTAATAATAAATAGGCCCTCGAGCCTCATTGTAACACAGTTCAGAGGTCTATATCCACCACATCTCTTCGCAGAGATTCGCTACTAGCACCCTAGCTATTTTATTTCCATTATTTCTGTAAGCATATTTATGTTATTTGATATTAATGAAATGACACATTATTTCTGCTGCATCTCTATGTTTATGGTTATTCGTGTATTCTGTTGCATTCTTGCATAAATATGGATTAGTGGTGTCGGAGTGGTATGCTCTTTCTTTGTTTTTCTTTGCATGTTCCCAATGTGGTCAGGGTATAAGGAGTTAGGGCTCGATCTGGTTGAACCCTTGCAATATCAGCCTCGCAAACCCCGATGACCTCTCATGGCAGAAGAAAAGAAAGAAGAGGGAGTAGGAGATCCTATCAAAATATTTCTCAAGGAGGCCCTCGAGAAACAAAGGAATGCGATGATGGATAACTTTGCTTAGATCCTTCAATGACTACCCACCTATGGCACATCTGCATCCACCAGCCACTCTAGAGGCACCACTCCCTTCAAGTTACAGGTAAACTTTGATATTCCTATATTTGAAGTCCAAATATATGCAGATGCCATATATAGATGGTTATATTTTCTGGAAGGGTATTTATCAGTCTATGATTTCTCTGACTGAGAAAAGATTCTTTTTTCACTCCTCAAAGCCGCCCCCCATGTCAAATACTGGTGGAAAACCTACCGTGAGCAAGAGGATGAAGGCGAACCCTCTCTGTTCTCAGCCACACCCACTTGGAATTCATTCCGAGACAACATCAAAGAACAATATTACCCTGTGGGGAGCTATGAGGAAAAATACATCCAATGGACCACACTGCAACAACAAAGGGATCAAGATGTGCATGAACTGATGAATATGTTCCATACCCTGCGCACAAAGTTGGGTATTAAAGATTCAGAGAGACATTTGGTGCTCAAGTACTGCAACTGTCTACATAAACACATTCAGGAGGAAATGGAGTTCCTCAACATTACATCGCTTAGCATGGCATATGGCTATGCTACCAAGATCGAGCAGAAATTTAAGCAGAAGAAGCGAGACTTTGGATCTACGAATCCGAAAGTTGTCCTCGAACCGAAGAACAACGGGCAAGGCCAAAGAGGTGTGACCCAGAACAACACCACAAATCAAAAGAAGGACACAGGGAAGTGGTGTGAATTTCATAACAACCCCACTCACAGCACAAACGAGTGTCGGGCCAAACAGTCATTGGTGGCCGAACTAAAGGCACTCGAATCAGATGCATTTTCTGATCCTGAGTCAAAACCAGACAAAGGCAATGACAAAGGGAAGAAGATCATTGATGCGGATCCCAATTCCATTGTTGCCACCACCAAGATCCAGAGGGTGGACCCAAAGGATCCAGAGGAGGGGGAGAGCCTCTTCCATTTGCAAATGTGGGTGAAGGGTTCTCTGCTGCAATTTCTTGTTGATAGCGGAAGCCAAAAGAATCTCATTTCAGCAGAGGTCGTGAAGCGAATCAGCCTACCGACCATAGCACACCCACAACCATATACCATCGGGTGGCTTCACCCAGGGAGAGATATCCGCATCCGCCAACAGTGCCACCTTCTGTACAGCATCAAGCCATTCACAGATGAGGTATTATGTGATGTTGCTCCTCTTCATGTAGCTGATATATTATTGGGCCAACCATACTTGTGGAGGCGACATGCTGTGTATGAGTCTAAGCCTCGTGATTTTATTATTACTTTGGGAAATAACTTGTATAGGATACCAGAGGTAGTACCACCTCTTGTCATCTCTTTGACTACTGCAAAACAATGTAGTAAGATTGTTTCCCAAACCAGGAAATTCATTTTCCTTACAACTCGCTCACAGGGAAAGAAGAATATTGTGGCCACAACCTCGAAACATGGCTCCCCTACACAGCTGTAGCGGATGGAAAAATTCATGGAGGAATACGAGGACATTTTCTCCTTACTCACAAAGGTTCCTCTACACTGTCAGGAAAAGCATTCCATTGATTTGACCCCCAACGCACTGCCGCCTAATGTTTCCATACCTCCTGCAAATACACATACAGAATCCACACATGTATTGTCTGAAGCTGATAAATAAACCAAATTTACTAAACGCATCCAGCATGTCTGCCCACAGGTCCATGATACCCAATTCAACAAAATTTTCTTCATCTCAGGGAGGATCTCAACGCAATGGGGACCATTTCCTCCTAAGGAGGGAGGAATGATTTAAGTGGATATCGGTGGCCACCCACCTAATCCATTTGGACCCACACCATCAATTCTTGCAGCTTTTCACATTCAGCACCACTTACTATTTTTAGTAGGCTTTCGGGTCCTGCACTCCCGGAGCTGTTTTGGGGCCTTAATGATCCAGGTGGATATTGGTGACCACCCACCTATTCCATTTGAACCTCCTCCATCAGTTTGTTCAGTTTTTAAGTTGCAGCACAACTTACGATTTTTAGCCATTTTTTGGGTCCTGAAATTCCGGAGCTGTTTTGAGGCCCTAAATGACGTTTATGACCCATGTTGCTCACTCAAAAGTTGCATTCCTCATATAGATATTTCTAACAAGCTATTGAGCACGTCAAATAGAGATCAGATGCCAAAGTTACATTCCCGGGAAGTTGAACCACCAACTTACCCAAACCGGGCCCATAATTTTGGCACTTCATCTCCTAGGGTTTGGTTTTTGGACGTTTAGAGTTCTCCATTGTTTCTCAATAATAAATAGGCCCTCGAGCCTCATTGTAACATAGTTCAAAGGTCTATAGCCACCACATCTCTTCTCAGAGATTCGCTACCAGCACCCTAGCTATTTTATTTCCATTATGTCTGTAAGCATATTTCTGTTATTTGATATTAATGAAATGACACATTATTTCCGCTGAATCTCTATGTTTATGGTTATTCCTGTATTCTGTTGTGTTTATACATAAATCTGGATCATGGATTCGACCCCTGAGATAGGGGAGAGGTTGTTTTGGTCTATATATATCATTTTCAGATTCATTTGAATGGTTGGACATTAGAGTATTGTAGCTCTTGTAGCTTTTACTTTCACTTTCATATTCATAAATCAAAGGATGCAATTGCAACTATTATCTAGGAATTCATGTGCAGTGAGTTTATGATCATGTATTTTCTCTATTATAGTCTTTAATGAATGATATATAGCTCCTCTTTCCATATCTTGTATCTTCATTGGTTTTCCTTACAGTCCATAGGCATAATTATATTAATTTAGCTATGATTATATGGAAATGTCATTTTTTGTTTCATGCTTCCATTTTAATGAATTCATGATTGAACATGCTCATTAAATCCCTCTAATTTTTTAGACCCTCCACCACACCTACAAAACCCTAAAGCCATCATAGATCTACTACTTCCTTTCTCCTTTTTATCTTTGCAGCTATAAACCCTTTTTATACCTAGACATAGCTACTTAGTTTCATCCCCAATTCAACATCAAACCCTAAAACACTCAAAACCTACCTAAGTGTAATATTCCCAAATATCTTTCAGCTAGTTGTAATATTATATGTTGCTTCTATTTTTAGTCTAGAGGAATAAGTGGGGTAGGGAGACCCTTAAGTCTCTTTAGTAGGCATAAATCACTTCTAGTATGGATGTGTATCAGTTTACATAGTCAAAATAAAGTCACCTTGGGTGTGAAAGGGGAAAATGCATGTAGAATAGATCAAGGTTGACTAAATCAATAGTGCTGCCAAAGAAGAGAGTGTAGCTAGTGGGGACAACATAGTTTTGGAGGAGGAGAATTTGCATGGAATTAACCTCATAAATGAGTGGGGCTAAGGGTGAGGAAGCTCGCCAAGAATATAAGGGAAGGGATGGCAGCCATGAGAGGCATTCAAAATATTTTTATGTTTGATTCTTATTGCTAGTTTCATGCTTCAACTATTTAGCTGGGTTTGTTTTACTGTTTAGTACAAGGTCATTTCCATGTGGGAATTCCCCACTCTATCTTGGAGGACTTGAGAAGGAAATATAAGATGAGTATTTTGGGCTTCATTTCCACCATCCGACATTGGGCCAAGCAATCACCTATAGCAACAACACAGTCTCCTTGAGGGATTTCATTATTTTACATGGTGTTGCAGTGGAGGGGTGTAAAACCCTATTTCTGAGCTAGTTTCCTAGTGAAAGGAGAAACCTTTCACCTGGAAAGATAGGGAGGAGAGGTTACAACCATATATTTTTCATTTCAACCATTTTGTAGCAGATATTCAGTGATACAATGTGATTCATCCATAGAGTTGCAGTCTGCACTTTTTGCATCTCGTGTATTTCAAGAAACCCTTGCCGGGTTATCTTGGGATTGTGTTTGAGAGACTAGTTATCCATTTTCAGCTCCTTTTGAGTAATATATCAGCAAATCCATTCATATTTATTTTTCTGTAGCAGTAACCCTCACTAGGACTGTGTTGACATGTATTCTGACATTTCTGTGTTGCAACATCCCTTGGGATTTTAGTATTTCTGGGCTTTGGAGGCTTGTTTTCCTAGTTTGAGTGATTTTTTCATCAACATATTGTATATTTTACTTCTCTAATACATCATCTAATGGATATATGATTTTCTCACATGTTTTGCATAATTATTTTTTGTACATTTCAGTTTAGTGTTCAATATTTTTGTCTTTCCTAATTTCGAATATTACAGTGGTATCAGAGCTCTAATCTTGGCTTATCTTGTGAGGAAATACATCTATAGCTATGGAGGAGAAAGAGGCACTTCACATTTGTGGTGGGAGAAAATAGTAGCACATCCTTCTTCACAACACTCAACTATGCCCACATTCCTATCATTAGAAGGTGAGGAAGGAGGGCCCTTGAGGGAAGAAACCCTTGGTGACTATTTTGTGGAATATGAATCTCAATCTCGGAGGTTCAAGTAGCATTTGAACTTTTAGGAGTTCTGTTGAATCAAGGATGGTAGGAGATCCTTCAATCACCAAAAAAATGGAGGGTACATACAAAACCAAGATCTACATCGCAGTTTGGGCATGTTCATTTTGCCCTCTTATGATGGATCACCCAATTGCAAAGCTAAGGCTTGGGTAGAGAAGTTGGACACTTATTTCCAACTCAACAAAGTTTCAGAATTGGAGGCTATCAAAATAGAAGTGTTTCACCTAGAAGGTGAGGCACATGAGTGGTGGTTTCATGGGTTATCTACACTTGGGCACGGAAGTATCACTTCATATTTTGACTTCACCCAGAGGTTGGTGGAGAGATTTGATCCCAGGGATCTGGAAGCACACTTTGTTGGGATAACCAGGCTCAAGAAATTAGGAGATTTATAAAATTATATCTTTGAGTTTCTAAAGCTTTCAGTCATGGTATCTGACCTCAGTATGACCCAGAGAGTATGCATGTTCATTGATGGGATGGTTGAAACAATGCTTGGGTTTGTGAAATCTACTAGACCAACTACGCTGCAAGAAGCTATGGAGAGGGCTAAGGACCTACAACATTCTTTACCCAAGGTAAAGTCCCCTTTTCAGCAAAATATCTACTCTCACACAAAGGAGAATCTAGAGAATAAATCTCTTGATAATGGTTGGAGAGATATAAGGAAGAAAAAAATTTGTTTCACTTGTTGGGAGCCATGGGTACCAAACCACCAATGTGTTGCAAGGAAGGCACATTGCATGGAGATATTTTCTAAAGAGGAGAAGGAGACCAACTTTGTAGCAGCAGAAGGAGGTATACCACCCATGGGAGATGTAGTGGGGGCATTTTCTCCAATGGGAGGAACTCTTGAAGCTTTGAGGGGAGTTCCCAAGTATCTAACTCTAAAGGTTAGAGGCACTATTATGGGGAAAAGGGTATCAGTATTGGTAGAAAATGGAGCTACCCATAACTTTATTGACATACAGTTGGTGCAAAGGAGGGGCATTCACGTAGAATATTTTGAGGGTTTCTCAATTTTAGTTCTGAGAGCTAGAACCATGTAGTGTGCCAAATATTTTCCGGCATTAACCATAATTATGGGAACCTACACACTGACAGACCACTTCTTTGTGTTCTATATTTGAGACACCAATGTGATATTGGGTGTTCAATGGTTAATCACCTTAGGGAAGGTTACCACAGACTAGGAAACAATAGAGATAGAATGGATAGAAAAAGGGAGTGGTAAACATCAGAAAATCAAAGGCATACACACCTATCTACCCCAGATTGTCTCAACACACAGGATGGAAGCTGATTTGCGCAGAGGGGACATAGAGTGGGCAGTAGAATTGTGTTTTTCAGAAGCAGGGAGCAATGATTCACTAATATATCCAGCTGTATAATCTATTTTGGACCAATACTCCACATATTTGGAGATATCCCACCTGGGAGACCTCCTGACCGAGGATTTGAGCACATTATTGAGTTGGAGTAGGGGATCCAAGCAGTAATCACCACACCCTATATGCATCCCAAAGCCTATATAGATGAGATTGAAAAGGCCATTCAGGAGCTTTTGGCCTTGGGACACATTCGGCCTAGCACCTGTCCTTTTGCCCCTTTAGTGGTCTTGGTGAAGAAGAAGGATGGCACATTGAGGATGTGAATTGATTATAGAGTTTTGAACAAAAATACCATGAAGAAAAGATAACCAATTCTGAGGATCGATGAGTTGATGGATGAACTAAAAGGGTCCAAGTATTTTTCCAAGATTGATTTGAGATCGAGGTATCATCAAATCAAAGTGAGGGATCAAGACATCCCCAAGATAGTATTCCGATGTCACTATGGACATTTTGAGTTCTTGGTAATTCCTTTTGGGCTAACCAATTCTCCGGCAACATTCTATTCTTGCATGAACCACATTTTCCGTGGTCACTTGAGGAAGTTTGTTTTGGTCTTTTTTATGACATTCTCATTTACAACCGCACATAGGAGGAGCATTTACAACATATTGAGGCAGTATTACGCATTCTTAAAGAGAAGAAGTTCTATGCTAAGCTCTCTAAGTGTGAGTTTGGGCTCACATAGATGCTTTATCTGGGACACATCATTGGAGTAGATGGGGTGAGAGTTCATGAAGAGAAGATCCGTGCTATCAGATATTGGCTCGAGCCAAAGAATGTCACAGAACCTTGGGGGTGTGTAGGCATCAGTATCTATTACCGGAAGTTTGCAAAAGGGTTCTCTCAACTAGCAGCACCACGTATAGATCTAACTAAGAAGGGAGATTTTAGTTGGACATCCATAGCGTAGAGATATTTTGATAAGCTCAAGGAGGTGATGAGTACCTTCCCAATATTTTTTTTGTCCTGATTTTACCCAACCCTTTGTGTTGGAATGTGATGCTTCGGGAGAAGGCATTGGAGCAGTATTGATGCAAGGTGGACAACCCATAGCATTTGAGAGTCAGAAGTTTCTACCACATTGTTATAGCATCATTTCTCACCTTCATATGATTCATGATTGTTTTTATGGCTTTGGGCACCCATTCCTACAGACTTGGACAAAATTCACTAAAAAACAGTGTTAAATTCCCCATACGCGGTTATGCCTAGAATTTTCCGCTTGTATACGCGAGTCCACATGTACTTTCCCGCGTATGCCTTTAAAATCATTAAAAAATATATAAAAAATCCCTATTTTTGGGCTAGGTTGATGGTTACTCTGGTAGTTCAACCACCCCAGCACATGGCCAACTGTTTCCAACTGTTGAAACTACTTTGAGGGAGTATAAAAGCCCCTCATGTGTATGGCCTAAGGGAGAGAGAGAAATTATTGATATTATATTCCTTTGGTTCCCCTATCCAAGTCCGAATTCCCGTGCCTCCCGTACTCTCCCATTTCTGGTCGCGTGAACCCTTTGTTTCCTAGAGATGTCATCTTTTTATATGTCCTGGAGGCACCGCTTGAAAATCTTAGTGAGGCAAGGGCGGGACGGATCTGGACGACGGTCTGCTCGAAGATCGTGGAAGGATTCAGGTGATCTCTCCACTCGTTATTTCTGTACATGCTATTTATAATACAGAAGTACCATCTTGTTCCCAAAATATACGTGTTAGTGTCTGCTTACATATATGAGAATATTGTTATTTAAGCATTCGTTATGGTTTATATAATGTTTCACATGGATTTCACTAACATTTAGAGTAGATATATGCTGTACAACCAGTTCTTCGTGCTTGTTTCTTCTTGTCTTTCAGGTTAAGAAGGAAGAATGGTTGCTGGGGGTTTGGACCCCGCGGGATCTGCTTCAATCGTAGGACCTACGGGTAACTTCCTCGATCTACTCTATTTAGTTATTCATGAACATGTATGGTTGTGTGAGTCCTTCTTAAGTAGCATGCCCTGCTATGTGGAGGTTTAAACCCAACAAACCTCTAGGGTGATTTTCCCCGAAACAGAACTGGCGACTCCACTGGGGATCGCATTCTTGTGATTCCCCTGTTGGGTGGTTTCAACTGTTTGATAGGTTTCCAACAGTTTTAAGTTCTATTTTCAATCCATTTTACTCTTTCTCAGTCAGACTGAAGTCTTGGTTTCTTATCCAGGCTTGATCCTTTTTGTTTTTCATTATTTACCTTTATATACACGCTTTTTTCTGCACACAGTCGCGTATACACGCAATTTCATCTAAAGGGAGTCACGTATATGCGTGTTTCCTTTAGCATAGTCGCGTATGCACGCTTGTTTCTAAACTGTGAAGTAGCGTATACCTAGGAAGATTTTGAAATTTTGGATTCCTTGGCTTTTTAGTCCTTTCTGTCTGTGGAGACCTATTCCTGCAGTGTCTTTGTACCCTCTGGATTGTGAAGAAAGTGGTCTTTGGTATTTTCTCTCTTTCATTTGATTGAAAACTAGTCTTTTTGGCAAAGTATTCTTTCTTGTGCTGGCATTTATGGTTTGAGTACCAAGATCTCTTTCTGGGGATTCTTAGCTGTTATGCTTCATCAGATCAGAGAGCTCCTGCTCATTTACTCTTTCCTATCTTTGTGTTTTGCTTTGCACTACGATTTTTTCCTATTTCTTGGTTGGTTTTCTTGAGTTCAGTTGGCTAGGTCTTGTTGCAACTTTTGAAGAGTCTTTCTTGGTTCTTTGAAGTTTTTGTTTGCGACAAGGTTGCACTATTCTTCTAGGCTGAGTGGCTGAGTTGTCTTGTCTTCTTTTGCTCATATTGATCTTGCTACTAGTTAGCCCTATAATATTTGGAGCATTTTTGAAGTTTTTGCTTGAAATTCAGTGTTGTTTGGTTTGGAATTTTATAGTTTCACTTGGTCTTTTCGAACTCTTTTATAAAACTCAAAAGCTCAAAAAACATTTTGCTTTGTTGTTTGCTTTTGTTTTTGCATTTTTGTTTTCGTTTCTTTGTGTATTTTGAAGCTTTGTTGAGGTTTCTTGCCTTTGGATTTTGGCTTGATTCTGGAAAGGAGTTGTCATTGATTTCTTCCTCTTGTTGTTAAGCGTTTTTGGTGTCTTCATATTAAGAGTTTTTGATTTTGGGAACTAGCTTTCTGGACAACCAAAAAAGAGATAAAACTGAAGGACTTTTGGGAAATTTCACTCTACTTTAGGAGATTTTGCATCTCAGGATTTTCATGCTTGTAGTGATTTGCATCAGGTGCACTTAAGCATTTAGTCATTTTCATAGTTTTTGTGAGTGTGAGTTTGCTATCTGAAAAGAAAAAATACAAATTTTAATCTCGTAGAACCCGTGTAGAAGTCGCTTTTCATCGAAAGACAATAACTGCATTTGCATGTAGTTTGTTTTTTATTAATTTCTTTCTGTGTCAAAACATCATAAGTTTCATTTCCGCATCCCTTTGACTTAACATAACAGGCCATTAAAATAAACGATATAATTTAAAATCAACTAGCAAGTTTTCTAAGTGTCATACACAAACTAGCTAGGTTGTAGGGCCTTGGATTAGGTGAGTGGAGAGTTAACTCTCCAAGGCCGCTAAAAAAAAACATATAAGTTGATTAATTTAGCGAAATCCAACTCCGTTAGGTGGACCGGGAAAAATCTCCTCCAGAGAGTCAAGCGCGAGGGGAAGTGAAGGCTGAGAAGAGGGATACCCCCTCTCTGATTAGCTGAATCTGACCTCAAGACCGTTCCGCCCGACTTCTGACACAGATTGGTGCCCATAGTCGCCACTCCTAGGTTCCACACAGGTGACTGCGTGGGGGAATACCCGTGGTACCTGAGGCAAACGTCGCATCACTTTCAGCAGTACTTCTGGGAGGTGCCCTTGTGAAGCTTGGGTGCTTGAGCCGGCAAAGGCTGTCGTTTGGAGGTCGGCGTAACTGTTTCTGATACCTTCGCTAGTTGTTCTGGGCCGTAATTATCCCAGACTGCTTTCGGGAGGTCCTATATTTCGCTTTCCTATATTTTGGTGTCTGGTCCTCATCACCCGGAGCGGAAATACTTGGAGGTTGTTTGCTTGATTGTATCTCAGGGATTTTTCTTATAGTGAGTGCTCTTTGCTCCTAGCTTGCCTAGATTTTCACTTTTTTTTTTAGTCTAATTTAAAATCTATAAAAGTGGCTGATCAAGTGCGTCGTCGGTCGAGGAGAATCCGGGGGTTATCTCCCGAGAGTCCAGAGCCTTCTTCAAGAAGGCGTAGGAGTGATTTAGCAGGTGGTTACCACCCTGTGACGTCTGACGCATTGGAGAGAGATCCTCCACAAGGGTTTGAAGGTTTCATAGCTGATTCTGGTGTCGGTTCCGAGAGGAGCGTTCCGCTCACCTCGCGAGTTTTATTTCCTAAGGAAGAATATTTTCAAATCGAAGAAGTACCTGAACCTCCTACGTCAGGTTCATCTCCTCTTCCTCCTGATTATCCGTTCATTGTTCAATACATCGGACCTGATTCAGAGAGACCCGAAGATCTTCCGTATCATTCATACCTTTCGATGGCCACGACTGGGAACGCGACTTCTGCCGTGAGTGCTGCAGGCATTCAGACTCCTGCTTTTGTTGAAGGAGGGGGCACTATTGCTTTATCTTCGATTGCTTCTAGTGATGTTGTGTTTGGCTCTGGTTTCACCCAAGCACAAGTTTCTCATTCTGGTCCCTTCTGTTTCGAAATGCCCACTAGTGGGATTCCTTCTTTTTCCTTTTCCGCTGCTGCAGCTGGATCTACACCCATGACTTCCATGGCTAGTGGATCAACTTCTTTTCAAGGGTTCCCCTTCGGAACTGGACACATTCCTAGTTCGAATCCTTCTTTAGGGTCCTTTCCGTTTACTTCTCAGACCTAGAGTTTCAACCCTTGGTCTAGGGGGCAAAGTTCGACTACTTTTACAGGGTGGAACCCTGTGTTCACTACAACGGGGGCAGGGAATCAGTTTTACACTGGTCACCAAGGGAATACTTCTTTCCCTTCGTCGAGTGCTTATCAGACCTTTTCTCCTCTTTCTAATGCCTAGAACCCCTATCAGGGGATTTCCTCTTCATTTCATACTTCAGCGGGGGGAACTGTTCTGTGCTTTGGTAACTCTGCGTTGGGAGGAGGTTCTTCTCCTTTTTCTACGAGTCCTTTTTGGCAACCTGGTGCCTCATCAAATCCAGGGTATTCTTTTCAGAATGTTGGGAATCCATCCGATCAAGGATGGAATCCTCATGCTCCACCTCGCTTACATTTTCTGGCAACGTTAAACTTGCCAGATCTGTCGAAGTTGACTAATGATCCGATTCGTTATAGTCCGGGGTGGCCTCCGGTTCCCACCAAAATTCCTTTAGATATTCCAAAGTTTGAAGGTAAGAATGGAGAAGATCCAGCTGACCACATTACCACTTTCCATTTATGGTGTTCTTCGAACTCCCTGATCGATGATTCGATTAGGTTGAGATTATTTCAACGCACCCTAACTGGAAAGGCTGCCAAATGGTATATTGAGCTAACTGGGGGCAGTTTTGCTACATTTGGAGAATTGGCTATTACATTTCTGAACCATTTTCAGTTTCCTGTCCGATATGATGCTGGGACTGAACTCCTAGATAATTTTAAGCAGGACGATGCAACCTACATTTCTGATCAAATTCAGGAATGGAGGAGAAGGAAGAGGCTAATTAAAGCTCATATTCTAGGTGAATTCCTTTTGGAATGGTTTCTCAAATCCCTGCAGTCAAATATTTCGAAATATGTATCCCTCTCAGGGGTATTTTTCGAGGAGCAGGCCATTTTTAGGGCCCAGCAGCTTGAGTTGATATATTCTCAGTCTGGGGTCCTTCACAAGTATTTGCCTAATGCTCCTCGCTCCAAATTAGATTTATCTAAAACTAAGCCTGGTCCTCATGACATCGGACTGATTGGATCGATCAATAGTGGTGCAGCTAGCCTGCTTACTCAACTGCAGCAGTTGTCTTTGCAATCTGCTCCTTCTGGTCAGGTTGTGCCTGCCAAGTCATCACCTTCCCAGTCTTTGTCCATAAATGCTATCCAAGCTTCTGATCCCAAAGGAAATCAACAATCCGAAGGGAAGAAGAAGGGCAAGAACGGGAAGGGTAATGCAAATAAAACCAACGAGCATGTTGGTGAGGGTCCAAAGGAGAAAAGGAAAGTGAAGTTTCCATGCAAGCTATGTGTTGGAGACCATCTTACACACCTTTGCCCTAAAATTCAGGATGTGCAACGCTTGTTAGCCCAGCAGGGTTCTTCTAGTTCCCAGGCTGTGTTAACAAACCCTTTTCCCTAAGGGCAACAATTAGTTGTTGTCGCGAACCAAAATCCTGGGGCTTCCCCTGGGGGCACCCAGGAAGGGGAAATTCCATCGAACATTTTCATGATGAGTTCTCACGCGGATATCGCTACGAGATCCCGTGATTATGGTGGAGAAGAGTCTTCGAAAGCTAAGGAAGTCTCTGATGCTACTGAGCCGCTTCAAATTATGAAGCCTACTGTTGAGTCTATGCCTCGGATGCCCAAAGCATCTTCTAAGCGATCAACGATTAATCCAAATGCGAGGGCTACCCAGAACTACTCGACTGTAGAAGATCTGGTGCAGAGTCCTTGTGCTATGTCGGCTTTAGAGGTACTCTAGTCTTGTCCATCTCAGCGCAGTGCTTTGCTCACTGCCATTAGGGCTATTGATCCGAAAAATTCTCTTCTGATTACTTTTGATATGACTAATTTTAAGAAGAGACTTCCTCATCACATGGCTTTTCATATTAAATCATCGTACCGGAAGTGTAACATCTTTCGGACGGTTGTTGATGAGGGTGATTCCACATGCGTGATGTCTCTCGCATGTTGGAAGACACTTGGATCTCCCAAAGCTATTCCATCTACCACTCTTTTGACTGCGTTCGACGGTCATTCTCACAGGCCCCATGGTATTGTCCCAGCTTTTCCCATCTGTGTTGGGGGAAAAACTGTCAATATAGAGGTTGAGGTAGTGGATGCAAGCTTGGACTACAACCTTATGTTGGGGAGAAACTAGATTTATGAGATGGATGCCATTGCATCCTCATTATTTCGCATTATATGTTTCCCTCACGAAGGGAGGATCGTTACAGTGGATCAACTGGACTGTCCTCCTGTAGACCCGAATGCGTCTACTGACTCATCTGTTCCTAAGTTGGATAATTCTAAGGCGCTTGTTGATAATTTAGGAGTTGGAATGTATTCTTCCTTGATGGGTACTTTCGATATTCCTCCTCCTACGGTTCATATTAATGCAATTTCATCCTCCAAGGCTCCTCTTTGAAGAGAGTTCTTCAGAACTCATTATTTTTCGAACCCTTGGACCTTACCTTCCCCTACTGCCACATTAGCGGAAGGTCAAGTGGGTGGAATGGAATTTCCTATTTCTGCAGCTGAGATTGCTTATCAGTCTATTGTTGACTCTGCAGAATCCATCCCAGCCCTCCGTCACCTAAGAGCTAGGATGGAGATGTGGGTTTTAACTTTGACATACTAAGTTCTTCTTCTCGCTCAGGATTGCCTTGATACCACTCTTCCATCCTCAAGAGGCCAATACTAAAAGCCAAGATCTGCAGAGATAGATCAAGCACTGTACTGATCGTCTACTTGCGGTGACCCGACTTGAGCGGTTAAAAAGAGTTTTTCCAAGTCCTCAGCATCTGTCCTTGCTCAATTCTGGCCTCTTGAACCCTTTACACCAACACAAAGTTTATGGCTGGAAGGGAACATGGCCGGATTTCTCCTACTATCC
Source organism: Pinus albicaulis (assembly GCA_034641835.2). Classification (NCBI taxonomy): domain Eukaryota; kingdom Viridiplantae; phylum Streptophyta; class Pinopsida; order Pinales; family Pinaceae; genus Pinus; species Pinus albicaulis. The sequence goes on from CM076572.1 coordinate 485,111,695, forward strand.
CGCCAGGAAGATAAAGATCCAATAGTTATCTTAGAATGTTTCATCTGAGCTCAAATGTTCTGTAGAAGAGATTCAGTCTTTATGTTCTAGTTTTAAAGAGGCATGGATGTATTCATCAGGTTATGAGGAACAATTGCATAGGGATCCATCTATTGTCCAATATGAGATCAAGACTTATGAAAATGCTAAGCCTGTGAGGCAAAAACTTCATCCAGTCAATCCTAGGAAGGTTGCATCTATCAAAGCTGAGGTAGAGAAGCTGCTCAAGGCGGGATTCATTTTCCCTGTTCCTTTGACTGAATGGGTTTCAAATCATATTCCCGTAGATAAAAAACAAGGAACAATTAGAGTTTGCACTGATTTCAGAGACCTAAATAAAGCATGTCCTAAAGATAATCGCCTCACACCATTTATCGATCAGATCATTGAATTGTGTGCCTAATGAGATTTTCCTCCTTCATGGGACAGGCTTACTCCTGATATATCAAATTTATTATCCGTCCTAAGATCAGTTAGAGCAACTTTATTTGTCCTTTTTTTTTGGTACATTTTCATACAAGAAGATGCCTTTTGGTCTTAAAAATGCTGGGGCTACCTTTCAGCGGGCCATGTCATATGCCTTCCATGACATCAAAAAGATTATCGAGGCGTACTTGGATGATTTAGTTGCTCATTCTCGAAAGAGGATGGATCATCCTGCTCACCTCCGGCAAATATTTGAAAGATGTCGTTTCTATAAGATTAGATTGAATCCGAACAAGTGTGTTTTCGCGGTTACATACGGACGGTTATTGGGATTCATTGTGTCTAGCGAAGGGATTAGGGTAGATCCCTTCAAGGTTGAGGCAATACTTCGGTTGCCTCCCCCGTCCTCTATCCGTCAGCTTCAAAGTCTACAAGGAAAGTCTAATTTTCTTTGGAGATTCATCGTAAATTATGCTGAAGTTACAAAGGGATTTATGAGATTGTTGAAGAAGGGAGTTCCATTTCTTTGGGATGACTTTCGCTTAACGCCGCCTAGTGCTTTGAAAAAGCAGCTTGACCCCAACTTTATTGAGTCCAATTACTATAGCAGTGATTTTCTTTGTAACTGCTAGAATCTACCATCGATATGGTTCTCGTTCAAGAAGATGACAGCTCACAGAGCATGTTATATACTACCTGGCCAAGGGCTTGGTAGGACCCGAACCTCCGGTACACACTCCGATAGAAAAATTAGCTTTAGCAGTAGTCTATGCTATGGCCGATCTGTATTATATTATTCTTCGCAAAACTTACAGCCATGTGTTGCCCATCCTTTTCAAAGTTTGTCCTCAGTAGGCGAGTGATTGGGGGCAAATACAATAGATGGATTGTGATTTTGCAGGAATTTGATCTTGAGTTTATGTCTGCCAAGTCCAAGAAATCATTGGTTTTTGCAGAATTGATCTCTGAGTTGCCCTGTGGGGAAGAGATGATCTATGATGAATCTTTCCGGATGAACATTTGTTTCTTATCTCTTCACAGGATCCTTGGTATGGAGATATCATTGTGTATCTCCAGACTGTGAAGTTTCCGTCTACTTTTTCGAAAGATGAGCATCATAAGTTGCGTCACTTGGCCAAGAATTATTTGATTATCGGTGATGCTTTATAACGTCGAGGGGTTGATTCAATCCTGAGATGCTGCTTAACTCTCGAAGAAGCTGAGGCTGTGCTGAATGATTCCCACAGTGGAGCTTGTGGGGGTCATTTATCCGGACTTGCTACAGCCGTGTCTCACATATGGTTTGGTACCTCTTTGGCCCTCGATTTTCACTGAATTGTATCAAATCGTAATGTCATCCCGTGTCAAGTCTATACTCGAAAATGTGCACTCATCACTCCCAACTCTTCCGTACCATTACCTCCCGTCCCTTTACAAAGTAAGGGTATTGATTATATTTAACCCGCCTTCGGCTAAAGGTCACAAGTACATTATTGTAGCAGTAGACTACTTTACGAAGTGGGTCGAGGCTATGCCTACTTTTGGGAATGAGGGTGAGACAGCAGCTCTTTTTCTTTTCAACCAAGTTATTGCTTGTTTTGGTATTCCTAGAGATATTTTCACTGATCATGGCAGTGATTTTCAGAATAGCATGATGGCTGAGTTGGCTCTAAAATTAGGCTTCTGGCAGGAGCATTCATCTCCGTATTATCCTCAGGCCAATGGGCAAGTGGAAGTCGTGAATAAATCCTTGAATACCATTCTTCAAAGGATGATTAATAAAACTAGATCCAATTGGCATATCATGCTATATCCTACACTTTGGGCATACAGGACGTCAGTAAAAACTGCAACTGTCTTTACTTCGTTTCAACTAGTTTATGGGCTGGAATCCGTATTTCCCATTGAATGTGAGATTCCTTCTCTTAAGTTAGTTGTTGAACTTCTTCCTGACACTTCTAGTCTTGAAGAACGTCTCCTTCATCTTGAAAATCTTGATGAGCAGCGTCGGGATGTCGCCATGATGAATTAAGCGCATAAAAACCGAGTTAAAGTTCAGTATGATAAGGCGGTCAAGCTTAGGGTTTTTTCAGAAGGTGACCTTGTTTTGGTCTATGCCTAAGAAAAATATGCCTTGGGGGCAGGAAAGTTTAAGTCTATGTGGTATGGCCCCTTTATCGTTAAAAAGTCCTGCTGGAGCACATAACTCTGTTGATTTTGAAGGAACGAGTTCCTTTGAGCCCCGAAATGGGCTCTATTTGAAGAAGTATTATGCCTAGGCTTTGGCCTGGCATGTTTCTTTTGTATATAGTAGTTTTGTTCTGTACATATCCTGGTTGATTTTCGATCTGATGAGTTGGTGATGTTCTTGATGTTTTTGATCCGTTTTATGCAGTTGTGTTGGATGTCGTAAGTTGTTTTGGTTTCGCCGATGGTGCTAGTAGACACACCCGGAACTTAGCTTCCACGCTTGTGCTTCAATATTGTCCGTCAGCCGTTAGTGTATCAAGAGGGGTCTACATTGGTCCGTTTCAATAATATAGCAAACATTACACTCAGCTTGTTTATCCTCTTCGAGGCAATATCTTTGGGTGTTGATTCGTTGTAGTTTTTGACAACGCTTCACCTGTGGTGTTTAGCTTCCTTTTGAACAATACTTATCTGTTTGACCCATTTTTATTACGGTTGTTCTTGAGGGTACGTTTGTTACAAAGATCATTTCAATTTTTAACTTTCATTCATATTCCTCGAGCTGACAATTGGTTAGCAGACTCATTAGCTAATCAAGAAATTGATTGGCATATTAATCATTCCATACAATAAAATTTAATCATCAAAAACATCATACATTTGATACATTTATCACATCACATCAAATATCGTTGTATATATATCATCAGAGTGTTCAAAAGCTTTACAAAAATTTGGATCCATAAGGTCATACAAAACTTGGGCTTATGCTCGATCATGTTCAGTCTCAAAAAAAAATATACAGTCATCTAATACATAATATCTATCTACTCTTGAGGTTCCTACCCAGAAGTCGTGTTCCTATAGAACGTGACCACGGTGGCAACTCGGCGGAATAATCGTACCCAGTCTCGGGGCACTCCTACCACCCGTCTCTGGATGGCTTCCGGAAGGTCTTCCACGGAAGCCATAGGTATTTGGCAGGTTAACCCCTCCAAGTTCCTCTGCACAGCCTGGAGGGTCCTGTCTAAATCCACTGTATCTGCTTCGCCCCTGCTACGCTTATGGCGTGGGAAACCCTCAGGTCGCACTGATCCAATATTTGTATAATGATCATGTTTACATTGTCATTCATTATGAATCTAATCAAAAACATGTTTATTTTTCATTTTTTCATACATATTTGAAAAAATCCAAAAAAAAATTATATAAGTCAAAATTTTTGCAAACTTACCGACTGTGCCCCATGTTGTGCCTGGTGGAAGAACAAGATCTGGATCTCCACGAAACTCCATCCCGACATAGGGATAGTCATCCACAGTGATGATTTGCTCTCCCCACCAAAGGAAAAACTCATCATCCCAAGTGGTCCGGGGAACTTCACTTCCCCCTAATCTCTTCATCATGTCCACCTAATGGGCAATTCTTGGGTTCCTCGGGCTACTGATGGTAGAGATAACTCTGGGTCTCAATGCTGGTATCTTCTCAAAGAAGAATGTCATCAAAATAGTACCGTATCCAAAGTGTTTGGTCTTTGCTTGGCGAATTGAGGTCAAATGTTGCTTCATGTTCAGTAATAGGGTTGTGCACCAATCATACACATGAGTCAAGCATTCTACTGCTATGCTCATTTGCATCCTGGACGCCTGATGTAGGGAGGCAGATCATGCCACTCTGCGAATGGTGAAAAGGAGGATTTTCATGTGCAAATCCTGTAAATATTTAATCGCAATCTGAGTTCCAACTTTCTTGGAACCCTCTACGCAATACACGTGGACATAATCTTCCATAGTTAGCCCTCCCAGGGGCTTCCCGTGCAAGTCTACTGGTTCCCCCCTCTGGGAGAGTCTAGTGATAAAATATATGTCTTCCACTTCAATGCGTACTGGCATCTGATCTATCATAAAGCAGTCCTCTTCTGGTTCCCAGTAATTGACGAGCATTTCTAGCAACCGAACATTGCTTTTCATATTTGGCATCTTGAAAAATTTGAACAATCCGCAATTCCGAAGAATATTTTGTGATGCTCGATCTTACATGACCTCTTGATCAATTGCACTGTGTTCACACTCTCTCCATGAGATTTTCATCCTGTCAAAATTCAATAAATCCTGCATTAGCCACGCATTTTTTGATTCGGGCCTGCGCATACGCGACTTTTTCTATGCACAGTCGCATGTATACGCGACTTTCCCATTACAAACCCGCGTATGCGCAAGTCCGTGTATTTTAGCAAGGGTTTTAATGGTGAAAATCACTAAATTTTAATTTCTAAACGGACAAAATGATTTGAAAGGATGATTGAGGAGCCTACCTGACAAATTCGGTGCGGTTCGATGGTCGGTTGTTCTTGATTTGACGAAAGAATTTTTTTGCTCCAGAGCACTTTTTTCCAAATCAGCAATGTAATAATGAACCAAATATGAGGTAATTTGTCTATTTATGCCTAAAAAGTTGAAAATTTTCGCAAAAAATTGTTATGCTTATTTTTTCGATCTATCTTAAGCTGCATAACCCAGATGCTTGGAAGTGCCCAGTTTGGTATGTTTTCAGGTACATTTTGACGAATTTGAGATTTTTCCCGTTTTTTATCCATGACTACCGACTCGTCACGGCAGGTATACGATCTTTACTGGCATATAGGTTAGGGAAATCACTTTTCGTTGCATCTTGCATACTAGCCTCCATACTGATCACTTGCCATAGGGTCGATCCCATCAGGTCATGACTATTACATTCACTCGTCGATTATTTAATCATGACTTGGTGGTAGAGCCTTCCTTTACATGGGCTTCCTAGTTAGTTCCTCGCTATAACTTGTTGCCCATGCTACGTTTTATGTAGGCTCGGGAGTCCTCTTTAGTCCCGCCATGACTTATGTGTTGAAGCTTCATTCTTCTTCTTCCTCACTATCATTTTTTCTGGCTTTTACCCTAGAGGCTCCCTGGTGTCGTTAAGTTGTATTACTGCATTGCATATTGGCTACTTGTTTATCCTGGCCTTTAGCCGGCTTCATTTGGACTCAGTGTTTAAGCCAACTTTTGACCTTGACTATTTGTACAAGTTAACCATTGCATGCACTTAGCTATCGCGACTTGACACCCTTTTACCCATGGATGGAACGTTCCTTTGAGTATCGCTTACCAGTTTCTGCCACCTTGCATTGAGCATAGGATTGTTCCAATCCCAGGAACTAGTGCATCTGATTTTTTGATACTCGTTCTATCCATTGTACCATAGCATTATTTTATTGTTTTTCAGGCTTATTATATGAAAAAGACAAAAAAATCAAATATAACAAAAAGAGCGGAAACGGGATGTATCTTCGTTGTTTTGATGGCAGTACAGAGTTAGTTTGTCACCCTTGAACAAAGCACATATACTTATATATATTTCCTACATTTGGGATGGTTTTAGTTTTGACCTAGGTTCAGCCTTTACCTTGTTTCACTTGTCAGTTATCCCCCGGTTGGTTATCTCTTCCAATCATATGGAGAGTTTTTTTTGCCTCCTGCATAACAGACTTATACAGTGTCACTTTTACTGCCATGGTCATCATGAGTCGTGCTTTTGTTCAAGGGAAGTCTAACTAGACTCGGCCATTCTGCGGTGTCTCTTGACTCATTATTCAGTCGGCCTTCCCGGTCTTGTCAGTATCATGTTCTATCACATCAAATGTTTTGGTCTTCTGCTCGTGCTGGTTTGAGAAGGTCCCCATTGACTTCTTGCTGGCGGGTTTGTCTCTTATCGACTATGACACATTTCTCTGAGAGCAAACCTAGAGCCGCATCCTGGCCCTATTTCCATCATTGATAGGTGACCTTGTGCTCAGCATTTGATCATCATTATGGGTCTTTGACTGAGTGGTTTCCCCTGTGTTCGACGTCAACATACATTCTCACACTTGGGATTCATGCAGTACCTTGATTTCCATTTGACCCTATCGGTGGATTTCTCGCCTCTGTGTCAGATTTCATTATTGGTTGGTTTAGAGGGTTTCTTCCGTGCGCTAGCTTCATCTTGTGCATGTCGAAAACGTACTTCGGTTTTGGTTCCATCACTCTACTTCGTCTGATTCCTTCCAAATATTGGCCTGTGGGTTGCACTCGCACTGGACTGATGTGGGATGCCTTAATGCCTTCCTTCCAGCAGATCTTTTCCCATCGACTCCGACTCATTTCTCTGGGAATAAGGTCTAGAGTCTTTTTGTCAGTACCTTAGGGTTTGCAGTCATCAGTGGTAGACTCTTCTCTATCGACAGTGGGGATTCATCATTGCCTCCTGATTGGTAGATTCTTTCAAGTGTTCGACTTCAACTCACTCATTCGCACTTGTCAGATTGTACTAGGGCACCTTGACACTCATTTTCATTATTGGTGGGTTGTCTCATTTTGGTTAACGGTATACATCATTGACCGGTAATCTAACGATTTCTCACATGGTCGACTTCAGCTCATTTATTCCCATTGTGTAGAATTGTGCCATAGTGATCGGTGAAGACCTCGGGTTGCATCAGCATTTCTCGGTTCACTTTTGACAGTCCATTCAGTTTCTGCCAGTGATGTCGTCCACTCTTATATGTTACAGTTCAGTACAGCAGCATCCTATATGTTGGCTCCCGAGTTGCGTGATAGTACCGTTTGTTCCACCCCTTATGATTTGGTACTTGGAGATTCAGTTACTTATTTGATCAGACATCCAGTTGCAGCATCTTCGATCAACTTTTTATATGTGATACTTGGACATTGATTCAGACTTACACTTCCGGGCCATGCTCAGATGATTCATTGTGTACTTTCAGTTTAGTTATACTTGTATACATGTTGGATCTATTCAGTACTTTCTATATGATGTATTTTTGACTGAGCATGGGTATGCCCGCCTCAGCATGAGTTGACTCTCTGTTTTCTTTCATTGGTTTTTGGCAAGCTGAAATCTGGTGAAGTCCTCTCTTGTCCTTGCGAAGTTCTTTCTATGTGCATAATACATTTCGGCCATCATGTACCCCTTCTGACCTCATATATTAGGGGGCATCTGTTATAGCATCATTTCTCACCTTCATATTATTCATGATTGCTTTTATGGCTTTGGGCACCCATTCCTACAGACTTGGACAAAATTCACTAAAAAACAGTGTTAAATTCCCCATAGGCGGTTATGCCCAGAATTTTCCACGTGTATACGCGAGTCCACATGTACTTTCCCGCGTATGCCTTTAAAATCATTAAAAATATATATAAAAAATCCCTATTTTCGGGCTGGGTTAATGGTTACTCTGGTATTTCAACCACCCCAGCACGTGGCCAACTGTTTCCAACTATTGAAACTACTTTGAGGGAGTATAAATCCCCTCATGTGTATGGCCTAAGGGAGAGAGAGAAATTATTGATATTATACTCTGTTGGTATTCCCTATCCAAGTCTGAATTCCTGTGCCTCCTACACTTCCCAGTTCATTACAGGAAACCCTTGTTTCCTGGAGATGCTCATCTCTTTATATGTCATCTCGTATGCACCAGTTTGGAAGGAATCTTAGCGAGGCAAGGGTGGGATGGATCCGGACGACGGTCTGCTTGAAGATCGTGGAAGGATTCAGGTGATCTCTCCACTCGTTATTTCTGTACATGCTATTTATAATACAGAAGAACCATCTTGTTCCTGAAATATACGTGTTAGTGTCCGCTTGCATATATGAGAATGTTGTTATTTAAGCATTTATTATGGTTTATCTAATGTTTCATATGGATTTCACTAACATTTAGAGTAGATATATGCTGTACAACCAGTTCTTCGTGCTTGTTTCTTCTTGTATTTCAGGTTAAGAAGGAAGAAGGGTTGCTGGGGGTTTGGACCCTGCGGGATCTGCTTCAACCGTAGGACCTACGGGTAACTTCCTCGATCTACTCTATTTAGTTTTTCATGAACATGTATGGTTGTGTGAGTCCTTCTTAAGTAGCATGCCCTGCTATGTGGAGGTTTAAACCCAACAAACCTCTAGGGTGATTTTCCCCGAAACACACATGAGAGGCTATACCCCATATATGACAAGGAGATGCTGGATATTATGCATGCTTTATCCAAGTTCCTACAATATTTGGTGGGTAATAGATTTTGAGTGAAGACTGACCATGATAGTCTTCGATTCTTTCTTAAGCAGAAGAAGCTTTAAGAGAGGCAGCAGAAATGGGTGAGTAAGATCCAAGAATATGATTTTGACATAGAATATGTCAAAGGGAAGAGTAATGTAGTGGCAGATGCTCTATCTCGGAGGCTAGCAGCGTTATCCTTGATGAGCATGGATAGAGATTGGAAGGCTCAGTTGCTAGTGGAATACTCCAAATACCACTTTTCATGTGAGATCCTAGATGGATTGGTGACTGATGAGAGGTATAGAGTGATAGATGAGGTCATCTATTACCAAGATTGGGTCTTCTTGGCTAGAGATTCTAAGCTCAAGAAGAGTATTTTGTAGGCATCACATGATTCACCACTTGTGGGGCATCAAGGATTCACCAAGAAATACCGAGCTATTCAGGAGATATTCTCATGGAAAGGTCTCAAGGAGGATGTGCTCCAACACGTCAAGGAGTGTCTAGTTTTCCAGCAGAAAAAAGGAGAGCACAACCATCCTGATGGATTATTGCAGCCACTCCCTATTCCGAATGGAAAATAGGAAAATATTTCCATGGAATTCATCACTGGTCTAACTACAGTTTAGGGTAAGGATTGTATCTTTGTATTTGTTGATCAACTAACAAAGTATTCACATTTATTTTCTATTTCTGCACGATATACTGCTTCACAGGTAGTCGAGCTCTTCTTTAGGGATTTTTTTAGACTTCATGGTCTTCCAAAGACCATAGTCAGTCATCATCAAGCCACTTCATGGGTGGATTATGGCAAGAGATTTTTCAGTTAGTGGGTACTGAGTTGACACCAAGTACCAGTTATCACCCACAAATCGATGGACAGACATAAATAATGAACAAGTGGTTGGAAGGCTACTTTCGAAACTATGTTTCGGGGCAACAGAGAGCATGGTTGCATTGGCTCCATTTGGGGGATTATTTCTACAACACAACCTTTCATATTTCCATTGGCATGACCCCATTTCGAGCCCTTTATGGGTATGATGCACTATCATTTGCTGATGTTATGTTTGGACCAAGTAAATATCCTATAGAAAAGGAGTAGATTCAAGAGAGTCAGGATATACTTCGGGTCCTCAAGGACATCATTGCTACAGCACAAAACCAACAGAAGATGTATGTAGCCCGTGGTCGGATAGAGAGGTAGTTTGAGGTGGATGATTTGGTCTATCTTCGTCTTCTGCCATATATATAATCTACACTTAAGGAGAAAGGATCTGAGAAGCTTAAACCTCAGTTCTATGGGCCATACAGGGTGATTCGTCATGTTGGGCAGGTAGCATATGAGCTAGAGCTTCCTATTGGGAGAAAGATCCATAACATTTTTCATGTCTCATGCCTCAAGAAGGCCATTGGAAAACATTTGGTTGCCACTATGGATCTCCCACCTATTGATGATGATGGCCATCTATTTTTGTGACCAGAGGCTATTTTGGATACTCGGGAGAGGCGGCTAAGGAGCAGGGTGATTAAAGAATATCTGATTTGATGGAGGAATCTTCCTGATGAGGATGCCACTTGTTGAGGAATAAAATCCCCTCTACAGATAGAGGCAATTCCACTAGCCCAGATCAGGTCTAGCAACAATCAAATCATGCAATGATGTTGGTTCCTAGTTACAAAAAGAAAAATATCGCGATGAGTAGCCTACCTCAAATCCCACGTAGTTGTCGTTGGAGAAAAGATGATGCTTCTCGCCGCTCGCTTGACTAATCAAAATCCTTTCGTTCGACATGTCCGAACACCTGTACACATGCAGGGAAATGACAACATACAACGTAACATCTAAAGCATGTAACTATATATTAGTCAAAGAGGATATAATTCATTGCATTACATAAATAAATGAACACATGAATGGAACCAAAATCAGAGTCGATTATATTATAAATTACAAAAGGGAGATTACAACCAAATGCTCTGACGCTATGATCTTCCCTCAGTGGGGCTTGTAGCGGAGCGTGTCTCAACAAAGCTTGTTGGGAATCTGGATGAAGCTCTCTCTCTTACAGGATTCTCTTTGGCTTAGCTCTCAACAGTTGCCCAGCTATAGTTTCCTTCCTACAAGTTCAGCTAGCTTGCTAATGGAGAGGGGAAAGATTTTATAGATCGAGGAAAGGAATTTTGGATCCCTATAATCATGGGATAGGCCCTATCTCTTAGGAAGGTTCCATGATAGGTGGAAAACCACTTCCTATACATGGATATCTGGAGCCAAACCACTCAACTCCTTTTAATGATTCATTCTGGAGTTTTTTAGAATCAAACTTCTGCCATTTATTTTAAAAAAAAATCCCTTAATAAGCTTGGCATGAGTGAAACACAAGGACAGAGCGCCAGTTGGCACGCCCTCTAGTGTGGATTTCCCCCATTGGCGCGAGGGATGAACTGGCTTGTCGCGACAAGGCTAAAACATCTGTTTTTAGGGTTTTTCAGAGGAAATGTTCTTCAGGAGAATGTTTGTCCTTATGTAAGAGGATGCCATGAAGGTGATTTCAGGACATTTTACTATTCACAGGTCATGGGAATAGTCCTCGAATGTACAAGATGAGGGATTGCAGGGACGGTGAAAAAATGTTGTGTAACAGATGCCCCCTAAAGCATGAGGTCTGAGAGAGAGGGAGGGGTGAAATGATTTATGAGAACACGCCCAACCGAAAACACTACCGTCAAAATACCTGCAAATACAAATACAACTAATATCTCTAATACATGGTATGTGGTATGGGCGCAGACATCCATAATAGAGTGTACAATAACTGGGATCCAAGGTATGGACATAGCTATCTAGCAAAGAAGGATCAATAGGTAGACTCAAGTATGGTCACAACCATCCAATCAAATGAGTCATGTAACTAATCATGATAATCCACAAAGAATCCGCAGCCTAGATTTTATCAGACAAGATCCAGGGTCTTGCGCTCCATCTCGACCCAAACAGAGTACAAGTCTTAGCATGTGAATAAGTGAGCTGAAGTCAAACATGCAAGAACATCGTCTGATTACCATCCAATAATGAAAGTCATTAACGGACGTGAGAGGAACTACCAATAATGAGGATGGCCCTCAAGGTACTATATGTACAATCCATGGAATGTGAACAGTGAGCCGGCATTGAACACCCACAAAATCATCCGATCGAAGGCCAATAATGAAAACCTTGCGTCGAATGTGAAGAACCTGCCATTGAGGCATGTAGGCTCCAAGGTACCTGAAGGGAGTCTCTAGATCAGCCTCCTGGATAATGAGCTGAAGTCAACAGGAAGTGACCTTGATCGAAGGTGGGCCATAGTGTTTCCCACATCATCGACACGAGACAGAGGAACGTGATGTTCATGAATCAAGATCAATAGAGAATCAGAGGGAGGTTGAAAACTGCAGAGGCCAACTTCTCTTGAACATATCGACGACACTACACTGGATTTTCCAGTATTTGAAATCAAAGGATCTGAGGTCATGATGATGTGGCAAAGAGTAGATGAGTGGTCAGTAGAGATTACCAAAACCCATGGACGCAAGCAGATAACGAGATGAAATGTCCCCAACCCGACACAGATGCAAACAAGTGCCATGTTCAAGAGCGACATACTGCCGACACGACGATGATACTCGTTCCATTTTCCCCCACCATTTCTGGTGAGTACCCCAATTATTTTTGGAAACAAGCTTGAAGGGGATAGCATATTCTTGCGATATAATTTTGTCCTTCAGACAAATCCGACCTAATACATTTAACGAGCCCTAGGAAGTAGGAACTCGAGTAACATCATTACAACGGAGTCTGATGTCATCAGTTTTTAACGATTCTGAAAAAGGAAGAACTTGACATCTTTTCATGTTTAGATAGTTTGAAAAGACAGTGGAAAAGAAAACTCCAACAGTCCCTTTTCGTAGGTAGTCCCACAAATTCGAAAAGGTAGAAAACTATGTCTGAGAGAACCTCCTAGTCACGATAGGCTAGGGTATTTCTTTTCGTAAATAATCTGTCCCAGCCCGAAAAAGAGGTAAACGTATACTGGGTAGATGTTGTTTTGCATCCAATTTAACGAGCTCAAAATGACAAGTGACTTAGCAATATTCTCAGTGTTAGAGAGTCAGAAAAGAGCTGAAATTTGACTCGTCCTGGAGGAACAAGTGGTATAAAGGGTAGCTACTAGTTTCGGTGATGGTGGAACTGCTTAGAACAAGTAAAGGTTGAGAGGTTGGCTAACAATACCACTCATCATAGCAGTTCCTCAGGAATGAGTAAAAAAACCAAGTGAAGGCATATGATCGGCCAAGTAGATAGTGACGGTGGAATGAGAAAACCAAGGCTCATATGGAAAAACAGGCTGATAAAATGGCAATCACGAGAGGTAAAATGGGAAAGGTTTCATTTTTACACAATCTTGAAACAAAGATAAACTATGCTTGAAACTGGTTTCATTTTTACACAAACTTGAAATGGAAACAAATTGTGCTTGAAAATTTTTGCATGCCCCCAGCATGGTGACTCAATTCGAGGTACATGCCCCCAAACCTTCAATCCATATGAAAGGCAGATGTAGTGAAGGTTCAAGTTACGAGATCAAGAGAAAGACTCAACTGGGATTTTACGAGATCTTATCAAAGACTCAAATTAAACAGGAAAGTATTTCATTTTTTTAACGAGGTTGACACATTAAAAGAACTATCCTCAAATGACCTTGTTCCATTTTTTAACGAGGTTGATACAGAAGACAAAATATCCTCGAAACACCTTGTTTCTTTTTTTAACGAGCTTGACACAAAGATAACGAACTAGCTCTGCAAAGGTTGTTTCATTTTTAAAGGAGCTTGACACAAGAAAAAAAACTTTGCTCCGAAGACAAATCATCATGATGAATAAGAATTCATGGATTCCAAGAGTTCCACATCCGATGGGAGAACAACATCTCAGAAATCAGGACCCAATGCCCCCAGCACCTAATGCACAATGGCACTATCACTGAATGCGAGCACGAGACAGGTAGCCACATAATTGACATGCGGTGGGGATGACACAACTAGCGGATAAAGATCTGGCAGAGATGATGGTGGAATTGCTGCCATATTAGGACCAAAGAATGAAAGCTGATCAATGGTCATGATCTGACCTTGGTGCAGAAAACACATTACAGGAAAGAGGGAGGAGACAAGTGTTCCCATGGCATAAGTATAATTGCGGCCCAAGAGTAAATTAAATTCCAAGTGGCCAGGAACAACCATCACGTCCATATAGACCGTTTTCCCTCCCAAAGTAACAGGCAACTTCGAAAGGATCCCTAATGGTTGACTATTTCCTCTGGTAAATGCCAACAGATTCTGCTTTACAGGCACAAGCGGAAACGAACTGAAAGCTTGCCAAGTAGTTGAGGATAAAATACTAATAGACGCGCCTTCATTTATAATGGTGTTGGGTACGACCAGATGGGAGGCTTGTACCATGATATCAAAGGGCACATAAGAAGGCAATAACCTGCGAATTGACCCCAATCGAAGGAAGATACCAAACTACTTCGAGGGGCTACCATCGAACCGAGATGGTGTTCCCTTGGTGTTATGAGAGAAGAAGGAGCATCCTCTGCCACCTCCATCATGGAGACAGAAGGAGTATCCTCCGGGACCTCCATCATGGGAGGTAGAAGAATAGCTTCCTGGGACATAGGGACAGGAGAATCTTTCTCCAAGTCTGAGCAATTTGAAGAAACAATAAGAACCTAAGGGGTGTGAGATCCACTCTCAACGGAAAAGACCTGGTGCATTGCAGATGGGTCCAGCTCAACATATCCCATGACCAATGGTTGGTCAGGGATGGATTCATGATGGTGAATTTCTGGGGGAGCAGGATCAGGAAAGGATGACTCTTGACTGATCATTGAATCAACTGGTGAAGGATTCAAAGAAAGTTGTTTGTAACTAGCCGGAAGGCAAGGTTGAGAAACAATCGAGTTGTCCAAAACTCCCTTGGATTCATCCATATACGAACAAAGGTGAATGGAATTGTGCCCTTCACACAACTTACAGGGATTTACAATCTTACCCTACTTCTTAGGAGGTTTACCAGCACTAGCTAAAGACGTGCCCCCAACCTGGCTCTCGGAAGCCAAAGGAAATGGTGGAAGACCATTGGACCATACTTCGAGCACCTTGGGAATGCCAGGGAAATCTCGAAGAATATGGTTTCCCTGGCACAACATGCAAGGTAACTTAACTTTTTGCGGAGGGTTGGAAGGTTCATCGAGAGCAGGTGTTTTAGAAGCAACAACTGCAGAATTAGCCTCTCGCTTATCTGGCTTCTTCCTCTTAGTGTCCTTCTTCTTCTTCTTAGCCACCTGGGTACTAGAATCCAAACTTTCACCAGGCGAAGTAGAAGATGAGGACGAAGAAACAAGTGAAGAAGGGGAGAGTTCCACCTTCAAATCAACATGGCATTGCTCAGGCAAAGGAGTGGATGATATGGTAGCTGGAACACTCGGGACCACAGAGGTTGAAAACAACCAAATAGGCAACCAAAAATTTAACCTAGGGAGGGATAACGTGGCCATATAAGGAGCACCAATATTTCCTAAAGTAGGAAAAGGACTGGCCTTTAGAGGGGACTCCTTTATTGGAAAACTCTGGAAAATTTTCCATCAGAAACGACCTTGAAATAAAACACTAAGGACAAAAATTCTGACTAGGAATATTTCATGGGCAATTAATTTTTAAGACACTGAAACCAGACTCTGCTATTTCATATTTTAAGAGTCGAGAAATAAGCAAAAGGCGACTCTATCACTTTCAGGTTGGACAAGAGCTTGAAAGGAAAAGAGCTCGATGATATTTTTAGTTAAAATAGTTAGTAAAGATCAAATTGACTACTCTGGTAATCTAGGTAAATGGGTGTATCAGATATCCGTGAACTTCCATATACACCTTGGTAAAAATGAAAGAGAAATCAACCAAGGACTTAACATACATGCAGGTAATCTCACTCAATGGTGTGTCTGGTGTAGCATGAGTAAAAGGCGGCATACTCGTCTTCCTACAGATAAAGTATTACTACCTAATGGGGTCTCCCTTTATATACGCGACAGTATGGGGAGCACAATACCGTACTAATGCTATCTGTAGCCATATGGCGAGTGACAACTGCTAGGTTTAAAGATGCCAGAACACATCTCTACCTTAGACTACTAGATGTTTCGTTAATGTTTCAATGTTGCCTTAAGTTAATTCAGTAAATTTTAAAGTTGATCTTCAATTTGCGTTTCAATTTCAAGGCCCTATCGAATGTCAGATCTCATAAAACCTCTAAATGCAAACTACATGCCACAAAATGTCATTTTGTTCAATGAAGAGCTATCTACAAGAGAGTTGAGAGCTTTCAAATGACAAAAAAATGAACACACAAAAACATCCACTACTGTTTCCAATGCAAGCTAATGAAACTAGAAAACTTCTCTCTTAGAGTTATATAACACTAGTAATGCGAAAGAGCTTTCAATTTTCACTAGGCTAATCAAAATGAAAAGAAATTTGTTTTTGTATTTTTCAATATTTTAGAGAAAATGCACTAAATGAATGAAAAAAATAATGAAAACACAAATTCGAGAAATGACAGTGAGAGAGTTGAAACAAACAAGCTCACTCAATACAAATGCACGCAATCAAGACTCAAACTAATGACAAAATCCCTCAAAGTGAAGAAGAATCTCGAAAAAGACTCACACAAACTATGTAATCTAGGCCTGGAGTGACACGAAGCGAAACTGAATGAAAGAGAGAACAATCACTCAACTAACGTAGTGATACAATGGAATCCATCAAAACGAATGCAAAGAATTGAAAACAAAGTTGACTGGGAAAGCAAGGACCCAAAACTCCCACGGGAGGCTCAGCACATTGAAGCACCTAGAAGCCCTAGGGCTAGAATGAAAAACTAGAGGACAAAGGCCAAACATAGTCAAAAATGACTTCAAGGCACTCAATCAATCAAAACAATGACACCAACACCAAAAATCAAGCTCAGAGAGCCCAAAAGCAATCAAACCCTAACACCAAACAGAGTTGGTGTGCTTGTTTGGCTATAATCTGTGCCAAAAAAGCATTAGCGCGGGGGGCTAACTAGCAACAAGCACCAGTTCGTGCAACTATCAAGAGCTAAACCGCGCCAATTGAGTTTACTATGGGAAAAAGATGAAAAATGACAAACAGAGACTGGATCTAGTCTTCTGGGGGCTGAACAGGGGTTTGACACCAAGGGAGGTGAACCAGAAGAGAAAATAAATCAACCAAAAGCCAAAAAAAACCAAAAGATGAAAGACTAACTCCCACTAAGTCCCGAGTGGAGTCGCCAATTTGTTGAGGAGGTAAATCCCCTCTGCAAACAGAGGCGATCCCACTAGCCCAGATCAGGTCTAGCAACAATCAAGTCACACAATGACGATGGTTCCTAGTTACAAAAATACAAATATCACGATGAGTAGCCTACCTCAAATCCGATGCAGTTGTCATTGGAGAAAATATGATGATTCTCGTTACTCGCTTGACAGATCACAATCCTTCCGTTAGACACGTCCAGACACCTATACACATGCAGGGAAATGACGACATACAACGTAACATCTAAAGCATGTAACTATATATCAGTCAGAGAGGATATAATTCATTGCATTACATAAATAAATGAACACATGAATGGAACCAAAATCAGAGTCTCTTATATTATAAATGATAAAAGGGAGATTACAGCCAAATGCTCTGACGCTATGATCTTCCTTCGGCGGGGCTTGCAGCGGAGTGTGTCTCAACAAAGCCTGTCGAGAATCTGGATGAAGCTCTCTCTCTTACAAGGTTCTCTTCGACTTAGCTCTCAATAGTTTCCCAGCTATAGTTTCCTTCCTACAAGTTCAGCTAGCTAGCTAATGGAGAGGGCAAGATTTTATAGATGGAGGAAAGGAAGTTGGGATCCCTATAATCATGGGATAGGCCATATCTCTTAGGAAGGTTCCATGATAGGTGGAAAACCACTTCCTACACATGGAGATCCAGAGCCAAACCACTCAACTCCTTTTGATGATTCATTCTAGAGTTTGTTAGAATCAAACTTCCGCCATTTATTTTTTAAAAACATCCCTTAATAAGCTTGGTGCAAGTGAAACCCATGGACAGAGCGCCAGTTGGAACACCCTCTAGTGTGGATTTCCCCCATTGGCTCAAGGGATGAACTGGCTAGTCGCGCCAAGGCTAAAACATCTATTTTTAGGGTTTTTCAAAGGAAATGTTCTTCAGGAGAATGTTTTTCCTTATGCAAGAGGATGCCATGAAGGTGATTTCAGGACATTTTACTATTCATAGGTCACGGGAATAGTCCTCCAATGTACGGGATGAGGGATTACAAGGATGATGAAAAAATGATGTGTAACACCACTTAGGAAGGAGAGAAGATGATGTCCTCCACTTTTGGGAGGGGAGGACTATAATATTCCCAATTAGCTTTCAGCTAGTTGGAATATTATATGTTGCTTCTATTTTTAGTCTAGAGGAATAAGTGGGGTAGGGAGACCCTTAAATCTCTTTAGTAGGAATAAATCACTTCTATTATGGATGTGGATCAGTTTATATAGTCAAAATAAAGCCACCTTGGGTGTGAAAGGGGGAAATTCATGTAGACTAGATCAAGGTTGACCAAATCAACAACGTTGCCAAAGAAGAGAGTGGAACTAGTGGGGACAGTGCAATTTTGGAGGAGGAGTATTTTCATGGAAGTAACCTCGTAAGTGAGTGGGGCCAAGGGTGAGGAAGCTCATCAAAAATATAAGGTAAGGGATGGAAACCATGAGAGGCATTCAGAATATTGGTTATGTTTTAGTCTTATGACTTATTGCATGCTTCAGTTATTTAGTTGGGTTTGTTGTACTGTTTAGTACAAGGGAATTTCCATGCGGGAATTCCCACTCTATCATGGAGGACTTGAGAAGGAAATATAAGAGGAGTATTCTGGGCTTCATTTCCACCATTTTGAATTGGGCCAAGCAGTCACCTACAGCCACAACACAGTCTCCTTGAGGAACTGCGTTATTTTTCATGGTGTTGTAGTGGAGTGGTGTAAAACCCTATTTATGAGCTAGTTTCCTAGTGAAAGGAGTAGCCTTTCACCCAGAAAGCTAGGGAGGAGAAGTTACAGCCATATCTTTGTCATTTCAGCCATTTTGTAGCAGAGATTCAGTGATACAGCATGATTCAGCCATAGATTTGCAGTCTGCACTTTTTGCATATTGTGTATTTCAAGAAAACCTTGTCGGGTTATCTTGGGATTTTGTTTGAGAGACTAGTTCTCCATTTTCAACTCCTTTTGAGTAATATATCAGTAGATCCATTCATATTTATTTTTTTGTAGTAGTAACCCTCACTAGAACTGTGTTGTCATGTATTCCAACATTTCTGTGTTGCAACATCCCCTGGGATTCTAGTATTTGTGGGCTTTGGAGGCGTGTTTTCCTAGTTCCAGTGATTTTTTCCTCAACACATTGTATATTTTGCTGCTCTAATACATAATCTAATGGATCTATGATTTTCTCACATGTTTTGCATCATTATTTTTTTTACATTTCAGTTTAGTGTTCAATATTGATGTCCTTCCTAATTTGGAATATTACACTGAGCTTATCATATCTAACCTAATATCATTCATATGATATTTTTTGACACCTAATCCTAAGGGGTTGGGTGAGATTGTATATTATTGTAATTTAGTAAATAAGGAAGGCCAAGAGTCATTGGGAAGTGAATCCCTATAGCCTCACCTCCATGTATAAATACACACACAATCTCCATCTAATATACATTGAGTTTTGCAGAGTTACCCCCTGGTCTGACATGGTATCAGAGCCAGTCCCATTTTTGGCACTCTTGCCTTTGGTGTAACTCCCTCATGCTCTTCATTTTTTCAGATTTTCATTGTGCATTCAATTTTCTGCTCCTACCATTCTGCATTCTAGAAAATTCTACATTTTTTTCTACACATTCTGCCTCTATGTGCAATTTCTCCTCAAATTCTGAGCACAGTTAACTTTATTGTAATTCCTGTGCAAATTAAAAATTTCTATACATTATTTTTTTACTGTTCTATGTGAATTCCCATTCCCATTCACTCATTCCCAGCCACGCTTCTCATTCCCACCCCCTCAAACGCTCTCACCCCTCGGCCCCCTCGCACAACACACTGCCCCTCACCTCACCCCGCTCCCTCCCCACTCTGCTTACCTCACGCACCCCAGCTCTCACCCCTCGACCCCCTCACACAGCACACCTCCTCACCCCACCACACAACACACCTCCCAACCCTGCTCACCCTGCTCCCTCCCCGCTCAACTGCTCATTTCACCCCCGCTCCCTCCCCACCCCACTCACCACACCCTCCCCAACCGACCCCTCAATCCCTCCCCAACCAGCACGCCCCCTCACCTCTCATAGCCTCTCTCTTGTCCCTCCCCTCCCCTCTCATGACTGCTCGACCTTCCCTCCCATCCCACGCAGACTCTACGTTCCCTTTTTAATTCGGCCAAATTTTATAAATTTAATTTTTTTTACTGATTGGCCTCCCCTAGAAATCAACTCCCCCAGTAATCACGTTCCCCAGGAAATACCTCCCCTAGTAATCACCTCCCCAAGAAAATACATCCCCCATAAAACACCTCCCCCAGATAATACCTCTGTTTTCCCCAAAAAAAATTTACAAAAAAAAAAAAAAAAATGCAGAATTGAAACCAGAATTGAGTTTTTACCTAGAAAAGTATTTTTTTTCCTTCAAAATAATGCATTATCTCATATCTATTGTAGGATTTGTTATCTCCAGAAAGGAGAAATATCGTGAATGGTCTCAGAAAATCAAACACACACTCATTTTTAATGAGTTGTGGAGAGGAATTTGTGAAGGAGAAGATGACCTTCCACCAGCAAAGCCCACTTCAGACAAGGAGATCGCCATTTGGGAAAATAAGCACTGCAAGGCCTATGCCTTGATTGTAGCTTCCGTAAATAAAGAGGTGAGTCACCATATTAAACCATTTTCAAATGCCTATCAAGCCTTGAGCAAGCTAAAAGAACTCTATGACTCACATTCGGAACTTGAAATTGTTCAATTAATGATTAAGCTGTTCAGTCTGGAATTGAAAAAATGATGATCCTCTTGCTTTAGCTTCATAAGTAAGAACTATCATGCATGAAATTAAGAGAACTGGTGAATATGTTGACATATCTCTCATAGCATATGTTAAGGCTTTGTATCCCACTTAGTCAAATTATCTTAAGTCATTGCAAGCAAGTGGAAACCTTGTGAAAATCACTTTTGAGTCCCTTGAGAAAAAGTTTACAGAAAGAGAGAAGTATTTTGGAATGATGACCACCCCTTTGACTTCTGAAGAGGCTGTATTCTTTGCACATAAAGAGAAGAGTTATGCTCAATATTCTTTCAAAGGAAGAGGTGGCCGAAGAGGAAGAGGAAGAAGAAATTTCAGAGGAAGGGGGGCCAGACAAACTCAAACTGAAAAATATGATCTTCATTGCATACGCTGCAATAAAGACTGGCTTGATGCATCTACATGCAATATACCTTAGGATAAAATTGAGCAGCAAAGGAATCAAGAAAAAGGTAAAACTAATGATAGAGATAAAGGTAAAGCACCTGAATCCGCTCATTTTGTTATAGCACATTGTAACAATGGAGTAACTGAAGACTTGTTTGATGTTTCATTTACTTCTTGGAGAAATGATTGGTTGCTAGATTCAGGAGCAACATGTCACGTGAAATTTAGAAAATATTTTTTTGAATAATTTACTGACAAAGTTGATGGAGCAGTATACTTCACAGATAAATTCAAACTCAAGCTATCAGGGCTTGGCACAATCAGGCTTAAGTTGTCTGGTCTTCAAGATCATCTTCTACATGAGGTTCTATACCTCCCTGAGTTGAGAAGAAACTTGTTGTCCTTGGTCCACATCCGCCAGCAAGGACACTGCATTCACATGTTTTATGGCAAGGCTGAGGTCATAAAATCATCATATCGCTCACTTGTCATGGAGGGAATAGAAGAAGGAAGACTCTTGAAGCTGCAAGGTTCCTCTGCTCATGCACAAAACTTTGCATTCAGTTCACATCATGATGAAGGTACATTCCCATAAAGTATTTAATGGCATGCTATATTTGGACACTTAAACTATGACAACCTTCGATTGTTGAAGAGAAATGGTGTTAATGGACTGCCTACAATTCCTAGGAAACTTAAGCAATGTGATGCTTGTATTCTAGGAAAGCATAGCAAACAACCATATCATGATTCACATTCTAGAGCACATAGAAAACTTGAGCTTATTCATTCAGATTTATGTGGCCCTATGCATGTTGCTTCTGCAAATGGAAATAAATATATGATGACATTTATTGATGATTACACCAAAATGTGTTGGGTTTACTTATTGAAGAATAAGTCTGATGCTTTTCAAACATTCAAGAATTTTCATGCATGGATTGAAAATGATGTAAAAAATCATATTGGCTCTTTACGTACTAATAATGGAAAATAATACACTTCAAATGAATTTGAAAATTATCTTCGTCAACATGGGATCAAACATCAAACAACTGTGCCCTATAATCCCCAATAGAACGGTGTAGCTGAAAGAATAAACAAGACAATTTTACATATGGTTCACTCCATGATGTTTTTTAAGAATGTAAAATTGATGTTTTTGGATAATGCAGTTCTATGTGTTGTATACATAAATAAAAGGCGTCCTTCAAATTCAATCAGAAACAAAACTTCTTATGAAATGTGGCATGGCCACATTCTTTTGGTAAATCATTTCAGGGTCTTTGGTTCCACCTGTTATGATTTTATACCCAAGGTACAAAGGAATAAAATTGGTGCTAGAAGTCAAAAATGTATCTTCTGGGGGTATTCCAATACCTCCAAAGGATATCGTCTCTATGATGAAGTCAATAAGAAGTTTTTAATAGCAAGAGATGTCATATTCCTTGAATCTTCCAAAACTGACAATGTTGTTGAGCGACAACTTGATCGCTTGGATAGATTCACACATGAAAAGTATTTTGAAGAATTTGATAATCAGATTCCACATCTTGAAGGGGGGATTCCTATATTGAATCAATCTGTGGAATCATTTCCCAAAGCACTTTCTCCCCCACCTGAAAAACCAACCATGGATGACACCTTGAACGATTTGATTGATAGAATTGAGAGATTGAATCTTGATTCAATTCCAACTCAGTAAAATGAGCAGCCTGGGCCATCTCAGAAAGGTCCCCCCAAATAGCTGACAAAGACACTAGAAAATTTTCATCCCGATGAGGTTGGAAAGACAGGAACAAGAAGTTTCACTAGACAAAATGAAGGTGATGTAGATAATTCTGATTCACCTGTTGATATGGATATTGCTTATAACTGTGAATTGAGTTTGTCTACAGATCATGAACCAACTTCCTTCAAATAAGTCGCTTCTCATGATAAATGGAATGAAGCGATGCAAAAGGAGTATGATGCCTTGATAAAGAATGTCACTTGGAAGCTGGTTGATACTCCTTTGGGAACCAAACCAATTGGCTGTAAGTGGGTCTACAAGAACAAGTACAAAGCAGGTGGCTCACTTGACAATCAAAAATCCAGGCTTCTGGAAAAAGGTTTTGCATAGAAATAAGGGGTCGATTATGAAGAAAAATTTTCTCCCATAGAAAAATGGGCCACCATCCAGACTCTCTTTGCCATAGCAGCACAAAAAGGATGGAAAGTCCATCAGATGGATGTAAAAACCGCCTTTTTGAATGGAGATCTAAAGGAGAAAGTTTTTATGTCCCAGCCAAAAGGATTTGTTGTGAAGGGCCAATTACACAAAGTATGCAAGCTTATAAAATCCTTGTATGGCCTCAAATAAGCACCACGAGCCTGGTATGAGAAATTAACTGAGCATCTTCTAAAACTTGACTTCAAACATTTTGATCTTGATGATGCAACCTTGTTTGTTAAGAAATTTGGAAAAAAAATTGTGTATCTTGTGGTGTATGTAGATGATCTTTTTATGACAGGGAACAATGAAAGTTATATTTCATCCATAAAGAAAGAATTGAAGAAAGTTTTTGAAATGACTGATTTGGGTTATTTTCATTACTATTTGAGTATTGAAATAACTCAACACCCTAAATTTATATTTCTTTCTCAAAGGAAGTACATTGGAGATCTTTTGAAAAAGTTTGGCATGGATGAATGCAATCCCTTAACCACTCCAATGGAACAAAACTTGAATCTCACATCCATTGAAGGGAAGGAATTCGAGGATGCAACGAAGTATAGACAACTTGTTGGAAGCCTTATCTACCTGACTACCACCAGACCAGACATCTCATTTTCTATCAGAATCCTCTCTAGGTT
Organism: Pinus albicaulis; assembly: GCA_034641835.2. Lineage (NCBI taxonomy): Eukaryota > Viridiplantae > Streptophyta > Pinopsida > Pinales > Pinaceae > Pinus > Pinus albicaulis. The sequence continues at coordinate 485,135,923 of CM076572.1, forward strand.
TATGCCAAAACCTTGTGAAGGACATTGGTTTGCTTTAAAAAGAGTTCTAAAGTACTTGAAGGGAAATCAAGACTTTGGACTCAAATATACACAGGTAGGTGATTTCAGCTGGATCGGATACTCTAATTCAAACTTTGATGGGGACAAAGAAACTGAGGTGTCTACTTCGGGTTATACCATTAGCCTTGGATCAGGAGCTATCTCATGGAGATCACACAAACAGTCAGTTCCAGCAGATTCCACAACCGAGGCAGAATATGTGGCAGCAGCTGAAGAAACAAAGGAAATTGTGTGGCTTAGGAAAATCCTTGAATATTTGTAGATGAAACAAATGCATTCAACACCACTCATGATCGAAAACACTTCTGTAATAAATTTGGCCAAGAACCCAAATTTCCATGATCGAAAAAAGCACATCAATACAAAATACCATCTGATTTGACATCATGTTCAGGCCAAAACCATCCATCTACATCATTGTTCCACAAATGAGCAGACCGTAGACATCTTCACCAAAGCACTTGGAAGAGAAAAGTTTGAAAAGTTTAGAATGATGCTTGGACTCACCAACATCCCTTCAAATTAAAGGGGGGAATGTTGAAACCTAATCCTAAGGGGTTGGGTGAGATTCTATATTATTGTAATTTAGTAAATAAGGAAGGCCAAGATTCATTGGGAAGTGAATCCCAATAGCCTCACCTCCATGTATAAATACACACATAGTCTCCATCTAATATACATTGAGTTTTGCGGAATTACCTCTTGGTCTGAAAATATTCAATCCTTGACTATGATATCATAGAGAGAGCCCTCTCAGCCCTGTAGGGCTAGATACTAGGTCAAAGTGGTATATGGTTACCTTTTTCAATCTCCTTTTTAGCCTTCGAAGAACGGGTGGAGTGCTAACATTCTAGCGTCGTTGCGAGGGAATGAAGTGGTAGATCTTCCCTGGGAAAGAATGACAAGGATCAGATATGATTTCTCATGGTGAACAATGATCAGGAATAAGAAGGATGTGCATCTTTCACCTGGCGACTCCAGTGTCGAAGAATCCAAAGGTTCATAATTTTCATGGAAACTTCACTTTTCAAGAACCGGTAGTTCGAAGAAATTCCTGGTGACCTCATTGTTTTCAAGAGGGATTCAACTGCTCGAAGGTATTCTCCTATGAATTGAGCTCATATTCATATTTTTCTGAATCTTATTCCTTGTATATATTGGAAAATATGACTATCAAATTTTAAAGGTTAGGACAGTGAAGATGCTAGTTTGAATTTGGTCAAATTTCATTTTCATATTCATAAACTAAATATTGAGTTTCATGAAGATTGTCTGATGAAAATTTTGATGGCTACCTTGGAGGAAAAAAAGATATCATGGTATGAGACTCTAACATCTGCTAGTTTATATTATCTAAAGTACTTTCATTGAGTTTTCTTTCAACATTATAAAATCTCTAATTCTTCCTTGTCAATGATTGATAATTGTTGTGAGATTTCTGAAATTTTCCTTGAGTTTCTTGAAAATTTGTATGGGGATGAAGAGTGTCTAGATGATGAGATCATAGAAGCCCTTCACGATTTTTCCTCCCAACAAGAATCAGTAACTTCTTCCTTGGATGAAATAGAATGGGACCAAAAAAGAGAAATGCCTATTCCCGATCCTGAAAATGAAAATCACCAAATCAATTTTAACTATTATAAAATTCAGTTTTCTCCTTTGTCTGAAGATGAAATATATCAGCTCCTGAACAATCATGTTACAACCCAAGATAATGTAGATTTGTAGCTTTTATAGTGCTAACATATTCAAGAATGTATGAGTGAAAATTCTTCAATTATTGAAAATGAAAGTATGGGTTTAAATGACAACAGTCATGAGACTCATGAAACTATAGAGGAAGTTGTTGTGAGTAAGCCAATTTTTGATGATGATGTCCTACAAGGATATTTGTGAGTAAGCCAATTTTTTATGATGATTTCCAGCAATAATATTATCTAACAGGTATTGTTGTCTTTCATGGAGAGGATAAGTGTAATATTCCCAATTAGCCCAAGCTAATGGGAAGATTTAATTTTTCTTTGTCTTACTTTGATTTTCATGTTGATGAATAAAATGTGAAGGAGGACATGTAAAACTCCTAAAAACATCAAAATAAATCAATGCCTATGTAAACATAGACATATTCGGGCCATGTAAATAAACTCTTGCAGGTGTGAATGGGTTTAAACCATGAGATTGGGTCAACTTTGACCAAGTCAACAACGCAATCAAGATGCAATGAACCTCATGGATAGACATCGCAGTTTTAGATGGAGGCTCCACATGAGAAAGGAGCTAACTCATTGAGGTGGTTTAGGGTTTGGCAAGGCTTTCATCTTATAAAAGAAGGAGGAGGACAATAGGAAAAGGTTGTTGAAGATATTATTATCTGAAGGTATTGTCTGCTTAGACATCCCTTGTTGGGCTTTCCTGTTTAGGATTCCCACCTCCTTTCTTGAGAAGCTCTTGGAAGAGACTTGTTCCATATTTTCCATTATCAAGCTTGGGCCAAGCTTCACCTTACGCCTACAACACTAATCCTATTGAGGGTTGGGTTGTCCTTGTGAGTTGCAGCAGTGGAAGACACTAGATCTGCTCAGATCTAGTCTATACTAGTGGCTCTTCTTAGTGAGTGTGTCTTTTAACCTCCTAGAAGAGTGCATTAGATGATTGAGCTTCAGATCCAAAAATTGGCATCATACCAAAGCATTCTTAGAACCTACAACATAGTTTCTCTCCCTGGATTGCATTATTTTCAAAGGAGAAGTTGTAGGGTGTTTTGTCTGCATTTTGGAGGAGATATCTCCGATGTTAGGATTCTTCCTCTCAATGTGGTGATCCATGGATTGACCATCCAATCCATGTTTTTTTCAGATCTGATCTTATTTCCTATTGTATGCTTCAGAAATTTCTGAAGATTTCTATAGATCTGAAACTTTAGATCTCAAATCTACTCTTTGTGCTTCATGTTCTGCACAAAACCCCAAGGGGAATGTATAGATGATATTTTCTTGTACAAATATCTGAATTATATCTATATTTTTATGTAAATATCTGCTCTATATCTGAGTGTTAATAAACTGCTACTTCAGCCCCTAAAAATAATGCTTTCATGTTTATGCAGCCTTTTCTTGTGGTTGTAGCACCTCATTTCTGAGGATTTCTCCTATATACTTTCATTCTCTCTCTTGTACAATGTATGGGTTGTAATGTAAATCTAATTTTCTGTCATAATATTTATCTTTGAACCTACATATCAGCCTATTACTGTGCTTCAGTGGATTTGCGTTATTTCTGAAGCAGTCCTTTGCATATAGCTGCAACCCCTCTCTTTGGGTGATTTTCAGCTAGACTAGTTTGTGGGAGATCTGTTTAACCCACCTAGTTTGATTTTTTTTCTCTCCTTTTGGATTTAGATCTTAGATGAGATGATATAAGGGATCCAGGAGCTACAAAATCATTTCTATTCACATAGTTCTCAGAAGTGCGTTATTTTAGCAGGCTTGCTGAGCTGTTCTAGATTTGGAATATTACAGTGGTATCAAAGCATCCTTCTTGGCACAGCCTGTGTATTCTAGGAGCCAATATGTATTCAGAAGGATGAGAGCCTCTCTCTGATAGAAAGCAGAGGTATCATATAATAATAAAGAGGAAAAATGATTACACCGAAGACAAAGCAAGCAATGATGAAACCCCTTTGTATGGAAAAATAAAAGAAGTAGAGTTCTCTAACATTATTTCTCAAGATTTGCATGAGCTGAAAGGAAAAATTAGGGGAGTGAGGAATGAAATACTAGTAGACCTTCTGAAAGGGTTTTCACATGAAGAAATCCCCACTACTTCATATGATGTGTGTGAGTATTCAGCCACACAATCTGTTCCACAACGTGGTAGAATGCCTACTTTCTTGTCAAAGGAAGGAGGAAGAGGAGAAACACCAAAGGATGGATCTGTTGGTGAATATCTCCAATAATATGGATCTCAATCAGAGAGATTCAAAGAGAATATTAGTTTCCTAGAGTTCTGTCAACTCAAAGAAGGAAGATCCTGCAGCTACAATAGGAGGAAAGGGTGCATGCAACACACTTTGGGTAGATTCTCTCTACCTACATTTGATGGATCACCTAAAGACTCAGCCAAGTCTTGGGTAGAGAAGCTTGACACATACTTTTAGCTGCATCAAGTATCAAAAGAAGAAGCCTTGAGATTAGCATCACTGCATCTTCAATGGAAGTCTCATGCTTGGTGGTTGTTTGAGTCCTCTTCCTTGAAAGGGAGGAACATCTCTTCCTATGCAAGATTCACCAAGAGATTAGTGACAAGATTTGATGAGAGAAATTTTGAGAATTCTTGGGGGGAGAATATGAAGCCCAAGTAATATGAATCTCTACATAAGTTGGAAGATTCCATGGAGCCAACTCCATCCTAAACATTGTTGAAGGGGTTGAAGGTTGGCTGCACTCTTTATCAGAGGCAAAGACCCCAATTCAACAAAATCTCTTTTCTCAAAGAGGAGGCTTGAGGATTCCTTCCTCACTAAGAGATCAAGTCAAAGGATCTCTTGATGATGGGGTATTCTCCAATGATTAGGAGAAGGGAGAAAGAAAGAAAAGAATATCCTCCAGCATTGTGCAAGCAGGAGGAGATCTGTTTTCATTTGGAGACGGAGATGAAGCAATGGCTTCCATTAGAGGGATTCTTGCACCTTTGCAAGGAATTACAGGGATTCTTCCATATGGAGGACATGAGCAGCATGTGTCCTTGCTAAAATACAATGAGACAGAACAAAGGAGGCGTCACACAGCTGATCCACTATCTAAAGATGGGGCAAGGGCTCCAATCAAAGGCACTCTTAAACCATTAAGAGGGGTCTCCAAGTTTCATGGTACTTCCACACAGCAATCAGAGATGGATTTGCATAGTGGAAGCAGTCATGATATGTTCCCACCTATTTTTCACATGGGAATGAGCCTTGAGACATCATTATCCTGTGGTGTACCATCTGGGAAACCACCTGAGTCATATTTGATGAAATATATTTCATACATTGATGCTCCTTCCATAGATCCAAGGGAGGAGGGAGCACTAGAAGACCATGCTACAACGCTGAGCATATGGGGGAGGTACAAATAAAGGGAGATAATTTTTCCTTTGACTTCACTATCTATCCTCACCTCTCAAATTGCATTGAGAAGATATGTTGCAAGGAGAGAAAATGAAACCATCATGAAGCATGGGAGGAAATACTTGACTCAGAAGACAAACTTGTTTGGAGAACACTCTTCCCTGCTGGAAGAGAGATGGTGGTCTCACATGCATGCTTTGGCCAAAACAGAGAGGCCTTGGATAGATGATAGCCTCCCATGGAAGACTAACTCCCAAGAGCTTCCTTCTTCTCGGAAGCATGTGCATGAGCAAGGAAGGAATAACAACCTTCCATATCATACCCTTGGCATGGGAGATGTCAAAGAGGAGAAGAATGGGAGGCATGGCCTTCCAACATACACCTTGGACATGGAGGATGTCAAGGAGAGGAGAAATAACATGGCAGCCACTTCAGTTGGCACATTATCATCACTGTCATTATTGGGCACATTAGATCCCTATTGGGAATCCCAACTGCTGGTGGAATATTCCAAGGATCTTCATACTTGCACGATTTTGAATGACTGGTTGCATGAAGGGAGCTATTGAATCCTTTATGGAGTCATCTATAATCATGATAGAATATTCTTATCTAGAGCCTCCAAGCTCAAGGGGAAGCTTCTATAGGGGGCTTATGAAGAGTTCCATCTTAGCCACACTTATTCTATGAAGCTCAACAATATCATATTGAGGATTTATTACTGGGAGGGCTTTGAAAAGGAACTATATCAGCATTATCAGAGATGCATGGATTCTGTGGAGTTGGAGCAGCAATATGGCTCTAAGGGATAATTAAATCAACCCTCTCTTCCTTCCCTTGAAGGAGAGAGTATATCATTCATGTTTTTGAAAGCCATGACTTGAAGAAGGAGTGTTATATTTTGTCAATCTCATGGAAAATATGGGGCCACAACCGTTAGAAAATTAAATATTACAGAGCAATGAAACACATAAAATATGCGGAAAATACAAGCACACAAAACACATAAAACCAGAGAGACATAGATATACGTGGTTCACCCAGTTTGGGCTACGTCCACCCCAAACAGCCAGTCCTTCCTTTATATTATCCAACAAAAAATGAAGAGACAAAACCTACAGCAGATCCGTTGTAATATCCTCTATTCTCTCTCACAGTCTCCCTCTCCGTTTCTCGCTCCGAGAATACACTCATTATACAGAGCCACAATACAATGCCCTCATATATACAAGGGGGTTGCCTTCTAGGGCAAAAAACCATAATCTAAACATAAATTCTACTGTCAGATCATTTGCCTAATGAACGGCCCAGATTGACTAGAAATTACTATACTTTTAAAAGGCAATTTTACATCTATTTTTAGCTTCGGGGGCGCTGCCCCCAAACCCCCGCTTGGGGGGGGGGGGGGTGGCAGCGATTAAATTTCGGGTGGTGTTGCCGCCCCTTTTAAGGTACAGGGGTCCAAAGCTGTGATACAAAGTAAACAAGATAATCAGGCTCCACACCCAACAATCTCCCACTTGGAGACCGATTGTAGCAACTCCATCGCTGCTTCATTTGCTGGACAATGACTCCTCTTTGGACCTGGCTGTTTCTCATCTTCATCGTCATCCTTGAAGACCAGTTGAAACTGAGCATGTTCTCAGTTTCTCCCTGGTTACAACTTTTGTTAGCATATCTGCAGGATTCTGGCTAGTGTGTATCTTTTCCAGCTTCAACTCTCCATCTTCCAATACTGACCGTATGAAATGGTACTTGAGATGTATGTGTTTAGTCCTGGAATGAAATGCTGAGTTCTTTGCAAGATGAATAGAACTTTGGCTATCACTGTATAGTGTGCCCATATCATTCTTCTTACCTAATTCATCCATGAACCTTTGTAACCAAATCATTTCTTTACTAGCCTTTGTAGCAGCAACATACTCGGCTTCTGTTGTTGAAAGTGCAACAACACTTTGGATTTCTGAAACCCAACTAACAGCTGTTCCACCTACAGTAAATACATATCATGTAGTGCTCCTCCTATTATCTCTGTCACCTGCCATATCTACATCAACCTATCCCTGTAGAGCAATGTTTGAACCACCAAAGCATAATGCTTGATTTGTGGTACCTCTCAAATATCTGAGAATCCATTTTACTGCCATCCAATGTTCTTTTCCTGGATTGTTCATGTACCTCCTTACAACTCCCACTGCATGTGCAATATCAGGCCTTGTGCAGACCATTGCATACATTAAGCTTCCAACTGTTGATGCATATGGAACTTTAGACATATAATCCATGTCTTCTTGGGTATTTGGGCACATCTCCTTACTAAGTTTGAAATGGCTAGCAAAAGGTGTAATAATAGGTTTTTCATTGTGCATATTAAATCTTTTCAACACCTTTTCTATGTACTCATTCTGAGACAGTGTTAATTTATGATTTTTTCTGTCTCTAGTTATCCTCATACCAAGGATTTGTTTTGCAGCTCCCAAATCCTTCATTGCAAATGAATTTGCCAATTTTCTTTTGAGCATATTTATTTCCTGCATGTTAGACCCTGCAACAAGCATGTCATCTACATACAATAACAATATAATATAGCTGCCATCATTTTTCCTTTTTAGATAAACACAATGATCAGAGTGACATCTAATATAACCTTGTTCAGACATAAACTTGTCAAATTTTAGATACCACTGCCTTGGAGCCTGTTTTAAGCCATACAAGCTCTTCTTTAACCTGCACACCAATTTTTCTTTCCCTTTTACCTCATATCCTTCTGGTTGTTGCATGTATATATCTTCCTCCAAATCTCCTTGGAGAAATGTTGTCTTTACATCTAACTGTTCAAGATGTAAATCTTCCGCTGCTATAAGACTTAAAATAGTTCTGATTGAATTCATCTTAACAACAGGAGAAAATATTTCATCAAAATCAATACCTTTCTTCTGTGCAAACCCCTTCACCACAAGTCTAGCTTTGTACCTCTGTTTTCCTCCATCTTCTTCTTTCAGCCTGTAAACCCATTTATTCTGCAATGTAGTTTTACCTGCAGGCAACCTGACTAAGTCCCAAGTCTGGTTATGCATTAAGGAGTCCATCTCTTCTTCCATGGCTAGCTCCCACTTCTTCCTACTTTCAACTTGCATTGCTTCTTCATAACATTCTGGTTCACCAGAATCAGTCAGCAATAAATAATATAATGAAGGAGAGTATTGTTCAGGGGGTCTACTTATCCTGGTAGATATTCTAACACCACTTTCAGGTGTTTGAGGTGCCTGTTGCTGTTGTGGTGGTTGCTGCTGCTGTGGTTGTTGATTATTATTATTTTCAGGCACCTTTACTTTTTCAGATATCTCATCAAGAACCGCGTATTCCTTGCTTTCTTTTTCTTGTTTCTTTTCCTACAACTGATTCTTATACAAGACCTTTTCATTGAATATTACATCTCTACTCCTAATGATTTTGTGATTTTCATAATCATATAAGCGATAACCAAAATCATTAGCACCATATCCAATAAAGGTACATTTCTTTGATTTTTCCTCAAGATTTGTTCTTTTTTCTTTATTAATATGGACAAAGGCCTCACAACCAAAAGGCTTTAAAAAAGAGTAGTTTACCTTTTTACCTGTCCATGCTTCCTCTGGAATACCACCATCCAAGGAACTTGAAGGCCCTCTGTTTATTAGATAAACAACAGTATCTACAACATCTACCCAAAATTTTAAAGGCAATCCTACATGCAATCTCATGCACCTTTCATGCTCCATGATTGTTCTGTTCATCCTTTCTGACACACCATTTTCTTGTGGTGTTCTTGGAACTGTCTTCTCTCTACAAATTCCATGCTCTGAACAGTACCTATCAAAATCTTTGCTGCAATACTCACCTCCATTGTCTGATCTGAGACACTTCAACTTCTTTCCTGTCTCAATCTCAACCAAAGCTTTCCATTTCTTGAAAGTATCAAATACATCAGATTTATTCTGAATACAATAAATCCATGATTTTCTAGTTGCATCATCGATAAAAGTAACATAATAACGAGAGCCACCGAGAGATGATACCTGAGCAGGTCCCCATACATCTGTATGCACAAGCTCCAATTTTTCGCTCTTATTTTCTTTCCCAACTCTGAGAAATCTGACTCTCTTCTGTTTTCCATAAATGCAATTCTCACAGAAATCCAAATCAACATTCTTCAAACTTGGCAACAAATTTCTTGAGTGGAGAATCTTCATTCCCTTCTCACTCATGTGTCCGAGCCTATGATGCCATAATGCTGCATCTGCTCCTTTGGAAGTTAAAGCATTAACAGAGTTAGAAATACCATTGCATAAATATAATGTACCAACCTTTTCACCTTTTGCTATTACCAGTGCTCCTCTGGTGACCTTCCAAGTTTTATCTGTGAAAGTTGTCACACAACCTTCACTGCCTAACTGCCCTATTGAAATCAGATTTTTCTTCAGATCTGGAACATGCCTTACCTCCTTTAGTAGCCATTGGTTTCCATTCTGTTGTTTTACAAGAACTTTACCCATTCCAACAATTTTACAGGGTTTATCATCACCCAAACGAACTTGTCCAAAATCTCCTTGAACATAGTCATGAAAATATTTCTTATCAGGTGTGGCATGGAATGAAGCCCCTGAATCTACAACCCAAGAATTAGTAACATTTTCGAAAGAAAGAATCAAAACATCTTGTAACACATCACCTGTCACATTTGCTTCATGATTGTTTTCTTGCTGTGTGTCTCCTTCTTTTCCCTTCCGAGATCTACATTCTTTCTTTAGGTGTCCTTTCTTTCCACAATTCCAGCACACTATCCCCGATCTGGACTTGGATCTACCTTTCCTTGATTTAATGCGATATCCTGAGCTCTTTCCTCTTTCCATTCTTCTTCCCCTAGACTCTGCACTCAAATCATTACCTGATGTCTCACCGGAGCTTTTCTGTCGCATTTCCTCGCTAAGGATAGCACCAACAACATCATCAAACTTTAAAGTACTAGATCCAGAGACAGAGTTACTAATGGCCATTACTAAACCATTCCAACTTTTTGGCAATGAGCACAAGAATAATAGAGCTCTAACTTCATCATCAAAGTTTACCCCTATAGAACTTAGCTGACTGGTAACTGTATTAAATTCCTTTAAATGGTCTACAACAGACCCACCTTTCGACATCTTCATATTAAATAGTCGTTTCATAAGAAATACCTTGTTTGAGGCCGAGGGCTTTTCATACAGTTTCTCCAATGTCTGCATCAAACCCTCTGTTGTTGTTTCCTTCGAAATATTGAAGGTGACTGACGCCGCAAGACACAACTGTACTGTTCCGAGTGCCTTTCTATCGAGAATGTTCCATTCCGCGTCTGTCATGGTCGTTGGCTTCTTTTTTTTTTCTGCTCAATGGTAGGTGCAGATCTTTCTGATACAGATAATCTTCCATCTGCATCTTCCACAGTGCAAAGTTTTGGCCATTAAATTTCTCGACCCTAAACTTACCATCGTCCGCCATTGCTCCCACTCGAACCAGGAACCCTTTTTTCCTGCGAGTTTATCAGCCAAATATACCTTTGGCTCTAATACCAGTTGTTAGAAAATTAAATATTACAGAGCAATGAAACACATAAAATATGCGGAAAATACAAGCACACAAAACACAAAAAACCAGAGAGACACAGATATACGTGGTTCACCCAGCTTGGGCTACATCCACCCTGAACAGCCATTCCTTCCTTTATATTATCCAACAAAAAATGAAGAGACAAAACCTATAGTAGATCTGCTGTAATATCCTCTATTCTCTCTCATAGTCTCCCTCTCCATTTCTCGCTCCAAGAATACACTCATTATACACAGCCACAATACAATGCCCTCATATATACAATGTTGGGAAAAATACTGAGAGGGGGTGAATCAGTATTTACTGCATATTCAAAAATTTTACTTTTTCTTGCTTCTAAAACCCATACGCTACTTTCATGAAACATACTCGCGTATATACGCGGATACCCTTTATGAAACTCGCGTATACACGGATATCTAATTATGTCATTAGTTCTTCACTTAAATCATTCCATCATTCATTCATCAGATGTTTAATAAAGAGTAAACATATGCAGTAAGAACAGAGTAAACCATCACACAAAGCATCACACATGAACACCAGGATTTTTAGGTGGAAACCCAAGTCGGGAGAAAACCACCGCTGTCGTTGCTCAGCCTTCAATATTTTATTATAGAGAAAACATCTTACAACATATGTGTTTGGTCTGAGACTCCTACCGGCACGAGGCACCCACCTATGCTTGTTTACCGACCCTCTCTGGAAGGAGCTCCAACCCCACGACTCGTTTACAGGCCTCCCTGGAGAGGAGCTACGACCCCCGATCTCGTTTGCCGCCTCACGGAAGGAGCTACAACCCCCACATTGAAGGAGCTAATATTATCAGCCTCTATGGACCACGTTTCATCAATTTTCACAGCGGATCTGTGCTTCCTTTAGGACACCACTTGCGAGCCACCGTTGTCATATTTTTGTTTGGACCCTTTCCATACTTTTAAGCACAGTCAACCATGAAACAGATACATATAACTTACTGACAGATATCAGTAAACCAGCAGAACAGATCAGACATTTCTTACCACAGCCTTCAGCAAACCCTAGTTTGCATACGCGCTTTCCTTTCTCTGATGTCGCGTATATACACGCTTCCGTCCACATAAACCAGCGTATACTTCAGTACAAATTACAGAGCTAAATTTATTGTGCATACGCGCTTTCTCTTCAGTGAAGCCGTGTATATACGCGCTTCCTCTTCGGCGAACTAGCGTATGGTTCTTCACACTTATATGTTATTGCAATTCTTCACTGCAGATACATTACTTCGGATTTTACCCTTTCCCTCAGACAGATGTTCGCCTAGATGTTCGCCTCATCACAGATCTAAACAATCCATAAACAGTTCTAGCAAATACAAGTATATTTCAGATCTAGATCCCCTTCTTCATCATTGGTGCATCATACATTCAGATCTATGATTCAACTGTAACCCTTTCCATTCAGATATACTTCAGAGAGAAGTATTCATTCAAGCTCAGACATCTTTCACCCACTTATCATTTTCACAATGAATTTCTTCTCCTTATATAGGTTTACCCTTTTTCAACACCATGAGCCCCTTTTTCAATACCATGAGCCCAAAACTACATTACTTCCGATGGTATTCATGGACGGGGTCATTTAGACGAATCATTACCCAATACAATGGGTCAATACCATGGTGGTTACCCCTGGTTTTGCACTTTATGAGCGCTTTTGCCCATACGCGACTTGTCACGTTGTTTCCCGTGTGCATATGCGACTTCTCCTAGGAAAATCCGCGTATGCCTTGAGACATACTCTTTTTATCATAGATCTAGCACATACTGAATTTCTTTCTTCATTACCTTCTGTACTCTCTGTAGATACATCAGATTTTATTCATCAAGAACATATTCTATCAAGCACAACTTCATGAAGTAAGTTTCCATCTTCTTCATCAAGTGGGTTGCCATTCAATGACAACACTCAGCATCATATTGCTAACTAACATCATTTCACATCAGATTTACATCATTTACCAAGTCCATCAGGTCAAGAATAACTTCATCAGGTGGATTGCCATTACGGACAACACATGTCAACAATCTCATGTCTTCATCTTCATTTAGTGGGTTGCCATCAAGGACAATACTCTGCATCATATTGCCAACAATCTCCCCCTTTGGACTTGATGGCAACCACGATGGTGTTTGGTTACCACAATAGATAGGTACATTAAGAATACAATGACACCATGTCACTCTCCCCATTTTTGACATCATTCTTTCTCTTCATTCAAACACCATGTCACTCTCCCCCTTTGACATCAAGGGCAAAGGGCGGATCAAAACCAACACACTCTCCCCCTGTTCTGCAGATCTGATATACTGAAGTGACCAAGCTCCCCCTGAGTTCATGCTGAAAGTTCAAACATATTTTTCAATAAAGTACATGACTCTATGAACTTCCTATCACCAAAGACTCATACTTATATCAATTATCCATCCAAGTGGATTTACATATGAGACTCAACTACCCAACCAAGTGGGTTTACAAATTTGATTCAACTACCCAACCAAGTGGGTTTACAAAAATTGACTCAGCTACCCAACCAAGTGGGTTTACAAATTTGACAAGTCCTTACATCACTGAATATTACAATTTTACATCATGGGTCTCAACTTGACCTTTTCATCAAACTATAAATATAACTTTAAGACCAACACCAGAAAGTCCTCAAGAAAGAGAACATATTTCAGAACCATCATAATGCCAACAATGCATTATACTCAGCAAAGCTAATGCTCCCCCTGAAACTGTGCATCCAAGCATCCTTTTCATATGACCAAGGCTCCCCCTTAGTTTGTGCATCCTGAACACTTTCACCAAAAAATCATCAAGGCTTCTTTATCAAAACATTAGAAATAGAATTATGAGAACTGGAACACCACCAGAGATACCAAACATTATTAGAGATACCAAACAACACTGCAGTTGTGCTGAAGAAAGCTGACTCCAAACAGAAAAATGTCAGCAATCAGACATACGCGGTTTTCTGTGCATGAACTCGCGTATATACGCGACTATGTTTGAGGAAATCCGTGTATCCAATGCCATCTTCTAAGTTTATGCAGATTTTTTCTTTTGACTGGCAGAGAACACTCCCAGATTCTGTCTTAGATACTCGAACGCTTCCCTGGGCAGAGGTTTGGTAAAGATATCATCAACTTGTTCTTTGGAGGGAACATACTCCAACTTCACCTTTTGCTCAAGCACTTGTTCACGTAAGAAGTGATACTTGATGGGAATGTGCTTGGTCTTCGAATGCATAACAGGATTCTTTGAAATACTGATGGCACTTGTATTGTCACACTTAATGGGGATAGGAGATGTACATTTGATTTGAAAATCTTGTAAGTTTTGCATCATCCAAAGAAGTTGAGTGCAACAAGATGCGGCAGCCACATATTCTGCTTCTGCTGTAGATAAGGCAATAGAATTTTGCTTCTTGCTGAACCAAGATAATAATCGGGGTCCCATATAGAATGCACCACCACTAGTGCTTTTCCGATCATCAACACTTCCAGCCCAATCTGCATCAGTGTAAGCATGAAGAGTAAGATCAACATTCTTTGGATACCATAGACGAAGGTCTGGAGTTCCTTGAAGATATTCGAAAAAATTTTTAACAGCCTGAAGGTGAGACTCTTTTGGATTAGCTTGGAATCATCCAATAATCCCAGCTTCATGCATAATGTCTGGTCTAGTCCCAGTGAGATAAAGTAGACTTCCTATCATCGATCTGTATTCTGGTTGATTCACCGTGGGAGAATCATTATGAGAACTGAGATTGCATCCGGTTATCATTGGTGTGCTTACAGGTTTGCACTCTTCCATGCCATACTTCTTCAGAATTTGCTTAAGATATTTTGCTTGTGATAGGAATATACCATCTGTAGTTTGATGCACTTGTAAGCCAAGAAAGAATGTTAGTTCCCCAAGTAAGGACATTTCAAATTCTTGCTGCATGACAGAAGCAAATTTTTGACTCAAATATTCTTCGTTACTCCCAAAAATGATATCATCAACATATACAACCACAATCAATAGTTTATCATTTTCAACTTTTGTGTATAAATTGATATCAGCAAACCCCTTTGAAAATCCTTGTTGATGAAGATATTTGTCAAGACGATAATACCAAGCCCTTGGAGCTTGTTTGATACCATATAGAGCCTTTTTAAGTGTACAAACAAGATTTGCATCATTTCCCAAAATGAATCCTTCCGGTTGTTCTATATATAATTCTTCTTCTAGATCACCATTAAGAAAATCAGATTTAACATCCATTTGATAAACTTTGATTTGTTGATAACTTGAAAAAGTAAGAAACATTCTTATGGCTTCAAGTCTAGCTACAGGAGCAAAAGTTTCTTCAAAGTCTATACCTTCTTGTTGAGTATACCCTTTGCAAACCAATCTAGCTTTGTTTCTTACAACATCCCCATTCTCATTTAACTTGTTCTTGAAAATCCATTTAGTTCCAATGACATTTTTATCATGTGGTCTTGGTACCAATTCCAAAGTATCATTCTTTTCAATTTGATCAAGCTCTTCATTCATGGCTTGCTTCCAACATTCATCTTTGCTAGCTTGATTGACATTGTGTGGTTCAATTGTGGATAGAAGTGCCAGATGACTAGAAGATCCCACCAGAGTTCTCCTTGTTCGTACACCCGATTCCTTGTCTCCCAAAATTTGAGATTCAGGATGATTCTTTTGAACATATCTGGATGGAGCTTTTTCAGATAGATCATTTTCAGGTTCTTCATTGGATCCACTATCTATATCATTTCTATTTGATGTAGAAGGACATAAGTCACCATCATCTTCTTTTGTTGTTTGTTTTTCTTCTTTAGGAGCTGCAGGAGACTCATCAATAACAACATAAATACATTCAACAATATTTCAAAGCCTTTTATTGTAACATGTGTATGCTTTGCTTGAAGATGAGTAACCAAGAAATATCCCTTCATCTAATTTAGGTTCAAACTTGCCAAGCTTTTCATCATTATTTTTGATAAAGAATTTACTTCCAAAAACTCTAAAATGCTTCACAGAGGGAGAATTACCATACCAGAGTTCATATGGAGTTTTGTCACTATTTACCCAAACATGAGCCTTGTTGAGAATGTTAGCTGCTGTATGTGCTGCTTCACCCCAGAACATGTCAGGAGTTCCAGAATCATCGAGCATAGCTCTAGCCATTTGTTGAATTGTTCTATTCATTCTTTCTGCTACGCCATTTTGTTGTGGAGTGTCTGCTACAGAGAATTGTCTTTTTATGCCATGTTGTTCACAAAATTCAAAGAATTCATTTGATGTATATTCTTCTCCTCGATCAGATCTAAGACACTTGATTTTTAGATCTAATTCATTTTCAACTAATGCTTTGAAGATCTGAAATTTTTCAAATGCTTCATCTTTGTGTTTAATGAGCCCGATCCAACACATTTTAGAGTAATCATAAATGAATAAGATATAGTATTCTTCCCCACGTGGTGAATTTTTCCTCATAGGTCCACATATGTCAGTATGAATGAGTTCAAGAGGCTCACTTGATGATCCTTCTTTGGCATTAAATCGTACTCTGGTCACCTTACCGAATTGACAAGATTTGCATACGATACTTTATGGTAGATTAATATTGGGAAGACCACGAACAGCTTGAAGTCTGCTTGCTTTTTTGATTTGGGAGAAGCTCAGATGCCCCAGCCTTCTATGCCATAGCCAATTTTATGAAGACTTGCTCAAGTAACATTGATCTATGTCGTTCAGTACATACAGGTTGCTTGGATTTCTTTTTCCTTTTATAATGATTTTACCTGTATCAAGATCATGAACCACACATTCTTTTGAACTAAAGACCACTTATGTTCCTTGATCACACATTTGACTTACACTTAATAGGTTATGCCTTAATCCATCCACATACATGAAATCATTAGCCTTCACCTTTTCTTTTAGAAACACTGACCCTTTTCCTTTAATTACAGCAGGAGTATCATTTCCAAATGTAACTTTCTTTTCCTTTTCTAGAGCATTATATGTAAGGAGTTTGCTTTTGTCACATGTCATGTGTCTTGAGCACCCACTATCAATGTACCATTGATTTTCTTCACCTTCTGCAAATAATGGTATCCCGCAATTTTCGACTGGTATTTCTTTCTTTTTCCACACTTTAGAGCTTGAAGGAACATGTTCTTTTGGCTGGACCTTGCTCCTGCATTCAGATTCTTCATGACCAAAGTTATTGCAATAAGTACATTCAACTTTGTTTTGAAGAGGAGAAAATTTGTTATAGGTGTTACTCTTTGGTTCAATATTTATTCTTTTCTTTCTTGCTTCTCTTGTCATGATGGTTTTATATGCAACACATTGAACAACTTTATGACCAAAATTGTGACACGAGAAACATTATCCATTGAAGTAGAAATTTCTGCGATCATGAAATCTTCTATTTGAGTTTACCTGTTGGTTGTAGCTTCTTTGAAAGATCTCCTTGTTAGTGTTCTTTGAATTGAGATGATCATGCTTTACCTGGAAAGATCCTTTGTTCCCTTGCTGAGTGGCTGAATGTAATGCACCAGTTGTGGCTGCTTTCAGATAATTTGGTGCTGAAGTCTGGGAAGATTCCCCAGTATATCCAAGACCTATTTTTATAAGAGGAGACCGTTGTATCTTGATAATCACATCTAAGGTTTCTGATCCTTTAGAAAATTTAAGATTGAGAGTTTTTTCTTTCTCATTATCTTTCCTTAGACTTACTACTTCACACTCCAATTCCTCAATGCGTTTTTCCTTTGCTTCAAGCTGATTTTCAAGAGTCTCTATGATTATGTTCTTTTCTTCTAGGCTTACTTTGAGTTGATTGCTTTCTTCAAGAAAATCATTGTCTTCCAGAGCATCCACAAAAGTATCCTTTTCTTCTCTAGATTCTTTTTCCATGAGCAGTTTAATATTTTGTTCACATTCTTCCTCACTATTAGATGACCCATCACTGTCTTCATTAATATAGTAACTTTTTCTTGTGCTAGATCGATTCTTATTCCTTCTTGCTACTTCTTTTCCTTTAGCGTACGTTTATTTATAAGGACATTTTGCAGCATAATGACCAACTTTTCCACACTCAAAACATTTGAAGGGAAGCTTACCTTTGAATCTTCCAGTACATAGTTGGAGTTTTCTCACAAAATTCGCTTCTTCTTCTTCGGATATATAGCTGGATTCCTTGATAACTTCCTTTTCTTTTCCTTTTGCAGACGCCTTAAAAGAAGCTTCTTTGATTTGAGAAGGACCTCCTTGTCTCATTTCAAAAGCAGTCAGAATACCATGTAATTGAACAATAGTAAGAGTTTGCAGATCTTGCCTTTCTTCAATAGCTGAAACTTTAGAGTCAAATTTTGAAGTCAACGATCTTAAGACTTTTTCCACTAGAGTAGTATCAGTTATGGTTTCACCCAAATTTCTCATCCGATTTACCATATCATCTAGACGAAGAAAGAAACTGACAACACTTTCATCACTAT
Source organism: Pinus albicaulis (assembly GCA_034641835.2). NCBI lineage: Eukaryota > Viridiplantae > Streptophyta > Pinopsida > Pinales > Pinaceae > Pinus > Pinus albicaulis. The sequence continues at coordinate 485,154,265 of CM076572.1, forward strand.
GAATCTTCAAATTTTCATATTCAATTCTAAGAGTTTGGAGTTTTGCATTTTTTACCTTTGTATCTCCTTCATAGCTCAGAATGATTTTGTCCCATATTTCTTTTGCTGAATGTAGCTGCATCACTTTAGCAAATTCTGATTCAGACATGCTTCCTAACAAGACATTTACTGCTTTGGCATTGATTTCATACTTCTTCCTTTCTGCTGCATCAGTAGGAATACTTGCTGGGTATTGATAACCTTCTTCCATGATTGCCCATACATCTGCACCAAGACTTTGCAGATATGCTTTTGTTCGTACCTTCCAAAAGATCAGATTTCTTCCATTGAATAGAGGTGGCTTTATAGACATTACTCCTTCAAGAATTCCCATTGCGACGGATCTCCTTCAAGCGATCAAGCTTCTGCAGAAGGACCTCCTCTGATACCAATTGTTGGGAAAAATACTGAGAGGGGGGGGTGAATCAGTATTTACTGCATATTCAAAAATTTTACTTTTTCTTGCTTCTAAAACCCATACGCTACTTTCCTGATATAGACTCGCGTATATACGCGGATACCCTTTATGAAACTCGCGTATACACAGAGATCTAATTATGTCATTAATTCTTCACTTATATCATTCCATCATTCATTCATCAGATGTTTAATAAACAGTAAACATGTGCAGTAAGAACAAAATAAACCATCACACAAAGCATCACACATGAACACCAGGATTTTTAGGTGGAAACCCAAGTCGGGAGAAAACCACCGCTGTCGTTGCTCAGCCTTCAATGTTTTATTATAGAGAAAACATCTTACAACATATGTGCTGATGCAGACTCCTACCAGCACGCAGGCACCCACCTACGCTCATTTACCAGCCTCTCCTGGAAGGGAGCTCCAACCCCCTGACTCGTTTACCATCCTCTCCTGGAAGGGAGCTACAACCCCCTGATCTCGTTTACCAGCCTCACCTGGAAGGGAGCTACAACCCCCTGACTGAAGGCTACAACCCTCAGCACCTCTATGGACCACGTTTCATCAATTTTCACACTGGATCCAAAGCTTCCTTTAGGACACCACTTGCAAGCCACATTTCATCATATTTTCAAACTGGACCCTTTCCATACTTTTAAGCACAGTCAACCATGAAACAGATACATATAACTCACTGACAGATATCAGTAAACTAGCAGAACAGATCAGACATTTCTTACCATAGACTTCAGCAAACCCTAGTTTGCATACGCGCTTTCCTTTCTCTGATGTCGCGTATATACGTGCTTCCGTTCACATAAACCAGCGTATACTTCTGTACATATTACAGAGCTAATTTTATTGCGCATACGCGCTTTCTCTTCAGCGAAGCCGCGTATATACACACTTCCTCTTTGGCGAACTAGCGTATGGTTCTTCAGACTTTTATGTCATTGCAATTCTTCACAACAGATACATCACTTCAGATTTTACCCTTTACCTCAGACAAATGTTCGCCTCATCACAGATCTAATCATTCCATAAACAGATCTAGAAAATACAAGTATATTTCAGATCTAGATCCCCTTCTTCATCATTGGTGCATCATACATTCAGATCTATCATTCAACTGTAACCCTTTCCATTCAGATATACTTCAGAGAGAAGTATTCATTCAAGCTCAGACATCTTTCACCCACTTATCATTTGCACAATGAATTTCTTCTCCTTATATAGGTTTACCCTTTTTCAATACCATGAGCCCATTTTTCAATACCATGAGCCCAAAACTACATTACTTCCGATGGTATTCCTGGACGGGGTCATTTAGACGAATCATTACCCAATACAATGGGTCAATACCTTGGTGGTTACCCCTGGTTTTGCACTTTATGAGTGCTTTTTCCCATACGCGACTTGTCACGTTGTTTCCCACGTGCATACGTGACTTCTCCTAGGAAAATCCGCGTATGCCTTGAGACATATTCTTTTTATCATAGATCTAGCACATACTGAATTTCTTTCTTCATTACCTTATGTACTCTCTGTAGATACATTAGATTTAATTCATCAAGAACATATTCTATCAAGCACAACTTCATCAAGTAAGTTTCCATCTTCTTCATCAAGTGGGTTGCCATTCAATGACAACACTCAGCATCATATTGCTAACTAACATCATTTCACATCAGATTTACATCATTTACCAAGTCCATCAGGTCAAGAATAACTTCATCAGGTGGATTGCCATTACGGACAACACATGTCAACAATCTCATGTCTTCATCTTCATTCAGTGGGTTGCCATCAAGGACAATACTCTGCATCATATTGCCAACAATGGGGGTTGCCTTCTAGGGCAAAAAACCCTAATCTAAACATAACTTCTACAGTCAGATCATTTGCCTAATGAACGGCCTAGATTGACTAGAAATTGCTATACTTTTACAAGGCAATTTTACATCTATTTTTAGCTTCGGGGGCGCTGCCCCCGAACCCTCGCCAGGGGGGGGGCTCCGAAAAAGTGTTGCCGCCCTCCCTGGACCCCCCACGGCAGCGATTAATTTCGGGCGGCATTTCCGCCCCTTTTTATGGTACAGGGGTCCAATGCTGTGATACAAAGTAAACAAGATAATCAGGCTCCACACCCAACAACAATAAGTATTGTACTTGGCCACTCCCTTGGTGGACAAAGGGAGATATTGTTTCATGATGGGTGCTTTCCTAAGGCACCAAACATATCTCACACATTTAGCTACAGTGAGATTGCATGGGCTGCAAGTAAGTGGTGGGAAAACCACTTACCACATATTTATCTGATGCAGGCAGGAGATGCCCTGCGCTGGTACTATATATGGGATTATGACCCACCTCCTCATGTTCCAATTCCTGTTTATGTATTTGTAGTTTTGATTCCATACATGGATGATGTATTTGTCCAATTTTTGGAATTGTATGGAGGTAGGATAGGAGGCGTGTGTGTACCACATGGGATGGAGACTCTCTTTGTATGCTTTGCTACATATCTCAAGGAGAGTAGGGGTCCAACCATATTTGTTTCAGTGGCATTCTTGACACTTTGTGGGATGGATTATGAACATCTCATAATGATCTTGGAGAGACAACTCATGGGAGGACGGATTGGTGAACACTCAGCTTATTTATAAAGCTAGATCCTTGATGGTGTCACCAATGGTGAAGGAGAAGTGTTGCATCACTCACCCTATTAGTTTCTTGAGGAAAATAAACATTTTGGAGGGGAGGACTGTAATATTTCCAATCAGCCCAAGCTAAAGGGAATATTCAATTTTGCTTTGTCTTACTTTGATTTTCATGTTGATGAATAAAATGTGAAGGAGGACATGTAAAACTCCTAAAAACATCAAAATAAATCAATGGCTATGTAAACATAGACATATCCGGGCCATGTAAATAAACTCTTGCGGGTGTGAATGGGTTTAAACCATGATATTGGGTCAGCTTTGACCAAGTCAACAACGCAATCTAGATGTAATGAACCTCATGGATAGACAGCACAGTTTTAGATGGAGGCTCCACATAAGAAAGGAGCTAACTCATTAAGGTGGTTTAGGGTTTGGAAAGGATTTCATATTATAAAAGAAGGAGGAGGAAAACAGGAAAAGGTTGTTGAAGATATTATTTTATGAAGGTATTTTCTGTTTAGACATCCCTTGTTGGGCTTTCCTGTTTAGGATTCCCACCTCCTTCCTTGAGCAGCTCTTAGAGGATACTTGTTTCATCTTGTCCACTATCAGGCTCGGGCCAAGCTTCACTTTACACTTACAGCGCTGATCCTGTTGAGGGTTGGTTTGTCCTTGTGAGTTGCAGCAGTGGAAGACACTAGATCTGCTCAGATCTAGTCTATACTAGTGGCTCTTCTCATTGAGTGTGTCTTTTAACCTCCTGGAAGAGTGCATTAGCTGATTGAGCTTTAGATATAGACCTTGGCATCAGGCCAAAGCATTCTCAGAACCTACAGCACAATTTCTCTCCTTGGACTATGTTATTTGCAAAGGAGAAGTTGTAGGGTGTTTTTTCTGCATTTTGGAGGAGAGATCTTCGATGTTAGGATTCTTCCTCTCACTGTGGTGATCCATGGATTGGCCATCAAATCCATGTTTGTTTCATATATGATCTGTTTTCCTATTTTGTGCTTCAAAAATTTCTAAATATTTCTATAGATCTGCAACTTTAGATCTCATATCTACTCTTTGTGCTTCATGTTCTGCACAAAATCACAAGGGGAATGTATAGATAATCTTTTCTTGTACACATATCTGAATTAGATCTATATTTTTATGTACAAATATGCTCTAGATATAAATGTTAATAAACTATAGCTTTAGCCCCTAAAAATAATGTTGTCATGTTTATCCAGTCTTTTCTTGTGGTTGTAGCACCTCATTTCTGAGGATTTGTCCTGTATACTTTCATTCTCTCTCTTGTACAATGTATGGGCTATAATGTGTTAGCTAGCTATGAAATTTTTTATACCAAATGCTGGCTAAAAAATTTTTGGAGCCTTCAAGGAAAAAAGTTTATTGCAAAAAAGTGTTGGCTCTTGAAGACTCTAAAAGGCCTCATGCCTCTGTCCAAATCTTCACTGTTGTTCCTATCTTAAAAACTCTAAAATTCTGCTAATTTTATTGAGGAAATACTGCTCCAAAGACCATTTTCCTTTTCCCCTTCTTCCAAAACTAACCTCATCTTTGCCTTTCTTTTTCCCATGAAATCCTTCATTTTCATGTTTTTACCCTTCATCATAACCCCTTTGATAAGGTTTAAAGACTCCTTCTTTGCCTTATCAAAACCCTCAAAACCTTTGAAAATCATTGAAAAACTATAAAAATCACATTATTTTATATATTATAGACTTAAGCCCCTTGGGCTAACTCTTCCTTTCCATATGCATTGGTGCTGGAACCAAGCGCCAGCCTTCCAAATGTTTATCACGTCCTCCGATGCCAATTAGCCCTTCCTCCATAAGCCTCCAGTCATATTATCTTCCATGCGCCCAAAGGCCTCGTAGTCAGGTGCCAAGCCGTATTATGAATTAATATTTTAAACCTTCATTTATATATAAATTTGTCGGTTTTTTGTTATATTATAAGGTTACCGCCAGCATAGAGTTTCAATCATTCTCCGTTGTCGATCTGATCTGTAGATCGACGGCATGCAATCCATTGCCCCGATGGTCCCCGCCATCCATTCACCATTGCAAAACCACGCGGTATCCATCACACCGCTTATGAGAGTGGGGTGGTTTTCCTTATTTTTCAGCGATTCCATACAGCATTTGACGCGTGGCCTAAATATTATTCATGAAACCGCCGTTCATCGTGCATTAAAGGTCGGACGTGGACTCGACGCGATATTGATGTCCACCGTCCGATCTAAGGCCGCTCATTGGACAGTGATCGCTCACCAAAGAATTTTGACAGTTAACCAGGTCACGACATGGTCATTAAATCATCTCCGCCATCGATATGATCTGCAGATCGATGGCCCACAATTCATCACCCTGATTCCCCTGCTTTGACTTTTCATCTCCGCTCCCGACCGTCGATCTCTGCGCGATCGACGACTCCGATTCAAATTCCTTTTTCGCTCTCCTCCAACTTCTTCTGATCAATCTTGACCATTGGATGATGCCATCCAACGGCCATGCTCCCCCCACATTTCCTCTGAAGCAATATAACCTATACATGCAGGATTTTCTAATCTTTTTCGTATTTTTTAGGGTTCAAAGGTTTTTCCACTATGTCTGAAGAAAATTCGAAGGTAGAGGGTGACGATCCTCCCACCTTCAATTTGTCAAAGGAAAACACTTGCAGGTGTCAAATCCATGTTTCATCAATCATCCATGAAGCCTTGATGCTACATAACGCCTGCATAGCCCTGCACACCAGCAAAGCACAATCAAAGAGTATCAGTGCAGAAAACCAGAGATATGTCAGAACAGAAGACTGAAGACAGGCCTTCGGGGATTATGTCTAATATGGATTATCAAAATCCTAATCCCCAATTAAAACAAAGTTAAAGGAAGAAATCATAAAGTTTCATTGGACAGAAGGCCTCCACCACCACATTTGAGGCAAATCGATTCCTCCTAGCTACCACAAAGCCACATGTGTCTCGAAGCATTCAACCAGAGGCCGAATTTATTGATCAAGACCAGATATCTGCCTCATAACGTAGCCAAAGGATAAATTCTGTAGACAAACTAATGACAAAATATCAGCAGAGTAAATTCGACATCACACAGAGCCTCAAAGGTCAAAATGAGTTCCCACCGAGCTTAAATCTTAATGAAAATCATTTAATACAGAAGACACCTATGTAAGCTTCTTCATTAAGCCCCAAAAGGCCGAGGAACCATTAAGTCTGTATTAATTGTCTTTAGAGATCTTTTATCTGATCTCACCTCCTCATTCTTCTATATATACTTCTACAGAAGATGAGTGAGGGGTTAGTTGATGTAGTTGCTGAACATTGTAATGTAATTGAGCTTGAGACTTCTACTTGTAAATAGTGTTCACTAGCCCTTGAAGCTCTTATTGTGATAGATAAGTTAGGCTGAGATGAGTATATGATTGCTAAACTAAATCAGTGGACTTAAAGCTGTAACTGGTTTGGAGCATCAATACAAGCTGATTTATGGGATCCTGGTCTATGTTGACGGTGATTTTTTTCTCATTGTAACTTGTCATTTTGTTTCTGTTTTCACTGTGTTTCATCTTCTCTTATAAAGAACAACATGCATGGAGTTAGGACCTATGGTATATTAGTACCCTTCTCTGACTGAAAATCTTTATCTAAATGTTTTCTTCTAATCTGTGTTATTTACGAACGATTTAATTCAGTTTAAGCATATGTATGTTGGCGTTCCCTCGTCTTATTGTCTTAGCTAAATGTTATTCTTAAATTTTATTTTTAGTATATGTTAAGTGAATATGAACTGAGGAAGATATGGTGAGCCCTGGTCCCAGTTTTATCTCCACAACTGTCAAAATTTTTCCCTTGGAATGTGTTAAAAGCTGGCTAGTTTAGAAGTACTTACCAGATCTTAGGCCATTCGGTGTTATCTTTGTGATTGTCTTGAAAGTGACCAAGTAAAGCAGAGCTAGGAGAGGATTTGTGGTGAGCCTGGTCTTCTAGTTTCTACTCTAACAGTTGCCTTCAAGTTTCCCTTTATTTTTTTTACATGTTTTCTATTTGAAAGTGTATCAAAGTCTGGCTAGTTTAGAATTACTTACCAGATCCTAGTTTGCTTTGATGTTTTTCTTAAGTGTGTGTCAAAGGCTGGCTAGTTTAAAAGTACTTACCAGATCCTGGGCTTCTCTTTGTTCTTCATCTGTTTATTTTCCCTTCTTGTTGTATCATTTCATTCCATAAATCAAACCTTAAATAGATCCTTAGACATATATGACTTGCCCCATGGACCATTCTTGCCTCTTGCTGTTTCAATTAAACCCTATTATGACTCCATAGCCCAATGGACTAAAACCTACAGTTATCTACGTTCCTAGCCAAATCTTGTTCTATTTGCTTGCAAATTCACACCTTTGAAACTCTTTGCATTTAGCATTCTCCACCTCAAGCAGTAATCATGCTCAACCATCCAAAAAACAAAACAAACCCTTGGCCTTCATAACTATCCTAATATCATTACCCCGAACTTCAAAGACAAATCCATATTTGCACTTATTTGAGAGGGCTAGATCCTAGAATCCCAAAGTGGTTGAAACAATGTCTCTCCCTGCGATCGGACTTTGCCAATCTTGCTAATTATAGGGAGCTAACATTTCTGGCAACTCCACTAGGGATCGAACCCAGAATCATTTTCATTTTAAGGTAACCATAGGATATCAGAGATTTGGTTCAAGAACATTTGCTATATTAACCAGCTGAGCCACCAGCAACTAAAATTTCTGGCGACTCCACTGGGGAATCGAACCCAGTTGTAATCTTTGGTTCCCTTTAAAAGTTCATTACAAACCTGGTGATTAAAAAGCAGCCTTTTCAAGCACTACCAAATAATGGTAATCATGGTGAAACTTGTATGAATCAGTGACAAACTAGGTAAACCCTAGGATTCTCATAATACTTTATCTAACCTTGAAAAATCAGTTGGCTTAGACATAAGAGTGGACTGTCTTTGTCTCATAACCATAGCTAAGTTTTGAAATAGAGTTAGGATTTTCTTAGAAACCACACAATTGAAAAATAACTGAAAAAACTTAAAAATATTTCAGATTGGTATTAAATAAATATGGTGGTGGACCATAAAACCTTTTACCTCTGAAAAGAGCTAAAATATTCCACTTGGCGACTCCATAATCCTTAACAGACCTTAATAATCCACTGGGAAGAACCTTTGTCATTGTAATATCATTCAAACTCAGTTAGAGGAATGTAGGATTAAAATTTGTGTAAACGGATTAGTTAACCTCTCAAATACTGTCATACTTGGTTGAACTTTTCTTGTTTATTTGGGTTTGAAAAACACAGCATAGTGGCTCCTAGAAAGATTCACACTAGAGCCCATCCTGACCTTGATCCACCTGAGATAGTTGATAATCCAAAAATTATCCTTAGGAGGTCTCCTAAGATTAAATTATCAACTGTTTTCAGATCACCCTTGAGAGCTAATTCAGTTCCTGAAAATCTTACAACTCTACAAAAATCACAAGCTGACTTAGTAAATCCATTTAGAACTAGGTCATTTGATGATATAATTCGGCTAGACTCTGAGTCTTCACTTTCATCCCCGGAGACAAGTGAAAATCCTGGTAGTAGAGAAACAACACCTCTTGATTTGCATTTCCTTCACAACTTAGGTGTTTCTCATCCAAGATCAACTCGACAATCTTCTGCTTTTCCATCCACATCCCTTCATCCTTCATCCACTGTTCAAACCACTCCACTTTAGCCCACTTTCTCTCTTGTCAATCCACCCCCACCACATATCATGGTAGCATGGTATTCTCTGTTAGTCTTTCCTGTACCATTAGTTAATCTTCCACAGGACTATCAGTCCAAAATTCCATTATATGATGCTAGTAATGTTAAAATTGCATCACAACATGTGGATAAGATGAATGAATACTTTGACATAAATGAAATTGATGATGATTATGTCAATATTAGATTATTTTATCAGAGCTTAGGGGGAGAAGTAAGAAAATGGTTCAAAGGTTTAACCCCCCATAGTATTAATGATCTCCAAGATTTCCATCAAACATTCTTAAACAAATGGGAAGTAAAGAAAAACCCTCTCCAAGTCCTTTCTGACTACAAGAACCTCCATAGAAACACTGGAGAAAGTGTGAAAGATTATTTCACTAGGTTTAACAGTGTATCTAATGCACTTTCCCGATAACTAAAACCTCCACAAGGCTCAACTTTAAACAAGTTTCCTGAAGGGTTTGACCCTGAGATGGCTTATCAGCTGAGGGAAAGAGATCCTGCAACTCTTGAAGAGATGAAAAAGGGTGCTCTTTCTGTGGAAGTCAACTTAATGGAAAAGAGAGCAAGAATGAAAAATGAAAAGAGAGTGTCCTTTAGAGAGGAATCTTCACCCTCTACTTCCAACTCAAAGATGGAGAGAATGATGAAAGACATGATGAAAGAGATGAGCATAATTAAAAGAGCACAAGCCAGTCAAAACCAAACTACTCCTCAAAATAGAAACCAGAACCAAAACTAGAATTTTAGAAGGAACCAACCTCCAAACAGACCTAGGGAAGATGAGCAGCAGATCACTCCTCCCTTTCATCAAAACTATGTAATTGAGGTTGAGGAAACATATGAAATAACAGAGGAGGATGATATAAACATGTTGGGGTAGATGATGATGACTTTGAGGTTCATTATGATAGAAAACAAGGTCTTTATACACCTTATGATGACAAAAGAGATGATGACGAAAGTTATTATCAAGACATGGAAAACGTCATCATAGAGTCTCAAAGAGAGCATGACCTTAGAAGAAAAACCAGTCAACAAGCTCCCAACACCAAAACCTCTGACAAATATTCACAAAATAGCACTGCAACCAAGCCTAAATTTGTCAAACAAAAGGAAAAAATAGTGGTTGTAAATTCTTATAATGGTAAAGAGAAATGCACTCAAAACAATGAAAAACAGAGTTGCAGACCTTAGCAGTACTAACACTTCAACTAGTACTCTTGTCAAAACGATTTTGTCAAATGTAAATAGGACAAATCAGCAAGCTGGTGTTGCTGATAAAATGACAGCTAATAAGGCTGAGATCAACATGTTAAAGAGTCAAATTCCTTTTAGCCTGGAGCAAGAAATTTCAAAGATCAAAATCCCTATCCCTTTGACTGAGTTAGCTGCCCAGCATGTATATAGGACTCAAATTTTTAATACTTTAAACATTGAAGAGAATGAGGACACTGTCAATCTTAATGATGACCAACCAGAGCTTATTTTTGGTCCAAATATTGAAGGTATGTATCAAGAGGGACCCGTTCCTCCCTTTTACGTGAGTTTAAATGTTCATGACAAAATTTTGCACAACGCTATGCATGATTCTGTGTCTTCTCATAATTTAATGCCTAAAGTTGTGATGGAGAGCCTTGGTCTAGAAATCACCAGACCTTACAAGGACCTGTACTCCTTTGACTCAAGCAGAGTAAAATGTTTAGGATTAATCAAAGACCTCTATGTTAACTTAGCCCAAATTCTAGCCAAATTCTTAGCAATGGATATCGTTGTGGTTGATGTTCCCCCTAAATATGGAATGTTGTTATCAATATCGTGGGGGGCTAAGTTACAAGGGACTATGCAAATGGACATGACCTATGCGACTATCCCTGTTTTCAATCAGACTAGAAGACTTTACAGGGAATCCCATATGCTATACACAGTTACAAGTCAAGACAGACCACAAAACTCTCCTTTATACTTTATGAACACGGGCCTTGATTCATTTATCCTTTTTAATAAAGAAACATTGGATGAACAAGTAACTTTGACAGAATTTATGGCCGATAGAGAGGAGAAGGTAAACACCACAGAACTGTCAAAACGGTTTGCTAAACTGTTAAACAACAGTGAACCAAATATGGATCTTGAACTACAAGTCATGCCTCCTTTTCTTTTAAACCTTCACACTCAAGAAAACGTTCCTCCACTTAACGAAAAACATGAAGAATAAAAAAAATTCAATTAAGCGCTGCTAAACATGAACAATTAGAAAGCACAGTAATTCAAGAGGATGGTAACCAGACAGACGAAACCAAAAATAGTCCTCTATGGAGTATGTATTTTGATGGGTCATGCACTAGGACTAACGCTGGTGCAGGTGTCTAGATTCGCAACACTAAAAACAACCACACAGAATGTGTTTCCTGTAAATTAAACTTTTAGTTTTCAAACAACATAGCTAAATCCGAATCCCTACTTTTGGGCTTACATTTGTTGAAAAAGTTAGGAGCCAGGAAAATTAAAGTTCGCGGGGATTTAGAGTTAGTCATTAGGCAAGTCAATGGGGAGTATAACACAAATTATCTCAGACTTAGGGCCTATTGAAATGATGTCATGGATATTTTGAAAAATTTCAAGGAGTCCAAACTGATTTTTGTCCCAAGAACAAGAAATATTGCCGCCCACAATTTAGCCTTTGCAGCTAGAACATGCTTAACGCCATATGAAATCAAAGACTGCACAACTCAGATTAAATTCATACCAACCATTCCTGATAATGAAAAATATTGGCAGGTGTTTGACGGAGAAAAATAAATAGAAGACTTCATACAATTCAGAAATGAATTCAAACTACATAGTTCAGACTCAGACTATGATACAGACTGTGGTGAAGAAAATTTTCTTGGTGAAGAAGAGCCATCTCCTGAGCTTGTCAATATTAATTTTCTAACTATCAAACTTATAAACAAAATAGAATTAAATGCAGAGTTAGAAACAGAAGAGTTAGAAACTCTGCACTCTAAAGATGAAAGTTTGCCCAAGAGTCTGACCCATTTAGAAGATTTGTTCGATATTAACGATGTGGCAAATAAACCAAAACTGGAACCTGTAGAGACTAAAGTGGAAGAGTGCAATATAGGCAGTGAAATTAAACCAAAAATGATTAAAATTTCTAAGACTTTACCAGCTCACATTAAACTCAAATACATAGATCTGTTTAAAGAATTTTCTGATGTTTTTGCATGGAGTTACGAAGATCTTAAATCCTATGACACTGAAATAATACAACACAAAATTCCCTTCAAAGAAAACCAAAAACCTTTCAAATAGAAACTGCGTAGAATAAACTCTTTTCAGTTGCCTTTGGTTCAGAAGGAGATCATGAAAATGTATGATGCTGGTATTATTGTCCCTATTAGATATTCTGAGTGTGTGTCTAATCTGGTGTCGGTTAGGAAGAAAACTAGAGAGACCAGGCTTTGTATAGACTTTAGAGACTTAAACAAAGCTTCATTAAAGGACAACTACCCTTTTCCAAAGATGGATCGTATTTTACAAAGGGTGGTAGGGTCTAGAAGAATTTCTTTGCTTGATGGCTACTCAGGGTATAATCAGATCTTAGTTCACCCTGCTGATCAATTAAAGACAACCTTTACTACACCATGGGGCACTTTCATGTATGTAAAAATTCCTTTCGATCTAATGAATGCTGGAGAAAATTTTCAGAGAGCCATGGACATAGCATTCTCGAAGGAACTGGGCTACTTCATCATTATATACCTTGATGATGTCACTGTGTTTTCAAAAACAGATGAAGAGCACTTAGAACATTTAAGAAAAGTTTTCGATAAATGCAGAAAGTTCGAAATATCTTTAAAGCCTAGGAAGACACTTTTTGGTCTCCAAGAAGGTAAACTTCTCGGGCACATTATTTCTGAGGAGGGTATAAAGATAGATCCAAAGAAGATTGAGGCCATATTTCAAATCTCTCATCCTCAGAACATCAAAGAGTTGCAATATTTCATTGGAAAGATTAAATTTTTGAGAAGGTTCATCCCCAACTTGGCTGAGCTCCTTAGGAATATCACAAACATGTTAAAAAAGGAGCAAGGGGTGAAATGGACCTTGGAAGAAAAGGAGTCCTTTGAGCTGGTGAAACACGCGTTAACCAAAACACCGGTTCTAATAAGTCCTGATTTTTCAAAATATTTTTATATTTTTTCATTTGCATCAGAACATACCATAGCTGCTATCCTTTTACAAAAAAATCCACAAGGGAAAGAGCAGCCTATTTCATTCTTTATTAAGACATTGAGGGATGCCTCTTTGAATTATAACATTATGGAGAAGTAAGCTTTTGCTTTGGTTAAAGCTTTGAAAGACTTCTGAGTGTACATCCTTCACTCTCACATCATTGCCTTTGTCCCAAACTTAGTTGTTAAAGACATTCTAACGCAGGACCCAGATGGTAAGAGAGGTAAGTGGATTGTTGTTATTCTTGAATATGATTTAGAGATAAAACCCACTAAACTCATCAAAGGCCAAGGTCTAGCTAGATTAATGGTTGAATCCAATTTTGAAGTTCTTGATATTAATATGATTAATGCTTTGGATGACCAAGAAGGATTCTCAACTCCTCTTGTTGAAGACCATTTTATAAATTCTCCTTGGTATGCTGATATTATTTATGTGTTGCTTAATTTAAATACACCTCCTGGTTTGACAAAAACAAAGGCAAGGTTCTTAAAGTTAAAAGCTGTAAACTATTGCATTATAGATAAATGTCTTTATTGGAAAAATGCAAGTCGTGTATTACTTAAATGTTTTCCTGAGTTTGATGCAGAGAGGGTTAAACACCAGTTCCATGAAGGAGAGTGTGGAGGCCATTTATACTGGAAGACAACAGCCAACAAAATTTTGAGGGCTAGTTTCTATTGGCCTAATCTTTTTCCTGATATACACAAAATGATCATTGCCTGTCATAAATGTCAACTTTTTGAAGGCAAAAGAAAACTCCTACCCCTACCTCTGCATCCAATCACTGTTGAAGCCCCTTTTCAACAGTGGGGACTTGACTTCATAGGAGAAATCCATCCACCATCTTCTGCCCAGCATAGATGGATTCTTACTTCCATAGACTATTTCACTAAGTGGATAGAAGCCATACCTTGTAGGTAGGCCAATGATTCTGTTATTATAAAATTCCTTGAGACTAACATTCTCTCTAGATTTGGATGTCCTACCAAGATCATCACTGATAATGCAACAACATATGGATCAAATAAGATGGTTGAATTCTGTCACAGATATCAGATAACATTGGGGAATTCCATGGCCTATTACCCTCAAGGTAATGGACTTGCAGAATCCTCAAACAAGAGTTTAGTGAACATAATCAAGAAACTGTTGGAGGACAACAAAAATTCTTGGCACACAAAGTTGTTCCATGCACTTTGGGCTGACAGATTGACTTTGAAGAAATCTATTAGTATGTCACCTTTCCAGCTTGTGTATGGTACTGATGCAATTTTTCCAAATATCCTTGGTGTACCAGTGATGAAGTTCATTCAAGAATTTCAAATTGAAGAAAATGACATGATCAGAAGAATAAATCAGACCATTCATCTTCAACAAACCAGAGAGGAGGTTTATAGAAAAGCATTACAGAATAAGGATATCATTAAAAAGCTTTTTGACAGAAGAACAAAGTCCAACAATTTCGAGATTGGGGAAAAAGTTTTAAAGTGGGACTCAAGGAGGAAAGACAAGGTCAAGCATGGAAAATTTGACAACTTATGGATTGGCCCTTACTCTATTCATTTAGCGGCTGGTAACAATGCCTATTTTTTACAAGAGTTGAATGAAGCAGAATTGTTTCGGGGTCCTGTCAATGGCAGGATGCTCAAACATTACTTCTCTTAATCCATGCTATGTTTTGAGGCCTTTTTATATTTTTTCCATTATAAATATTTCATCCACCATTGCATTCAAAGTTAGAAAAATCAAAAATACCAAAACAGTGAAAGAAAGAAAAGAGGGAAGATTGTCAAAACAATAAAGGTACAACCCCATACCAAAAAGAGAAACAAATATGAAAGTGTGAAAGCTTAAATTCCACTCCTGCAAAACACACTTCTAGTTAGTCAAACAACCTAATCTTGACTAATTAGTTTTAAATTTTCTACTAATAGGATAGTGAAACTGTTTAATCTCGGCTTATCAGTAGATAGATTAGGATAAAAATTAAAGGTTCAAACATGTTTAAAATCTGAACCTAAGTTTCCAAAGAAATATGACTCAAAAATGTTCTATTTTCTTGAGTCAAAAACAAAGATAAACTGGTTCTAAACAACTCAAAATATGAACCAGAGAACAAGGAAGAAACAACTCAAATAAGAGTCAAAACAAAGCTGTAAAAGGATGAAGGAAGTGCTTTGAATTTTCAGATCTTAAGCCTTCCATTTTGTTTTAAATTTTTTGCAAAATAAATTTCTATGTGCATCTTGTCTTTTATGCCATGGACCAGCATCAAGTTATACTGTTCAATCCTAACTTGAATGCTTTTAAATTTCTATTGTAGAATTTAGAGAATGAAAGTCTATTGGATAGTTTAATCCCAACAGACAGTAGATTAGGTAGAGAATCATATGGGCTCAAATGTTTAAACTGAGTCCATGGAGAAATAAGGAGTAGAAATAGATTATATTTTCTGCTTTCAAAAGAATAAAATGTTGTAAAAAAATTTTCCAATCCAAGTGCACTCTTAAAAAGAAGAAAAAATGTTAGATCAGTAGGATTGGGTAGGTAGAAAGATTGTATTGATGAGGTTACATTGTTGATCCATGAATGCTAAATATGTTTCAAAGCAAGAGAAGATCATCCACAGAAAGAAAGGTAGCCCAATGGATGAGGTAACTGATCAGCCTCCTAGAGAATGCAAGTCTGTAGTTCTTGATGCCTTCAAGAAGGCACCATCCCCAAGTGGAGCCACTATTAGCCAACTATGAAATTTTTTATACCAAATGCCATCTAAAAAAAATTTTGAGCCTTCAAGGAAAAAATTTTATTGCAAAAAAGTGTTGTCTCTTGAAAACTCTAAAAGGCCTCATGCCTCTGTCCAAATCTTCACTGCTATTCCTATCTTAAAAACTCTAAAATTCTGCTAATTTCATTGAGGAAATACTACTCCAAAGACCATTTTCCTTTTCATTCTTCAAAAACTAACCTCATCTTTGTCTTTCCTTTTCCCATGAAACCCTTCATTTTCATGTTTTTCCCATTTCCCCTTCATCATAACCCCTTTGATAAGGTTTAAAGACTCCTTTACCTTATCGAAACCCTCAAAACCTTTGAAAATAATTGAAAAACTATAAAAATCACATTTTTATATATTATAGACTTAAGCCCCTTGGGCTAAGTCTCTAACCCTTCCTTTCCATATGCCTTGGTACTGGAACCAAGTGCCAGCCTTCCAAATTTTTATCGCATCCTCCGATGTCGATTAGCCCTTCCTCCATAAGCCTCCAGTCATATTATCTTCCATGCGCCCAAAGGCCTCGCAGTTGGGTGCCAAGCCATATTATGAATTAATGTTTTAAACCTTCATTTATATATAAATTTGTCGATTTTTTGTTATATTATAAGGTTACCACCAGCGCAGAGTTTCAATCATTCTCCACCGTCGATCTGATCTGTAGATCGACGGCGCGCAATCCATTGCCCCGGTGGTCCCTGCCATCCATTCACCATTGCAAAACCACGCAGTATCCATCGCACCATTCATGAGAGTGGGGTGGTTTTCCTTATTTTTTAGCGATTCCATACACCATCTGACCCGTGGCCTGAATACTATTCATGAAACTGCCGTTCATTTCACGTTAAAGGTCGGATGTGGACCCAATGCGATATTGACGTCCACCATCCGATCTAAGGCCACTCATCGGCCGGTGATGGCTCACCAAAGAAGTCCGATAGTTAACCAGGTCATGGCATGGTCATTAAAGCATCTCTGTCATCGATCTGATCTATAGATCGACGGCCCACAATTCATCACCCTGATTCCCCCGCTTTGACTTTTCATCTTCGCTTCCGACCGTCGATCTCTACGTGATCGACGACTCTGATTCAAATTCCTTTTTCACTCTCCTCCGACTTCTTCTAATCAATATTGACCATTGAATGATGCCATCCAATGGCCACGCTCCCCCCACATTTCCTCTGAAGCAATATAACCTATACATGCAGGATTTTCTAATATTTTTTGTATTTTGCAGGGTTCAAGGGTTTTTCCACTATGATTGAAGAAAATTCAAAGGTAGAGGGTGAAGATCCTCCCACCTTCGATTTTTCAAAGGAAAACATTTGCAGGTGTTAAATCCACATTTCATCAATCATCCATGAAGCATTGATGCTACATAACCCCTGCACAACCCTACACACCAGCAAAGCATAGTCAAAGAGTATCAGTACAGAAAACCAGAGATATGTCAGAACAGAAGACTGAAGACAGGCCTTCGGGGATTACGTCTAAGATGGTTTATCAAAAGCCTAATCCTCGATTAAAACATAGTTAACGGAATAAATCATAAAGGTTCATCGGGCAGAAGGCCTCCACTGCCACATTTGAGGCAAATCGATTCCTCCCAGCTACCACAAAGCCACCTGTGTCTCAAAGCATTCAACCAGAGGCCGAATTTATTGATCAAGACCATATATCTGCCTCATAACGCAGCCAAAGGATAAATTCTGCAGACAAACTAATGACAAAATATCAGCAGAGTAAATTCAACATCACACAGAGCCTCAAAGGTCAAAACGAGCTCCCACCAAGCTTAAATATTTATGAAAATAATTTAATACAGAAGACACCTATGTAAGCTTCTTCATTAAGCCCCCAAAGGCTGAGGAACCATTAAGTCTATATTAACTATCTTTAGAGATCTTTTATCAGATCTGACCCCCTCATTCTTCTATATATACTTCTGCAGAAGATGAGTGAGGAGTTGGTTGATGTAGTTGTTGAACATTGTAATGTAATTGAGCTTGAGACTTCTACCTGTAAATAGTGTTCACTGGCCCTTGAAGCTCTGCTTGTGATAGATAAGTTAGGCTGAGATGAGTAGATGATTTCTAAACTAAATCAGTGGACTTAAAGTTGTAATTGGTTTGGAGCATCAATACAAGTTGATTTATGGGATCCTGGTCTATGTTGACGGTGATGTTTTTCTCATTGTAGCTTGTCATTTTTTTTATGTTTTCACTGTGTTTCATCTTCTCTTATAAATAACAGCATGCATGGAGTTAGGACCTACTGTATATCAGTACCCTTCTCTGACTGAAAATCTTTATCTAAATGTTTTCTTCTAATCTGTGTTATTTAGGAATGATTTAATTCAGTTTAAGCATATGTATGCTAGTGTTCCCTCATCTTATTGTCTTAGCTGAATGTTATTCTTAAATGTTGTTTTTAGTATATGTTAAGTGAAGATGAACTGAGGAAGATATGGTGAGCCCGGGTCCCAGTTTTATCTCCACAACTGTCTGAATTTTTCCCTTGGAATGTGTTAAAAGCTGGCTAGTTTAGAAGTACTTACCAGATCTTAGGCCATTCTATGTTATCTTTGTGATTGTATTGAAAGTGACCAAGTAAAGCAGAGCTAGGAGAGGATTTGTGGTGAGCCTGGCCTGCTAGTTTCTACTCTAACAGTTTCCTTCAAGTTTCCCTTTGTTTTTTTTACATGTTTTCTATTTGAAAGTGTATCAAAGGCTGGCTAGTTTAGAAGTACTTACTAGATCCTAGTTTTCTTTCATGTTTTTCTTAAGTGTGTGTCAAAGGTTGGCTAGTTTAAAAGTACTTACTAGATCCTGGGCTGCTCTTTGTTCTTCATCTGTTTATTTTCCCTTCTTTTTGTATCATTTCATTCCATAAATCAAACCTTAAAGAGATCCTCAGACATAGATGACTTTCCCCATGGACCATTCTTTCCTCTTACTGTTTCAATTAAACCCTATTATGAATCCATAGCACAATGGAATAAAACCTACAGTTATCTACCTTCCTGGCCAAAGCTTGTTCTATTTGCTTGCAACTTCACACCTTTGAAACTCTTTGCATTTAGCATTCTCCACCTCAAGCAGTAATCACTCTCAACCATCCAAAACACAAAACAAAACAAACCCTTGGCCTTCATAACTAGCCTAGTATCATTTCCCCAAACTCTAAAGACAAATCCATCTTTGCACTTATTGGAGAGATCCCTCTCCAGATTCAGGAGGGCTAGATCCTAGAATCCCAAAGTGGTTGAAACGATGTTTCTCCCTGCGATCGGACTTTGCCAATATTGCTGATTACAGGGAGATAACATAATGTAAATCTGATTTTCTGTCACAATACTGATTTTTGAACCTCCATATCAGCCTATTACTATGCTTCAGTGGATCTGCGTTATTTCTGAAGCAGTCCTTTGCATATAGCTGAAACCCCTCTCTTTGGGTGATTTTCAGCTAGACTAGTTTGTGAGAAACTTGTTTAACCCACCTAGTTTGATTTGTTTTTTCTCTCCTTTTGGATTTAGATCTTAGATGAGCTGATCTAAGGGATCCAAAAGCTGCAAACTCATTTCTGTGCACAGAGTTCTCAGAAGTGCGTTATTTCAGCAGGCTTGCTGAGTTGTTCCAGATTTGGAATATTACAATAAGGATGTCATGTTTAACAATATTGAATAATGTTTTATGTTCAAAGATGGCAGAATATGAATGGAAGGAGAATGACTCTGAGATAGATAGTATGCTAGAGATAGAATTAGAGTTGCTCATGCTTGAGGAATTTATAGCCAACACTCAAGTAGCATAAGGTCATACTTCCCTATGCCTTCCTATGGATCAAAAACCAAGTATTCTTTCAAATCAAAATGAAGGGTGTGCTTGTGTTTTTTCTGGATCTCAGGACAAGCTAAAATTTCAGATTTTTGAAGATCCTTTTATTAATTTTCTATAGTTATCATGGAATATGCATTTTCTTGTTTTCATGGACCAAAAGCACATGTTCAGTAGACATTTTTAGTGGCCTAGTTTTTTACTTTTTATTTTATTTATTTATTTATTTTTGTTTATTTTTTATTTATTTTTTATATTTTTATATTTTATATTTTTCTGCCTGCTCGAGGAAACTGTGTGCATGATTCAACTATGTAGCCATCTGCTGGATTGGTTACACTGGAAGGATCACTTCACATGATTGTACATATGTCTTCAGTAGGTAGGTAGATGTCATCAAGATTTGAAAGACCTCAAGTCTCGAAGATATGCTGCCATCAATAAGTTTTGTTTAAGTCAGATTCAGTTCAATTTTTCATGTCAGTTTTCAATATTAAGTCTCGTCTTTTGATTTTTGACTCCAAGCCAAATGGTAAGGCTACTTGGTCTATAGTGTTCCTGATACCTCCAAGGAGTTGTCATCCCTAGTTGGAGCCAATGTTAGTGTTATTCAGTATTTCCTGTCACCAGTGATCAAATGAACTCTTTCAAAAAAATTATTAGGGTGTCAAGTAAATTTTTTATGATTTCAATAGGTCTTCAAATAAAAATTTGGTCACTGGCTAGTGCGTCTAGGACTATTACTGCTCCTTCCAAAACAAATTCACCTATTGGATATTAGGATCTCTTAGTTGGATGGGTCATCATTACAAGGCCTTCATATTCATTTCAGTCATGTCATTGTTGGTGCTGAAAAAGGTGGCTTTTTATTGACAACTCTAGTGCTTTCTCATTTAATTATCAACCCGGGGTAAGTCTTTTTATTCCAAGAGTGTTGGCACAATATATGCAAGTTAGGTCATCTAACAGATGTTCCTTGTCACTTATGAGGAAGAATTTGCTAACTTCCTAAGCTTGCTTATCCTACGAGGGGTGGCTTGGATTGGTTTTTAACCTAATATTGAGCAACAATATTTTGCATCTATCTAATGGAATAAAACAACAATCTAACTGAACCGAACAAAAATCTAGAGAAATCAAGTAGCAGATGAATTGAATTCAACAATAAACTGAACAACAATGGAATTGAATGGAACAGCAGTCTAACTAAGCTAAATAGTAATGGAATTGAATTGAATCAGCAGTCTAGATAACTAAGAAGTAATGGAACAACAATATAACTAGCTAAGAAGTAATGGAACAATAGTATAACTGAAGAGAATTAAATAAATTTTACGGAAATTATTTAAGTAATTTTGCAATGGAATTCTCTTTATGACTTAATTAATCAACATTGATCAATGATTGAACGCTTCGTTATGCTAAAATAAGAATGCAATTCATAAAGACAAATAATATTGAAATCATCTTATGCTACGATCTATAACTCAAATGCAATGGTATTAAAATAATTGGAACTATCTACTGATAATAAAATATTGTTGTAAGTCGGAAAATACGATTGCGATTGTACTACTTCAAGAACACAATTTCTAACAATCCTGAAGAAAGAGAACTGTATCTTTATTGAATGGAAATATACTTTACAATTGCATTAGATACTTAAGCATTGGTTCTGCAACTACAGAGAGTATGAAAAATTGCGTGGAACTTCCATAGGTTGGGCCCAAACCACCAAAAGCCCTAGCGCATTAAAAACTTCAAAAGATTATTGTTCAAAGCTCTCTATTACATCCAATGATGTTACAAAAACACAATTAGACAGACTGTTTCTGATGTGTCTATTACAGAATGAATTGTTTTTCCTGTCTCCGACTCCCCTCCTCGTCCGTCCTTCACCCTTTTAAAGGCGATTTCAAAAATGTGAAAGTATTTCCCAAACGACAGCCCGCTGTGCGTGGCTGTCGTTTGAGTTCTTGGACTCGAATTCATCTATTTGCCTTCTTCCAGCCACTGAGAATTACCAGGATTTCATTGTTTGCGTCCGTTGGTTTGCGTTCGTTTCCTATTGGTCCAGCCATTCTTCCTTCCTGCATGCGGAGATAAGAGAAGTCAATTTTCTATTACAAAAACATCCTTTTCTACATTAGTATAAATTTTCTCATTTTCATAATATTTTATTCGCTTTATTGTTAATATGAAGAGGAATTCTCCTGAAATTATAACATAACTTGAAGGACTTACAAGGTGATAACATACCTTAGTTTGGGCCCAAAATACTCCCCTGCTTACCTAGTTGCATGTCCTCATGCAAAAAAATTATTAAGATGTAGTTGCGTTAAGGAGTAGGCAGGGTAGGCCTTTTTGTTGTATGCTCTAAAGCCTTGTTTTCATTTCATGAGTGCAAAGGCAGCACCTGTGGCTCCTTCTGGTAATTCGTAATTGTGATTATAATCCTTGGGATGATGCCAGAGGAGAGGGTTTATGTATCTGCATCCCAACCAAGAAGGCCCCATGCTGTAGAGCAGGCTGCTATATGAAAGGAATCTGGAGGCAGCAACCTTGAAATTCCTGTAACTGAATGGCTCCCTATTCTTCAAATTGTTCATGGAGGCCATCCATGTTTGCTTGGCTGCTGCTAAGGCTGCTTCACGAATGTCCCCAAAGTATTCTCATGCATTTTATATGATATATTTATGGATGGGTCCCAGCCTGGTCCTCACACCTTTCCTTCTCATGAATTTTTGTGCTGGATGATCAGTTGCAGGGGTTTTGTAGGATCCCCTATGACCCATAAATCTAGACTATGCTCTCTTTTTTGGAAGATGTGATAGGATTTGGCCCACCTAACCTGGTTTTTAGCAAATGAAAGGAAGGCTTGCAGCTGCACATACCCTATGAAGGGGCTACGGTTGTTGTCTGTGTCTTCTTCTAAGAAGAATTTATGCATGTAAAGCTCACACGAGAGGCGTTGGACCTTCTCATCTTGATCGTTACAACAATGGGAAAATTCTTCTATGGTCCTGAAAGTAGTGGGTTTTCCTGCCCTGATAGCTTTAACCTTCAAGATTAAATATCATTCTGTTAGGAACAAGGCATAGTTGGTTGCCAGAGCTCTGCATGATAACGCATCATTATATAGAGAGAAAATTGTATATATTTACTTCTTAGCTTGCTCCACCTGCTCTTGTACCACTTTAACCTTTTCCTACTCTCCTATAAGCTGGGCGAATGTCTCATCTTCTATCGTGGAGAGGTACAGTGAAATTTTTTAGCAGTGCCTGATATTATTTTAATGGCACCACCTCCTTCCTGCACTGTGTTAGTTCATGCCGCACTTGCACTAGTTCATTGTGTAATTTCTGGTTGGCATCTTTCTCTACTAGGTGGGCATAGGCAGGGGCTTCCTCTCTTTGGGTTCCATTTTCATCTATAACCTTCTGCTCAGTTTGGGTGGAGGCTTCGATGGTGTTTGTCAGTTCTATCTGCACTTCAGCCTCGGTGATGTCTTCTAGGTTGGTCTGTATTTCAGTTTCAATAGTAATTATCAACTTGGTTTGTATTCCAGTTTCCATGGTGTTGAATAAGTCAGTTTGCATTTCGATTTTGACTGTATTTAATAGTTCTGTTTGAGTTCCTACAATAGAGGTTTCTGTCTTTGGCTCCCGCGCCCTTCTTTCTTTCTTTATTTTTTTTCTCAAATATTTTACCAATTTCTTCAATATCTTGTAGGTCCTTCTTAGTTTCTCACTTCTCCTTTCATCTAAATCTTCACCTGTCCTTATTTCAGTAGGTGGTAGGGGAGCGGAATTCCCCTTTTCAGGAATATCTTATAAAATTGTGTTTCTGATTATGTCTTCATAATTTACCTCAATGTGAGGGTCGTGACTAGGAGGAGCGATGCTACCTCCTGGTGAAAAAGGGGTTGTCTCTGTGTGTGTGCTCTGCTCCACAAGGACAGTGTCACCTGAATGATCCTGTGATTCCAATCTCTCCATTGTCTGTCCATCACTATACACTTTGTAATTATCGATAGGAGACAGAGCCTCATCATCTTGCGGTTCCTCTTGGTCAGGTAGGACTTTAGTGTGACCAGAGCTGTTGGGGGTGGCAGATTTATCAAAAATTTCCTCTTGCTCCCCTGCTTCCAATGGGTTTCTCGATTCATAGTTTGTCCTTATTTTTCCTAGGACTTGGGCCATTTCCTCCTCGAACTCTTGCAAGGGTGTATGGGATGTTTCTGCTTCCTCCATGAGGTTTGAGGTTCCTTGGGGTGTCTTGGACCATTTTTTCGGACTTGGATCTGATGTTGAGGTTCGGGTTCTTTTTCTTCTTGGTGTATTTACCATGGGGGACTCAATTTTGGTTCCGTCAGGGTTTACTTCTGGTACCTATGCCTCAAGGTTAACAAAATTATCCCATGCTATCTGCTGCCTATATAGCTCATGAATGATGATTAGTTTTATTAAACCCTAGTGACTAACCATTGCTTGGGGATTCTTGGCTTTCCTCAATCGAAAAATAGTATCATGCAATACGGAATTAAAAAAGGCAGGAAGATTAATTGAAATTTTTTGTTTAAGTGCAACTAAAAGTTTGAGCTATGGAGGTTTTACCACATCCCAATGTCCTTCGCATGTAATAAAATTCTGGATGAATCCTGCCAGCTCCTGCCATGGCTGGTGTAAAGAGGCAAGGTTAATCCCTCTATTTTTTCATTACAATGGTTCATCTGGGTCCTGGTATAATGCTACTACTTCTCTTAGGAGGAGATGCTTCTTTGCCCATCTTTCTCCTTGCGCTAGTATTCCAGAAACTTCCGTGATAATTCCCTCTGTAACTAGTATAGTTTGGCCTTTAACTCTGGTTTTCTCTTCCTGCATATTTTGCAAAAATTCGATTGCAATTCTCATTTCGAATCCTTGTAGTCTATGTACATATGTCAGCCATCTAGCTCATTGGAGGATGGCACTCACTGCCTCTGAAATTAGAAAGTTTGTAGGCTTGCTTCGAAGGGTATTTCCTCCCATAGTTGATATGCTCTTTTCCTCTGATTGTTTTTCTTCTTGGCTCTGTTGTTTCGACTAGATGTTGTATGCAATTAGAAAAGAGATTGTGACTCTACGTAGATAATATTATTGCCTTAATTGTAGTTTTCCATTGGTCTTATCGATGCATCTAACGAGATTTGTGCAGGGATTTCACATGCTTGTTGAATTAAGGCCAATTACACCCCCTCCCTCGAAGAAAGGGGGCCCACACCCTCAAGTACAGGAGAGATTTGGTCGCTTATGAATGCAGACAGGGGAATGTTAGAATTTGGTAATGATAAGCTACGTGTGAAGGAACAGGTGGTTGAGTAATTATTAACATATGTGGTAAAAATGTCAGATTTAGAAGTTTTCATAATTGTATCTTGTGCGGAAGTGACCGAAAAGCAAGAGGAAATAGCATAACCATTATTTCGATATGATTTCCTTGCACGACTGAAAATTTATGATGGAAGCAAGACTGAGTCAAGTAATGATTGGCATTGTCATTCCAAAGTTCAAAATATGTAAACATATCTTTGTTAGTTATTCTTATGGTAGGTCATAATTATTACTAATTCGAGTAATAGCTTGTGGTTGAATAATGGAAGGCAAGGTGTATATAAAAGCAATTGGCTATTTAAGGATCATACTTTCATACCACAAGCAGAGCCATTGATGCCAACAGGCATTCATAGCCTCAACAAGGTTGTTATTCTAACCCGAAAAATGAGCCAGGATCCTTATGTAAGAATAGTTGTTTTGCCAATTTTATGGAGAGATCACCATGCTGGTATGGTGGCCAGATAACCATGGTGTCACTCACTAGAGTTGTAGCAACGTGATCAGGGCGGCTTGTGATGAGACTTCCAGTCCTTCAATTCATTAATAACGTCATTACCTTGGTGTGGTGGCCATAATGGGCATGTCACTTGCTACACCCTTATGAACGTGGTAGGCTGGCTCGTGATGAGACCCCCTATCCTCTCTTAAGATTTGCATATAAATGTAGTATTTCCTTTTGAATTTTAGCATCTTGATCTATAAGGAGGTCACTGTGCTGGTGTGGTAGCCAGATAGTCACAATTCCATTCACTAGAATTGTAACAGAGTGATTAGGCCAGCTCATGATGAGACCTCCTATCCTTCTAATAGATGAGAATGTCATTACCCTTGTGTTGTAGCCATTGTGGGCATGTCACCTGTTAAATCCCTATGATCATGGTAGGTTGGCTCGTAATGAGACCCCCTATCCTCTTAAATATTTGCATGAACACATAATGATTGCTTTTTTTTTATACATAGAGGGAGGATAATTGACTCCTTAAGAGTGAG
The DNA here is from genome assembly GCA_034641835.2 of Pinus albicaulis. Lineage (NCBI taxonomy): Eukaryota > Viridiplantae > Streptophyta > Pinopsida > Pinales > Pinaceae > Pinus > Pinus albicaulis. Next base: position 485,180,442 of record CM076572.1, read on the forward strand.
GGATAGTGAAAGAAGCGGGAAAAAAAAAATACCATTAATACCCCTTTTTCCATTTATTCATGCTGTAGGGACATATTACTCGAATAGTGCAAAAAGATATATCATCATAAGGTCCTGTATTGTATGATATAATGTTTGAACTATGGGTGACTTAGCCTTTCATTTCATGTGTGCATAATGTCAGCTTCCTGTTTAAGAATTATAGTGCCAAAGGGCCATCATATTTGTAATTTTACCATTTTCCCTCTCTCTTCCAGCTGCCATTCCCTACACAAGGTTACTCAATTACAAAAATAATGGCTATTTAAGTTGGTCGGATAACAGTTTTTTAGAGATTGAGCAACAACTGTTCAAATATTGCTTGGAATTAAAAAAAAAGGCAAAAAACCGGCTATTCAATTCGAATGAACAGTAGCCGTTCAAATATCGAACAACAACTGTTCCCAAATTGAACAGAAAAAATAAAAAAATGGCAGTGAATAGCTGTTTAGTTCGACCGAACAACAGTCATCCAAGAAGTGAACAATAGTTGTTCAAGATTTGAACAACAAAATTAAAAATGTGAAACGACTGTTCAATTGTGGTTGAATCGACAGCCGTTCAAAGACTGAACAACAGCTGTCCACGAATTGAATTGCACAAATAAAAATGTCAAAAATGGCTATTCAATTTGACTGCACAGTAGATGTTGTAGAGGTAAATCCCCTCTGCAGACAGAGGTGATCCCTACTAGCCCAGATTTGGTCTAGCAACAATAATATCACGCTAAGGTGTAAGTTCCTAATTGCAATAGACCAAGTTGTGAAAAAGGCCTACCTCAAGTCTAATGATATTGTTTGTAGAGAAGATAATGCTCCCGTTTCCTTGCCCCAGCAGGTCACAATCATCCCGCTTGCCGTGATCGAACACCTGCACACACAAGAAACACGACAAACACAAGCGTAAAACCCAATATCTGCAATTACGTATTAGTCAGAGAAGACACAAATCATGATCATAATGAACAATATGAGTGGAACCATAACCAAAGTCGCTTATCATTAATTCATACAAAGGAAAATACAACCTGGCTCTGACACTGAATCTTCCTTTGGCGGGTCGTCAGCGGAATACGTCTCGTTAAAGCTCGTCGGGAATGGGGACAAGCCTCTCTTTTCGATTGTCAATCTCCTTGCTATGGATTTGGCTCTATGAGGAATATTGCAGCATTATTTAGGCTATGAAGGCTCTTGGAGACTAGCTTGCAAAGGGAAATGGCAAGCTTATATAGATGGTGGAAGGGGAGTTGGGATCCCTACAATCATGGGATTGGCCCTATCCTCAAGGAAGCTTCCATGAGAGGTGGAAAGCTACTTCCTCTACGTGGAGATCTGGAGCCAAACATCCCAACTCAATTTAGAGACTAGTTCAGGAGTTTTTTGGAGTCAATCTTCCGCCATTTATTTCTAAAAATCACTCCTTAATAAGACTGGCGCAAGTACAACACTGAGAAAGTGCGCCAGCTGGCGCGCCCTCTTTGGAGGATTTCCCCAATTGGCGTGGGTATAACACTGACGAGTCGCGCCAAGGATAAAAAGACTATTTTTAGGGTTTTTCTCAAGGATTTGTCTTTAGGAGAATGAAATTCCATGCCCAGGGGAATGCCATGAAAGTGTTTTTAGATCATGTCGCTGCTCATAGGTCATGGAATAAGCCCTCAATGTGCGAGATGGGTAATTGCAAGGACGGTGACAAATTACTGTGTAACAGTAGCCGTTCAGAGATTGAACAACAGTTTTCCAATAATTGAACAGAAAAATGAAAAACACAACAAAAATTTGTTCAATTTGGTTGAACCGTGGTCGTTCAAATATTGAACAATAGCTATTCTTGAATTTAATAGAAAAAATAAAAACACTAACGAATAGTTGTTTAGTTCGACTGAACATCAGTCGTTCAAATATTGAATAGAAGTTGTTCACAAATTGAACAACAAAGTAAAAAACGTAAAAAAGGCTATTCAATTTTGGTTGAATCAGCAGCCATGCAAAGACTGAACAACAACTATTCTCGAATTGAACAACAAAAAATTAAAACATCGCAAATGGTTGTTCAATTGAGTGGCAGCCGTGTAGAGATTGAACGACAAATTTCTGTGAATTGAACAACAACAAAAAAAAACACAGCCAATGGATGTTCAATTCGACTGAACAGTAGTCATTCAAATATTGAACAACATCTATCTGTGAATTGAACAGCAAAAAGAAAAACATAGCCAAAGGCTGTTTAATTCGACTGAACAAAAGTCATTCAAATATTGAACAACAGTTGTCTATGATTGAACAACAAAAATAAAAACACAGCCAACTACTATTCAATTCGACTAAACATCAGCCGTTTAAATATTGAACAACAACTATCCACGAATCAAAGAGTAAAAATTAAAAAAAACACAGCAAATGGACGGATGTTCAATTGAACAACAGTTTTTCAAAGATAGAACAATAGCTATTTTCGAATTAAACAACAATAAAAACAAAATCTTACAAGGAAAATAAATTGAAAATGGGAAGAATGTACGACAAGACAAAACAATTATATACGTTATTTACAAGTGATGTTGTCAAACCTCTCATGTACTTGAGTTTGTGAGGTTATCACCCCCTTGCACCATAACTTGGATGGTGGGATCGTTTCGTACCTGTTGACAGAAAGATTCTTTCGTGAGAGGTTTGCGATAGAGGTGTACTCTGTGTCTGTTAAATTGAAATGTTGAATCAGACCCATATATGGTGGTCAAGGTGAGGGTACCATTGCTATGTACTTCCTGGAATCTCATATGGACCGAGCCACCTTGTTTGCAGTTTTCCTAGAAAGTCTTGGAATCTAGAGTCATAGAGGAGTGCCCAATCTCCTTTTTGAAATATCTTCCTCTTTATTAGTTTGTCGTGCCACTTCGATTGATGTTTTTGAATGATCGTTGTGCGTTGCAGGGCAAGCAATCGAATTTTGTCCAGTTCATTTATTTGATGGAATCTCTTAGCTTGAGCTTCTGTTAAGACTAATCCCACTTCCTGGGTTGTTCTCAAAGTTTTAATTTCAAACTCAGTAGGGAAGATAGGTTCTCTCCAAAATACTAGCTGATATGGTGAATATCCAATGGTTTTTCACCAGGTTTTTCGATAAGCCCATAAGGCTTCTAGTAGTCTAGTGGTCTAGTCCCAGAGGTGTGCTGCTACCGTCTTGGTAAGGATTGCCTCTAGGACTTTGTTGGTGCTTTCGACTTTCCCATTGGACTGTGGGTGGTAAGGAGACATAACTTTGTGGATGATATGGTGATTTCTTAAAGTAGATGTGATCTTATTGCCTGTGAATTTTCCCCACCCTCAGTTATCACTTCACTTGGCAAGGCGTATTGCACGAATAGTTCAAAGAGAAACTTAATTACTGATTCTTATGTGGCTCTTAACAAGGCCACTGCTTCTAGCCATTTGGTGACATAATCCATGGCAACTAATATGTGGGATTTCTAGTTTGATGGTGGGTTGAATGGCTCAATGAAGTCCAACGCCCACCGTTCAAATGGTTCCACCACAATGGTGGTTGTAGCGGCATTTCATCAGCTTGGCCTGGGCGACCTATTCTTTGGCAGCTATTGCAGGCCTGGACATACTTTTTTGCATCTTTGAAAATCGTAGGCCAATAATAGCCTAATTGCAACACTTTATGCCCTGTCCATTATTCTACAAAATGGACACCATAGGGTTCATCGTGACAGGCTCGTAAGATGTCATAGATTTCATCTTCCCGTATGCATTTGTGTAAGTGCATATCGGCCCCTATATGGAATAGGTATCCTCCAATCCAAGAGAATATTGCATTGCGCTATACAATCAATTTTCATTCTCTCGCCGTTAAATGGCTAGGTAGCTTCCCCACTACTAGATAATTTTCCACATCTGCATACCATGGTGTTTTGACCACTACAGCAAACAAGTGTTCATAAGGGAATTTATTGTCAACTGTTAGCGTGTCATATTTCTTGGGGATTCTGGACAGGAATTTTGCGACCACTTTTTTCTTCCCTGGATGGTCTTTGATCGTTATATCGAATTCTTGCAACAACAGTAGCCAACTAATTATTCTCCCATTCGTGATTGGTTTATTAGCTAAATATCTAATAGTAGAGTGGTCAGTATGCAGGAACACTTAATATCCGGTTATATAGTGCATGAATTTATTGATAGCATAAATGACAGCCAAGAATTCTTTTTCAATCACTGTATAGTTTAATTCGGCAGGAGTAAGGTTTTTGCTGATATAATAAATAGCATACGACTTTCAGTATTATTCTTGGCCAACGACTACCCCTATTTTTGTATTAGATGCATCAAAAGAGATGTGAAAGGGTAGTTTCCAGTTAGGACCTCGCAGGATTGGTGTTGTTGAGACCAGCCTCTTCAAGTTTATAAAAGTGGTGTCACATTTTTCAGTCCAATGGAATTCAAAATTCCCAGTCAATGCATACATGGGTACAGCTATATACGAGAAATTTATTATAAATCTGCGATAATATCCTACATATCCTAGAAAACTGCGTACCTATGTTTGTGTACAAGGTGTGGCCAACAGAAGGATTACCTCTATTTTAGCCAGATCTACCTATATTCCCGCTATAGAAATGTAGTGACCTAGGATTACCCCCTCAGTCATCATCATGTGGAATTTTTCGTTGCTTAGACATAGTCTAGTAGCAATACATCGTTCTAACACTTTTTCTAGCATTTCTAAAGCTTGATCAAAGTCTTCCCCATAGGGTGTAAAATCATCCATATAGATTTCAATTCCTTCATTTATTAAGTCAGAAAAAATGCTAATTATGGCTCTCTGAAATTTTGCTAGGGCATTACATAATCCAAATGGTAAAGCTCTGTAAGAAAAAGTGCCCCATGGGAAAGTAAAGGTTGTCTTATCTTGGTCTTTGGGAGCTATTTGGATTTGATTTTATCTATTGAATCCGTCAAGAAAGGAGAAGAATCATTTCCCAGCCAATGTGTCAAGGACTTGGTCAATGAAGGGAAGAGGGAAATGGTATTTCTATGTTGCCTTATTTAATTCTCTGTAATATATGCAGATTCTCCACTTCCCATTATTTTTAGGGACGACCACCAGAGGGGAGACCCATTTGCTGTCTAAAATAGGATAAATGAAATTTACATCTAATAGTTTTTGCAGCTCCTATTTTACAATCTCTTTTAAGTGTGGGTTTACTCTTCTTTGGGTTTGTCTAAAAGAGTGTGTTTCCCTATCACTATAGATGTGGTGTGTGCACAGTTGTGGGTCCAAACCCTTCATGTATTGGTAGTCCCATGCAAATGCACCTTGGTGCTTCTGGAGGAATTTTATGAGTTTCTATTTTTGGTTGTCATCCAAGCTGACACTAATATTCAGAACCTTTCCTGGCTTGATCTCAATAGGTATGCTATTATGAATAGCGGTTTTTGAGATATATTGCATCTCTAAGTACATCACAGGATCCTCTTGATATTCATGTTCGAGGACTGTTTTCAACATTTGGCATTTCAGATTTTCAAGCTTGGGTGACTGATTCATAAAGTTATTAATTACATCATCTTCAGTTTGATCCTTGAATTCGAGAGCTTCTACTAGTGTCAGAGGTGGACGGATTTTTTTCTCCCAATATGTATCTAGGTGTTTGTGAATTTTTACCATGGGCAGGCTTGGTTTGGCAGGTGGATAAATAATGATATTTTTTATACAATCTCCTCTAGTGATATTCATGCTACCTGCTCGACAACCTATGTAAGCATGTTCTGTGGCCAGCCAAGGCCGCCCAAGAATCAATGGGTGCCCTTCCATCCTGCTTTTTGGATTAATGGCTAAACAATAAGCTGGGTATTCCCATGAGTCCACGGAGACCATGATGTCTTGAACTATACCTTCCGGTCTGATAATAGATCTGTCAGCTAGTTCCAGAAGTGTAGTCATAGGTTCTAAAGCTGATATGCCCAGTTTTTCACAAGCTCCTGGATGTTAATGGCTGCCCCCAGGTCAACCAATGTGTTTGGAAATGAGTTTCCAGAAATTTACACGGTTACAATGGGGTTTCCTAGGTCTTCATATCTTACAGGTGATTCCCTACCTAACGACAAGTCAGATAACGTTCCTATCACAGCCTTTGTTTTCTTAATTTGTTTTTTTCCACATAATTATTTGATTTTCTTTGCATAGATGGGAATTTCTTGGATGGCATGGAGAAGAGGAATTTTGATACAAATGTTTCTTAATTCCCCCAGGATGTCAAAATCTGGAGTGATTATAGGCCTGGGTAGATTTAATCTCTCAGGAAATGGAGGCGAAGCCACCCTAATTTCTTCAGGTCTTTGTTGATCAATTATTTCCTTATCTTTACCTGTTTCTGTTATATTCATTAGGATAGACTCTGTGGAGGTTTCAACTTGGGACTGAGGTGGAGTTGTGGCCTCTATAGGTAATATGGTACATCCCGATCTTAACGTCAATTTGTTGCACTGTTTTTGTTTGGCATTGGGCTTTGGATTTTCTATGATCTGAATTAGTTGAACTGGTCTGTTATTGGGATTAGGATTAGGTTGGGCTGGAAATTGAGGGTGTATGGAAGGTTTTGGGTTATGCTGAATTAGGTAGGGAGCTGGCAACATAGGTTGATTTTTGGTCCCTGATCCTATGGGTAGATTGGCCATTCCCGTGGGTCGCTGCCAATTCCAATTGGTGTTTTGAGTAGGAGGGATTGGCCATTGGTTTTGATACGGGAAATTCTGCCAATAAGGGGGAGAGCAAGGGAATTTCTGCCAATTAATCCCTGATGGAGGTTGCATAAGCCAAGGTGGCATAGGAAACACTTGGTTTGGCCAAGTTGGGAAGGGGTTTTGAGTCTGCCAATTTGTTGCAAGGTTTTTTTGCTAAACTGAGGTGAAAGAAAGTATTGAGGTAGGTCTTGTGGTATGCCAGGTCGTGCTTGCCATTTCCAACGCTAATTCATTAAATATATTGTCTCTATTTCTTCTTCTGCTTCCTTGTAGATGGATTTCAGCCCGGGAAGTGAAGGACACTGGTCTGTGGTATGATCCTTAGTGAAGATAGCACAAGTTTGAGACATGTATAAAGGAAATTCCCTCTAGCTGTGCTTCTTCTGACATATTTGGAAAAATATGGCCAGGTTTTGTTCTGCTATAGCTTGTTTCTGTTTGGCTTGTAAAACATCAAGTTGTGTTTTCAAAGTACCCAGGATGTCAGTTTTGAAATTTTCTAACATATTTCCAAATTCTACTCTGGTTACATTGCCATTAGTTTTCTTAAGATCCTTCTTCATAGAATCATGCTCAACAAGTATATTGCGTGAGCTACCCCGGGAGAATCTAATACATAAGGAAATAATCTCATCGTATTCTTCTTGGTAAATATCTCCCTTCCCCATTATGTTAAGCATCTCAACCCATTATTCCTTCATCCCTTTAAGCATCGTGGCTTTTAAAATGTCCTTGGACAACGTGGTATATGGGGATCTTTGTAAATTGTATTGAAATATTTCTACGTATTCCTCTAATGTTTCATTTTCTTTTGCAGACTTGTTGAAGATTTCGTCTTTTAGATCTCGGGTTCGAAAATAGTCTTGGTATTTGGTAAGAAAAATATTCTTCATTTGGTCCTAGTTTTTTATAGTTCCCCCTCCTAATCCCATGAACCAGCGAAGTTCAATTCCTTTTAAGGTAGAGGGAAATAGTTTTAGTTTATGGGGATTGGTGGTATAGTCATATCCTCTTCATAAGACATTAAATTCAAATAGGAATGCATCACGATCTTCTATGGTTAACCCATGAAAGATGGGGATGTTGTGCAATGGAATGGCTTTCATAGGGGCATTGGCAGCATGATCAAAAATAGGGTATTCTAATGTTTATGTCTGCCTTTGATTCTGATTTTGATTATTTTCCATTTGATCAAAGAGGTGCCAGAAATATTTGGGAAATTCTTGATCTGGAGGAGAGATTCTAATAGGCTTGGGAGGTGAATGCGGTTGGGGTTTTATAACACTTCCCTGATCTGGGATCCGAAGTACTTCCGTTTCGATCACTTCTTTAGGGGACTTAGGTTCTGATATTTCTATGTGAATTCCTCCACTAGTTTCTCCCCCTCCTTCTTGTAGGTTACAAGAGCCTCCCTCTTTTGAAGGGTTTGTGCCTATATGAACAACAGTCTGAAGACTTTTCTTAGACCCCTCTGTCTCACAGTGAATCTCAGTGTAGGCTACATATGGTGAGGCTGCTGCCTGAGGGAGTGTATTATGACTTTGAATGGAAACATTTTTGGGTCCTATAGATGCCTGAGATTCAACTTTCCTAATGATTTCATCTATATATGTTGTTCTTCCAAGGATCACCAGTCCTTTGGATTGTGAGGATGGTTGCGAATGATTTCGGATTTTTTCTATATTTTTCTTCCTAGACATTAAACAAGAGCACCTATCCTACGGTTCTTTGTACAACTTGCTGGTGAGTGGGCTAGAGGGCAAGCATGTTGCTTGCCGGTACGCAGGTTCTTACCTCTCGTTTTCAATACCCAATTCTTCATAGCAAAGGAGAAAGATAAATAAATAAGGTGACTCTTAACACTCTCCCCACCAATGGAGCCAAAATGTTGGTGCTGAAAGAGGTGGTTTTTTATTGAAAACTTTAGTGCTTTCTCATTTAATTATCAACCCAGGGTAAGTATTTTTATTCCAAGAGTGTTGGCACAATATATGTGAGTTAGTTCTTCTAACATATGTTCCTTGTCACTTATGAGGAATAATTTCTATCTTCTTAAGCTTGCTTATCCTACGAGGAGTTGCTTGGATTGGTTTTTAACCTAAGATTGAGCAACAAGATTTTGCATCTTTCTAATGGAATTAAACAACAGTCTAATTGAACCGAACAATAATCTAGAGAAATCAAGAAGCAAATGAATTGAATTCAACAACAAACTGAACAACCACTACAAGAAAAAATGACATTGGTGAGGGGCGAAAATGGTCACCATAAGCTCATTGGTGAGGGTCAAAAGAGCCTTCGTCACCAAAAACTGAACGTCACCAAAGGTGGCGTCGCCGAAAGTATAGGTGTTGTGGTGACATTCAAATTCCATCACCAATAATGATTTATAGTGATGGATAGTGACCGTCACCATTGCATATGAGAAATGGTGACGGAGAATAGCCTCCGTCACCAAAAAATTGAACGTCACCAAAGGTGGCGTTGCCGAAAGTATAGGTGTTGTGGTGACATTCAAGGTCCGTCACCAATAATGATTTATAGTGACGGATATTGACCGTCACCATTTCATATGAGCAATGGTGACGGACAATAGCCTCCGTCACCAAAAAATTGAACGTCACCAAAGGTAGCGTCGCCGAAAGTATGTGTTGTAGTGACAGTCAAGGTCCGTCACGAATATTAATTATAATGACGGATAGTGACCGTCACCATTTCATATGAACAGCAATGATTTTTTGTGATGGACCTTTCATGGCCGTCACTATTGGTGCATATATATAGCGACGTTCATTGACCATCACCATAAACGCATTGGTGACATCAAGGTCCGTCACAAGTAATGACTATAATGACAAACAGTGACCCTCACCATTTCAGATAAACAACAACGATTTATGGTGATGGACCTTTAATGGTCGTCACTATTGATGCGTATATATGGTGGCGTTCATTGACCGTCACCATTTCATATTTTGGTGAGGGTCGAAAAATGTCACCATAAGCTCATTGGTGATGGTCAAAAGAGCATCCGTCACCAAAAACTGATCTTCGTCATTCCCTATATATGAATATCAGGGCACGATGGAATCAAACCACCAACCTCCCGCTTGTAAAGCAGGTGCTCTTCCATTGAGCTAGCACCCTTTAAAGAATTAGACTTTAAACTAGCAATTTCCCCTAAAGGTGCAAAGATACACCAAAGGAATAAGATCCAGGAAAACTGAAAGAACTCAATGTCCTTCCTCCTATTTTTATTCTATGACACTCTACAAAGTATGATATTTATCTATGACGTATTTGTGCTGAGTGGTTCTAATTTAATAGTAAATGTTATATTAGATAAAATAAATGAATAACTGAGAGGCCTTACGGGCTAATTTTTAATCCTTACACCAAAATCTCTTAATATTCAAGTCTATGGACCAACTCGTTCAAAGTTCAAACTGAAGTAGATTTTAAATGGAAAGCCTAAAACCAGCTTAGTTTACAAGTTAACATTTTGGATATAAATTCTGTTCAATTTATATGACAAGTTATGCCATATCCTTGAAACTAGTTTCTTAGCTAAAAGACTTTCTTAAGTCAACAATGACAAAGAAACATAGTCATGGCAAGCAAAATTCTCTTGTTTTTTCTAATGAGGGTGCATGTAACTTGATAGAGGTTGTATGAAAGTATCAAACCATAAACAATTTCACTAAAACATGGAAATGACAAAGTCTTGTTAAGCAACAAAGGTTTAGTTGAATATATGGAAAGCATCGAGCTAAATGATATAATTAAACTAAAAGTAACTGTAAAAAAATGAAATTGCCATCATATACATCGCATCGGCGTATGAATTTGCATCAATGTACTGAATTAATATGACTTCAAATTTTGAAATTTTCCTGCAAGATAACATTTATCATCTCATGAATCCTTCAGATTTATATTGCAATATCCATCTCAGATCGATAGATCTAGAATCTTAAATATTCTTATAACTAGCAATTGCACCAAGAGGTGCAAAGGAATGTCGGAACATGGATAAGAGAAGTGGGGAGATTGTATAAAGAAATAATCAAGCGAAATATACTAAAAATGAAATACAACCCATGTGAGGCTAATTTAAATTCAATTTTTGTGAATTTTCAAGTGAAAGAAAGTTTGTAACTGGTGTCCGGCAAGCAGGACTCACAAAAATTGTTATAGAGAAAAACTTGGAAGGGAAATTGAGGTTTGAGGTTTGATGATGTTGATGAAGCACATATTCTACTTGGTGAAAGTGGCCACTGCAAGGATTATTGGGGTTCAGGCTTCTATAGGCAGGATAATACTTTTGAGCTTGAAACAACTTTGCACAATATAGCTTTCGGTTCAAATGGGTGCAAATACATATAAATCAAGCAATTTGAGACCTTTAAATGTATGGTTAGAAGCAACAACTCCAGAATCTGTGAAAATTCTTCTAAACTCTATTGGAAAAGAGGAAATTAATTTCATCCTTGAAGGAAACTTGTTTGGACCAGACATTGGTGAGTTGATAAGCAGCTCAAACAATTGGGCAGAGATTACTATGTGGTGTATTTTCAAAGGGCTCAAAGAGTCATTACCTTCTAGATGGCTATATATTTTGGGAGATGGGTTTGAAAATACAAGTAAGAAGAATCAGCCAGCGTCTGAACAGTCGGGTGAATTTGAGAAAAAACACCGAAGATCTGCCAATTTTGTTGAATGCCTCTGAGCAATGTGGTTTATTGTTTGCTATCAATTCCTCCTCAGTCATGGATTGCAGGCCTGCACAAAATAAGAATATTCTTATGATTGGTGTTTGTTCTGAAGTGAATAATTTAAAACAATATACTCATAACCTAGCACAAAATACAGATTCAACAGAAGTAAATACGGAAAACAAGAATAGTGGAAATGATGATTTTGGATTTCAAACTGAAGGAGAATATAAGGGCGAGGACGAAGTGCTTTTGAAATTTCAGTGGGCAGAGGAGACAGAAAGGATGGGCTGCAGCAAGTTTTTGGAGTCTCGGGATAGAAGAGAAGGGAAAAGAGGCAAACTTCAAGTTCAAAGCACAGAGTAATGACCCCTGGAAGGAGATATTTTGATTCTCTTGTTCAGTCTCAACAGGAAGTAAGCAATTCCTTTGGTCAAGTCAACATTCAATTGTCGGATTCTCTATGGGATGTAAGTGATGGCATTAGCCAAGAGAAGCAGCTGGACAGGGTTTCACATGAATATATCCTTTCTTCATGAATGCAATGATTATCGGAATTATGTTCAAATAAAAAAGATGAGAACAGTGTGCAAGAGGCTTTATAATGTTTGATATGCAAAGAATAGAATATTCAAAATAGTACACATCATATGAGGAGGAGACCTTTAAATCAAGCAATTTGAGACCTTTAAATGTATGGTCAGAAGCAACAACTCCAGAATCTGTGCAAATGCTTCTAAACTCTATTTGAAAAGAGGAAATTAATTTGATCCTTAAAGGAAACTTGTTTGGACCAGACATTGGTGAGTTGATAAGCAGCTCAAACAATTGGGCAGAGATTATTATGTGGTGTATTTTCAAAGGGCTCAAAGAGTCATTACCTTCTATATGGCTATATATTTTGGGAGATGGGTTTGAAAATACAGGTAAGAAGAATCAGCCAGCATCTGAACAGTCGGGTGAATTTAGAAAAAACACCAAAGATCTGCCAATTTTGTTGAATGCCTCTGAGCAATGTGGTTTATTGTTTGCTGTCAATTCGTCCTCGGTCATGGATTGCAGGCCTGCACAAAATAAAAATATTCTTATGATTGGTCTCTGTTCTGAAGTGAATAATTTAAAACAATATACTCATAACCTAGCACAAAATATAGATTCAACAGAAGTAAATACGGAAAACAAGAATAGTGGAAATGATGATTTTGGATTTCAAACTGAAGGAGCATTTAAGGGCGACGATGAAGTGCTTTTGAAATTTCAGTGGGCAGAGGAGACAAAAAGGATGGGCTACAACAAGTTTTTGGTGTCTCGGGATAGAAGAGAAGGGAAAAGAGGCAAACTTTAAGTTCAAAGCACAAAGTAATGACCCCTGGAAGGAGAGATTTTGATTCTCTTGTTCAATCTCAGTAGGAAGTAGGCAATGCCTTTGGTCAAGTCGACATTCAATTGTTAGATTCTCTATGGGATGTAGGTGATGTCATTAGCCAAGAGAAGCAGCTAGACAGGGTTTCACATGAATATATCCTTTCTTCATGAATGCAATGATTATCGGAATTATGTTCAAATAAAAGAGATGAGAACAGTGTGCAAGAGGCTTTATAATGTTTGATATGCAAAGAATAGAATATTAAAAATAGTACATCATATGAGGAGGAAACCTTTAAATCAAGCAATTTGAGACCTTTAAATGTATGGTCAGAAGAAACAACTCCAGAATCTGTGCAAATGCTTCTAAACTCTCAATTTAGACTGCTCATGTGCTTACCAAATGAAAATCTCTGACCAAAATTCTAGTTAACAGGCACAATGAAAATAATTAGTTGTTGAAATATTCAAGATCTGTTTATAAAATTGTCATGGAAGAGGAGTTTGCAGTCAGAGATGCGGAAACGGTGAACGATAATGAGTGTGTTTGGAAAAAAAAAACTCCTAAGTATGCCCAGGTAAGTGTTACAAAGTTGTCATCAACAACCTTGAGTTAGAGAGAAGAGGAGTCTTCTATGTTACCATGGACTAGTGAAAATATGGCACATACATGTAACCATAAACTAGCTTCTTATATGGAGAAAGCTGAGATAATTTACATGAGCAGTGTAACAACTCGATTTATGGCCTCTGAAGTTCAAGAACCAGAGGATATTTCAAGGCTACATTGTTTCCCTCAGGACAACTTCAGTGAGTACTATATTATACAATAAAGACATTACTGAGCCAAGTAAAGCTAATTGTGCACAAAAAAAGCGTTATCTGCAATACAAGCACGTGAATTAAAAGAAGGTGGCCATTCTTCTCCACACAAATGAAAAACATCACTTGAAAAACATTTGTCTGTTGGAAGTGCATTCTGTGTAATAACATGTACTTCTAATTACCCGGGTTATGAGGAAGTGGCAACACAGACTCTGCATGTTTTTCTTCTTGCCAACTTACAAGTTGAAAAGGCATGTGAACAAGCCACTCACTATCATAATAGTGGATCACAAATTAGGAAATCACTTGGCACTGATATTTTTACTCTTAAAAATGTCCAGGATCTGAATGTTTCATTATTGACAGATTCTAAGAAGTTTGACAAATCTGTCATTGCTAATTTGAGTGAAAGTGATGCACTGAAAAAATCAGAGACTAAAAAAGTTTCTACTTCAATAGAACCTTTACCTTTCCACAAGGTGAGATATTACAAGTCTTAATTATTTGATCACTAAATATCTAACACCCAAGCATAGTAGAACTCTGTTGGAACATGAATTTTAGCTCTACAATGTCTTTAGTTTCGTAATCTGTCATTGCTAATTTGAGTGAATGTGATGCAGTGAAAAACTCAGAGACTAAAAATCGGTGTTACACGGGGACTCGTCCCCCCCCCCTAGGGGTCTAGAATCCTCGCCCCCTGTGATTCGGGGTCTTGGGGACTTCTAGGGGACGTTTCCTGATGCTCCCAATTTTCGAAAATTTGGAGGGGACGTCAAGGGGGACGTTTCCCCATCTGGAGGGGTCGAGGGGACGGGAGGGGACGGGAGGGGGCGTGAGGGGACGGCTGGGGCAATAGATATTCTCATTTAATTCTCTATCAAATATTTTAATCAGTTACAATTAGCACCATATCCATTTACATTGTACTTTAATCTGTGAGTAGTAGATTGAATATTGGGAACTACTAAAGTATTTCTGGAGAGCTCGACTTACCACTAGACCTTCATTATGATGTCAGTTGAACAGAACGATGTTTTTTTTTATTGGTTTCTTTCTCCAGCTCCTTTTGCTTGCTTCTCTCCAATAACCTCTTCAGATATAACAGTCTGTGATTTCACTAAAGCTGTAATTGGAGGAGAATTTATTATATCTCACTCTTAAGATAATTTTAGGTGAGAGAAATAGTAGCGGAAACCAAACCTTATAGTGGAATGTCATACTTATGGTTGAGGCATGCTAAAGCAACAGTGTACAGAATGTTGAAAATTGCACAGAACCCAATCAATGCTCCAATTCCAGTCCAATAAAATTTAACTTCAGCAAATAATCCATGAGATTCTAGGATAGCACGTCCAAGTGTTTCAATGGAGCTGTTACTGACAGGATGCACAAAGATGAAATATTTAGAAGAAATGAAATATTCAATATTTCTTTCCTGGGATTATGATTATAGGACACTCTATCAGTACATGATAACACATACTTTCTCCCATCTAGGAGCTAGAAATCCATTAACCACTCTGGTGTTTTGGCCATAGGACATCGGTGAGCACCAATATGCCCAAATCCACCAGCTAGGTATGTTCTCTGTTCTAGAAACATGAATAAAAGGAACCATTTTTTCAATTTTGTAACCCGAGTTCTAGTTGAAAAGCTCAATACTAGTATAAAGTATATTTCTTTGGAGTAAATAACTATCTTTACTCCTGTTTAATAATTTGGGCATTATCAGATTCCAATTATTCTGGAGTAAAACAAATGCATATCATAATTTTGGAAAAAAATATTAAGCAAATTAAGCTGACGGTAAATTAGACACACAAGATAAGGAAAATAGCATCATCATAATCTCAGGAATCTGAAGACAGAAAATAAATTCCTAAATTTTGGAAGAACAAACCTCTCAGCCCTTACTTTCCTCTTTTCTTCTTCCGATATTTTTGCTTCTCCTATTCCAGAAGAGGTAGGTTTTGGAGTACCATTTGCTGACTCACCAAATCTGTCAATAAAACATACCCGAAGGTAATTCCTGTCAATTAAGAGATTAAACATATTGACTGATAAGATTGGGGACCATGTGAACTGACCATTTAATACAGAAATTACTTCCATAGCTACTAATCACTTTAAATATTAGCACCAGAACTGACAGTCCACCAAACTTAAAAAACCATTATGACCAAACATTGTTTAAAATAAAATACAGCATATATTTAACAGAGATGATGAACATTTAAGTTAAACAAACATAAGCCTTGAAAATTCCAGAATCCCTAGAACCTAAATCATACAACAAGATTTTTCCACCAATCCGAAGGGTGGCATTCCAGGTCTGCAGCAGTAATTAGTGCCAGAACAAAAAGCTAATCATATATACTATACAGAGATTATCCACTGCACTCCATGCCTTCAAGGACCAACCATTTCTGCTAGCTACAGTATCAGTATGCATCTTGAGAATGATCTGTCATGATCTGTCACGCATGAGGTGTTGCCCTCTGACTGAAGAATCAATGTAAATAGGGTTGTCATAGTATCCAAAACGTTACAGGAGCCTCACTGGTTCATGGATAATCCTCACGGCCAAAAACAAATTTTGATAGATTCTCCAATGATATTAATTGAGCTCAGAATTTTTACATTGTGATCAGGATTTAGTTATAGAGATCATATGCTATATAGAATTCTGTTTTTGTTCAACACTACCAGTGGTTGCATCACGTTTTGAATGGGTTACATTCTTTCAACGATTGTGATTTGTAACCTTTCCTGTTGGGTTGAAGATCCACATGTGTCCTCGTAGTTGGGAGGTAGTGTGTGGCACTTGCAGAGGAAAGATTGACTCTGATAACCATTACCTTGGAGGAAGATAAATGGTCCAGGAATCATGTTGGGACCTCTCAAGGGAATATCAACTCCAACACTTTGTATGACTGATAGTTACTAGACTCTGATAACCATTACTTTAGAGAGAGATAAACAGTCCAGGATTCATGTTGGGACCTCTCAAAGGAATATCATCTCCAACACTTAGTATTTCTGATAAGTCATTGAAGTGTAAGTTGGATTCACAATCACTGCATGGTGCCTTCATAACCAATGCCAAAGTTAATTTGGGCTGCCAGGATATGTAATACATTTTTATTTGGGAACTGAAATAGGTCAACATGGAGTCAAGATCTGAAACACTGATTCACATTTGTTGGAGAAGGAAAATATGGAAGTCAAACTGCCAACCAAAAATGGAAGCTCATAAATAGCCTCAAAGTTGTTTTGTCTAGGATTATATAGAAGTCAAACTGCCAACCAAAACTAAAACTGGTAGCTCATGTATAGTATCAAAGGTGGCTTATTTAACTATTTAATGCCTTCTTAATGTTCCAAAGTTTTCTACAGTTTCAATAGTTCCAAAAGTATAGTTGGGCATAAATTTGAAAGGAAACATGTCTTACTGGCTCTTGGCCCTCAAGTTTGTGCATGGAGATTGAATTTCAAAGATTGTAGATGAATGAAAATAAAGCTTATGTTGTGTAGTGGCATTATGGCTTCTGTGTTATTTAAATTTCTGCTGTGCGTAAATAATTGATTTGCTTCCAGAATTTGTGCACTGACTATTTGTGATGGTTATCATAGGTGTGGGTCAAGTGAATCTAACTTGTACTGACCAGTAAACTCATATAACCATATAACCTATGATGGAGGTTTAACAAGACCATTTTCAAATTTCAACAATGCTATCATGCCAATCAGGTGATTTTATAGCATTTTCTTATTTAGCTATATTGCACCAACATAACTATTCAAAAAAGGGTTACCACAGCTCTGAATCAAGAGAAGCTACTTAAACTGGACCAGTAAATTCCATGTAAACATAATCTCTGAATGAGGTTCAACAAGACCATTTTCCAATTTCAACCATGCTATCATGTCAATCAGGTGCTTTTATAGCATTTCTTGTACTGCAGAAACATAATGATTCAAAATAGAAATCATCAAAAGGCTTTTTATAACACAGTAAAGCTCAAGGAAAAAAATGCTACCCTATATTTCTAGATTTTCAATCAAACATGGTAATATAAAATTCAGGCTTCAACAAATACTTTGGGTCTTAAAGCTTCATACAATGCACTATAAGCTTATTTATCCAACTTCGTTTTTTTCTTGAATCAGGTAGCAGTAACACTAAGTTACATTGAGTTGACAAGACAACAACAAAATTTTAAATTGAGAAACTTCAAAATTTTGCTCACAAACAAGTAACACACATTCCAAGTTATCCTAAGGCCTTGTGCAGCAATTATCCCCAAATTACCCCTTTCTAACAAGAGGCAAACATAAGAAATACATCAACTAAAACATGCAAGTTAAATATACTGAATGTTAGATTTTTTGTTAATCTTCACATATCCTGTAGACCTGCATCTCCTAGGAAGCAAGGTTGTCTTACTGTCTATGTAATATTACTTTAGGAAGGTTAACTGACCTTTGCTTTATGAATAGCCCTTTCGCCTTTATCTATAGAGAAGTCTTTAATACATTTTATTAAATAATAAAAATATATATAATGAGACAACAAAAATTGTCACAAAAAGACAGACAGAGTAAAATGCAACAGAGAAGACAGCATGATAATCAGGAAACTTGCATAGGTAAATTGTAGTCACAGTCCGGAAGTGTTGGGTAATTCCAGATTATGTAAGGTTGACTCGTGAATTTTATTTCCAAAGCACTACAATTCTCTATCATATATTTTACTCGCCAATATTTTCCCGCTGTGAATACATCATTCTTTCTGCTAAAATTAAAATATTTCAGTGGATGGTATGTCTTTTATTTGCGGTGCATTCATGCCTTAATCTATAAATCTGATTCCAATTGCTAAGCACTCTAGTGTTGCAAACACAAGCTCAATATCTCTCTTAGAGCACTGAAATTTTTTCCAATATTATTTTAATTTGCAGGTTGGTTACCTAATTGGAAAAGACAAAGGAATACACAACAAACACCCATGCAAATTAGAAGGCTCCAAGTACACCAGAGCCATGGCTGTAGCTAGTGTGACTTTCTTCTTTGTCTAAAATGGATCTGGTTGAAAATTTTCACAGCAAGGGTTTTCATCTGGAAGCTGCAAATGAGAATTTCGTTATTGAACAAGATCATTTAACATTCTGGAAGAAGATGAAGTCAAACATACCATAGGAACTACAAGAATCAACAAATGGGAAACTAATAATCATAGGGATCTTACTTGTAGCATTTTGAGCATTAATGATCAAACGAATCACACCAGCAGTGCCAAAACACCAACAGAAGAATGGGGCACATGTGTGTGAAAATAAAGCTGTAACTGTGAGATTTGTCTGAGGGAATTTCACCAAATAAAGAGGAGGTTCCTAATATGTAACAAGCACAATAATCACTTAAAATTCAAGATATTTAACATTTATGAATATCCAGCTGCCATCCTAAGATATATCTGAGGAAATTTTCCCAAATAAAGATGACAACATAAGATGTGATCAATGAGGCAGGCACCAGTTGAGGCACCAATGTACATGCAGTCATCACCTTGATTGCTTTACTAGTCTAATCTTATGACAGTCTGGTCACTTCACTTGAAAAAGGGCCTAGATTAACCTTGCATAATCTCCATACTACTGCAAGAGAAGACATGAAAGAAATATTCAAAGTTGATAACAAAAAAACAGAGTTTTCTTTCAGCAGGTGGGAACAAAAAGTTCAATAAAAAGTTTGTTGATCTGATACAAAAATGAGATTCACTTGCAATTAGACTTTTTGTTGCTAAAATAACAAGGTATAGATGCATTTAATGCAGAAAGCAAGGGCACCACCATAGGAACATTGGAAAAGGATTTCAGTTGAAAAAGAGGATAAAGAAAATCTGGCAATTTCATTTGTTTCCACTATTTCAGATTCTTCTAGAGGTTCCTAGGCTCCAGGGCTGCTACTTAACAAACTTCCCTGTGAACAAAGAAATTCATTTCATTCACCAAAGTTCCAAAGAGTTTTTAACTTGAGTAACAATAGGAATCATAAGTAGTCAGTTAAGTATGGAATGACAAAACTAGATTGCCCACCAATTCCCTACATCAAAAGACACTACATTTAGTATGGAATGACAAAAAATGATCTCTTAAGCATCTTAGAATGTTCACACAGGTGTCGCTACATACTAGTAAAAGAGGGCATGCACTTGATGACAAAGTTGTCCAACGTATCATGACTGGTTACAACTTAGAATTTGAAGGGATATAATATCTTATAATCAGATCAAACTTGAATTGATTGTCAAGGGGGGTGTGACTTTCGATGGACATTCACAGGTGAATAAATCAATGGAAGTTGAAGACATCGAATGGAATGGAAACAAATGATCTCTTGAGGATCTTCAAATGTTCGCATAGATGTGGCTATATACCAGTAAATGAGGCACACACTTGATGACAAAGTTGTCAAACGTATCATGATTGGTTACAAACTTACAACTTAGAATTTGAATGGAAATAATGCCTTATAAGCAGATCAAACTTGAATTGATTGTCATTGGGGATGTCACTTTGACAGGTAAATGAGTCAATGGAAGTTGGAAGACATGAGACACATGAAATGAAAATCCAAGTCTACTAAATGTGGCTTAAAGCGCTCGGAGACAATAACAATAACACTATGGGATGAACAAGTTGTAGATAACCCAAAAGTGGTTGACCATTCTCCACTTTGAAGGTCAAGTAAAGCACGTAAAGCTATCCAAAAGTAAAGAATTCTTATGTTATGAGACGATTCCAAGAAATGGAGGCTCTAAAATACCATCAAGCATGAACAACGCCAAGTTGATTCCAAGAAATGGAGGCTCTAAAATGACATCAAGGATGAAAAGTTAATCAGGTAAATAAGTCCATAGGAGTTGAAAACATGAAATCGAGTTGAAAACATGAAATCAAGGCAAATCAAAATGAATGATGGTCCAGGTTTAGTAAATGAGCCCTGAAAGATCAAATACCAAGCAACAAGAAGCCATGTATTACAATGCAAAAATCAACAGGATCAACAAAATAGTATATCAACCAATAGTGACCGATCACAATCAATTTGAAGTTCTACTTGAATGTGTAAACCTCTAGCCAGAAAGCCTTGAAATATTATGGGCATGCATTCTACATATCACAACCCTTAGTCATGGATACAAGCCCTTAAAAACCATCATGCAGTTGAATGAAGTATAACTAACTGATGCCAAAAGGTATGTGACCCTTAACCACACTTCCATATGGCAGGAAAGCTAGATGGAAACACTGTTTAAATTGAAATTCAAAACAGATGGTACCAAGCCTGTTCAGTAACAAAAGAGTTACACCCAAGATAAACAGATTAACTACAATGATAATGTTCTCTCTTTGTAAGGAAGACATCATTCATTGTTGATGGCAACAATAGCATTTAACTAATAGGTTGCACTTGGGTCTAGACTCCTCTAGCCAAAAAGATTGAGAGAAGTGTTATCCTCTCCAACCAAGTCCAATTCCTGTAAGAGACTACCCTTGGAATGTGATAAAGGCAGGTTTCTCCAGGATGTACATTTCACCTAAAAAAGCTGGCATAAGAACATATGTGGGCTCGAAGGAATCATCAAAAACATGTTTGGATTCGTCCCTGACGACAGTATTTGTCCAAGCAAAGGCTTATTCTAGCATATGCATATTGGCTAAAAAATTCACTCAATTAAAAATATTGCCCTCTATGTTAAAACTAGCAATACGACAGCAGACACTCTCACTAAGAAACTACGAAGAAATAAGTTTAAAATTCATGCAAAAGTTGTATCTGTTGCAGGAAGTTAATGCTGTGACTTCACAACAAATGTTTCTCATTGTGGGACACTTTTTAGTTTTTGTGAGTCTTAACATATTCTGCGTATCCGAGCAAGTGAAATTTCCCCTACTGGCGTATGTAGCCATTGAATAATCCTCTAGAAATTTGAATGATAAGAATTTTTTGGCTAGAGACTTCATTATAAACTTATTTACTTGTACAGCAAGTTTGGAGAAAATGTGACATAATAGAAGCAAACAGAAAGCTATAAATGTGCATATTTAGTGACAAAGCAAATAGCAATATCTTCGGCTAAAATATTCAAAATTATTTACTTATATAGCAAGTTTGGAGAAAATGTATCATAATAGAAGCAGACAGAAATCAATAAATGTGCATATTTAGTGACAAAGCAAACAGCAATATCTTCGACTGAAATATTCAAAATTTACTGGGATAAATTCAATAAAGTCATTAACTATGGAACAATCGAAAAAAGAGAGTTTGCAAAAATGATAACATATTAAATATTGTTGGATAAAAGCATATCTTAACTGTCCATTTTGTAAAAATATCATTAGGTGATAAAAAAAGAAAATTTTCTTGGCCACAAGGCCATCACCAGTGGAAGCAAAGTCAAGCGGAAAGTAGATGATTATATTTCTAATAATATAAGGCTAAAATTTGACAGGAAACCATAGAAGACCACATATAAAGCCCTGAAAATTTCAGGATTAAATCTCATTGATTTGAAAAGGAGGAAAAATGTATTCCTTGAAACCTTTATTTTGAGAATTCACTTTTATAGGACTTTACACACACATCGTACTACCCAGATTCGGAAAAGTTTTCAACAGTGAATTCAACATGCAAGCCCTTGAAATCCTAAATAAAGCGAACATAAATAGAAGATGAATACTGAAGAAAACGTAAATTGAGTAAGTTGAGTTTTAAGGTGGTGAAGGAGTTGGAGCTTAAGAATATGCATCATTTTGGGAAGGCTTTGGTAGCTAGATGCATATGAAGGCTCATATCAAATAAGGGTCTATGAAGCTAAGTTATCCTCTAAAAGTACGATGAACCTAATTCATTAGAAAACCTTCCTGGTCATCCTAAAACATTGGGCTAGGAGGATAAAGCTATTAAATTTTGAAATGCACTAAGTTTTAATATAAGTCAACAAGGATGGGAAATGACAAGCACAATTAAGATCCAAAAACTAGTAGCTCCATGGCATCTAGAAAACAGTCCTTGTCATTGGGTTTCTAAGGCCATTGTTTTCTTAACTGCCAGATTGTCTCCTAAGGAGTATATCTAGCACCTTTATAGATAAAGGTAGATAGGCCTTTGAAACTCGCTAAAGAGAGGTGGCTCCTTCTTGTTTCCTACTTTCTGTTGTAAAAATAGTTTTCATCTATTTATGTGATTGATAGAAAGCTATTTACAATTCAATTATAAACTTCAAGTATAATTTAACTGACTAATTGCAAGCTCCTCAACAAATTTCATATTCAAATGTTACATTCCATACAAATTTACTAATAAATATTTTACACTTTATTGACACCAAAGGAAAAATGGTTATAGAATTTGTAAAAATTGTTCCATTTCATAAAAGTTTTACATCTAATTCACTAAAGGAAATGCTTCTACAGCTTGTAAAAACTATTCTACCTCTCATGAACCAAAACATGTCATTTTCACTTGTATGTCTCATTTTCCATAGGTTGGATTGGGGAAATATGAGAGATCCAAGTGTGAAATTGATGGAGTCAGACAAGGAAAGGAAGCCTTCGGAAGATAGATGCAGCTGAAGGAACAGATCAAGCCCCATACCTGTGTGGTGCTTATTTTCAGACCTTCCAACAATAATTTATTTGAAGAATATATTGTCTGGTATCATTTCTGACATAAAAAGGTTCGTGGTTCTTCACATTTTGATATAAAATGTTCTATTATCCTTCAAAATTTTCTTCAAGTTTACTGCAATATTACGTGTTAAGATTTATAATTTCAAAGCTATTAAAACCCATGTACAAATGACAGAAACCCTCTAACTGATTAGGAGGGAACCTCATGAACCTCAGTTTGGTATTGTATGGGACTAAAACCCTCTAACTGATTTGGTTGGAACCTTAGTTTCATATTGTATGGACACAAACCCTCTAACAGATTAGGAAGGAATCTCAGTTTGATATTGATATTTTATGGAAAGAAACCCTCTAACTTATCTGGTTGGAACCTCAATTTCATAGGGTATGGACGCAAACCCTCTAACAGATTTGGATGGAACTTGGGTTTGATATTGTATTGACATAAACCCTCTAACTGGTTAGCTGGAACGTATGGTCTCATTCTGGGAACTTGTTAGGATTTCCTGAAAAATTAAATTGATTAACAGTTGATCTTACTGGACACAATTTTTTGTTTATCAAGTTTGAGTTATAATAATATTGGCAGTTCCACTCTTCAATTCATTACACACATCTTAAATTTATCAACTAATAAATTCTGTGAACAATACCATCCAATGTGCAGAGACTTCTGGGATTTGCAATGGATGCATTTTCATTGGAAGAACACCATACAAACAACCAAATGAACTGATCTTCGGAATTCAGACATCAAAATATCAAAAGATTAGAGTATACTCTAACATATAAATACCAGTAGCAATCTCAGGGGAAATCCGAGTTCAGTGAGACTGCTGAATTTACAACCCTGGAGCAGTTTCTCAGGCTCTTTAAATTATTAATGTGAGTTTTTAGATTAGACAGTGCTTTTGGGAAAGAACCTGGTAGCGAATTAAAGCTGAGGTTAGGTATTCTCAGCGGTTTTCACAGAATTTCCAGCAATCTGATGAAAATTTTCTGATACAAAAAGTGATGGAAAATTTTTGAAGTGTGCAATAGGGAGTGGTTGCCTGCTAAGAAAAGTTACCTTCCATCCCTCATTTTGGGGACATGATAAAAACCACTATTTTAACCTTCTTCTCTGCACCAAATACCATACGATGAGCATATGTTTTCTGAGTTTTCAGCGGTCCAGTTGGACAGAGATATAGTTGGATCAGATTTGATGGCCTTTCTGAATGACAAAAAGCCTCCACTTCTATGCTTTTATCACCTACCCCAGTGTCCATCAATTATGTGATTTGGTCAGCTTCCTCTATGGGCTTTTGTTCAGAGAAAATTCAAGATGAAGAGAACTTGCCAGCAATCCTTTTAGTGATCAGATTGTGGCTTCCATGAGCACTGAATCGTTACAGCAGTTAAACTGGTCACGGCCATAATTGTGGATGAGATGAATATAGATAGCAAAAGCAGAGACTTAGAAGCCCTATGTCCATTAAATCCAAGGCCCCTCTAGGCTATGAGTTCCTGTTCTTAGTCGTGCCTATAACATTCACACAACTCTCATTAGCGGTACTCTGCAGAAAGATGAAAGGCACATATTGTGTTGGAAGCATGGTAGAAACAATAACTCGCTGTGGGATTCATGTACATTGATAAACTCCTGTGAAACCTGGGTTTATCATGATGGCATAGAAACTTAGCGTGGATTGAAATCTGCAGGCTTATTCTTTCATTTTATCTTGTATAAAAAAGAAATGCCTTGTGGAGTATGGTTACGGTAAATGCATAGTATATTATAATTTATTTTCAGACCTTCTAACAATAATATATTTGAAGAAGATATTGTCTGGTATCATTTCTGACATAAAAATGTTCATGGTTCTTCACACATTAAAGCTAAGGTTAGGTATTCTCAGCAGTTTTCATAGAATTCCCAGCAATCTGACGAAAATTTTCTGATCCAAAAAGTGATGGAAAATTTTCGAAGTGTGCAATAGGGAATGGTTTCCTGCTGCAAAAAGTTACCTTCCATCCCTCATTTTGGGGACATGATCGAAACCACTATTTTAGCCTTGTTTTCTGCATCAAATACCATACCATGAGCATATGTTTTCTGAGTTTTCAGTGGTCCAGTTGGACAGAGATACAGTTGAATCAAATTTTATGGCCTTTCTGAAGGACAAAAAGCCTCCACTTCCGTGCTTTTATCACCCACCCCAGTGTCCATCGATTATGTGATTTGGTCAGCTTCCTCTACGGGCTTTCATTTAGAGCAAATTCAAGATGATGAGTACTTGCCAGCAATCCTTTTAGTGATCAGACTGTGGCTTCCATGAGCACTGAATCGTTACAATAGTTAAAGTGGTTGTGGCTATAATTGTGGATGAGATGAATACAGACAGCAAAAGAAAAGACTGAGAAGCCCTGTGTCCATTAACTGATCTAGCTGGAACCTATGGTCTCATTCTGGGAACTTGTTAGGATTTCCTGACAAATTATATTGATTAACAGGTGATCTTACTGGACACAATTTGTTGTTTATCAAGTTTGAGTTATAATAATATTGGCAGTTCCACTCTTCAATTCATTACACACATCTTAAATTTATCAACTAATAAATTCTGTGAACAATACCATTCAATGTGCAGAGACTTATGGGATTTGCAATGGAGGCATTTTCATGGGAAGAACACCATCCAAACAACCAAATGAACTGATCTTCAGAACTCAGACATCAAAAGATCAAAATATTAGAGTATACTCTAACATATAAATACCAGTAGCAATCTCAGGGGAAATCCGAGCTCAGTGAGACCGTTGAATTTACAACCCTGGAGCAGTTTCTTAGGCTCTCTAAATTATCCATGTGATTTTTTAGATTAGACAGTGCTTTTGGGAAAGAACCCAGTAGCGAATTAAAGCTAAGGTTAGGTATTCTTAGCAGTTTTCACAGAATTCCCAGCAATCTGATGAAAATTTTCTGATACAAAAACTGATGTAAAATTTTCGAAGTGTGCAATAGGGAGTGGTACAGAAGGTCTTGATACAAATGTTTCTAAGGGATAAGGTCAGGCATGAGAAAAATTCATTCAAATTGCTGTAACTAAGAGAGACCCCAAATCTCCCAAAAAGTAAAAGCATGACACAGCTATTTGAGTAAAGAGTTGCAGTGTGTTTTGAGAGAAAGATAACATCAGCACATTTATCCTTCGCTAATTATCAGATTTACTCATTTTCTAGAGCTTTTGAGTAATGGAGAGATATCTAGCCTCCCAGTACCCTAAAGTTCAGAGCAACCTAAAGAGACAGAGTGAATTAAAAAACCATTCAAGTATACTGAATCGTACCTCTAAAAGAGTAATATGGATCTGCAAACCCCAACTTGTAGAATGGTAACAAGCTTTCTTCATGTCGGAAGGATGGAAGTGTTCCTACCTCTGCCATTTCTGAGGAAGAAGAACCTACCCCCAGACAAATATCTTTTCATGGAAAATTTATTCTTATCACCATCCAATTGCTTGTTGAAGCCCTTCAAGTGATTTTCTTCAGTAGGTTTGAAAGGTTGCACACTTGATTAGGCTCCAGCTCCTGCTTCATCCACACTATAAAGGGCCTCAGATCCCCATTCCCAAGATGGCCACTGCATGAAACCCCAACCCCATCTTCATTTTCATTAGGGAAAGGCTTCAATCTTCCTCTTCCAAGCTCCTATAAAGATCAATGATAGATATTGAGAAACTTGAATCCGCTGAAAAAGATCTCCTCATGGGGAGCTATGGCATTTCTGCAGACATAAAAGGCTCTTTGCATTGAGATGTGCTGCCATTTCTCCCATGCTTACTGACCAAGTCACTCTATGCTCGGATATACAATGTGGCCATTCCATTCGGAGCTTCAATGGCCATCCCTTGCCCTGATTCGTCATGTAAAGAGCTCTCTCCAGATTCGTTTTCATATGGGTTTTGCAATGGAGAATCGACAGTGGATTCAGAAACTTCTTCAGACGGAATCTCTATTCCTTCCACAGGATTAGGAACCAAGGCTACAATATTGGCGCGGCATAGAGGGTAGTTTGAATGGGTACTGAGCCACATATCAATGCAGGGCAGATGAAAAGCATGTGTGCATTTGGGAATAAGCCTGATATTATTTCACTCTGGCAAATGCAGAGCAGTGACTCACTGTGTTTGAAGGAACATCCACAGAAATAGAAACACCGCACAGAGGCTGAACAAGTCTCTAAGTCTGTCCATTGGACACGACTCCCTTCCCAAGGATAGCAAATGTCCGCCCAAAGCTACTGCCCAAACAAAACCTCGAAGTTTGCAACCGATTTTGTAACAAGTTTGAAGCGGAATTTGTAATTAAATTATTTGTAAAACCGTTTTCTTTATTTCATAACTGAATAATAACAGTGATCAATCAAAGGTAGAAATCATTTGAATCGTCTAACATGAAAATCAACGGTACATAATGGTACAGGTGGCACTTCAGGTAGGTTATTTTCAAATAAGAACGCTTTACAGTGTAAATATAGTAATACAGGGTTAAGAGTTGGCACAAGTCTTGTTCTGAACAGTAAGAAGCCTAAAGAGGAGCCAAGACAGTTGGTGTTTTTGGTTATTGGCGGTACAAAAAGAGAAAAATTACAAATCTCAAAATTACACATTAGGGAGGGAGATTGGGAGGAAACGCTCGAAGTGTAGCAAAGAGAGCAATGCATTCATGCATATGGTAATAAATGTGTTCCACTCGACTCTCCAAGGTGTGGAGATGGTCATCTGTGTGTTGTCGCTGGTACTAGAGTCCTTCCACAGAGTCCAAGGTCTCATTCTTCACATGCTAGAGGTCATTGATATAGGCAACCAATTTGTTCATGTCCTCGTACTTATTTTCCCTAAGCATATCAATGTTGATATGTATGTGGTCTAGCTGGGTCGCGATGAACTCCAAGGTGACCGAAGCTTCTACGTGGCCCAGTGAGGGGGTTGGAGACAAGGCCATATCCATAGCGGAGTGGCGACTCTCAGTCGACTCGGAGTCTAAGCTAGGCTCCCCATGCTGTTGGCATTCATCCATGTGTGGCCCAGCACCCCCCTGTGGGCACACCCTCTCTATTGAGGCATACTACCAACTCCACCACCACTGGCAGCACCGCCATGAGTTGTGTACTGCTTGACCTAAGAAACACCCCACAAGACACTGAATTAACAATATTGAAATAACACACCATTTACAATTCCAGAGTTGTTGAAGATCATTACCCAACTGAGAAGGAGCCCGAAGTCCTAAGCACCAGCACCACAGCGACAAGTAGTGAAGAATTAGGAAGACACACCATAGGCCCCAAGGCCCGCAGAGCTCATACATCCCCAGGAAAGGCACTTGAAGCTGCTCCCTCCATCCGACTAGCGATCTAGTGAAGTGTGCACTAACCAAAGAAGGAGTCAGGTTGAGGAAAAATATGTGTATGCACCCGACCCACACAGTCCAAGCCAGAGACCAAATAAATCATTACACTGGACAAAGAAAACGTCCCTCAATCACAAGGGCATGTTGGATGCAGGTGCCAATTCCCCTCACTTCTGCATTCAACATTCAACAACCTCGTCCTGTTCTGCTGCCCCTAGCCACAGCTTGAGCCAGGACGCAAACAAACCACACCTTGTTCTCTCCTAGCTGTCTCTCCTCATCACCCAACATCTGCGAATGATTTGAGAATGATTCCCTGTTCGTCCCTGTGCGATATTAAACTCAACTCGCGGGGAGCAAGGTGTGGGTTCCAAAGCCCATTTATTGCATTTGTGTGGTGCATGGAGGCCCCTTCGGCTCCAAAATCCAATGCACTGCCAACTGGCCCCTTAAATGATCACCCCCATCAGGGGTTTTAATTTTTTTCTTTAAGTAATATTTATAATAAATTTATTTGAATAAGAAAGGATGATATCCAATTTTAAAATCACTATACAAATAGTTTAATGGGTTATATGATATTTGAATGGAGGCTTATGTGAGTAGAATTATGTAGATATTTTTCTTCTGAATCCATCACATAAATCTTATAGATTCTGAATGAGTTTTGAACTAGCTAATATAGTTCCTCTTCACCAAAATTAGTAGGTTATATGATTTTTTCAAAAAACTTTCAGTTAAAATCACATGAGAATGAACTTTGTCCAGGCGTTTCGAACCAACAAGTGTGGCTCATCTTGATCTCGTCCTAGAGATGAACCACACTTGCTAGTTCGAAACGCGTCAACAAAGTTCATTCTCATGTGATTTTAACCAAAATTTTTCTGAAAATTCCTATGGATCACCGAAGCCTCAATTCAATTTAGGTTATATGACATTTTCTAATTTTATTTTTTAATATATTTATAATTAATTTTATTGAGCCTAGAAAATGGTGATAGAGTGTTTTTTTAACGCACTCTGTGGTGTAAAGGTCACTTGTATCATTGGTTCAAAACTCCGTGGGAAAAAATCCAACCATACTAAAGGCTAGTGTGGCCCACACTGGATGCAATCCTTGCCTGATTTTGATAACTTAAATACCCTTAGATCATGGAGACTCAAACCACAGATTAAACATGCCAAAACTCACATAACTTAACAAACAAACAAACAATAATTTCATTCATTAAATTTTAAAAATAAAAATAAAAATTCCCAAAATAAATATGTTGCTTCTTTGCTTGATATTCTCCTTTACTATAAAATATATTTTGAATTTTGTGATTTTGTGTATAGAAATAATAATGAGATACATCTTATTTTGTAGTGTTTTAAAAATATTTTTAAAACAACCATATATTTATTTATCTTCATTACAATGTGATTTTAAATTTATTAACATACTTCAAAAAGCTCTTTGGATGCGGGTGACATGACATGAACGTGCGGAGCCAGTGCATCCCATGCACAGGTTGATAAAGTCTGGCACCGCCAGCTTTAACATGATGCGGAACCTCCTCTTAGCAATCATTCACATGAGCACTCTGATGCACCTGATCTTCTACCATACATTGAATCACATGCAACCCCAAGTGAACTATGCCCAACTCGCATATGCGAGCGTGCCACAAAATCACACTACATCTACGCTTGTGCCACAGGTCTTCAAAAGGCACGGTCTCTCCTAATTCAGTCATCCCCATGCTGCTCCAGTTGGCCTCCAAAGCCTTCTTCATCCCCTCCCTTGCCATTTTGTTGTTGCCTCAGTTTCCCCGCGTGCCCATGAGTTGCGCGCTCTCCCTCTTATGCACCACCCTACTGGAGCTAGCATGCCAGGAGCCTCTCCCGTTGTTTCCCTTCAGGCTGTGCGCTCCCTACGGTGTCCCCCTGGTTGCGCGCCTCCCTCTAGAGTTCCCCACTTCCTCGAATTCATCCCACTGCGCGCTTTCTGATGCAAGCTCCCTCGTTGCGCGCCCCCTACTGCATAACTCTTTGTTATGCACCCCCTGATGTGCTTCTCTATTGCGCACTCCCCTATTGAGCACATCACCGCTTTTAGCTTGACCTCTCCCTCTTTGTCTGCATGGCTCTGAGTCTGCGCCAAAAGACCATTAGGGGTAGCCAAAGAGGTGTGTTCTCGAGTCGCCATCAATGCAGCCTAGACTACCGTTTGGAATCCATTGAAGGATACTCTTCTAGCAACCATGACAGGGAAGCACCATCACAGTCTAAGCGCACCCAGGAGGAGATTGCCTTAGCTCAGGAGAATCAGAGGGGAAAAAGAATTTGGGGCCCCAGGAATTCCACCATTTCACACTCTAAGCAGCCCACTCCTTGAAAATTCAAGCCTCTCCCGGTTCAAGAGGCCTCGGGGGAGGACACAGATTTGTAGATCATGGACTTGGACGAAGTTTGGATGCGAGTTCCTGACGCTGAGTACCCAGTCGCTCCCATATTTTGCACACCCACAACAAAGCCCCTGCGTGTGCCTTCTGTTGAGGAGTAGGCTATTGCACAGGAATATGGATGCTGCATCAAGGAGGAGGACCCTTCTACAGAGGATGATGAAGAAACACCATGAATGCGCAGTTGCTCGACTCTTTTTTGTTTTCTGTTATTTCAACATGTACTATAGATCTTTTGTTTTTATATGTGTCACGACACACTTTGTAAATATTGACTATTTGATGCTTTTAAGGTGTTGGTTTCCTCCTAGGAGGCAGCCCCAAACCTGCGTTATTTTGATAGCCTCTCAGGCTGGGATTGGTTAATCACTGCTTACCATCTCAGCCCGACACCTATGTAAAGTGTTCTTTTGATCTAATATAATTTAGCCTAAATTACAAAAAAATACATACTTCAAAAAGCAAATGAGGAGTTTGTGTTGTTTTTGGATGTTCTATGTGGTAATGACGATCGAATAAAAAATAAAAATAAAAAATATTAATAATAATTATTATTATTATCTTGAATTTAGTGGTTGTAATTAATTTGTAAGCTTTCAAAAATATAAAAGGTTTTAAAGTTTTGTTGGATTTTATTTTTATTTATATCACCTTGGATTCATCTAACTCTCGATCTATCATTTGTTGAGAGATCAAACTTTTCCTCAAATTATTAAATATAATAATATTTATATTGTAATATATTAACATTAATCTTAATCTTTTAATATTAATAATAGATTTAATGATGTATTTTACATGACATGATAACAAAGTTTATAATAAAACTACATCAAAATAATATTTTCAAATATTATCACTTTGTCTTTGAAGATATTAATATATTCATAGGATGTATTTTTCCTTTTAAAGATTCATTTTACAACTATTTAGTTAAAAGAAATATTAAAAGATTTTGGAACATGATTTTCAATTCTTTGTGTTGAATTGTATTGTAGTTTTGTCTATATGGTTATTTTCATTTTTTGTTTTGGGCCAACATTGTTTATCTTAGATAAAATATCTTTCAGTTTAATCACATCATTATGATTTGGTTGACGTTGCAAACCAGCTAATGTGATTCATCCTCAGGACAAGGTGGAGAAACTTGGTAAGAAAATCACCCAACCATAAGCAATGAAAACCCACACTTTGAAAGATTTTATAGAAAAATTAGAAATTCCATAAAGTATTTAAGCCTAAAAAAGATCCAGACTCACTTCATACCGGGTGGTTTCAGAAAGAAACCAACCAAAAAAAAAAAATCAAGACTATTTTTCTCATGGTTGTGCTCCTTTCAGTTTTTATTTTATGGTCTATTATGGTTTTTCTTAGGGGTCTGAGAGACTTTGGGTACTCGTTAGATCATCCTCTTATTCTATTAAAAGAGTCTCTACATCTATCCAACTGTGAGCTTGGGTATATAGAAATTCCGATACTTCCTAAAAAACAAAAGAGAAATACCTTAATACTGGTAGCGT
The DNA here is from genome assembly GCA_034641835.2 of Pinus albicaulis. NCBI lineage: Eukaryota > Viridiplantae > Streptophyta > Pinopsida > Pinales > Pinaceae > Pinus > Pinus albicaulis. The sequence continues at coordinate 485,213,203 of CM076572.1, forward strand.
TGACATACCTGAAGTCAAACCCCCAACGGCAGTTCGCTTGGAAACACTGGGAAACCCTGAATCAATTCCACTCTCTGAAATTTTTTCTGAGATAACAAAGAAATATTCAAGAATAAGAAACGATGGGAAAAGGAAGACCTTCATAGGAAGGGAAAACTGTTAAAGTTGCTGAGGGGTTTTCCCTTAAAACAGTGTCGCGCGAGCTATTCTGTTCTCTATCATCTCAGCAGTGTTAAGTGGGTCAATTCACAAAGCTCTCATACTTGTCCCTCTATTCCAAATTTCTCACCGGAACCATTGAACCATTCCTCCCTCCATTTTTGGGCTTCCTCTGTTAGAAGAAATTTACTTGAACCAAAACATCTTCACTGGAGAAATTCCATCAAATGTTGGAAATCTCATTGTGCTCTCCAGCTTATGGTTAGCAGAAAATAAATTATCACAGGCAATACCTGCTTCCACAACTAATTGTCGTCGCCTCTCAAATCTATATCTCCATCACAATTATCAACTGCATGGAAAACTGCCAGCAAGTTTATGTAGGCTACAGAGTTTGGCATACCTCTACCTTACTAGTAATATGTTTTAAGGCCTCGTACCTAAACAGCTTGCAATGAACGGAAACAGTCTTATACAAGTTGATCTATCTGATAACCTCTCTATTCGAACCCTTGGGGGAAAAAACTGAAGGTTTATCGGACACTGTGATGACCCAAAACCCTGCTCTCTTAATCTCTCCTGCAAGCCCATAGCCCACCTTGGGCACCAAAACCTGTCTAGCTGCTTCCCTATATTTCTCCTATTTGGGTACTATTTTAGCCCTAAAAGCATTCTTCTTCTTCCCTTTCAAGGAATCACGACGCCTCAACAGCTTGAGCTTCTCTCTCTCCCTGAAGTGTTTCTGGAATTTGGTGTGGGTTTTGAACTTTTCACCGCAATGATTTTGGAATTTGATGTGGGTTTTGAACTTGTCACCGCAGACTTCGCAGATGCGGGTTTTGAACTTGACTACCGGAGCCTCGGCCTCCACCGCCACCTCCATTGTTGCCCTGTTCGAATCCCTCAACATAGACCTGCAAACCCTTGTCTCCATACCCTCTCGGCGTCTCTCATGTCCCTATTTTCAAACATTTAAGATCTTGAAACTTATTTTCAAACTAACAAGGCCAAATGGAAGATTTTCATTGGTTGTAGGAGGTGCCACATGTCTAAATTTATTGGCTGGAAGGGCGATGAGAAAGGCTTCTCATTGGCTGGGGTGAACAGTATTTGCTCACCCCAAGCCAACAAAAAAAACGCCTCCAGCGTAATTATATTATCATAGCATAAGTGTCAACAAAATACATTACCACCAACAAAATATAGTAATATAGATTGGTTTAAGAGCTGGCACAAGTCTTGCTTCGAAAAGTAATAAGCCTGAAGAGGAGCCAAGACAGTCGGTGTTTTTGGTTATTGTCGACACAAAAAGAGAAAAATTACAAATCTCATAATTACACATTAAGGATGGAGATTGGGAGGAAACACTCGAAGTGCAGCAAAGAGAGCATCACGTTCATGCATATGGTAATCAATGTGTTCCACTCAACTCTCCAAGGTGCGAAGATGGTCATTTGTGCGTTTTTGTTGGCACCAGAGTCCTTCCACAGAGTCAAAGGTCTCATTATGCACATGCTCAAGGTCGTTGAAATAGGAAACCAATTCGTTCATGTCCTCGTACCTCTGTTCCCTCAGCGTATCAATGTTGAGATGTATGCGATCCAGCTGGGTCGCGATGGACTCCAAGGTGACCAGACTTCTACGTGGCTCAATGAGCGGGCTGGAGATAGGGTCATATCTGTAGCAGAGTGGTGACTCTAAATCGACTCAGAGTCCGAGCTAGGCTCCCCATGTTGCTGGTGTACATCCATGTGTGGCCCAGCACCCCCCCTGCAGACCCGTCCTCTCTGTGGAGGCATACTAATCATTTATAGGTTGGTGTTTGGCATGCATATTAAATCATTAAAAGATTTAGACTGAAAGATGAGAATATTATTGTGTTTATGTATGATGGAATAACAAACCAACATTCTTTGGCTTGGTGCTACTATAAAATGCCAAACATTTGATATCATTATAAATATTACTACCAACTGAAACTATTATCACATAATAGTAATATACCCACCCAATCAAACTTAAAACTAAGTGTTAAACAACATTTTGTCACCGTCCCTGCAATCCCCATCCCGAACATTGGAGGGCCATTTCTGTGACTTCTATGTAGTGTCATGCCTTGCAAAAAGTGTCATTACATCCCTTGCCATGAGAAGAACATTTCCTCTTTTGACTATTCCTGGAACAGGCTCTCAAAAACATATGATTTTGGGTTGGCGCTAGCAGGTAGTTATGGCCTCGCGCCCATAGAGAAATTAACACTCGGCCTCGCGCCCATTGGCGATTTGTCCCAATGGACTGCCCGCGCTGAGCTGTTTTTTGATTTTTTTATAAAATAGAAGCAAAGTTTCCATTTCCAACCACTTCGTGAGCGTAGTTAGCATGGGTTGTTCGACTGAATAACATCGAAAATCTTCCTTTGGCTTCTTATTTCCTACATTTGAGCAACCTCCCAAAGGATAAGGCCTCCCTTCCACCATATGAGGGATCCCAACCTCCTTCATAAGTCTTATTCTTATCCCTCAACCCTTCAATCCCCCTCTTTTCTCCCTAGAAGATAATTCCCTTGCTTAAAAGGGAAGCAAGTCCCACTCTTTATTTTATCTTAGGGAAAGGGTTTCGAGGGTCACTTCCCACCTATTCATTGACCTATAGTCTACAAGTGACTTCCTAAACTATTGGGACTCCACCCATCGGTGAAAGTCTGTGAAGAGCAAGGAGCCTTTGCTATGGTGACAATGGGCTAAGCCTCCATCGTTTCCCTTATCCTAGTAGTTTCCCTCTTAGGAACCCCTTTTAGATCCACTACTAGTTTGAGTGGTAACATGTTGTTCACAATTCCATTTTTGAACAACTATTTGGTATGCCCACTTTTGCCATACTACAGCTCCAAGATGAGATATCCAGGGCTATGGAGGCTACCCTTCTTCTCACTGAATCAATCCTCTACAATATAGTGAATTAGGGCTAGTTGGTTGGCCCACTTGACTATTACTTTAGTCCTTCAAAGTTTGCAAATCCTTAGGCCCTATACAGCTGCCCTTCTACCAATTTTGTTGTCCTTCACCAAAACAAGAGTCAGGGCTCTTCTTTGATAGTAACCTAAAAACCCTCCAACTGTACTTGGCCTACCATCAATCTGCCCAACCACAGTCAATTCCTTTTACTGATCTAGGGCCCACAATATTATCTTCATCTAGGGCTCTTCAAATCTGCCACCTAACAATGGTTTGAGTCCTCTCAAGATCATTGTTCTTGTGTATTGCAAATTTGATCTTTGTTGTCCAATCTATGAAAAAATATGAAATACTCCTCGTATCATACTTCTAACAATCTATAGATGACTGAACTAGGGTCACAAATCAACCACTAACAGTCCATTCACTAATTTTTTATAGGTTTCTTCAGATCTTTGTCTAAAACTCTATGGAAATTCCACCAAAATCAACTCCTCTACATGTCAATCCATTCTTCATATGGCACATTTCTTCTGCATGCTCAATCTTCTGCTCAGGTTCCACCCTCCTTTGGATCTGTTGTCTCCACAGATACTGAATCTGCAAACCATCTTCCAGATCTGTGGTCTTTATTGCATAAATAAACCTCTCTCTAAGGGTCACAACCCATCTTCTTCTACACTAACTCAATCATCATGACTTAGTTAACTGACACAAGTTGTTATGAGACGAAATTACAATTTATTGTCCAATTTATTTAAGGGAAAAATAAATTAGACGCCTCACATTCCTCACTCTTGGTACATCAAAATTCCTCACTAGTGTGGGTGCATTTTTTTTTTTCCTTTCTAGTTTCCAATTTCACTATTTCTTGTTGCAAATTTCAATACTCCCTCTCAACAAGAAAGGAATTCAATCTATCTCCATTCGGTACTTTTGGAATGTTCTGCATGCTACACTTCTCTAGTGTTGTTTGCACCTGCAAGTCCTAAAACTGAATAGCCTCCGAACAAATTACTCAGTATAATGCATCTATCATCAGAATCTTCTGACTACTGCTAGCTACTGCATCTGTCTAGTACTGGATTCTCTACGCTGCTGCTGACATCTGCATCCGTGCCCTTTGAACTATTGCTAACTCTAATTTGTGATCCAGTATTTGACATCTGACTCTGATTTCTGTCTTGCTGACATCTGACTACATCAATTTAATTGATCCTTCCTACTACTATTGTAATGTGGCTCATCGTAGCCAGGTTCGATCCATGAGATCACATGCCATCTCAATGGACCTTGCCCAAATTTCTTATCTTGGGATTATGTCTACACATCACCCCACCAGCTTACACCTCCAGGTATGGTTGCTCCCTCTTCCCATCTCGCTCGAAATTTCCCCCTCATGGAGGTCTATGCTTGAGTGGATGCTTCCACTCAGTCTCCTCTCTGCTTCTCCAATTATGGCAACTACTCCACAACCTTCTGAGACCGCTTCTCATGAAGATTCATGTTAAGAGGTATTTATGCTCCCTTTAAACCACCAAGTCTCTAACTTCTGCCTTTCTCCTCAAAGCTTTGCATGCATCTAGTACCTCAATTACATATAGGTTCTTGAATCACGCACAATGTAACTGTCCCGACGTTACAAAAGGTTTCTAAAAAAGAGTTGATTTTAAATCGATGATATCTCCCTCATCCGAGCTCCGATTCGACCAATTTTTTTTTTTTCTATTTCGGTAGATTTTCGCAAGGAATCCAAATAGCCTATTTGTTTTTGAAAAAATTACACCAAAATATTCAAATATTCTATGCAAACTCGCCGCCCAAAAAATTTCTACTCTAATACCATGTAGAAAATCTAACCAACGAGATTCAATCTAATCTTGTAATCTACTAAAACAAGATATTGAATCCTTCCTACAATTTGCGGAAACAAAACACGATCGCACAATCACATATAAGTAAGAGAAATAAATTATCAATCACACAACAACATGATGTGTTTGGGGAAAGAAACTGCTCAAAGGCCCTCTATCTCTATTGTGTATTAAGTCAAGGAATCATGAAACAATACATTAATTCTTAATCTCTCATGAGATTCTGCAACACTCTGTCAATTGTCTCCCGTTGATCTAGGAAAACTTGGTCTAGTACTTAGCCAATTCTGATCCTTACTTCAGCCTGCCTTGCTCATACAATCCTAGCTAGGGAATTAACTGCTTATTAATTAGGAAAATCAATCTTCCTTGATTGCACAATCCATTATGGAATCCCAATGACTTTATAATTTCACATGGGAAATTTTCTCTAAATACAACTGATAGTTATGTTCCCTTTAACCTCTATCTCAACTGGGTATTCCTCGAAACTGACATGCATACAACTATTAATAGCGAATTATCAGTTATATGATTGATCACTCATTGTGAATTAAATCTAATTTAATTCACTGGACCTCTCGCTAGCTCATAACTTAGTTAGAATCAGTTAAACTAATTTTAACGCATTTAATTGAGTTAATTACACTTGCACCCCACTAATGCATCAATTTCAACTGGACCCAAAAAATATTAGAATCCCCCTAGATGCCTCATCTTAGACCCTCAAGTACTTGAATTTCTTGAGCTAACTCGGTCATCATGACTTAATTAATTAACAAAAGTTTTTATGAGATGAAATTACAATTTATTGTCCAATTTATTTAAGGGAAAAATAAATTAGACGCCCCACATTCCTCACTCCTGGTGCATCAAAATTCCTCACCAGTGTGGGTGCATTTTTTTTTGTCCTTTCTAGTTTCCAATCTCACTGTTTCTTGTTGCAAATTTCAACATTTCAAAATTTTATGCGGCCTTCACACAAAGACACCATTGAAATCACATGCCCAGATTCTCATGAGAAACCTCTCTTAAGCTCGATTTTCCAGAAGAGAACCAACAATATTCCATCCTACTTCCTAGCGCAAACCAACCCTTAAGGTATGCAACATTCTTCTGAACACTCACATGATGATCTTGCTCTTGGAGAATGATCATGACCTCCCTTTAGCAACCCTTACTCGCCCTCGTACTCGACCTACTTTAGGACTACATCTCTCTTCACCCCCTTAATGTGCCAGATAGTGGGAATACATGTCAAACATGCTAATATGTGCCAAGTGATAAGGCATTCCAAGATGTGCAAGGGTGTGTCAATGCATGTCAGGGAATGTCAAGACAACAAAAGGGAGAAAAAAGTTAAACTACAAGGAAATGAACACATAAGAGGGTTAATAATTCATCAATTTACCTTTTCCAAGAGGGGCATGCTAGGCACACCAACACTAGGCAACAATAGGTGCCAAGTGCAAAGTCTTAGTGCATTCTAAGTGCCAAGTATTCCTTTGTTGCTTCTCATATACTTTCCAACAACTGATAGTCACAAATAAATTTAATATTAAACCATGCCAAATCATACCAAGGCATCTCAACGTATTCCACACATGCTAAGACTTTCCAAGCACCAACACGTGCCAAGCGCCAATATGTGTCAAGAACTAGTGTTATGCATGTTATGAAGTGGAAGGAAATGTTGAAGAGTGCTAAAGTGTGCTAGAGAGTGATAATGCATGTTCATGAGTGTTAAGGATTACTAGGAAAAAACATTAAGGGAGCACTAAGTAAAAATTCATGAAAGTTAATGAATATGAGGAACGTGTGCCAGAGATTAGTGTTAATGAGTGTTAGTTTTCATGCCAAGGAGGGACTGACAAGGTATGCTAAGCATTGGTAAGGCATGCTAGGGAATATCAAGGCATGTCAAGAATTCCCAAAGTGTGCTTGGGAGTTCCAAGGTGTGCTAATTATATCATGTGCCAATTAATAGTGCCAAGATATGCCAATACATGGTAGGTGCTAAGGATGTGGTGCAGGGTGCCAGGGTATGTCAATATGTGTCAAGGCAACAAAAGGAAGAACCAATAAGAGGGTTAATAAGTCGGGACTTTATCTTTTTGAAAAGGGGCATGCTAGGCACACTAATAATAGGTCCCAATACATGCCAAGTGGCATTGTGTGCCAAGTGCTAATGTATGTCAATGCATTCAACGAAGGTGTTCCAGGGCATGCTAGGGACTATATGCAGCATGCCAACACATGTTAACAGAGTTCGATGTTGTGCTAGCACATGTCACCAGGTGCTTGGGCGTAAGTGTCATCACAAGATGTTCTAGGTACAAAGATGTTCCAATACATGTGGGGTGCTAAGAAATGTTAGTGTGTGCCAAAGCATTAATTTAAGGCATGCCCAGATTGGTGAGGATCGTTAGGTCTTTCTCATTAATAGAATTGTCAAAGCTTGATTATGTATTAAAAAATATATTTCCTACACACAATAGTGGAACTTTATCTAAAGGGAATTTTCTAGATAATAAACTTAATATATATGAATCATTTGTTGACTCATAGAAAATCTCTATTCGACTAGTTATTACTTGAGGGAAATGATACACACTAATTACTTCTAAACAATTCACTGACCCTAACCACTATGGCTTTGGACATATTATAAAAAATACTCCACAATAATGGTATTAAATCGTTAACTTTTGACAAAAAAATATATTAACAGGCACATATCATCATCAAAAACTCATTCGAATGATCAATGATGACAGCCATTTTTTGACCGTCACCAAAAGTAACAAAACGAGCATTGGTGAGGGTCATTAAAACTCCGTCACTAGAAGTGTCACCAAAGAGAGAATTAGTGATGGGCCTTTAACGAACCTCACCAAAAGTGTCATTCAAAATGTCTTTGGTGACAAACCATAAAGGACCATCACTATATACACTTACAGTGACGATTTTTTAATGATCAATGATGACGGACATTTTTTGACCGTCACCAAAAGTAACAAAAAGAGCATTGGTGAGGGTCATTAAAAGTTCGTCACTAGAAGTGTCACCAAAGAGAGAATTAGTGACGGGCCTTTAATAACCCTCACCAAAAGTGTCATTGAAAATGTCTTTGGTGACGAACCATAAAGGACCATCACTATATACACTTACAGTGACGGTTTTTTAAAGGCCGTCACCATATGTGACATTGGTGACGGACCTTAAAGGTCCGTCACAATCATGAACCTCATCAATGTGCTTTTTTCTTGTAGTGAACAATGGAATTGAATGGAACAACAGTCTAACTAAGCTAAAAAGTAATGGAATTAAATTGAATAAGCAGTCTAGCTAACTAAGCAGTAATGGAACAACCGTATAACTAGCTGAGCAGTAATGGAACAATAGGATAACTAAGCTGAATAGTAATGGAAAAGCAGTATAATTGAATCGAATTAAATAAATCGTACAAGAATTATTTAACTAATTTTGCAATGGAATTCTCTTTATGAATTAATTAATCAACATTGATCGATGGTTGAATGCTTCATTTTGCTAAAATAAGAATGAAATTCATAAAGAAATATAATATTGAAATCAGCTTATGCTACGATCTATAACTCAAATGCAATGGTATTAAAATAATTGGAACTATCTACTGATAATAAAATATTTCCGTAAGTCGGAAAAAACGATTGTGATTGTCCTACTTCAAGAATGCAATTTATAACAATCCTGAAGAAAGAGAACTGTATTTTTATTGAATGGAAATATACTTTACAACTGCATCAGATACTTAAGCATTGGTTCTGCAACTACACAGAGTATGAAAACTTGCATGGAACTTCCGGAGGTTGGGCCTAGAACACTTGAAGCCCTAACGTAGTAAAAAATTCAAAATATTATTGTTCAAAGCTCTATATTACATCTAGTGATGTTACAAAAACACAATTAGACATACTGATTTTGATGTTTCTATTACAGAATGAATTTCTTGTCCTGTCTCTGACTCCCCTTCTCGTCCGTCCTTCGCCCTTTTAAAGGCGATTTCAAAAATGTGAAAGTATTTCCCAAATGACATCCCACTGCGCGTGGCTGTCGTTTGAGTTCTTGGACTCGAATTCTTCTATCTTCCTTTTGTCGGCCGCTAGGAGTTACCAGGATTTCATATTTTTTCATCCATTGGTTGGTTTTCGTTTCCTATTGGTCCAACCATTCTGCCTTCCTGCATGCGGAGATAAGAGAAGTCAATTTTCTATTACAAAAACTTCCTTTTCATCATTAGTCTAATTGTTCTCGTTTTCATAATATTTTATTCTCTTTATCATTAATATGAAGATTAATTCCCCAGAAATTATAACATAACTTGAAGTACTTACAGGGTGAGAACATATCTTAATTTGGGCCCAACAGTCATCATGTTCTTCATCCATTTTAGTGTCTACATTAGGTCATTAGGGTTTCATTCATCAAAAATCAGTCATTTCATGCATAAATCCAACAAAAGAAGGAGTAGAATTAGGGATATTTCTCAATAAATTTTGTTTCATATGTAATTTTATTCAATCATAATGTAATAATTTCTATTTGTTCCAAAGCTGCATATTTTTCAAAAGAAAAAGTGAAAAGCACATGGTGGGCCACCACCACACCACAATGAAGAAAAGGACTTCCAAGCTACAAAAAGACCAAAAATAGCTTTCATTTTCTCTTTTCATGTTCAAGAGACTTCGCTCCACCTTTAAAAACCACTTGCACCCTCAGAACAACAATTTGTATGCCTAAGGGTGCCCTTTCTCCTTGTGTTGTGCACTCGCTGCAATTTGATAGATTGTTGTGTTTTATTCTTTAGGAGGCACAAAACTGCATTACATATGAATCCTTCATCAAAAACAGAGTCTAGTGTATCAGTGACAAGTAATTGGGCATCCAAATCACCTCTTGTGTCTTCATTTCATGCTTGGAAAGATAAATTCCCTTTTTTCTAGGGTTTCTAGTACATTTTCTTGGTTTCATGTTCTCATTGAAAAATGTCTAAGTAAAACCTTGAGATTGAAGCTCAATCACCTTCCCTCACCTATTATACACCTTCTTAATCACTTCCCATCACTCTTATCCCTCATTTTCACTATTTTCCCACAAACCCTTGTCTAGACTAGGCATTTCTAGGTTAGGACTGTTGTTTCCCTCTTTCGACCCCTTCCTCTCACTCATTCCCTCAAATTTAAATTTCCCATACTCAATAAAATCTCTCCCTACCCCCATAAATTTTCCCAATAATTTAGGAATCCCATAACCTATTTATGTCCCTTCATTCCCAAAAACTACCCAAATCCCCTATTTTTCCCTTCAATAAACCCTAATTTCCCTTCCCATTGAGCTAGGGTTACCAATGGATTATGAAACCAATAAGAAGAGGAGGCATAAGGGAGGTCATATCAGGAGGTATGAGCCCACCAAATTCCAAGAAATCATAGCTTTTCCTTTCCAATAAATGGGATGCTTAGGGTTTACATTGCACACATGGACAATTTTGCTTCAAAATGTATTTTTGACCAAATAGAGATGCATTTTCCCAAAGTGAAAGAGGTTTTTGTCCATAATAGAAAAATGAAAAAAATATCCTTCAGTTTATACACAGGTATTATCATTTTGGATAAATGCAAAAAATACAATTGCCACAGGAGGTTTTCTGCACTTCTAGATAGCTTGACTTCAAGACCGTTGTTCAGGGGTTTGAAGAAGGTTTTTGTAGTGCTTGATGACCCCATTGTGTAGAATAAATCCTAAGATTTCCAATGGCACCTTCTGATCTTGATTGGGATCTCATGAAATCCTAAAAAATTCACTTTTCCGAAGCACACTATGGTTTCTCCATGCACCCTTTGTTTTCTTCAGTTGTTGAGTGATCAACTTTAAACTTTGATTCAAATCAAATGGGAAAGTATTTTTGAAAAATGGATGGTTTTGTTCAAAACATGCCAAAGAACAAAAAAAACTCTCAGTTTTTCAAAACACCTTATTGTTAGAGATATATTTACCTACCTTTGAGCCCTATTTTTTGCATAAAATTTTTGAGTTTTTGGTAGTTTTTGTGAAATAGTCACACTAGAAAAAACATAGCATGGGCCACGTTGCGCTTTTGTTGGGGAGGTACAATGGATTAATTCTCTACATTTTTGGATTTATATTTACAAATTCTCCAAACCTAGTCAGCGATGGAGCCATGTAAACAACTTTGGAGGGTCAAAATGCCAAAAAACTAGCAAAAAATGGTCTTTCTGCCCTCTTTTTGGAGGCCACGCCGTGTTTTCTGAGTAGTATTGGAATATTGAGGTTTTGTAAGGATATAAGCAAAATTTTTGATTTATTAAAGATCCTATCATGTATCAAACATCCAGGGCTATCTACAGCAACTTTCAGATCAACATTTGGACACCAGGAAGGCCTCCAAAATTCCATTCTACCAACCACGTGCTTTCTCCGGAATGCCATTTTCTCCATCAGCTTCATCCAGTTTGAATTTCACTCATGAAATTTGTAAATGATGTGATGTAATAATTTCATAAGGTGTAATTAGGTAGGTTAAATTCAAAATGGAGTAGATACATGCTTGTAAAAGTTATTTTTGGTCAAATGAATTTTTAATATTATGAGGAGAGTTCGTTAACCTCCCTAACCATTCGGTTATGGTTAATACTTTTGAGGAACTGCTCCACAACTCATGGATTTGACCACTGAGAGAGGGGAGAGGTTTTTTTGATCTATATATATCATTTTCAAAGTCATTTGACTGGTTGGACATCAAAGGATTGTAACTCTTGTAGCTTTTACTTTCACTTTCATATTTAGAAATCAAAGGATGCATTTGTAGCTATTATCTAGGAATTCTTGTGCAGTGATTTTATGATCATGTATTTTGTCTGTTATAGTCTTTAATGAATGATATATAGCTCCTCTTTCCATATCTTGTATCTTTGGTGTCTTTGTTTACAGTTCATAGGCATAATTTTATTAATTTAGCTATGTTTATATGGAAATTTGATTTTGTGTTTCATGCTTCCATTTTAATGAATTCATGATTGAACATGCTCATTAAATCCCTATACTTTTTTAAACCCTCCACCATACATACAAAACCATAAAGCCATTATAGATCCACTACTACCTTGCTTCTTTATATCTTTGAAGCTATAAACCCTTTTGATACATAGACCTAGCTACTTGGTTTCATCCTTGATCCAACATCAAAGCCTAAAACACTCAAAACCTACTTGAGCTTATTATATCTAGCCTAATATCCTTCATATCACAATCAATCCTTGATTGTGATCCCATAGAGATATCCCTCTCAACCTGGTAGGGATAGATACTAGGTCAAAGCAGTATGTGGTTACCTTTGTCAGTCTCCTTTTCATCCTTCGTAGAACTGGTGGAATGCTAACAATAGTGATGAGGAGGTTGAGGGTCCACTACAAGAACAAGGACACCAAGAAACAAGTGAGGAGATGTTATGAAACCAACTCCAAAAATAGAATAAAATAGAGACCAACACCCTAGAAATAAGCCACTTTGAGGGGAAAACCTCCTTTACATTACATAAATGAACAATTCTTGGATGATACAAATGACAAAACCTTCTTCTATATATAGGATTCCATGGGGTCACAATATAATCCTAGCCGACCTAACAATAATAATGTAAGGGAAAAATAATAACAATATGGGGGTTACAAGGGTACAATAATAACAATAAGGGGTATATACTAACAAAAATAAGGGACTACACTAGTAATATAGGGACCTAACATGCCCCTCTCCTTCAAAAAAGTGTTGTCCTCAACGCTTGAGTAGCTTTGGATGCTTCTATATAATTATCATCCTCCCATTTAGAATCTTCAGTGGGTAAGTTCTTCCACTTGATGAGATATTTTGAAATTGATCAATTTCATAGCTATCGATTTTTTGTTTTTGTGACCGCTTTAGGTTCCAATATGATTTTTCCTTCCTCATCAAGTTCTGGCAATATTGTTTGAACTGGAAGTTTGTCGCCTATAACATTATTTAAGCATGAAACATGGAAACTGGATGCACTCGCGAAGAAGTAGGAAACTCCAATTTGTATGCCATAGTACCAATATTTTGCAACACCTTGTAAGGACCATAGTACTTTGGTGATAATTTATTATCCTTATTAGCTTTATTGATGGAAATTTGTTTGTATGGTTGTAGTCGTAAAAATACCCAGTCTGCTACATCAAAAATTCTCTCGCTGTGATGTTGATCTGCCTGTTGTTTCATTTGATTTTGTACCAAATTTATGCTATTCTTTAAGAGTTGGAGAACTTGTTTTTGATGCTCGATGTGATCTTCCATGCTTGAACCTTAGAATCTTCTCTTAAAGATGATGTGATGGACGATGTATGATATCCATACAGTGCCACAAATGCGGTCATTTTTGCTACAATATGGAAGGAAGTGTTATACCACCATTCAACCAGAGGTAACCACTTGACCCATTGTATTTGTTTATCAGATACAAAACAATGAAGATATCCTTCCAAAAATTTGTTCACTATCTCATTTTGACCATCGGATTGAGGATGATAAGATGAGATATGAGCTAGTTGAGTACCCAAACAAGAAAATAATTCCTTCCAAAAATTTCCAGTAAAAATGGGATCTCTGTCCCTTACAATAATATTTGGGTTTCCATGTAGATTTTGAATTGTTTCTATAAATGCAGTAGCAATTGTGCTTGCTTTAAATGGATGAGATAATGCACAAAAGTGTGCATACTTGGTAATTCTATAACCTACCACCATGATGATGCTCTTTCTTTCGGACATAGGTAAACCTGTAATAAATTCCATTGAAATATCCTCCCAAATTTTACTTGGAATGGATAAAGTTCTTAGAATACCTGAGGTTTTAATTGTCTCAACTTTATTTTGCTGGCAAAGTAAACATTCCGCCACAAACTTTTGAATATCGGATTTAAGGCCATCCTAAAAAAAATTGTCTTCACCTTGTGGTAAGTTTTACAAATCCTGAGTATCCTCCAAAAGGAGAAGTGTGCAATTCCAAAAGAATATTTTTTCTTAGTTAGGAATTCTTACAAATATATAAGCGATATTTGTACCATAAGGAATCATTTTTCCAACTAAATGTATCAGATGTACTAGGATGTTGCTGCAACTTTTGAATGAGTGTCCACACTTCTTCGTCCTTGTTCCATTCATCCTTTGCTTTGGTTATCTAATATAATTGGATAATATAAATGGCATAAAGAAATGCTTCCACATCTTCATCCTTCCTTGAGAGTGCATCTACAACAAAATTTAGCTTCCCTTTTTTGTAGATGATTTCAAAGTCATAACCCAACATCTTTGTGACCCATTTTTGTTAATCTTTAGAATATAGTATTTTCTCCAAAAAGTGTTTAAGACTATCTATTATAGGTCAATTTGGGCATCATTCCCCATGACCTGGTCAAACTGGACATCATCCCCAGGACCAATGAAATAGGGTCTATCATCCCCTTACATTGCAGTTGCTATATGTCCTAGGAGAAGAAAAAATCATTCATGGATTCTTTTATGATATTTCCAAGGTTTTAAGTATATGTTATATCACTTATGAGCTCACCATCACTGCCTCTAAAGGGACTAACTGCGTTTCATATGCAACATCCTCCATTCAAGGGTGTTACATAGAATTTTGTCACCATCCCTACAATCCCTCACCCTACATATTGGAGGGTCTTTCCCGTGACTTGTGAAGAGTGTCATAATTTGCAAACACCTTCTTTGCATCCTTCTGCATAAGGACATCATTTCTCCTGTTGGACATTCCCTCAAAAAATCACACAAAACCTATTTTTTTGCCTTGGCATGGGTAGCCAATTCACCCCTCGCGCCGATGTGGAAGATTTGCATTAGAGCCGACACCACCTGGCGCTCTGTCTTAGTGCAGTGCCCATGCCAAGTTGTTTTAGGAATGTTTTTTAAAAATTAGAGGTAGAAGTTTCCTTCTAACCACCTCATGGGTGAGTCACTGGAAGTGGTTAAGTTGATTAGCCATGGATCTCTCTCTTTAGGCAGTGGTTTCCACCTCCCATGGAACACTCCTTGAACATAGGCCTCCCTTCCATAATTATAGAGATCCTAACCTCTCCCTCTCCCTCTATAAAAGCAGGCCTTCTCCCTTTATGAAAGATAGCTAAACTTGGAGAAGAATACTATAGCTAAGTAATTTCTATTGAGAAGGTAGAACCAAGTAAAACTCCGTAGAGAGAGTCTCGTCTGAATTCTTGATGAGCCTTTGTGAGACGCGCTCCGCTTGAACCCTGTTGGAAGAGGCCGCAATGTCGAAGCTTGGTTTCACTCTTCCTTTCATTTATTAATATAATTGACTATGGTGTTGGTTCCATCATTGTGTTATCTTGTTTATTTAATGAAATTTATTTATTCCTCTTTGACTGAATAATAGTTACGAATGTGAATTAGTATGTTGTATATTGTCATTGTTTCTTGTATGTGTGCGGGTGTCTGAGCATGAAAGCGAGCGGATCGTGATCTATCAAACCAAGAGTGAGAGGTAGCCACTCTTTTCGATGATAACAATAGAATAGGACCTCATGTAAGTCATCTACCGAATCTCCGTCCATTTGTTAACTAGGAATCAATATTATAGCTTGTTTTGATTGTTGCTAGACCCACCCTAGGGCTAGTGGGATCACCTCTGTCCGCAGAGGGGATTTACCTCACCAACAAATTGGCGACTCCACTGGGGATCAGTGTGAGTTTTTCTTTCATTAATTAAGGTCTTTTTTTTGGTCTTTTCTTGCTTATTTTTCCTTTTATGATTATTCTGATAAGTCTAAGACCCTTGTTCAGCCCTAGAGGATCAGATCCAACCTCTGTCTTTCAATTTTTTTCCCTTTTTCCTGAGCGAACTGGCTTGGTGTGTTTTCTATTCAGACAGTCACACCGATTGGTGCCAGTTGCTCGTGTTGCACCCATGCCATCCCTTTTTTGGCACCGATTACTGCCAAACAGTCGTGCCAACCCCTGTAGGTTTTAGGGTTTGGTCCATTTGAAAGAGCTTTGGTCAGTAGTTTTGCTTCTAGGTTATTTTTAGATATGTCTTGAGTGCTTTGGGATTGTTTTTTATTGTGATTAGCTTTATTCCTTTAGTTTTTTGTCTGTTTCCTATCTGCATCAGAGCCTTAGGGTTCTTAAGTGCTTTGGTATGCTGAGCCTCCTGTAGGAGTTTGAAGTCTTTTGTTTCGCAGTCAAATTCATTCCTTGTTTGGTTGCATTTAGCTCCCTTGATCCGTTTGAGTGATTTCATTGGTTGAATGATTGTTTCCTCTTTCGTTCAATTTTTCTTCTTATCACTCCAAGCATAGATCACACTGCTTGTATGTGTCTATTTTGAAACCTTTCTTTAATTTGAGAGATTGCAACGTTGGTTTGAG
Source organism: Pinus albicaulis (assembly GCA_034641835.2). NCBI lineage: Eukaryota > Viridiplantae > Streptophyta > Pinopsida > Pinales > Pinaceae > Pinus > Pinus albicaulis. The sequence goes on from CM076572.1 coordinate 485,229,669, forward strand.
TTTTGTTATGTTTGTTTTGGGTTGATTGAAATTATTTCGCTTCAAATCTCGCATTAATGTTCTCGAACTAGTGTTTTAGTTTGTTTCTCATGTTATGTAGTGCACTGTTTTCTCTATTACATTGAAAAAAAAATAAAAAAATAACATTCTTGTTTTCATTGTGAAATTGAAAGTCTTTCGCATATCTAGAATCATAAAATTCTAGGAAATATTTCTCATGTTCATTAGCTTGCATCAGATATTGTAGTGGATGTTTCTATGTGTTCTCATTATTTTCTATCGCTTGAAAACTCCTAACCTTCTCATAAATAGCTTTTCATCGAAAAAAATGGTATGTTTTGGCATGTAGCTTTCATTTATGGATTTTTGAGATCCAACATTCGGTAGGACCTTGGAATTGAAACGTAAATACAAGATCAACTTAAAAGTTACTCAATTAACCTAAGGCAACATTGAAACCTAACAAAACATCTAGTGGTCTAAGTTAGAGACGTGTTTTGACATCTTTAAACCTAGCAATTGTCGCTCGCCATCTAGCTTCAGACAGCACTAGCACAGACTTGCGCTCCCTGTACCGTCGCGTATATAAAGGGAGACCCCTCTAGGTTGCAATCCTTTTATTCGTAGGAAGCCGAGTCTGCCGCCTTGTAACCGTGATACACCTAACACAACATTCGGGGAGACTACCTGCATGTACATCAAGTCCTTGGTTAATTCTTCTTTCATTTGATTACCAAGGTGTATATGGCAGTTCATAGAAACTTGGTACACCCTTTAACCTAAACTACCTAAGCATTCATTTTTGATCTTTACTGACTCCATAAATTTTAAAATATCATCGAGCACTTTTCCTTTCACGCTCTCTTAAAACTAAAAGTGACTAGAGTCATCTTTTGCCTGTTTCTTGAATCTTAAAACATGAAACAACGAATTTTTTGTTTCAATGTGGTAAAATAAACTACCTACGATTACACACCCATTAAATTTTGATCGCTTGGCCTGTCTCTGTTTGCGTTGGTTTTTGTCCAAGAGTCATCATCTTCGATCTTTTTTTCCTTTTCTGGTGTGCTACAGTCATAGTGGCGGAAGCATCGGTTTTGTCTAGTGGTAGTCCTTTCTCAGATGATTTATCTAAAACTTCTCAATCATCTAGGTCTGCCGAGCTTCAACAGCCTATTCTCCTGTCAGAGTACCCATTTGGAGAACCAGTTGAGTTCACTTGGCCTCTTTCAAACGCTCAGTTTGGGTTTTGGGTCGGGGATAATTCCCCCCCCCCCTTACATCAGGATCATCGTTTTTGGCTTCTATCATACCTCCTAGTCCCCATAGTCTTTTACAATATCTCACGGCAAATTTAGACATGGACTGGTCTGATCCTATTGGCCGTGAGGGAATTCTTTTTTCTGATGAATAATACCAACTTTTTCAGGAAAACATCCCTCAAGAGTCTGCTCAATCTTCACCATCGGTGTCACTTCTAGCCAGATATAGGTCTTTGGGTCAGATTATGGCCGGTATTTCCTCCATGGCAGCATCAACTCCATCGAGGGGGCTGGCCCTTCCATCATTAGGGATGTCGCCTACGACACCTGTCTTGTCGACGCCCTTTGTTACGTTTGTCCCAACTAGACCTACTATCTGCGTGGTTGCATCGGCATCCATTGTCACCACTCAGCTGTCAGGGGCTTCACCTTTGGTGGAGATTTCAATTGCCATGGCGATCCCTGACAGCCTTTCTTTCGAGGAGTATCGACTGGCTATTCAGCAGCAGAGCTCCCAGACTTACCAGTCCCCTCAGGATTCTGGTGATCCTTATCTTTCTCATTATGATGCGGTTGGTAACCCAATTTATTCACTTCCAATTTCATTATGATGAGTGAAATAACCCTATCTATTTTCCTGCTCCTGAAGCTTATCAGTTCCTTTCTGGTTTTAGACCAACCTTTCTTGTGCAACCTTCTAACCTACAAGGACAACCCTTTCAGGGAAAACCTTCGGTTTAGCAAGGGTATGCTTACGACCCACAAGGACAACCCTTTCAGGGATAAAATTTGGTTCAACAAGGGTATGCATACGACCCACAAGGGCAACCCTTTCAGGGACAACCTTCAGTCCAACAAGGATTATTTTACGGCTCACAAAGGCAACCTTACGATCTGCAAGGCCAACCTCTGATCCAACCTGGGCAACCCCAAGGACCTGATGGACATCCGATATATCAACCAAGACCTTCATACGGTCCTGAGGGGAAAATTTATCCATCTCAAGGGAAACCTTTCGTGCAACCACAACAGCCATACCTTCCAATGGGTCCAAATGTTGCACAGCCAGGGCCATCTTATGGTTCTACTCCAGGTCAACCTAGTCACTAGGCACAACCTGACCCATTGCAGCCATCAGGCCAACCTGCTCCATAGGGGAAACCTGGTGGCCCTCATCAGTCAGGTCAAGCTACTTAGATAGTTCACCCTGATCAGCAACCACTCTACTCTACACCGTCGTCGGGTCAACCTGCGCGCCAGATTTATCCAGTTCAGTAGGGCCCTACTTATCAGTAGCATGCTCGACCACAAGGTGCCTATTACCCTAGAGTTCAATATCGACCGGTATACAACGTGCCTCAAGGTTCTGTTTATTACCCTCAACCGCCAAGCCATACTTACATTCCACAGAAAAATATTTATGCTGCTCAATCAGGACCCTCATATACTCAGAATCAGTATCCCGGTCCTCAACCTCCGTATTCAGGTCCTTAGCCACAGTATCAGCCGAAATATCTGGCTTATACCCCTTATAGTCTAAATCCTTTGGGGCAGAACCAATGGGGGAATAGTTATACTCAACTAGGATGGAATGTGGGTACAGGTCCTTATTGAGGACTTGCTATGCCTTTCAACCCTCAATTACCCTTTCTCGCCATGTTGGAATTACCATATGTTTCCAAATTAACAAATAATCCAATCCTTCATAATCCGTATTGGCCTCCGGTTCCAATGAAGGTTCCTGGTGATTGCTCCAAGTTTGAGGGCAAGTCTGGAGAAGACCCCCAAGCACATGTTATGACATACCATTTATGGTGTTCTTCAAATTCTTGGGTGGATGACTCTATTCGACTTCGTATTTTCCAGCGAACTCTCACTGGAGCTGCTGCTAAGTGGTACATCGAGCTATCTTGTGGTATCTTTCAAGATTTCAACTCTCTCGCTATGGCGTTTCTTACTAATTTACAATTACTGGTTTCTTATGAAGCTGGGACGCATCTCCTAACATCCTTGAAGTAGGACTGGGCTACCCATATCTCATACCACATTCATGAATGGAGACGTCATCGTCGCCTGATGAAATTTGAAATTCCTGATCATCTTCTTACTCATTGGTCCACTACCTCTTTTGCCAATCATATTACAAAAGACATAGCCATGGGGGCATGTGTTATAGAGGAACAAGCCACTGCTCGTGCCTAGTACCTTGATTTAGTGTACTCTCAATCGGGCATATTATATGATATCTTGACTGATGCCCCACGACCTGGGACTTCTAAAGTGCCGGCCACTCCATCTATTGATGGAGTTATTGGTTCCATGTCTCAGGCTTCACATAAGTCTCCCTCTTCTAACACCGGGAAGAAAAAATCAAATTATTTCAATGATTCTTCTCCTCAGCCTACCTCGGATTCTGGAAAAACCTCGGAGGTCAATGTCGTTCAGGCCAATCCTGCGGACAAGACATCCAAGGGGAAAAATAAGGGCAAAGGAGAGGCCAAATATGATGCCCCAAAACCAGATTCGTCTAAACCTCGTGCTGATGATGGTTCACAGTGCAATCCAAAACATGCTTGTCTGATCTGTGATGAGGAAAACTACATTAAGGATTGTCCTAGATGAGCTGAAGTTAGTGAATTGCTCAAAGGAACTAAGGGAACTCTGGCTGTCCTCAAAGAACCTTTTCTATCTTAGCAAAAATAGATGGTCGAGCAACCTACACCATCTGCATCATTTGTCTCATAAGTGTTCATGATGGACGGTTTTTCACCCATTTCCATCGCTACTCAATCGAAATATTATACTGCATCATGCCAGGCAGCCGGGAAAGAGATCACTGATGGTACTCCTCCCCCACCTACCTCTGGTCCTCTTGAGATTGAAAGGCCTAGTGTTGAACCCATTGTACGGCTACCTTCTAAAGGTGTTCTCTGGAAATATTCTTATAATCCTAATGCCCGTGCTGCTCAAAATTACAATATTGTTGAGGATTTATCGCAGACGCCATCCGCGATTTCTGCGTTAGAAGTGCTTCAGAGTTTTTCGTCTCAACGGAAATCATTATTATCTGCAATCGGCGGGATTGATCCTGCTAATTCTAGCCTTCTCACTTCCGACTTAAAGAATTTTGTCCCCCAACTTTAGCACCAGATTTTTCTTGTCATACAAGTCGGCATTAACGGTCTCAACATCCATAGAGCCATTGTGGATGAAGGTGCATCCACCTGTGTCATGTCATCTACTTGCTAGAAGGATATTGGCTCTCCAGCCCTAACTTCTTCACCCAGTGCCCTTAAGGCATTTGATGGAAGGGAATCGAAACCCTTGGGTGTTCTCGCTAGCTTGCCAATCATGTTGCAAGGAAAGATGGTCAATTTTTAAGTAGAAGTAGCTGATGCTAAACTCAATTACAATATTCTACTGAGTTCTAGTTGGACTCACGCTATGTTGTGCATTCCATCCACCCTCTTCCGTCTTTTAAAGTTTCCACACGAGGGAAAAATCATTACTGTTGACTAGTTGTCATTCTTTACCTTGTCTTCTGAGAACAACGTTCCATACGTGGATCATATTCCTTCTCCCCCCGATAGTGTATGGCTAGGTCTTTTCAAAGACCTTGCCCTCATGGGTATCTTTCCCCTTCCACCACCAAATACCGTTCAAGTTAATATGATCTCTCGGTCAGATGACCCATGGATTTTCCCTTTACCTGAACAGGTTGATTCATTTGGGGATTCAATGCTACTTATTCCAATTGAAATCAATTATTGCAAGCTTGTAGTTGCATCAGATTCTCCCCCTTCTGAAGGTGCTCCTTTGAGCATGTCACTTGATGCTTATTCTCAATCCCCCTAGCTCGGTGATATAGATTCGCCTAATCCTTTGAAAGAAGTGTTTCCATCCAATGAGGCTATCATGGAAACCATGTCTCTCGAAGACTTACCGTGGAGCGACAAGCATCATTATTCCTCATTTATGCCTAGCCTCGTGGCAATGTCTAATTGTATTGAGCATTTTGCATCTCAAGTTCCTTCTCTGCCACTTCAAATTCCTATATTGACTGACAAAGTCTTCACTAAAGTTAACTTTAGTAACATCACCCAGATGATGCTTATCGACATTTCCATGAAACCGAGAATTTTTGAGAACATCCATGTCGGAGTCACTTGCTCTTTTGATGAAGTCCAAGTGTATACTAGCCTCTTTCATGAATTCCGTGATGTTTTCACCTGGTCTTACGAAGAGATGCTTGGAATTGATCTTAGTATTATGGTGCACGATATTCCCACCTACCCCAGTGTGAAGCATGTTTGCCAGCATCTTTGTCCAATGCATCCTCGAAAAGCCACTGTCATAAAAGATGAAGTTGAAAAACTTCTCAACGCGGGTTTCATTTATTTGATTCCTCTGACAGAGTGGGTTTCTAACATTTTTCCTATAGATAAGAGGCAGGGAAAAATTCACATATGTGTTTACTATTGCGATATTAATCGGGCCTGCCCTAAGGATAACTATCCCACCCCTTTCATCGATCAGATCATTGATGATTGTGCGAGGAGTGAGATTTTTTCCCTCATGGATGGATTTTTTGGCTATAATCAGATCAATATTCTCCCATCCGATCAACACAAGACCACTTTTATTTGTCCTTGGGGAACATTTGCATATAAGAAACTCCCTTTTGGCTTGAAGAACATTGGGGCTACATTCCAGCGTGTGATGCCTTATGCTTTTCACGATATTTTTCATATTGTTCAACCATACCTGGATGACCTTCCGACTCATTCAGCTGCACGAAAAGACCATCCAGACCATCTCCGCCAGATCTTTCTTCGTTGTAGACGCTACAACATTCGGCTCAATCTGCATAAATGCATCTTCTGCGTTGATTCCGATAGACTTTTAGGGTTTATCGTATCCAAAGATGGAATTCGCCTTGATCTGCTTAAGGTTGAGGCTTTTGTTAATCTCCCCTCTCCATCCTCGTTACACCAGCTCCAGAGTCTACAAGGGAAAGCAAATTTCTTACGCTGTTTTATCTCGATTTATGCCGAAGTAGCCAAAGGGTTCACATGAATTTCGAAACAAGATGTCCCTTTCTGTTGGGATGAGATTGCTCAGCAATATTTTGATATGCTTAAGACATTTCTTGTCAACGCTCCTCTATTATGTCCTCTGAATTATCATCGTGATTTCAACCTCTATCTAGCTGTCGCCTTCAGTACGATCGCCATGGTTTTGGTTTAAGATGATAATGACGGTAATGGGCATGTTATTTACTACTTGTCTCAAAACCTTCTCAAACCTGAAACACATTATGCAGATGTTGAGAAGTTAGTGCTGGCTGCGGTCCAGGCAGTCCAACGTTTTCATCATTATATCATTTTACAGACGGTAACTGTGATTTTTTATTGTAACCCCATGACCTATATTATGTCTCGATAGTTGCTAGGGGGAAAGTACTCGAAATGGATCGTTATCCTCCAAGATTTTGATTTGGAATTTACTGCCGCCAAATCAAAGAAATCACTTGTTTTCACTGATCTGATTTGTTCTCTCCCCGCCAACTCTGCTCCTTCTTATTTTGAGGATCATATTCCATACGAAAATATTTTCTTGATTAGCACCCTCGATCCATGGTACGGTGATATCATCGCGTATCTTTAGACCTCTAATTTTAGGTATGAGTTGGCGAAGATGCTCGATGCCGCATTTGGCATCAATCGCAACCTTATCGTATTATCAGAGATACCCTCTATCGTGTTGGAGTTGATTCCGTACTCCGTCAATGTCTGACCCTCAAGGAAGTTGATAAAGTTTTAAATGACTGCCACAGTGGTGCCTGTGGTGGTCACATGTCCGGTTATGCCACCGCATAGAAGATCCTTCATGCTGGCTATTTCTGGCTGTCCATTTTTAAAGACTACATTGTTGCAGTACGCAAATGTCATGCGTGCCAGATATATCAACGCAAGATGTGTGCACCACCTGTTCCTTTACACCCTATCATTATCATTGGTCCTTTTGTGAAATGGGGCATCGATTTTATGACGTGTAACCCTCGCTCGACAAGGGGGTATGCCTATATTATCGTCTTCGTCGATTATTTTACAAAATGGGCCAAAGAAATGCCTACACTGATTGTGGAAGGTAAGAGAACAACACAATTCATATTCAATCATGTTATTACTTGGTTTGGTGTCCCTCAAGCCATCATTACTGATCATGGTTCACATTTTCGGGACTATATGATGGCGGAGTTGATGTCTAAGTTGGGTCTGTGTTACGACAACTGAACACCATATTACCGTCAAGCTAATGGCTAGGTTGAAGCAGTAAACAAAGTTCTTGTTACAATGCTTCAACGAAAAATTGGGACCCATAAATCAAATTGGCATCTCATGTTTTTTTCATCTCTACGGGCTTACCGAACATCGATTAAGAGTGCAATCGGACTCACCCCATTTCAGTTGGTGTACGGTCAGGAAGCTACTCTTCCGATTGAGTGTGAGATTCCTTCACTCAAATTAGCTGTGGAATTACTGCCTAATACTTCACCTGAGGAAGAGCATCTCCTCTATTTAGAGATATTGGATGAAACTCGTCGCTTAGTTTCTTTGGTCATCGAAGCACAAAAGAAGTGATTCAAAGCTCACTTTGACCAAACAGTTTCCCCTCGTTATTTTATCGAAGGCCACCTCGTCCTCCTATATGACCAAGCTCATGACAAGCTGGTGGCAAGTAAATTCCAACCCATGTGGCATGGGCCCTACATCGTCAAACATGTGTTACAGAATGGGGCTTATGAGCTTATTGATTATGAAGGTTATCCCTTAACACAACCCAGAAATGGGTTGTATATGAAAAAGTATTATGCTTGAGTCATTCATGCATGATATCTGTACATAGGTGATTTTTTTCATTTTTGTGCATGTTTAGGTTTGATGTGCTTTGTAAGATTTTTTTGTTCTTATTGGGTCTTGCTTTTTATGCAGATGCCTATTTCCCCTTATGTCGGTTTCGTGGATGGTGCTTCCCACAGTATCGGGAGCTTGTCTTCGACATCCTGGGTAATTTATAATCCTGCTGGTGAGTTGATTAAGCTACCAGGTATTTGTATAGGACAAAATATAAAAAATTTCACTGAATATAGTGTTGTTTCGGAACTATTAACCGAGGCAGTTAACCTCGGCATACGCGCATTGCTTGTAAATCTAGATTCACAGCTTGTTGTTCTTCAACTTAACAATCATTATTCAGTTCGAAACCCATACATTTTGAGATTGTATTCATTTATTCGTTTTCTTGAAAGACATTTTGATTTCATCACATATCAACATATAACAAGATGAATGAATACATTAACTGATGTAGTGGCTAACATTTTGTTAGATAGACATTTGCGTAATTTATAAAACATCATCTTATGTAAATAGACCCATGTAGAAAATAGATGTATATATATCGATTTTTTGTAGTGTGTGCATCATAAAAACTCAAAAAATATATATGTATGTTTCAGTTACATCCCGAGACAACATGTCTCTCAAAAATATGTCTCTCAAAAAGCCTAGGTGCCTAATCAGCGTGGTGCTCATGATAGCATGTCACCGCCCATATCAACTGCCTCAGCAAGTGGTGGATACGACTCGGCACCCCTACGGTATGCCTCTGGTAGGCCTAAGGAACATCATCAAGGTGAGCATAGTCCAGAATCCCACGGGTGATCCCCTCCAGATTTTGTACTATCTCCTCCCCCTCGCCGCCCTCACCATGAGGATCGAAATCGCGAGGAGTGCGCCTCATTATCGGCGACATACCTGCAGGTCTATCTGGGCCAAAATCTGCATACGTATAAGATTAACTGTCAGAACATGCATACATACCAAAAAATCATAAACTCATGAAAATAAAAAATGAGTCTCACCTAGCTCTTCGTCCTAATCCTCTCCCTCCAGGAGTGGGAGGTCTAGATCATCGGTGAATTATGTACCAGAGTAAGGCCAATCCTCCATGACAATCAGTTGTCAGTGGAGCCAATCAGAGAATTCTAGCCTCCATGACATTTGCTGGCTGCCCCCTGCTCTAGGCATTAGCACAGCCCATCGAGCCATCTATGGTTCTTTGGGTGGTGGCATCGACACAATGACCTCCTGGCGTTGGAATATCGGTAGTCGTTCCAAAAAGAACGATACCAAAATGGATCCATACCCAAACTGCTTTAGTTTGGTCTTCTTTCCCTTAGTTAGTTGCCGCTTAATGTTAATAGTCACGACCTTTGCCCAGTTGTAGAGAATCGGGGTTCGCGACAATCCTGTGATAAAATAGACATCGAAAAATTTGAGTTCAATTTCATGATCTCGAAGCATGAAATTTTCTTGTTCTTCATCCCAGATGCTTATCAAATAATGAAGCAATTTCAGCTGAGCCCAGAGGCACGGTGTTAGGAACAATTTATTTAGCCCAAAATCTCTGAGAGCGTCCATGCATCGATCATTATCCATGGAAAATTCATCTTCCTCACTATGTTCCCTCTCTTTCTCCTCAATCACCATTCTTTCTACTTGGTACCTGCACACATTGTTCATATGATCATTGTTAGTCTACTTGGGCATTGAAATTTGCAAGAAAATGACTGCATTTTCCTTAAAATTATGTGTATTTTTAGGTTGTGTGGTTGGTGCGACTGTTTCGCAAACAGTCGTGCCAATGGGCGCACCCTATGTGTAAAAAATGTGCAATTGGCGCGGGTCTGTGCTCGAAACCCGCGCCAACCGTGATAACATGATTTTGACAAATTTTCTCCTAGGAAATCAAAATGACATGTACAAGTAATGAAATTTAGCTTAAAAGATGGAAAATGTTGTCGGCTCTTACCTGAGACTGAAGAAATCAAGATCAATTCACTGGATCACTCGCAATCGTCACCACAAGATCGCAAATCACAATGGGTCACTGTTGCTCCACAAAGAGGTAAAAGTGAAAAGTAAATAATTTTCACCACTTATGGAATTTTGTAACTTTTTGGAGCCTTAAATTAGGTTTTAAAACATATTTGTCAATTATTTTATCATATTATTTTCAAGAAATGGGTTGTACACATGTCTCTTGTGCAGCAAAAGGTTTTTTTGCATGGTTATGACAAAGTAACGAGTTATATTTTATACTTTTTCAGACTCGGTAAAAACACGAAAAAGTCACTACTGGAGTCATCTTTCAGCTCTTTTCTGACTCTCTAAAACTGAAAATATTTCCAAGATGCTTGTCATTTTGAACTCGTTAAATGGCTGCGAAACAATATCTACCTAGTATACATTTACCCCTTTTTCGGGCTGGGATATATTATTTACGAAAAAAGGAATACCTTAGACTATCGTGACTAAGAGGTTCTCTTTGATGTTTTTTTCTACCTTTTCGGATCTGAGAGACTATTTACGAAAAGGGCCTTGCTGGAGTTTTCTTTTCCACTTTCTTTTCAAACTCTCTAAACATGAAAATATGTCAAGTTCTCCCTTTGTCAGACTCATTAAAAACTGATGACATCAGACTCTGTCATTATGACGTTACTCGAGTTCCTCCTTCCTAGGGCTCGTAAAATGTACTAGGTTGGATTTTTCCAAAGGAAAAACTTAAATCGCAAGAATATTCCATCCCCTTCAAGCTTGTTTACAAAAATAATTGGGGTACTTGCCAGAAATGGTTGAGGAAAATGGAACTAGACTTTAGTCGGTAGTATGTCACTCTTGAACATGGCACTTGTCTGCATTCATGTCAGCTTGGGGACATCTCACTTCATCATTTGTTTTCCTCCATGGGTTTGGGTAATCTCTTTTGACTTCTCATCTGCTCTTTGCCACGTCACCATGGCCTCAGATCCTTTGATGTGAAATACTGCCAAATCTAGTGACGTGCCGCTGATATGTTCAAGAGGAGTTTTTGCCTCTGCAATTTTCAACCTCCCTCTAATTCTCTATTGGTCTTGATTCGAAAATCATCATATTCCTCTGTCTTGTGTCAGTGATGTGGGAAACATCACGGCCCTCCTTCAACCAAGTCGCTTCCTATCGACTTCAGCTCATTTTCTAGGAAGTTGATCTAGAGACTCCCTTCAGGTACCTTAGAGCCTGTATGCCTTAATGGCAAGTTCTTTGCATCCAACGCAAGGTTCAAATCATCGGCCTTCGATCGAATGATTTTGTGGATGTTCGACGCCAAATCACTGTTCACATTCTGTGGATTGTACCTTTTGTACCTTGAGAGCCATTTTCATTACTGGTGGTTTCTCTCGCGTTTGTTAACAACTCTCATTAATGGCTGGTAATTAGATGATGTTCCTGCATGTTCAACTTCAACTCGTCTATTTGCATGCTCGAATTTGTACTTTGTTCAGGTCGAGATGGAGCGCAAGACCCTAGGTTTTGTCTGATGAGATCCAAGTTGTGGGTTCTTTGTGGATTACTATGACTTATTACATGACTCTTATGATTGGATGGCTGTGACCATACCTGAGTCTATTTGTTGATCCTTATTCCTGGATGGCTACGTCCATACCTTGGATCTCACTTTTATGTACTCCATTATGGATGGCTGCGCCCAAGCCACATATCATGAATCAGAAATATCAGTTTTATTTGTACTCGCAAGTTTTCTGACAACAATGTTTGGGTCAAACGCATTCTCATAAATCATTTCACCCATCCCTCTCTTAGACCTCATGCTTTAGGGGGCATCTGTTACACAGCATTTTGTCACCGTCCCTGCAATCCCTTGCCTCGCATATTCGAGGGTATTTCCCATGACTTGTGAACAATGTCATACTTTGAAAACACCTTATTTGCATCCTTCTGCATAAGGAAATCATTTCTCCTGTTGAACATTCCCTAAAAAAAGCACACAAAACCTATGTTTTGGCCTTGGTGTGGGTAGCCAGTTCACCCCTCGTGTCGATGTGGAATATTTTAATTAAATCTCATGCCACCTGGTGCTCTGTCTCAGTGTAGTCCTTGTGCCAAGATGTTTTAGGAATGTTTTTTAAAAGTTAGAGGCGAAAGTTTCCTTCTAACCATCTCAGGGGTGAGTCACTGGAAGTGGCTAAGTTGATCAGCCACAGATCTCTCTCTTTAGGTAGTGGTTTCCACCTCCCATGGAACACTCCTTGAAGATAGGCCTCCCTTCCATAATTATAGAGATCCTAACCTCTCCCTCTCCCTCTATAAAAATAGGCCTTCTCCCTTTATGAAAGCTAGCTGAACTTGGAGAAGAATACTATAGCTGAGTAATTGCTATTGAGAAGGTATAACTAAGGAGAACTCTGTAGAGTGAGTCCCATCTGAATTCTCATTTTTCCTTTGTGAGGCACGCTTTGCTTGAACCCTGTTGGAGGAGATCGCAACATCAAAGCTTGGTTGTAATCTTCCTTTCATTTATTAATATACTCGCTATGGTGTTGGTTCCATCATTGTGTTATCTTGTTTATTTAATGCAATTGATTTAGTCCTCTTCGACTGACTAATAGTTACGAATGTGAATTAGTATGTTGTATATTTTCGTTGTTTCTTGTATGTGTGCAGGTGTCTTAGCGTGAAAGTGAGCGGATCATGATCTTTCAAACTAGGAGAAAGAGGCAGCCACTCTTTTCAACGATAACAATAGCATAGGACCTCCGGTAAGTGATCTATCGAATATCCGTCCATTATTTAACTAGGAATCAATTTTATATCTTATTTTGATTGTTGCTAGACCCATCCTAGGGCTAGTGGGATCACCTCTGTCTGTAGAGGGGATTTACCTCACCAAAAAAGGGTGCAATGCAATGCACTTTCCGACATTAAAGAGTGTGTTGGTCACCTTGGAGTGACATTGTCATTTTTCCTAGAATATCCACATGGCCAGTGCCTTCTAGAAGGTTCCATATGTGTCAAAATTTGAATCCAAGTGTCCATCTAACACCTCTGAACTTGGGAACATGTCTTGCCTATTATTAGAAAGTCATTCATTGATAAACTACCATCAGTTTCCCTATAAATTAAGCACAGATCCTAGTGGTAGAGAAGGAAGAATTTTGGTAAAGAAATGTTGTTGGATTCTCATTTGAGAGATTGAAAGTACTGATATTCTGCTGGTGTGATGTTGGATGTGATGAGGCTGGGATGAAGCTGGAGTTGGTGGCATCAAATTGATCATTGGTTTTAACCTCCTCCTTCTACTCTTTAATAAATATTTTTGTTCATTTTCCCATATATATATCTACTTATGTTTCTATTTATCATGCAATAGACTCTTGAATGACATATATGTTTCACATCTAGTCGATTTGAGTGATTAATATAAGTAGGCATCTATATATTATTGTTCTTTGTTTGTAATTGCAGGAATCAATTTGGCGATTTGAGTTGGATTGAAAGCTACAAAAAAAGTGATACAAGGAGTAGAAGAAGCGATTGGATCATAAGTAGGTTCATCTATAATTTTGTGTGTCTATTTATTTAGAGAAAGTGATAGAAAATTCTTTCATCTATTTTTATAAGTGCCTAGCACCACACTGGGAATTTGATTTATTCGTAGATCATAATTCTGCATAGCAAATTGGCGACTCCACTAGGGATTTTCCTATCATTCCTGGTGTTTTTTCCTCTGCTAATCCTCATCAGTAGCATCTAATTTCAGTTATTATACTTTTGAATGAAGGAATTGCATTTAAGTGTGTTATGTAGCCTACAGTTCCAATCACTGTTGCACCCAATGCACTGTTGGTCAAGAAACAATGCATTGCAGTGCACTGTCTCCCACTCATGGGTGCATTGCAACACATTGTCTCCCCTTAAAGACTGCATTGCCCCCTTAGCAAACCAAATTCCATTCAAATTTTTCATTGTTATCATTCTCAGCCATTTTTTTGATGTATTCTCAATTTTATGATACGTCTTAGAGACCAGTGAATTTACCTGATTCTTCCTCCTTTGAAAAGTAAATTTGTTCAATGTCTCTTTAGTGCTTTTCTTTATCATTGTCAAATCAAATTCAAAGTATTTTATTTCTGCATTACATCCATTTTTTGTCGTAAAGGAAATTTTCGTTAAATTCTTTGTCTCCTGCAGGAAAAATTATAGTTTGATTCTTCATTTTTCCTAAAAGAGAAATTGTTGTTAAATTCCTCGTTTCTCAAAGAAGAAAACACTTATTTTGTTAATTTGATGCATATAGTTTCCTTTCTTGCATTCACATTAAGGGAACTAAAAAGAAAAACATGCATGTGCATATAGTGAATTGTGTGTGTTGCATAGGAAAAATTTAGGAAAGTTTCATTTTATTTTGTGCTATTTTTTGTTTGCTCCAAAATTGATTGCTCTTTCCCTTGGTAGCTAGGATTTTCATTGAAAAAGATAAAATTAAAAAGTTTGCTTATTATTTTAGTTTTAATTTTTAGGAATTTCCATCACATCATGCAGTAAGCCTCAAAGAAAAACTTTCTAAACAAGATCAACTTGAAATTTACATCAATTTACCTAAGAAAGCATTGGAACCATAACGACAACATTTGGAAGGTCTAGGCTAGAGACGTGTTCTGGCATCATTAAACATAGCAATTTTTGTTAAATTTTCTGGGATACATTCTAAGTGTGATACCTCACTCCATGTACGTAAGTATATCATAGATCGTCCATGTAACTTTGGGTATATCGGGTGGTATTCTATTACGAAAAGTATAAGGGGGTGCTCTCACTATGCGGTTTCGCATTAGACAGGGCTAATGCGAACTTGGGCCTCAACGTACCTTTGGGTATATTTGGGAGGACAAATTTAGGTTGTTATCCATCAATAGTAAACCAAGTCAGCTGCCTTGTAACTTTTGATACACCGAACACAACATTTGAGGATATTACTTTCCCATACTTATTAGTTTGCCATGAGGTATTCTGCAGTTCACAATTACTTGGTAAGCCTTTTATCTACAACTACCCTTTTATTTTGTTTATTTGTTTTTGTTCATAAAATAAATCAGTCATTGTGGAAGAAGAACATCCCTTTCCCCATTATTCGTGTAGAATAGCACTGAAACCACCTTTACCACCGGAAGCCATTTCTAGTCGGTGAAGACGACATTGCTCTACCGAAACTAGTACTATTAGTACCTATGGTGTGACATCATCCTCACATATACCAGATTCGGCTCAAGTTGTTGATACAAACCATGTTTCATCTACTGTTGTCGATATGGAGTCCTCACAGCTACCTATGCTCACGATCCATCCAATTAGTGAGACCATACCTCCCAAACTTGACGTTGCTCAGCTGGAAGTTGATTCGGATCCTGTCACTTTTTTTCTAGAGCATATGCAACCCAAAGTTGAATGACTGGAATTTTTTCATGTATCGGTCACCCCAAAATCTATTATAGCCATTGAGACTCCCATATTGCACGGTAAACCTCCTAAAATATAATTTGGGCATGATGGCGAAATCCTTCCACCTGGTTTAATTTCGATTGAAGAAATACCACAAGATGAAACACATTTAACTCCAACTCATTTTGGGATGGAGCTTTACTTGTATGATTACTTTCCTCAATCACTTGTCTCTAACTTTGTTGATCCTGTGTCTATTCGAGTTCCCATAGATGCAATAGGGTATACATTTGTTTGAATAACCATGTCTGAGCCAACATATTTGGCTGGACCATCTATTCCTATTGTGACAACACCTACTCTTGCTACCTTTTCGATGTTCACAACTTCACCAGAGTCACATTTATATGGTGGCCCTTTCATCCCATCTGATTACCAATATTTATTTGGAACCTTATCTGGTGCATCCTCCTACCCATGGAATTCTCCAATCTCATTGTATGGTATTCTAGCTGGTAAATCTATAATGAGTATTGAATGGCTTGATCCTTTATATACATCATCAGGGAAATATCAAGCGGGTCCATCTCGGTATATTCCATTGAGTACAATTTCAACTAGACTCCCTACATTTGGAGAACAATATTTTCCATCTTATTATACTCCTCATGTTGGGGGGAAACATATGGTCACCCATATCGACAGTACTCCATCGTTATTTTGTCATTCTAATGTTGGAATTAATGTTTGTCAATGGAAGCCCACTCTACCCATCCAACCACAAATGGTTGTACACTCATATCAACCGGTTCAACCTGTTGCACCCACATCAACTCCACTTGTTAATACATCCTTACCCCTGTTAGAGACTCAAATTTTGTACCTCAACCATCTCAGGTGCATCCTTCAACCCAATACCCTCAAGTATTGGGCCCTCAAACTCCAACTCCTTCGGCCAGTTTACAACAACCACATGTATCCAAAATTATTTATTCACAAGTTGGATTACCATATTATGGGATGTTGCAGCCACAACCAGGTTATACCTATCGACAACCAAATCCAAGCTATGCTAGTTTGGGTTATAATATTGGATGACAAACCCCTTGGTAGCCACAAGTGCAAATGCCACAACCTTCATTTCAACAAGTAGCGTAACCAGGTTTTGGTCAACATAATCCTCAAGAATTTTCTTATCAAAACAACCCCTATCTGGCTTACCAGCAGTAGATTCCCTATGCTGGTTCTCAAAGGCCTGTCGCCCAAGAAATTCCATCATAACATATCTATGCTCAACCCAACCTAAATCGACAGTTTCCCTTTGTTGCAATTTTAGAGTTATCAGATTTAAACCAGCTTACCAATGATCCAATCAATTATGCTCCTTAGTAGCCGGTGATACCTCATAAATTACCCACAGATATTCCTAAGTACAATGGAAACCCTGGTGAATACTCGTCGATGCATGTCATGACTTATCATTTGTGGTGTTCATCTAACTCCCTAAATGATGACTCTGTTCGACTACGTCTTTTCTAGCGTACGCCCACTGGTCTGGCTGAAAAATGGTACATTGGGTTACCAAGAGCTTCATTTGATAATTTTTCTGCCCTAGCTACTATATTTTTGACCCACTTCCAGTTACCCATATGATATGAAAATGGAACAGAACTCTTGACTAATTTTAAACAGACTAATTCTACTCACATTCTGATCATATCCATGAGTGGCATATTCGTTGTAGAATGGTTAAGACATTTTTTCTTGATTAGATTCTTGTTGAGTGGTTCATTAAGTCCCTGTTGCCATCTATAACTGAGGATTTGGCTAAGTTTGGCATGAATATCAGGTCATTTCCCAATATTTTTACTTGATTTATAGTTATTTTGGCACGCTCCATGAGAAAATTCCCAACACGTCGAGATCTAATTTTACTATTCCTCCTCCACCTAAGGACTCTCATGTAAAAGACATTATGATCGGTACTACAAGCACACATCGCTCTACTGCATATGATCCTACTCCTTCTTCCAAAATCCATGTCGTGTCATCTGACAAGGGAAAAATTGTTAAGAAACACAGAAGTAAGAAAAAGGGGAAATCAAAGAAAAAACAAACTACTACCCTGCAGGAAATATCATCTGATCAATCGACTAGAAATCAGAAACCTCGTTACCCTTGCATAATATTTAATGAGGAAAATTTTGTTCATGATTGTCCTCATTGTAGTGAGGTCTCAAAATTGGCTAAGACCTCACATGCATCCATAGTGTTGATAGATCCATTTCCGAATCCAGACACAAATTTGGTTGCTACGGATCTAGCTTCTAGTTCCCAAGTGCTTATGCTGTCTGTCATGAAGCCATCGACTGAAGTTTTGGTGTCAACACATAATAAATATTATGGTAGTCAGGCTACTAATAAACCTACTACCTCGACCATGAATCCGTCTATGGAATCGATACCGCCAACTGCTATTCTTGAATTGACAATAAAGCCACTGAAGGGAGTCATTCATAAATCGACATTTAATCCTAGAATCAGGATTTGTTGTCAAAAATTGGTGGAATTGGTTCGACAGATTCCAATCTCGTAGTCTTTAATCATACAGGCTATGGGCCACAACTCCCAACAAAACTAACATTCTCCATCCAAGTAAATGTTCTCAATCACCTTGTTCATCGTACTAATATTAATGAGGGAGCATCTATGTGAATTTTGTCTATAAATTGTTGGAATTCACTTAGATCGCTGCACCTATCTCAATCACCTATGACGTTGAAAGCTTTCGAAATATGTACATATAAGCCTTGCAATCTTATTAATAACTTGCATGTTGAACTAGGGGGAAAAACAATAAATGTTTAATTTGAGATCATTGACAGACCCCTTGATTACAACATTTTACTCGGAAGGCCATGGGTATATGCTATGACTGCGATTGTCTCTACATAATTTAGAATGATCACATTTCCCCATAAAGGTGTCATCACATTCATCGATCAACTATACTTCTTTTCCTCCAGTTCCCAGGTAACTGGAAGTGTTCCTTTATTTCATGCACCCCAACTCGCACTTTAGAACATTGGTGTAGGACTCTTAAAGGATTCCACTTTCATGGGAACCTTTTCATTACTGCCACCTGTGACGTCAGTAGAAATTGAAAACATAGAGATCTGCTACATGATATCTTCCACTCCATCTAGCTTAAGGAAGATTACGGTTGATTTTGAAGTTATTACGTTGGGAATTTCTTCCGCCCAACCCAATTGAGATGCCATAGCAATCAATCTACATGGCTTGGGAAGTGAATCTGAAATCATTGTCGCCAGTCGTTTGGGTTGATTATTCATTAGATTTTGGTACTCCATCTGATCCTTTCTCCTCAAATTTCTTGACATATGAGAATATTGTGGAATCCATGATGTCAGAAGGAGAACCATTGGAAGATCATCATCATCACTCCCATCTTCAGGATTATGAAGAAGATAATCTTAGTGAGCTATACCACCCATCGATCAAAACATTCTTTTCGAATTATTTTCCTATTAATGAAATCGATTCCGAGCAAAATTTATCAAATATTGAAGAAACCATTTCTATCAATATTTCAACCAAACTTGACATTGTAGAAAGCATTCATGTTGGTGTGTCTTGTTCTCCATCAAAACTCAAAACATATCGGTCTCTCTTTTGTGAATTTTGTGATGTATTTTCCTGGTGTTATAAGGAAATGCCAGGCATAGATACTAGTATCGTTGAACACACTATTAACATGTACCTTGATTTCAAACTGGTACGTCAACGCCTTCGTCCTGTTCATCCGAAGAAGGCCACTGCCATTAAAGCAGAAGTTGAAATTTTTTTGCGTGCTGGTTTCATTTAGCCCATTCTGCTAACTATGTGGGTTTCTAACATTTTTCTTGTTATGAAAAAACAAGGGACCATTAGAGTGTGTGTCGATTATCAGGATGTCAATATTTATTTTCCAAAAGACAAATATCCTACTCCCTTTATCGACCAGATTATTGACGATTATGCTAGATGTGAAATATTTTTGTTCATGGATGGATTTTCTAGCTACAATAAAATCAATATCCGCCCAGAAGACCAATATAAGACAACATTCATCTGTCCCTGGGGAACATTCTCTTATAGGAAACTCCCATTTGTTTTAAAGAACGCTGGGGAAACCTTTTAGAATGCAATGGATTATGCTTTCAATGAAATCAAGCACATTTTTCAACCCTATCTAGATGATTTACCCACACATTCACGAAACCAGACTGATCACCCGATGCATTTGAGAGCTATCTTTTTATGCTTCCGACACTAAAAAATATGCCTCAATAAAAATAAATGTGCCTTTTGTGTTGGTTCTAGTCGTTTTCTAGGATTCATCATCAATAAAGAAGGAATTTGAATCGACCCACTAAAGTTCCATGCCATTCTTGATTTTCCTGCACCATAAAATTTTATTCAGTTACAGAAACTTCAGGGAAAGGCTAACTTCCTAAGGAGGTTCATACGCAACTACACCGAAATCACTAAAGGATTTACTCGGCTCTTGAAAAAGGGGATTCCCTTCCATTGGGATAAGGCTGCACAAGCTTCTTTTGATGATGTCAAGGATACTCTTGTCCGAGCATCATTAATGTATCCCCCCAATTATCAGAGTGATTATTTATTATATATCATCGCAGCTGATATGACCATTTCTATGGTATTGGTCCAAGTAGAAAATGGGATAGAACATCTGATCTATTATTTGAGTCGTAATCTCAATGATACAAAAGTGAGCTATTCATACCTAGAAATTCTTGCCTTGGTAGTTGTTCAAGATGTCCAAATATTTTGCCAATATATCCTATTCTGGAAGACCATTATCAATTTGGATTGTAACCCCATTATTTTCATCTTATCATGTCAATTTCTGGGGGGAAAGTATTCAAAATGGACTGTCATTTTGCACGAATTTGGTTTGGAATTCATCAAATCCAATTCAAAGAAGTCTTTAGTTTTGGCTGAGCTTATCTGTGACCATACCTCTAATAGTATTGCTACTACATAAAAAACATATATTCCTAATGATTCTTTGTTTCTGATTGGATCATCTGATCCTTGGTATGGGGATTTTATCATTTATCTCTAGACCCATAATTTTTGGCCTGATACCTCTTGCTCTAAATGGTGACATATTTGATACCAAGACAAACATTATCTAATCGTTGGCGATACACTTTATCTTCATGGTGTCGATACAATTTTAAGAAGGTGCCTCATTCATGAGGAGGACGAAAAGGCTCTAATTTATTTTCATGTTGAGGCATGTAGTGGACACTTTTCTAGATACGCTACCATCCAGAATAAAATCCACGTCAGTTACTTTTGGCCTAACATATTTTTCGACTACATCCTCGTGATCATAATTTGTCATGTGTGCCAAATATTTGATCGTAAAATCCACAAACCACCAGCGCCAATGCATCCTATTTTCTCTGTGGGACCATTTTCAAAATGGGGAATTGAATTCATGACCTATAACCCTAATTTTTCCAGGGGGAATGGTTATATTATTGTCGTAGTAGACTACTTTACCAAGTGATCCGAAGCAATGCCTACATTCAACAACATAGGACAAACAACTGCATTTTTTTTCTTTAATCATGTCATTTAATGGTTTGGGGTCCCACATGCTATAGTCACAGATCATGGATCACATTTTTGTAATAATATGATGAATGAGTTGAATTCCAAATTAGGACTGTTGCATGATAGTTCTACTCCTTATTACCCACAATCAAATAGACAAGTTGAGGCTATTAACAAGATTCTTAAATGAATGATTCAATGAATGATATGAGTTCATAAATGAAATTGGCATTTGATCTTGTACTCGGCTTTGTGGGTGTATCGAACCTTAGTGAGACACACAACTGGATTTACCCCCTTTAAATTGGTGTATGGTCTGGAAGCTACCTTGCTAATCCAATCTGAAATACCATCGTTAAAACTCGCAATCGACTTGTTACCTGACACATCTGCTGAAGAAGAACATATTTTTAACCTCATCCATCTTTATGAAATGTGTCTTGAATTCGCAAAAAAAGCACATAAGAGACGTATAAAGGCACAATACGACAAGCATGTCTAGCCTCACATTTTCTCAGAGGGTGACCTGGTCCTTCTTTATGATCAGGAAGTTGCTGTAATAGGTATAGGGAAATTTGAGCCATTATGGCATGGCCACTATATTTTCAAAAGAATTCTTGCTAAGGGTGCATATGAGTTGGTATATTATGATGTAATTCCATTGGCATAGCCTCAAAATGGGTTGTATATAAAACGTTACTATGCTTAAACATGAGCATAGTAAACTATTGTATTATATTTTATATATGCTATTGATTTGCATTTACTATCTTAGTTTGTTTTTCTATATTTTCTTGAAGTTAGTTTTCCTTGTTACATTTCATTGTATATGTCTCATTGATCAAAATTATCTCTGATTCCATTTCATTTAGTATTAACCACATCATCATTAGGTTAGACTCATAATTTGTGGTATTGCCACTTACTAGTGTTTATACTGTCAGAAATCCAACACTGCATCGTATGTTCCTAAGAGTTCGAATTTTGGAAATACATTTTGATTTCATTCAATATCAACACATTTCTAGAAACTTGAACATATTAATTGATTCTTTATCAAATTATGTTATAAAAAAACATTTTCAACGCATGTAAAGATACATTCACATAATATAATAGGATTGCGAAATAAACATAGGAAAACACTAAAATCAAATAGATGGATAGTTATAGGTTTTTACAAAATTTGTGCCCAAGACACATTGGTCATATGACCTCAAAATGTATGCAAAATTTCAAAAGTAAACTAGTGGTTCTCATGATAACATGCTAATGATATAGCTATCCTATGTAGTAACTGCATCCAGTGGTTAGGAACAATAATAGTATGGTGTTGCAGTCGAATGGATAACTCTCCGATCCAGAAATTTGGAATCCCAAAGTTCAACCCCTATATGTGCTGCTAAAGCTTAGCAAGAGTCTCAACCATATCCAAATCCTGAAGGACTGCTCTCTCAACAACCCTCTCTGCTGACTCATCCACTCCATGCTCTAGTTGTCCTACTGGTCAAACTTGACCTACATCTGCATAGATCAAAACTTTAGTTTAGTCTTGGAAACAGAAAAATACAAAAATATGTATAAACCTTAGAAAAATAAAAAACATTGTCAAAAAATTCTTACCAATTTCACCCCATTGAGCGCCTACTAGTAAAACTAAATTTGGATCTCCTCGGAAGTCGACGCATGCATATGCATAGTCATTGATGGTGATAATATGTCACCTGAACCAGGTGAAGAATGCAGTCGAGAACACGATGGTGGATTGAACAACATGCCTAGCCATTAGTTCTACCCATCTCTGCATCCTTGTATCTCTAGGGTTCAAGATAGCCAACGTCACATGTTGAGGCTGCATCATTGGAATTTTCTCTAAGGTGAAAGAAGTGAGGATTGAACCATAGTTGAATTTTTTCTTCCTTCCTCCCTTTTCCTTACTCAGTTGTTATTTCATTTGAGAGATTACATTTTTAGCCCAATTGAAAACTATTGGTTCCATGCACTCTGGTGCATACTGCATGTAAGATCTATTTGCTACGTGTAGTGTAGAGATACCAGCAAGATTTGCGATTGTGAATAAGATGGTTATCATGGATGTTTGTTTTCCAATCCTTGATAGGCTCTACCCCCGGATTGTAATATTGCAATATATAGTCTCTCATCGTTTCTCCTCTGAGAGCAGACCCTAAGAGAGAAATGGGTAGGCCTCTCCTCGACAAGCATGTCAGAAAATAGATATCCTCCACTAAAATTGGGACCACTTTGTCCCCAATATGAAATTCCTCAATCACTGGATCCCACGCACGAACAAGGAACTCCAAAATTTCTATCTATTGCCCCATACAAGATAATCTAAAGTACTTTGACAACCCACAATCTCTGAGGGCTCTTACAGTACCCGGATCAGTTAGGGAAATCATGTTTTGTTCCTCATGTTCTCTTTCCCTCCAAGTAATTTCCATTTTGGTCCATTGAATCTCTGAAACACAACCATAAGACTCATAAGGACCCATTTCATTCAAAAAACTAGGTAAAATTTGGGCACACTACAAAGAAGAAAAAATTGAATTACGCCCAACGCACCCCTGGTCAAGGGAAAGTGCATTGTAGTGCATCTGGCCTTCATTTCCAATGCATTGCAATGCACCTTTCGACATTCAAGGGTGATTTTCCCTATTTGCAAAATAAGTTTACCCCAAGGGGCCCAAATCCCTAAAAAATTGCAATGAAATGAAGAAAAAAGACTACTAAAGGAAAGAGGAGGTTTATGGCACCAACCTAGATCAAACGGCAAGGAAAACTGTCCATAGAATCGATTGCAATCAACAGCTGAATTTTGGGGGAAAAAAAGGTTCAGAGCTCCAAAATGCAAATGGTAACTTTAAAATGGTAAAAATGAATAGTAAAACTATTTTAATTAGTCATTTGATTATTTTCAAATCATATTTATTACTGTGACTATGGTATTATTCATTTTTTATCATGAAACAGGTATTTTTAATCCATTTGATGTTGTATTGAACAGGTTTACGAATGATATAGCAGATTAGTCACACACACTTATTTCAAGAATGATTTGACCACAAAGCAAACTTTTATCCTTATTTTTCAATCTTTGATAAAAACGAAAAATTACTTGAAGTGCACTTTTATCTCTTTTTCTAGATTGATAATGGCAAAAAAGGAACCCCTGGAGTCTTCTTTTAGCTCTTTTCAGACTCTGATAATGTGAAAATATTTCCGAGAAATTGTATTTTCGATCTCGTAAAAGTAAATGAAACAACATCTACCCAATATAAGTTTAACCCTTTTCCTGACTGAGATAGATTATTTATGAAAAAGGAAAACCTTAGTCGAACATAGCTTGGAGGTTCTCTCAGATATTATTTTACACTTTTTCGGATCTGAGCAAAAAATTTACGAAAAAGGACTCATGGAGTTTTCTTTTGTCCTCTTTTCAAACCCTTTAAACATGAAAAAGGATCGGGTTGTCACTGTCATTAGGCTCGTTAAAATATAAAATAGCGACAGGCTTGTCGATCATGGAAAGAATCTAGTTTCATTTATCGCTAGACTCCTTAAATTATTAAATAGTGATGCATATTCGCCCTAAGGGTTGAATTATAGATCAAGCATATGTTATCATCCTCAAGATTGTTAAAAAATAAAGAGGTACTGGTCGACAAATGACCGGGGAAAATTTGGGAAAGTGAACATAAATTTTATGGTAGCAGGTCACTCTTGAGCATGACACTTCACTCTATCATTGTTACTTTTGGGTTGGGTAATCTTCTTGACGGTTCATTCATATCTATGGTTCATCATACCTTCACTTTGGCTTTGGGTCAATGCTACCAACTCATCTCAGTGTCGCTGATAAGTTCAAGAGAAGTCATCCAGTGAATACTCATCCTTCTGCAATACTCATAAACCTTCATTTTCATGACAAACATTCCTAAACATTGCTATATCAAGTCACATTTTGTCTCCGAAATAAGTAACTCACATTTCGCAATAAAGTGGCTTCCTGTCAACATCAGCTCATCATCCATGAATCTTACTTAGAAACATCATCTTCTAGTACCATGAGGCTTGTTACAACATTTACAAGATCCTCGCTTCCAGACCTTTGACTGAAATATTTTTTTTGGTGTTCGACATCAAATCATCTATTCACGCCTTACGAAATATACTACAGTACCTTGAGAGCCATTAACATCAATGGTGGTTCTCTCGCATTTGTTAACAACTCACATCATTGGTTGGTAATCAAATGATGTCTTACCATGTTCAACTACAAATCATATATTCGCATGGCTAGACTTGTACCCAAACGATCGAGTGAACGAAATAAGAGGACCCTGGATCTAGTTTCAACCATCTAGGCTGCAATTTCAGGATTGTTTTAATCATCATTTGTACGGTGACCTTACATACAAATCATCATCCAAACATGGGCCTATATTTGTAGGCATGTCTGTATTGGGAAACATTCCAATGTAGATGACTTTATGCACTATGTACATGTTATTAGATAGTTTATGTGTTGAGCATGGGAATTCTTCCCTCAGGAATTTGTGATCAATATGAAAATATCATGATGTAATGTATTGTAAGATTGATTGAAGTCTTAACTCCACTTCCGTTCCAACTCATCACGTCGTAAATAATCTCATTCAAAAATATTATTATTATTTCCACTTCATGCTTTAGGGGGCAGCTATTATAGGTCAATTTGGGCATCATCCCCCATGACCTGGTAAAACTGGACATCATCCCCAGGACCAATGAAATAGGGTCTATCATCCCCTTACATTTCAGTTGCTATATGCCCTAAGAGAAGAAAAAATAATTCATGGCTTCTATTGTGATATTTCCAAGGTTTGAAGTATATGTTATATCACTTATTAACTCACCAATGCTTCCTCTAAAGGGGATAATTGTGTTGCATATGCAGCATCCACCATTCAAGGGTGCACTGCAATGCACTTCCCGAAATTCAAGAGTGCGTTGGTCACCTGGGAGTAGAATTTTCATTGTGTCAGGAATCTCCACATAGCCAGTGCCTTCTAGAAGAGTCCATATGTGTCAAAATTTAAATCCAAGGGTCCATCTAACACCTCTAAACTTTGGAACATGTCTTTCCTATTATTATAAAGTCATTCATTGAGAAACTACCATCAGTTTCCCTATAATATGAGCATAGATCCTAGTGCTAGGGAAGGAATAATTTTGGTAAATAAATGTTGTTGGATTCTTATTTGAGAGAATGAAAGTACTGATATGTTGCTGGTGTGATCTTGGATGTGATGAGGCTGCTATGAATTTACATCTGGTGGCATCAAATCGATCATTGGTTGTAACCTCCCCCTTCTACTCTTTAATAAAGATTGATGTTCATTTTCCCATATATGTACATGTTTATGTTTCTATTTCTCATGCAATGGACTCTTGAATGATATATATGTTTCACACCTAGTCGATTTGTGTGATTAATATAAGTAGGCATCTATTTTTAATCTATTTGATGTTCTCTATTTTTACTTATAGGAATCAATTTGGAAATATGAGTTGGATTGAAAATTATAGAAAAAGTGACAGAAGGAGTAGAAGAAGGGCTTGGATCATAAGTAGGTTCTTCTATCATTCTGTGTGTCTATTTATTTTAGAGAAAATGATAGCAAATTATTTCATATGTTGTTATAAGTTCCTATCACCACACTTAGGGAATTTGATTTATCCGTATATCATAATTTTCCATAACACTATCATGATCAATTTTAACCTTGAAGTGTATTCCCATTAGGTAAGGTCGCCATTTCTTTAGTGCATGTAGTATTTCCAACATTTCCTTCTCATAAATAGATTTCTGTAAATACTGTCCTTTGATTGGACGACTTTCAAAAGCAATGGGTCTTCCTTCTTGCATTAAAACAGCTCAAATTCCATTTACTAAGGTATCACATTCCACAATCAAGGTTTTTATGAAGTCTGGCATAGCTAAGACCGGTGCTAGGCACATTGACTCTTTAAGATGTTCAAAGGCCTTAGTTTCTTCTGGAGTCCACGAAAATGCATCTTTATTCAATAATTTTGTTAGAGGTGCTACTATTCTCCCATAATTCTTAACAAAATTGCGATAATACCTTGTTAACTCGAGAAATCCTCGACGAATTTCCACTCCTTAATGGCTTTAATTTTGTTAGGGTCTACCTTAACACCCTTGTGAGATACAATATGACCCAGATATTCCACTTCTTGTACTCCAAAGAAACAATTGGAGTTTTTGGCATATAATTTTTTCTCCTCCAATAGTTTGAGCACCCTCTCAACATTTTGAACATGATCCTTTCAAGTCCTGTTGTATATTAGTATATCATAAAAAAATACCAACACACATTTTGTAAGGAAGGGTTTGAAAATGGAAGTCATCAACCCTTGAAATGTAGAAGGTGCACAGGTAAGGCCAAAAGGCATGACCAAAAATTCATAATGACCCTCATGAGTTCGAAATGTTGTTTTCGGAATATCTTCAGTCTTCATTCTAATTTGATGATATCCTGAACGAAAATCCAACTTGGTAAGATGAATTTCTCCATGCAATTCATCAAATAATTCATCAATCACATGAATGAGAAATTTATCTTTAATAGTGAGCTTATTGAGCTCCCTATAGTTGAACACATCCCCCATGTTTCATCCATTTTGTGCACCAATGCTACTGGAGCAGAGAAAGAACTTTGACTAGGTTTAATTATACTGGCCTCTAACATTTTTGCAATCATACGTTCAATTTCTCTCTTTTGGACGTAAGGATATAAGTAAGGCCTGATGTTTGGAGGAACACTTCCTGGAATCAAATGAATAACATGATCATGATCATGAATGGGTGGGATTCCTTTGGGAGTTTCAAATACCTTGGAATGACTTTCCAAGACTTTTTGGAGATCTGGAGAAATGGTTGATTTTGATGTTGGAACTTCTACTGAGAATAATTGTGCAATTACGCCTCGTTGTTCTTTCTTTAGAAGCTTTGTCATGACATTAGAGGTTATTATATTTCCTGCATTCCCTGTGATACCCCGTAATTCGACTTCATTTCCTTCCAAAAAAAATTCAAGAAAAGTTCTTGAAAAGTAAAAGCTACTATCCCCAAATATCGTAACCATTGTACTCCTAATACAGCATCGGCACCTCCCATTGGAATGGAAAGTATTGGACTATTAAATACATATTCCCCCATGGTTAGCTTGATATTATGGAATTTTCTAGAGAAATTTATAGTTCCTCCATTTGCAACCATCACTTGACATTCTGGTGTTGGGTATCAGAATCAATTCAATTCCAAGGCTACCTTACAATGAAAAAAATAATGGGTACTACCCGAATCATTCAACACTCTTACCTTTTTCTTCTTGATATGTCCTTCTATATTGAGAGTTTGAGGAGTGGTAATTATTTCCAATGCATTACATGATATGGTCGGACTCATTTCTTCTTTCTCTAGGGTTGGTTCTTGGTGTATATCCTCTTCTTTTAAAGTTTCTTGTTCATTTTCTTCCTCTTCAAAATATATGTAAAATAATTTATTCTTAGCACACTTATGACCTTTAGAGTATTTTCTATCACAACTGTATAAAATCCATTTTTCTCTTTTCGCTTCCAATTGTTGTGGTGTAAACCTTGTAGGTTGTGGAAGTCTAGGAGTAGCAACACTTCCATCTGTATATATGTGAGTGTTATGCTTCCTTGTCGCCATAATTTTACATTCAGTTTTTCTTGCCAACCTGAATGCCTTCTCCAATGAATCAGGCTACCAAAGGCGAACCTCATGTTGGATGTTATCCTTTAAATTCCCAATGAAGACATCAATCCTGTGTTCCTCTAGAATATCGGTTTCCCTTATATTCAATTTTTGGAAGTCCTCAATGTGCTCCACCATTGAACCCTTTTGTTTGAGATTTATCAATTGGCTAAAGAAGGTGTTGCTCTTTGTATCCTCATAATGTGCTATCATTTCCTCCGGAAAAATTGACCCAATGACAATTTTTTTACGAGAGAAAAGCCCATTAGGGGGATTTTTAGGTCTAAAATGGGCCTCCTAAGGAAATTATAAAATAATAGTGGAAATAATAAAATAAGGGTTGATTAAATCATAAAATTTTAGAGGGAAAAAATAAAAAAATATTTTTTCAACTCATATTTTGAACTTATCTCCTTAAGGTTTTACTCAAATTTCAAGAAGGAATAATCGTTGGATGCAAAATTTAATTTTTCATCCAAGGCGTACCCATGTTGCATACTTTTGATGGACTTTTCTACACGAAAAATGAGAAATACATAAAAAAAATTGACTGCAATCATGTTTTTTTTATGTATTTCTCATTTTTTGTGTAGAAAACTCCATCAAAAGTATGCAACATGGGTACTCCTTTGATGAGAAATTAAAGTTTTCATCCAACGAGAATTGCTGCTCAAAATTTGAGTAAACCCTTAGGAAGATAAGTTGAAAATACGAGTTGAAAAATTAGTTTCATTATTTTATTATTTTTTAATCTTCTTACATTTTTACTCCAAAAATGGTGAATCTTCCCCCATGATTGACATCATCATCTTGAATCCTATTGGTTCTTATAAAGTTTATTTTAGTTGTACATTTTTCCTAGGAGGCCCATTTTAGACCTCAAAATTCCCCTAATGCATCGATACCATAGAAACGTATTTTTTTCTAAATATAAAGTTGAAATGTGTACCTTTTGTGTGTTTTGCACATTTTTGAGATCAAAATATTGCTCCATCTATAGTATCCATGTTACGGGATCCTTGCCATCAAACTTCCTCATATCGATATTTGGAATATGGTGGGTCTTCCATCCAACATTCGAGTTTATGAAATCACAATTAAAATTTATTTTTTTCTCATCATGAGTTTCCTCTACTATCGTTTCACCATAAGGAATCATTTCTTGTATCAAATTTGACAAACCTTCCTTCAAACCTTCCATTTTTTCTTCCATGTATTCCATGCCATTATTCAAACCATCCATCTTAGCTTCCATGCCTTTCTTCAAATTTTCCATTTCATTTTTTGCTACTCTTTGCGAGAGAAAAATTTGGCGCACTTTCTCTTGTAATTTTGATATATCATGTTGCACTTCTTCATCTTCATGAGTCATTATAGAGCATTATGAGGGCTTAATAGGTGTTGAATTATTTTTAGGGGGGATTTTATAACCCAATACTGATATCTATGCTTCAATATTCCCTTGGAATCAGTTCAAAATGAATTTTCAAACAAGATTTATGCAATTTGAAAAAAAAAATACACACCTTTTTTATTGATTTTGAGGAGCTCGATATTGAAACTGAATTATCTCTGTGATTTCAGATC
This sequence comes from Pinus albicaulis, assembly GCA_034641835.2. Classification (NCBI taxonomy): domain Eukaryota; kingdom Viridiplantae; phylum Streptophyta; class Pinopsida; order Pinales; family Pinaceae; genus Pinus; species Pinus albicaulis. The sequence continues at coordinate 485,260,319 of CM076572.1, forward strand.
TTCAATATTTGAAATTTGGTCCTGTAGTAACCCTCTGAAGCTTCTTTCAAATGCCACAAGTCTGAACGAATTTGAATGCTTCAATACGAAGCTATGCCCAATCTCCCACAATGACCTAATTATGGACTGGTTCAGTAGAGCACACTCGTACGACGTGCCACATGTCATTGTTTCCTCCTTCGGCTCTGAAATTGATACATAGGAACTACAATCCATTTAATTTTTTCCACTTCTTAAAAAATTCCAATCCAATGCTCAGAGAGATTAGATGAAATTCAGGAGCCTAAAAAAACCAAAACTTCCACAGATCATATCTTCGAAAATATTGTGAACCAAGATATGAAATTTTTACACAAAGTTTCTCACGATTTCAGCTTCGCGTGATAAAAATTTCAGCTTCTGAACTTTGTAGAAAAAATGTTATAGCGAAAATTCCATGATGACTTTTTTAAACCACCAAAACCCTAGAATCCAAAGCTCCGATACCAAACATTATGAAACCAACTCCAAAAATAGAAGAAAAGAGATATCAACACCTTAGAAATAAGCCACTTTGAGGGGGAAACCTCCTTTACATTACATAAATGAAAAATCTTGGATGATACAAATGAAAAAACCTCCTTCTATATATAGAAGTCCATGCGGTCACAATATAATCCTAACCGACCTAACAATAATAATGTAAGGGAACAATAATAACAATATGGGGGTTACAGGGGTACATCAATAACAAAAAGGGGGCTATACTAACAACAATAAGGGACTACACTAGTAATATAGGGACATAACAGGAGACATCACAATCTAGGGATAAACTCTCTAATATTTCATCCATATAAGGAATTCCTTGATACCACACATTAAAAGTCAAGAGGGTTATGTTGGGGGATAAGGTCGCAATGTTGATTGACAGTGGGAAATCCCACAAATTTACAAACACAAGTATGGTTGATCAGAGAGAGATTCTGACAGAGGAATTTGAGGGCTTCACAGTGGTAATACCAAGTTGGCATTAGATGGAGTGGACTAGGTGAATTCCCAATATGAAAATAACCATGGTAAATTACACATTGACAGATGACTTTTTGTGGTGGATGTACCGGATACCAATGTGGTACTCATAGTTCAGTGGATGTATTCCATTGGGAGACACACTACAAATTAGAGTAATATGGAGATGGAGTTCACAGAACATGATGTAAAAATGTTCTTTTTGCAAGCCATGAATCAGTATCTACCCAAGATAGTGTCATCCCATAGAACGGAGGCAATGTTACGACATGGAGACATAGAATGGGGAATTGAATGTTATATTTCTAACATGAAGCCACTAGATCATCCTTGAGAATATCCAAAGGATATCCATGCATTACTCCAAAAAAATTAAAATATATTTGGTGATATTCTGATAGGTATACCACCAAATACAGGATTTGAGCATGTGATAGAGTTAGAGGAGGGGGTTCAGACAGTCGTTACCAGCCCCTAGCGTCATCCCAAGGTATGCAAAGATGATTTTAAGAGGATGATAAAATATTTGTTGCAATTGGTCCACGCTCATCCTAGTTCTAGCCCTTTTCCTTCTTCGATGGTGTTGGAATAGAATAAATATTTCACCTTGAGGATGTGTATCAATTACCAGGCACTTAATAATAAAATATCAAGAACCATTACTTAATTTTGAGGACTGATGAGTTGTTGGTATCCAAATGTGAGTTTTGTATGACTGAGAGGCTTTAATTGGGGAATGTAATTGGGGATAACTGGGTGTAGGTACATTAGTTATAAATCAATTCAATTATCGAGTGTCCTACCCAAATAATTCACTGACAGAACTAAAAATATTCCAAGGCCTTTGCACCTATCATAGTAAGTTTGTTAAGGGGTAATCACAGCAAACAAAACCTCTTACGGGCCTTACTAAGAACGGGACTTTTTGTTGGACGGAGGAGGCACAGGAAACCATTGAGAAGATGAAATAGGTGATGAGTTCATGCCCTATTCTAGCATTACCAGACTTCACGCAATTATGAAATATTGAGTGTGATGCATTAGGTATAGTGATAGGATCCATGTTGATGCACAATAACCATCTAGTTGCTTTTGAGAGATGAAAACTTAGGGAATATGAGCAACATTATTAGATATATTATAAGGAGATGTTGGCCATTATGCATGCACTAGACAAATTCAGACAATACTTGGCAGGGAACATATTTAAGCTGAAAACATGTCACAACAAATTAAGGTTCCTCATGGAGCAGAAAGAGTTGAGTGAGAGTTAGCATAAATGGATCAGTAAGCTTCAACCTTATGATTATATTGAGTACGTTAAGGGAAAGAATATTGTGGTAGTCAATTCCCTTTCCAAAATTCCACCCACTCTCTCTCTCTCTCATGGATATTTCAATTGACTATAAATCTCTTCTTCTAGTTGAGTACTCCAAGAAAAAATTTGCTTGTGATATCCTTGATGAGATAATTCAAGATGACATGTATTGTGTCATAGATGGCATTATTTATTACAAATATAGGAACTACCTAGAACTAGAGTATCATATTAAAGAAAATATTGTTCAATAAGTGCACAAATCACCATTACCAGGGCACCCTGGGTACTTGAAGATGTATAGGAAGATCAAGGAAATATTCACATGAAAGGGACTTAAGAAAAATGTATTTCGATTTGTGAGGGAGTGAAACATATGCCAATAGAATAAAGTAGAGAACAATCATCCAACATGATTACTTCAACCACTTTCCATACCAGAGTAGAAATCAAAAATCATTTCTATTAATTTCATCAACGAGTTACCTCAGGTGTAAGGAAAGGACTGAATTTTTGTGGTGGTTGATCATCTCACAAATTTTGCACACATATTCACCATACGTTCTGGATATTTTTCATCATAAGTGGAAAATTTATTTTTTAGAGAGATATTATGATTACACGAACTACCAAATAACATTGTTAGTGATAGGGACAACAGGTTCATGGTGGGATTTTGTCAAGAGTTCTTCAGGTTGGTTGGGGTAGAGTTAATGTTGAGTACTAGTTACCACCTACATCCTGATGAGAAAACCAAGATAGGCAACAAATGGTTGGAGGGTTATCTAAGAAACTATGTGTAACAAAAAAAAACTTAGCTTAAATGGTTTCACTTGGGAGAGAATTTTCATAACACCACTTATCACATTTTGATTGGGATGAATCCCTTCATATACCTATATTGGTATGACAGACCAAAATTTGTAGATCAAGTATTGGGAGACATTAGGGCGCCTATAGATAAGGACTGTATTTAGGAGAGCCAGGGCATACTATGACACCTCAAAGATAATTTTAGAGTCCTCATAATAAATAGAATATTTATGAAAATAGGCATCAAGTGGAGTGTATATTTGAAGTTGGGGGATTGGTATATCTTCATCTGCAACCCCATTAGCAATCACCACTTAAAAGGAAGGGGGCGAGAGAATTTTAAACCTAGATTCTATGGACCCTACAACACTATGAAGCGCATAAGGCAGGTGGCCTATGAGATGGAGATTCTAGAGGGGTGTAAGATACATAATTTATTCAATGTTTCATTCCTTAAGAAGGCCCCAGGGCAACACATTTTCACTTATACTCAGCTTCCACCATTGGATGAAGAAGGGGAGTTGAGTAAGGTCCCAAAGGAAATTTTGGAGGTAGGGAAGTGGAAGCTAAGAAACATGACCATTAAATAATACCTAATCAAATGGAAATATTTTCATGTTGAATATGACACTTGGGAAAGAGAATAGATTCTCCAATATCTCGAATTGAAGTTGCTTCAGGACAAACAATATTAGGCTGGGATGAATGTAATGTCCTATTGTAGCGGCTATAACCACCCTGAAAAATTTTTCCTATGCTTATATTTTGGAGCCTAACCTTATTTTTCACGTGAGCTTATCTTGCACTTCTATCAGGTATTCATGTTTTGATTGATACCTATCCTTTATCTGTCCTTTTTTCACTAATTTTTTCACTTAAATCATATTTCTAAGTCACAAGCTAACCTCTGAACCTAGTCTTGTAGAAGTTCTGGTATTGTCTCCAAAAACTGTGCAATCCATGAGGGAAAGATTAACATTGATGATTTTAATTGCGCAGTCATAAATGGTACTCAACCTTGATCTTGGAAACTACATTATCATGGAAAGCAACCCAGAAACTGTACAATCCCTCACTGAGCTCAGAAACTACCCAGTGCACTGAGCTGGAAAGTTACCTAGTTCCTAGAACTGTGCAATATTTCCTAGTGATGTGCATGGAATTTTTTCCCAAAAAAGAATGAAATATTAAAACTAAAAAGCATCCCTAAAAATAGATATTTATTTTTAGTAACCTGAAGGAGGCACACTCGCTATTTTTGGAAACTTTTTCCATGTGTCGCTTTTTCCTTTATTTTAAGCATGCATGTCATAAACCCTTATTTTCTCAAATATATTTAATCGACGCCCCTATATCTCATTTTCACACTCGATCTTGGAGCTCTAGCATTCCCAAGGAGATCAAGGAACCTTCGATGTGATCATCGTCACTTTTTCAAGTGAGTTTCATATTTATCGCTTTTTGTCACTTTTCCTGTCATTTTTTGTCGTTTGGCTTGTGTGAGGGTTTCTTTTCTTGATTCTTTACATATATGTTGGTGTTTCAACTTGATTTAGCTTGTAGAATTTTTTTTTCATGTTATAATTTTCCTTTCACAAGTGTCTCATTAGTTTCTTCATTTTTTTCACCGATGATCGTTGTTACGATGACCCTCCTCATCGATTTATTTTTTCTTCTCATTTATTCAGCTTCTACACTTGATATGGCTTGTTTCATTCACAATTACTCAGATCTACACTCAATCCAACACTATCTCTCATACCTGCACATTTTTCAGACTTCCCTTTGACAGATTTTCCTTTCCCTTGGTCGGTTTTCACTTTGTCCAATTGGGCATTGCGCAATGTTAAGGCTCAAGGTGAGATCTTGGCCTATATGGCCCAACTACACATTACACAGTTCTAGGGCTCAGAATACATCCCTTGCCACTGAGATTGTGCAATATGAAATCACTCGTAGACTACTGCCCAGGATGAACTACTTATTGCGTATTCTCATTAGGGGAATTTTGAGGTCTAAAATTGGTATCCTAAGGAAAATGTACAATCAAAATTTAGTTTATGAGAAACAATCACATTTTAGGGGATGCCATCATCCCCAATGGTTGAGGTGGCATTGCTTGAGTTAAAGGTACTTACTTGTTACATTCTCAATGGTGGATAAAAACTCATGGTTAACCATGGTAGTGCTCTAAGTACTTTTAATGTCATAAATTAAAGTACTAATAATAAATGTCATTTCACACATTTTGAATAAAATATTATTATTTTCATTTCATATATTTTTAAAGCAACAATGCATATCCTTACATAATCTTCATGTCTTTACACATTTTTCAATAAATTTTATATTTATATATTTTCATATATTTATTTTTAAATTATATATTCATTTCATTTATTTAATATTATAATTTCAAATTAATTATAAGTTTATATATATATATATATATATATATATATATATATATATGAAATCAAAATAAATAAAAATTTTACCTTGTAATTTTATGATAAATCAAATCTATGAATAATATTATTATAATATTAATAACAATACAAATATACTAAAATTAAAGAAAAAAATATATTATTTTTGTATGATGAAAAAAAGTTTTGTATGTTAAAAAAAGGTATATTAGGTTCAACATAGTTTAGGGAAGAAAAGACTAAAATTTGAATGTATATAAATCTTATATTATACTTGTAAATATAAATAAAATCTATTTTAATAATTTTTTTTTTTAATCTAATTTTAAATGCAACTAAATTAATTTAAGTATGACTATATAAATATTATATATTATTATACCTAATATTATGAAAAAAATTCTAAACGTTATAGAATATATATTATATTCATTTTTATATTATATATTATTTTTTCATATGTTATAAATCAATATATAATATAAAAAAAAAATACATAAAATAATATATCACATTTATTATATTATATTATATTATTTTTATATAATATATTAATTACATGTTATTATTTAATTTAGATAATATAAATTTTAATTAATAGTATATTATACAATTAAGAATTTATGAATTTATATTTATAAATTATTTTAAGTTATTTAAGTACAAAGGTCAAATGCATTAGTTGTTCAATGATAATGGCATTTTATTGAAAAAATCATTCTTATTTAAAGTCTCATCAATACAATTTTTTTATTAATTTTATTTTGGTACACCTTTTCAATTGAATTTAACCATGGTTATATGGATTGTGGTGCAAAAAGTAAAAAAATATTCACAAATATTATTTATTGGTTTAGCTATTATTTTATTATTTCCTTAGGAGGCCCATTTTAGACCTCAAAATTCCCCTAATGCACACCTCTAGCTTCGATCTTAACTACTGGGACTGCATAATGCGTAGTTCCCTCATGAATCCAATCCCTCTTTCCCACAAAAAATGTGCAATATTTCCCATCATATGCTTGTTCTGTTGCTTGGACATGCCTTGAAAGTGTTTTTTCCTAAGACTAATGTTTGCTTTCCATGAGTGTCTTTTCTATCCCATAGGTACAATAGTTGTTGAGCACCTCTCTAGCAGTAACTATTACCATGGCACCCAAGAGAGCTCCCTCAAAACTAACCATTGAAAACAGTATTGGGCAAGTAGTTGAGCAAGAGTCAGTTAACTTTCCAGTATATGTGGACACTCAGCAATTTGTAGAAAAGGAATCGAAACTGACATGGAAATAGATTAAAGATGCTTTTGCAAAGGACTTTGGGGAATATTTTCAAGACTGGCATGTTTATCTTAGCATTCATTAATCAGGACTATATAGGGTTTCATGCAGGTATCCAACCTTCCCATGTGAAGATGTGATTAGTTGGGTTGTCTCACACATTGATGAGAAAGATATGACATTGTTGGAACAAGGTCCCTAAAGCTGCGAATTTTGTACAATTTTGTATATTTTTGGAATTAATTAGTCTAACACAGTGGTTTTGGTGTGGGTAAAAGCCCCAAACGCTTTGTAATGGGTCAAAGGGTAGACCAAGTGTTGGGAAAAATACTGAGAGGGGGGGGGGGGGGGTGAATCAGTATTTAATGCATAATCAAATCTTTTACTTTTCATTCCTTACAACCCATACGCTACTTTCCTTGATGAAAACTAGAAAATGTATACGATCTATACATTGAGTTAGCATATACACAGAGATCTAATTATGTCATTAGTTCTTTGCTTATATCATTCCATTATTCATTCATCAGATGTTCAATAAATAGTAAACATGTGCAGTAAGAACAAAATAAACCATCACACAAAGCATCACACATGAACACCGGGATTTTTAGGTGGAAACCCAAGTCGGGAGAAAACCACCGCTGCAGTTGCTCAGCCTTAAATATTTTATTATAGAGAAAACATCTTAAAACATATGTGCTGGTGCAGACTCCTACCAGCACGCAGGCACCCACCTGCGCTCGTTTACCAGCCTCTCCTGGAAGGGAGCTCCAACCCCCTGACTCGTTTACCAGCCTCTCCTGGAAGGGAGCTACGACCCCCTGATCTCGTTTACCGGCCTCACCTGGAAGGGAGCTACAACCCCCTGACTGAAGGCTACAACCTTCAGCACCACCTTGGACCACGTTTCATCAATTTTCACACTGGATCCAACAACTTTAATAGAACAACACTTGCAGGCCACATTTCATCATATTTTCATACTGGACCCTTTCCATACTTTTAAGAACAAACATTCATCACCAACAGATACATATCAACACAGATCAGATAGCAGAAACACAGCAGAACAGATCAGATATTTCATACCCCTTGCTTCAGCAAACCCTAGTTTGCATACGCGCTTTTACTTCACTGATGTCGCGTATATACGCGCTTCCGTCCACACAAACCAGCGTATACCTCAGTGTATATTTTATTGCGCATACGCGTTTTCTCTTCGCTGAAGCCGCGTATATACGCGCTTCCTCCGCGGCGAAGTAGCGTATAGATCTTCAATCATTACAGAGCAGCATACTTCATCAGATCAGATATTCAGTTCAGATCTACCCTTTTGCTTCAGACAGATGTTCGCCTAGATGCTCGCCTCATCACAGATCTAAGCCTTCCATAATCGGATCTAGCAAATACAAGAGCAATTCAGATCTAGATCCCCTTCTTCATCATTGGTGCATCATACATTCAGATTTATCATTCAAGTGTAACCCTTTCCATTCAGATATACTTCAGAGAGAAGTATTCATTCAAGCTCAGACATCTTGCACCCACACTCATGTTATGCACAATGAATTTGTTCTCCTTATATAGGTTTATCCTTTTTTAATACCATGAGCCCCTTTTTCAATACCATGGGCCAAAACAATACCATGAGCCCAAAACTACCTGGACGGGGTCAATTAGGCGGATCATTACCCAATACCATGGGTCAATACCATGGTGGTTACCCTTGGTTTTGCAATTTTTAAGCGCTTTATCCCATACGCGACTTGGCACGTTCTTTTCCGCGTGCATACGCGACTTCTCCTAGGCCAATCTGCGTATACCTAGAGACATACTCTTTTTCATCATAGAATATAGCACATGCTGAAATCCTTTCTTTATTGCCTTCTGTACTCACTGTAGATACATCAGATTTCCTTCATCAAGAACATATTCTATCAAGCACAACTTCATCAAGTAAGTTGTCATCATCTTTATCAGATGGGTTGCCTTTCAAGGACAACACTCAGCATCATATTGTCAACAAACATTATATCACATCATTTACTAAGTCCATCAAGTCAAGCATAACTTCATCAGGTGGATTGCCATCAAGGACAACACATGTCAACAGTCGCATGTCTTCATCTTCATTCAGTGGGTTGCCATCAAGGACAACACTCTGCATCATATTTTCAACAATCTCCCCCTTTGGACTTGATGGCAACCATGATGGTGTTTGGTTACCACAACAGATTTAAGACAATATTTGACACCATTCTTTCTCTTCATTCAAACACCATGTCACTCTCCCCCTTTGACATCAAGGGCAAAGGGCAGATCAACACCAACATACTCTCCCCCTTTTCTCCTCATGTAGAAGAAGCGTTCTGCAGATCTGATGTATACTGAAGTGACCAAGCTCCCCCTGAGTTCATGTTGAATCTTGAAACATATTTTTCAATGAAGTACATGACTCTATGACATTCCTATCACCAATGACTCATACTTACATCAAAGATTCATCCAAGTGGATTTACATAAAAGACTCAAGTACCCTACCAAGAGGGTTTACACAATTCAACTCAGCTACCCAACCAAGTGGGTTTACAAATTTGACAAGTCCTTACATGACTGAATATTACAATTTTACATCATGGGTCTCAACAAGACCTTTTCAACAAATTACAAAGATGACCATTTAAGATCAACACCAGAAAGTCCTTAAGAAAGAGAACATATTTCAGAATCATCATAATGCCAACATTGCATTATACTCAGCAAAGCTAATGCTCCCCCTGAATCTGTGCAACCAAGTAACCTTTCCAAATGACTAAGGCTCCCCCTTAGTTTGTGCATCCTGAAAACTTCCACCAACAAATCATCAAGGCATCGTCATCAAAACATTAGAAACGGAATTATGAGAACTGGAACACCACCAGAGATACCAAACAGTATCAGAGATACCAAACAGCACTGTAGCTGTGCTGAAGAGAGCTGAACCAACCAAAAATTGTCAGCAATCAGTCATACGCGGTTTTCTTTGCAGGAACTAGCGTATATACGCGACTGTGTTTCAGGAAACCCGCGTATCCCAAGCCATCTTCTAAATTTATGCAGATTTTTTCTTTTGACTGGCAGAGAATACTCCCAGCTTCTGTCTTAGAGACTCGAACGCTTCCCTGGGCAAAGGTTTGGTAAAAATATCAGCAACTTGTTCTTTGGAGGGAACATACTCCAACTTCACCGTTTGCTCAAGCACTTGTTCACGTAAGAAGTGATACTTGATGGGAATGTGCTTGGTCTTTGAATGCATAACCGGATTCTTTGAAATACTGATGGCACTTGTATTGTCACACTTAATGGGGACAGGAGGAGTACATTTGATTTGAAAATCTTGTAAGGTTTGCATCATCCAAAGGAGTTGAGTGCAACAAGATGCGGCAGCCACATATTCTGCTTCTGCTGTAGATAAGGCAATAGAATTTTGCTTCTTGCTGAACCAAGATACTAACCGGGGTCCCATATAGAATGCACCACCACTAGTGCTTTTCCGATCATCAACACTTCCAGCCCAATCTGCATCAGTGTAAGCATGAAGAGTAAGATCGGCATTCTTTGGATACCATAGACCAAAGTCTTGAGTTCCTTGAAGATATTTTAATATTCTTTTAACAGCCTGAAGATGAGACTCTTTTGGATTAGCTTGGAATCGTCCAACAATCCCAACAGCATGCATAATGTCAGGTCTAGTCCCAGTGAGATAAAGTAAACTTCCTATCATCGATCTATACTCTGGTTGATTCACTGTGGGAGAATCATCATTAGAACTGAGACTGCATCCGGTTATCATTGGTGTACTTACAGGTTTGCATTCTTCCATGCCATACTTCTTCATAATTTGCTTAAGATATTTTGCTTGAGATAAAAAAATACCATTTTCCGTTTGGTGCACTTGCAAGCCAAGAAAGAATGTTAGTTCCCCAAGTAAAGACATTTCAAATTCTTGCTGCATGACAGAAGCAAAATTTTGACTCAAAGATTCTTCGTTGCTCCCAAAAATGATGTCATCAACATATACAACCACAATCAATAGTTTATCATTTTCAATTTTTGTGTACAAGTTACTATCAGTAGACCCTTTTGAAAAACCTTGTTGATGAAGATATTTGTCAAGACGATAATACCAAGCTCTTGGAGCTTGTTTGAGACCATATAGAGCCTTTTTAAGTCTACAAACAAGATTTGCATCATTTCCCAAAATGAATCCTTCTGGTTGTTCTATATATACTTCTTCTTCTAGATCACCATTAAGAAAAACAGATTTGACATCCATTTGATAAACTTTGATTTGTTGACAACTTGAAAAAGCAAGGAACATTCTGATGGCTTCAAGTCTAGCTACGGGAGCAAAAGTTTCTTCAAAGTCTATACCTTCTTGTTGAGTATACCCTTTGCAAAGCAGTCTAGCTTTGTTTCTTACAACATCCCCATTCTCATTTAACTTGTTCTTGAAAATCCATTTAGTTCCAATGACATTTTTATCATGAGGTCTTGGAACCAAATCCCAAGTGTCATTCTTTTCAATTTGAACAAGTTCTTCATCCATGGCTTGCCTCCAACATTTATATTTCTTAGCTTCATTGACATTGTGTGGTTCAATTGTGGATATGAGTGCCAAATGATTAGAAGATCCTACAAGAGTTCTCCTTGTTCGTACACCAGATTCCTTGTCACCCAAAATTTGAGATTCAGGATGATTCTTTTGAACATATCTGGATGGAGCTTTTTCAGATAGATCATCTTCAGGTTCTTCATTTGATCCACTATCTATATCATTGTTATCTGATGTAGAAGGCCATATGTCGCTATCATCTTCTTTTGTTGTTTGTTTTTCTTCTTTAGGAGCTGCAGGAGACTCATCAATAACAACATCAATACATTCAACAACCTTTCGAAGCCTTTTATTGTAACATGTGAATGCTTTGCTTGACGATGAGTAACCAAGAAATATCCCTTCATCTGATCTAGGTTCAAATTTTCCGAGCTTTTCATCATTATGTTTGATAAAGCATTTACTTCCAAAAACCTTAAAATGCCTCACAGTGGGAGAATTCCCATACCAGAGTTCATATGGAGTTTTGTCACTATTTGCCCGAACATGAGCCTTATTGAGAATGTTAACTGTTGTATGTGCTGCTTCACTCCAGAACATGTCAGGAACATCAGAATCAGCAAGCATAGCTCTAGCCATTTGAACAATTGTTCTATTCATTCTTTCTGCTACACCATTTTGTTGTGGAGTGCCTGCTACAGAGAACTGTCGTTTAATGCCATGTTGTTCACAAAATTCAAAAAATTCATTTGATGAATATTCTCCTCCTCGATCAGATCTAAGACACTTGATTTTTAGATCTGATTCATTTTCTGCCAAAGCTTTGAAGCTCTGAAATTTTTCAAGTGCTTGATCTTTGTGTTTAATGAACCCGATCCAACACATTCTAGAGTAGTCATCAATAAATAAGATGTAGTATTCTTCCCCACGTAATGACTTTTTCCTCATAGGTCCACAGATATCAGTATGAATGAGTTCAAGAGGCTTACTTGATGATCCTTCTTTGGCATTAAATCGTACTCTGGTCTGCTTACCAAATTGAAAAGATTTGCATATGGTACTTTCCGGAAGATTGACCTTGGGAAGATCACGAACAGCTTGAAGTCTGCTTGCTTTGTTGATTTGAGAGAAACTCAGATGCCCCAGCCTTCTATGCCATAGCCAATTTTCTGAAGACTTGCTTAAGTAACATTGATCTATGACGTTTAGTACATACAGGTTGCTTGGATTTCTTTTTCCTTTTATAATGATTTTACCTGTATCGAGATCACGAACCACACATTCTTTGGAACTGAAGACCACTTCTGCTCCTTGATCAAACATTTGACTAACACTTAACAGGTTATGCCTTAATCCATCCACATACATGACATCTTTAGCCTTCACCTTTTCTTTTAGAAATACTGACCCTTTTCCTTTAATTACAGCAGGAGTATCATTTCCAAATGTAACTTTCTTTTCTTTTTCTAGAGCATTATAAGTATGAAGTTTGCTTTTGTCACCTGTCATGTGTCTTGAGCACCCACTATCTATGTACCATTGATTTTCTTCTCCTTCCACAAATAATGCTATCCCACAATTTTCAACTGGTGGTTCTTTCTTTTTCCATATTTTAGAGCTTGAAGGAACATGTTCTTTTGGCTGGATCTTGTTCCTGCATTCAGATTCTTCATGGCCAAGGTTATTACAATAAGTGCATTCAACTTCACTTTGAAGAGGAGAAAAATTGTTATAGGTATTCTTCTTTGGTTCAGTATCCAACCTTTTCTTTCTTGCTTCTCTTGTCATGATGGTTTTATATGCAACACATTGGATAGCTTTATGACCAAAATTGTGACAAGTGAAACATTTCCCATTGAAGTAGAAATTTCTGCGATCATGGAATCTTCTATTTGAATTTACCTGTTGGTTGTAGTGTCTTTGAAAGCTATCCCTGTTAGTGTTCCTTGAATTGAGATGGTCATGCTTTCCCTGTAGAGATCCTTTATTCCCTTGCTGAGTGGCTGAATGATGTAAACCACCTGTAACTGCTTTTAGATAGTTTGGTGCTGAAGTTTGAGAAGATTCTCCGGTATAACCAAGACCTGTCTTTATAAGAGGAGAACGTTGTACCTTGATGATCTCATCTAAGGTTTCAGATCCTTTAGCAAATCTAAGATTCAAGGTTTTTGCTTTCTCAACTTCTTTTCTTTGACTTGCCACTTCACATTCTAGTTTTTCAATATGTTTCTTTGCTTCTTCAAGCTGCTTTTCAATGGTCTCTCTGATTATCTTTTCTTCTTCTAAGCGTAGTTTGAGTTGATTATTTTCTTCAAGAAAATCATTCTCCTCTAGAGCATCCATAAAAGTATCATTTTCTTCTTTTTGTTCAAATGCCATGAGAAGTCTAAGATCTTCTTCACATTCTTCCTCACTATTAGATGAATCATCACTATCTTCATTAGCATAGTAACTTTTCTTAGAGCTAGATCGGTTCTTATTCCTTCTTACTAATTCTTTTCTTTTATAAGGACATTTTGCAGCATAATGACCAACTTTACCACACTCAAAACATTTGAAGGGAAGCTTACCTTTGAATCTTCCAGTACCTAGTTGGAGCTTTCTCACAAAATTTGCTTCTTCTTCATCGGATACATAGCTGGATTCTTTGACAACCTCCTTTTCCTTTCCTTTTGTAGATGCCTTAAAAGCAGCTTCTCTTATTTGAGAAGGACCTCCTTGTCTCATTTCAAAAGCAATCAGAGTACCATGTAATTGAACAATAGTAAGCGATTGCAGATCTTGCCTTTCTTCAATAGCTGAAACTTTAGAGTCAAATTTTGAAGTCGAGGATCTTAAGACCTTTTCCACCAGAGTAGTATCAGTTATGGTTTCACCCAAATTTCTCATTCGATTTACAATATCATCCAGACGAAGAAAGAAACTGGCAACACTCTCATCACTATGCATCTTCAAATTTTCATATTCAATTCTAAGAATTTGGAGTTTTGCACTTTTTACCTTTGTGTCTCCTTCATAGCTTAGAATGATTTTGTCCCATATTTCTTTTGCTGAATGTAGCTGCATTACTTTAGAAAATTCTGATTCAGACATGCTTCCTAACAAGACATTCACTGCTTTGGCATTGATTTCATACTTCTTCCTTTCTGCTGCATCAGTAGGAATACTTGCTGGGTATTGATAACCTTCTTCCACGATTGCCCATACATCTGCACCAAGACTTTGCAGATATGATTTTTTTCGTACCTTCCAGAATATCAGATTGCTTCCATTGAATAGAGGTGGCTTTATAGACATTACTCCTTCTTGACTTCCCATTGCGACGGATCTCCTTCAAGCGATCAAGCTTCTGCAGAAGGACCTGCTCTGATACCAATTGTTGGGAAAAATATTGAGAGGGGGGGGGGGGGTGAATCAGTATTTAGGGAAAACTGAAACTTTTTACTTTTTTATGCTCTAAAACCCATACACTACTTTGCTGAAGCCAACTAGCGTATACACGCGGATATCCTTCATAAAACTCGCGTATACACAGAGATCTAATTATGCCATTAGTTCTTCACTTATATCATTCCATCATTCATTCATTAGATGTTCTATAAACGGTAAACATGTGCAGTAAGAACAGAATAA
This sequence comes from Pinus albicaulis, assembly GCA_034641835.2. NCBI lineage: Eukaryota > Viridiplantae > Streptophyta > Pinopsida > Pinales > Pinaceae > Pinus > Pinus albicaulis. The sequence goes on from CM076572.1 coordinate 485,275,397, forward strand.
ACCATCACACAAAGCATCACACATGAACACCAGGATTTTTAGGTGGAAACCCAAGTCGGGAGAAAACCACCGCTGCAGTTGCTCAGCCTTCAATATTTTTATTATAGAGAAAACATCTTACAACATATGTGCTGGCGCAGACTTGACCAGCACGCAGGCACCCACCTGCGCTCGTTTACCAGCCTCTCCTGGAAGGGAGCTCCAACCCCCTGACTCGTTTACCAGCCTCTCCTGGAAGGGAGCTACGACCCCCCGATCTCGTTTACCAGCCTCACCTGAAAGGGAGCTACAACCCCCTGACTGAAGGCTACAACCTTCAGCACCACCTTGGACCACGTTTCATCAATTTTCACACTGGATCCAACAACTTCAATAGAACACCACTTGCAGGCCACATTTCATCATATTTCCAGACTGGACTCTTTCCAAACTTTTAAGCACAAACATTCATCACCAACAGATACTTAACAACACAGATCAGATAGCAGAAACATAGCAGAACAGATCAGATATTTCATACCCTTTGCTTCAGCAAACCCTAGTTTGCATACGCGCTTTCACTTCACTGATGTCACGTATATACGCGCTTCCGTCCACACAAACCAGCGTATACCTCAGTGTATATTTTATTGCGCATACGCGCTTTCTCTTCGCTGAAGCCGCGTATATACGCGCTTCCTCCGCGGCGAAGTAGCGTATAGATCTTCAATCATTACAGAGCAGCAAACTTCATCAGATCAGATATTCAGTTTAGATCTACCCTTTTGCTTCAGACAGATGTTCGCCTAGATGCTCGCCTCATCACAGATCTAAGCCTTCCATAATCAGATCAAGCAAATACAAGAGCAATTCAGATCTAGATCCCCTTCTTCATCATTGGTGCATCATACATTCAGATTTATCATTCAAGTGTAACCCTTTCCATTCAGATATACTTCAGAGAGAAGTATTCATTCAAGCTCAGACATCTTTCACCGCCACTCATGTTTTTCACAATGAATTTGTTCTCCTTATATAGGTTTATCCTTTTTCAATACCATGAGCCCCTTTTTCAATACCATGGGCCAAAACAATACCATGAGTCCAAAACTACCTGGACGGGGTCAATTAGGCAGATCATTACCCAATACCATGGGTCAATACCATGGTGGTTACCCTTGGTTTTGCACTTTTTGAGCGCTTTAGCCCATACGCGACTTGGCACGTTATTTTCCACGTGCATACGCGACTTCCCCTAGGCCAATCCGCGTATACCTAGAGACATACTCTTTTTCATCATAGAATCTAGCATATGCTGAAATCCTTTCTTCATTGCCTTCTGTACTCACTGTAGATACATCAGATTTCCTTCATCAAGAACATATTCTATCAAGCACAACTTCATCAAGTAAGTTGTCATCATCTTTATCAGATGGGTTGCCTTTCAAGGACAACACTCAGCATCATATTGTCAACAAACATTATATCACATCATATTTACATCATTTACTAAGTCTATCAAGTCAAGCATAACTTCATCAGGTGGATTGCCATCAAGGACAACACATGTCAACAGTCGCATGTCTTCATCTTCATTCAGTGGGTTGCCATCAAGGACAACACTCTGCATCATATTTCCAACACCAAGATCTGCAAACCACGGTTTTCATACCATTGGAATCATAGGCTAAGTCAATATAAATAGATGAACATTTTGAGTCCAAAAGTAGGAAAGAATTAAGTCTGATGCTAAGTACGAATTGTTAGATATGTTTTGGGTTATTTTGGTAAGGAATCCTATTGGTTGTGTGCATGGAGATCCTTAGTCCTGCTGTGTGTGTACCGTGCTAGATGTGTGCACAGGCTGTGTTAGGTTGTAACTAGGTTTGAATGATAATATATGTGGATATAGTTGAAGTATCTCTGTGTGATTGGGATCTGTTGTGTTATTGTTGATGTGAACCTTTGGTATATGTTTGGAGCTATGAATACATTTATGTTATCTACTTATGTTGCAATTATATCTGTGTTATGCATATGTATATATGTGATCTGTATCAACTGCGAGTATAAGGGTTCTGTGATGGTTTCTGTTTAGCTATGAGTACATATGTTTATAGGTTGTGTTTTATGATATCATGTACTGATAATTATTGTTACACATGTGGATGTGAAGATATCGAATAGATCTAGATAGCTTTGTTGTGGTTATTAACTGAATATACTATGAAAGCCTGCAAATAGGCCTTTGTGAACCTAGTAGGTTGTGAACTCGGATCTAACTGACTAACCTGCTCTCTCTCAGGGTGCGGAAACCTGGTTCTAGCACCCTCCCATATTGCTTCAGGTGAGACTTTGGCCTACACAATTAGGTCACTGCCGAAAGAGCCAGTATTATAGGGGTTTGTTGGCAAACCTTAACCTCCGAACCTAGGTCAAGACCCTTCAAGCCAACAAATGGTTATGTTTTCGGTACTGGGAGAGTTTTGAGAGAGAGATCAGGTAATGTTAAGTGAAAATTGGAGACCTGAGAGGATATAAATTGAAGAGTGGTTTGAAAAATAGGTTCAGGAATTTATGGTAAAGGAGAATCACATCACAAAGTTGATGGTAGAGAAATGGAAGAATAAGTACATTTTCACTGAAGTCTAAGAACTTTTCTTTGTAACATTTGCGAACAAGCTTCAGGAGTGGTTGGCAAGGATCATATATTTCCAAACGTGTTGGAAGGATAAGCGGGTCATGCAGTGGACTCCAGGGTTGATCCAACAGTTAGAAAGAACTGATAATACCATCACTCGTACGGTAGATCACTGGGTGGATAGTGTGCTGGGAGGATTTGTGACAGAGTTTGCAGTCGATCAGTTCATGTCCTATTCTGAGGCAGAGAGGAGGTTATTTAAGGGTTTTCGGGGTAAGTTTATAAAAAAGTTTCCATTACTGATTAAAATATTATTGTGCAAAAAGGGCATTCTGTGTAGCCATACAGAGTGAATGAGCTCTGATCAGAGCGAGGGTAAAACTATAATGTTCTAAATTTTTCACTATGTTAATTGGAACATTAATTTTTCCTTTGTTTTAATAAGAGGAATAAAATGGGTAAGGGAGCCCATGTAGCAGAAAAATAAATCTCTCCTAAGGTGCATGAATCGCTTAAGTGGCTAAATTTGGCAGTGCCTAGTGTGAAAAGGGCCAAAATCAAGTAAACTAGGCCATGGTTGACCAAGTCAACAACGTGGTTAAGAGGAGAAGCTGTGCAGTTTTTAAAGGAGGGAAATTAGAGGATGAGAGAAACCATAATGGGTGGGGTCCATGGAAAGGAAGCATTCCTTGACATAAAAAGGTCAAGGAGAGCCATTGTTCAGTCATGTTGAAGATTTTGAATTTACTTTTCTCTCTCCAGTTGTGCAACTAGGATAGCTTGTGCTGCTTAGCACAAGGGAGATTTCTATTTAGAAGTCTCCTCTCCTTCATTGGGAAGCTTTGGAGGAGCTACTCTTCATCTTCCTCACATCTAGGCTTGTGACCAAAGCCATCTATTTTAGCTACAACGTTTCTGTTGGGCAGAAACATTGGAGTTACTGGGGGTAGCAGTGAGGGATCACCATCACCCATTTATGGAGCTAGTTTTGTGGAGAAGGAGCTCACTCCTTCTCTAAGAGATAGAAAAAGGAGATTCCTAGAGCTTAATTGCAGATTTTGGCATTGGGCCAAGTGTTTCATCTCCCTCTTACAACGTTATTTTCAGAAGGCAATTGCAGGAGGATTCACCTTGGGGATTAGAGACTGTAATATTCAGTGAAAGGGGAAGCCTTTCACTTATAAGATCATTGGAGGAGGTCATCATATTTTTTTCAGCATTCTTCCCCTTCTCCTTTCATGTATTATTATTGAGTTGCAGTTGCTACATTGCAACTCTAGCATTTTGTATTTTATCATTTTGTACATGTATTGTAGCCAATCCTTCTAAGGATTGTTAGTTATTTATTTTCAGGGGTTGAGAGCTTGCTCCCACAAGTTTCTTGAGATGATATTGATATATCATCACATTTTCATATTATATGTTGCAGTCTCCTCACGTAACTGCGCAGTCATGGCTAGGGCAGCAATGTGTAGCGGTGTAGTCTTGAGTTTTCATGCACATTCTTGATTAAGGCTATCTTGAGAGGGTTCTTCCTCAATATTTGTATATTATTTGCTGTTGCTACTTTATATATAATCCATGAACTCTTCTTATACACTATTATGTATTATTTCACTGTTGTTCATTATTGAAGTTCAGATGTTGTTGTAGCTCATCCTTTTTAAGCAGGATCTTTTGAGGAAGAAGTATTTACATAGCCATAGGCAAAGTCTGAGAAAGGCCAGATAGCCTCTAGTTCTCATCCTCTCTTTAGAGGTGAAATAACCAGTAAAAGCCCTCTCATTCCATCTCTGACATATCCTTGTTCATATTTCTGACAAAGGAGTTCTTCAGTGGTGTAAAAGCTGCTGATTTCCATTTTGGAACATTACAGTGGTATCAGAGCTTCGAACTTGGCTCAGCCTATGAAGTTCAAATTTCAGAGAATAAGAGGTCAAGATGATGTAGAGGATGAGATTGATCTCATCAGTTTTCAGATCCAGCAAGAACCTCTCCAAAAAGGTTGAGGAGATAGAAAAAGGAGAAGAGGAAGGACCATGCACTTCCTATTCTCACAGAGAAGCAGAGCAGAAGCATGAAGATCACTTGGAATTCGAAATTCTAAGTGAATTTCTTGCTGAATATAGAGAAAACCATAGATTCTTCCAAGAGACTCTATCTTTTTTGCACTTTGTTAAACAGAAATAGGAAAGAATACCCCACAGTCATGGGATGATGAAAGGCAATAGATTTCTATTGTCTAATTTTGATGGGTCACCCACATGTGCAGTAGAGGCTTGGGTGAAGAAGATAGAGGCTTTATTCCTACTACATCCTATAGTAGACGGAGAGACTGTAGCAATTGCAGTGTTGCATCTTGAGGGAGAGGCAAATATTTGGTGGTTCAGCCATGGGAGGCATGCAAGGGTTTCTACTCTTGCTGATTTTTCTCAGACATTGATCAGAAGATTTGGCCAAAGGAGGAAAGAGACCTCACGACCAGAAGAGAGGGCACATGCCAGCGTTGTCCCATTCATGGAGGAGCAACCTCCATATTCAGCAGTTGGGGCAGCCAACACATTTTGGGAAGAGACACTTGCAGCCACATTATACTTCCCAAAATTTCATAGAGGTATGCACAAGTTTACATTTTTTGTTGATTTAGTACCTTCTATGAAGATTTGCATACCATTTCAAGTTGACTGTCTTGAGAAAAATACTGTCACTGCACTGTGCCATCATTCTCATACTCCATTGATGAGTCATGCACCTCACAGGAGAATGGGGTTTGAGAAATGGACCATAGAGAGGATTGCATTTCAATGTCCCATGAAATGCAAAGGTGATAATCTGTTTTGGGATGATGGCAGCTCTTGTTGGGGAGGTGCTAAGTTGAAAAATTGTGGGAAACATCCACTAGGAGCTGAGTGGATGTGGATGGGAGGCAAGAAGATGGTGAGCCTCTTGCAGATATATGATACAGGGCAACAAGAAGCCATGTTGTGTTGGTTTCTCTTGAGGGAGTTTGGCCAACATGTGACCTATTCCTTTTCATGGGGTTTTAAAGGGAAGAGGAGATGGCAGGACACTTACACCATGGAGCAGAAAGGAGCATGGGTACATTATGATGGGATGGAATTATTTTTACCATTCATCATGTTCCCATTTCATATTTGGAATGGTGGAATTATGCGGGGGAAAAAAACAATTTTGTTGCTCAAGTTCTATTTGGTTATTACGGGAGGAAGAGGAGGCACTAGCATAGTGCAAGGGGATTTCTCCTTGATATCGGATGCCCAAGCAACACCTTATTCATGGGAGGGGCTCTAAATTTGCATCAACATGATGAGAGGAGTCTTTGGCAAGATTTTTGCCAAAGAAGGAAGCTTTGAGATGACAGTGGCCCTACTCCAAAGGCCAGCAGCGCTGTCACTTGAGGGCTTGGATTACTTGCTAGAGTGTTCTCAAAACCACTTCACAAGTGATGCACCTTGGAGGCATGTAGGATATGAGGATGAGGGAGCAATGGATGGAATCATCCCTCACTATGGTTTGATCTTCTTGGCTTGGGTTCTCAAGCTCAAGGGGAGGCACCTACATGTAGCATTCATGGATTCTCCATCCATGAATTCTCATGCATATTACTCATTGATGGATGAGTCCACTTGGGAAGGTATCCTAATGGATGTATTTCAGCATATGGAAATATTCACATCCCAAGAGATGAAGATATGGTTGGCACAACCACTTCCCTACTCTGTTGCAGTAAGGGAGACTTTTCACTTGAGCCATCTCAGCTCAAAGGCCAAAGTACATGATGAGGGAGGTAACCATATGCTTTATTTTTTACACTCTCTTACTTTTATGATCAACATGTTATATCAAGGAGGATCTTTCCTTCTTGAAAATTATGTCTGGTTATACTTATGGTCTATTGCAGCAAGAATGATGGTTATCTTATTAGTGGATTGTGGGAGGGAGCCACATGGTTTTTGGTGTGCACCTTTGGCACCAATGTATGTTTTCATGGTCACATCTTGCTGGATGAATGTGGAAGAAAAAAATTGGCTGCAAAGAAACTTGTTGCATCATATGTGGAGGCAGGCCAATGATGCCCTGTGCTGGTTCCATGCATGGAACTTTATTTCACTTCCTTGCTCTCACAAGTTTATTCTTCCATATTTTGCTAATGGAACGTTGTTCAGAGGAAGGACTATTTTGAAGGAGGGAAATAATTTGAAGATGCCCAATGGGAGTGTGATTATCCCTACTTTTCATGTTGTATGTTTCAAGAGAAACAATGGGTAGCCCATGATTTCCAAGCTTCATCTCTTTCCTTCATGTGGGAGGAGCTATTTGGAGAGTTTGAATTTTTGGAGGATGCACTTCATGGTTTGAATGATTGATGGGGTGGCTTGGGTCTCTTTTGAAGGCCATTATGTTTCAGCCATATATCAACAGTAGCCCCATATGTATCAATAGGAGGGAGAGACTCATGGGGTGGATGTGCCCTTTGGGAGCGAAGACCTCCATTATTTTTGCAGCACATGCTCCAAGGGGAGTGTGGGAAATGATATGGTCACCATGTTCAGCCATTTGTTTTTCCCTGAGGTGAACCATATGATTTTTTGGATGCCATATGATGACGAATTCCAACTCATCACATATGAGATGTTTTGGGCCAGCTTGATTTGCAGCGTTGGAGGAGAGATCCTTGGGGATCTAGACTTCATATTGCCTCTTGAAGGCAACACTATTTCAGCCCAAGCTCAACTTTCACTCCACATTTATCATAAGTGGGGAATAGGACAGTGTGGGGTAGGCTATGAAGCTTACCATGTTCAGCATTTTATCCCACCTATTCTATAGAAGCCCAAGGTGGAGGATGATTTTCAGGAGTTGCTCAGTTGGAGAGTAACTCATTTTTCTTGGTTGATTGCTTGGGGGATGGAGGATCTACATGAGGATATTTTAGACTCCATGCCTTGAGTGGAGGATATTTTTCAGTTCTACCCTTGCACTTGCTTGCGAACAAGAAATATTTGGGAGGGGAGGACTATAATGTTCAAAATTTTTCACTATGTTAATTGGAACATTAATTTTGCCTTTGTTTTAATAAAAGGAATAAAATGGGTAAGGGAGCCCATGTAGCAGAAAAATAAAACTCTCCTAAGGTGCATGAGTCACTTAAGTGGCTAAATTTGGCATTCCCTAGTGTGAAAAGGGCCAAAAGCAAGTAAACTAGGCCATGGTTGACCAAGTCAACAACGTGGTTAAGAGGAGAAGCTTGCTCAAGAAGACTATGCAGTTTTGAAAGGAGGGAAATTAGAGGATGAGATAAACCCTAATGGGTGGGGTCCATGGCAAAGAAACATTCCTTGACATAAAAAGGTGAAGGAGAGCCATTGTTCAGTCATGTTGAAGATTTTGAATTTACTTTTCTCTCTCCACTTGTGCAACTAGGATAGCTTATGCTGCTTAGCACAAGGGAGATTTTTGTTTAGAAGTATCCTTTCCTTCATTGGGAAGCTTTGGAGGAGATGCTCTTCATCTTCCTCACATCCAGGATTGTGGCCAAAGCCATCTCTTTCAGCTACAACATTTCTGTTGGGCAGAAACATTGGAGTTGTTGGGGTAGCAGTGAGGGATCACCATCACCCATTTTCGGAGCTAGTTTTGTGGAGGAGGAGTTCACTCCTTCTCTAGGAGATCAGAAAAGGATATTCCCGGAGCTTAATTTCAGATTTTGGCATTGGGCCAAGTGTTTCATCTCAGTCCCAGCGTAGTCTCTCCATCTTACAACATTATTTTCAGAGGGAAATTGCAGGAGGATTCACCTTGGGGATTAGAGAGTGTAATCTTCAGAGAAAGGGGTAGCCTTTCACTTAAAAGATCAATGGATGAGTTCATAATACTGTTTGCAACATTCTCCCCCTTCTCCTTTCATGTATTATTATTGAGTTACAGCTAATACACTGCAACTCTGGAATTTTTTATTTTATCATTTTGTACATGTATTGTAGCCAATCCTTCTAAGGATTGTTAGTTAGTTATTTTTAGGGGTTGAGAGCTCACTCCCCCTCATTTCTTGAGCTAATATTGATATATCATCACATTTTTATATTATATGTTGCATTCTCCTCGTGTAACTGTGCAGTCATGGCTAGCGCAACAATGTGTAGCAGTGTAGTCTTGAGTTTTCATGCACATGCTTGATTGAGGCTATATTGAGAGGGTTCTTCCTCAATATTTGTATATTACTTGTTGTTGCTACTTTATATATAATCCATGCACTCTTCTTATACACTATTATGTATTATTTCACTGTTGTTCATTATTGAAGTTCAGATGTTGTTGTAGTTCATCCTTTTTTAGCAGGATCTTCTGAGGAAGAAGTATTTACATAGCTATAGGCAGAGTCTGAGAAAGGGCCAGATAGCCTCTAGTTCTCATCCTCTCTTTAGAGGTGAAATAGCCAGTAAAATCCCTCTCAGTCCATCTCTGACATAGCCTTGTTCATATTTCTGAAAAAGGAGTTCTTCAGTGGTGTAAAAGTTGTTGATTTCCATTTCAGAACATTACAAAAACCTGAAGCGGCAAGTACTACAGATTCAATAAAGAAGGGGATAAATACATTTACATCCCATTAAGAGAACTGGTTGTGCATGAAGGAAATAACCCTCCTATGACACCACCTTCGAATCCACATAAGGCTAAGAATTCATCCACACCTCCTCCTTCTCCACCGCTACCCCCAGAAGTAGATATGGCCACACACATGAAGTTACCCACCTTCAAGGGTGTAGGAGATGAAGATGTGGACCGGTTCCGGTTTGTCGCAAAGTAAGTATGCACTGCGTAGAATGTGGCCAATGATGCTGTAAAGAGGGTGGAGCTATCCTTCACCTTTGAAGGAAGAGCCTTGGATTGGTATATGGGATACGCAGCTCAACAAGCAAATGTGACCATTCAAGAGGTTAAAAATTCCCTAAAACAATAGTTTCAGAAGCCTAAGTCCTATTATCAGATAGTGAACGACCTAAAAAAATTCAAGCAAGGGCCCTCTAATTCTATATGGGAGGCTAACCAATAGCTAAAGAAGGTGATTAGATAAGGGGAATTTTTATATGATGACAGACAACACAAGGAATGGTTCATTGCTATGTTACTGCTTCACTTGCATGTACCTATGGGTCAGCAAGCCATTAAATCGCAAGAAAAATATTTGGAGATTGCTATGAAGTTAGAAGCCATACCAAGAGATGATACCCAGTTTGGAGTACAAAAAATCCAAGAGAAGTTGGAGGCAATGCACATGGAAATCTAGAATCTGCAAAAGGACTAAGGGAAAGAAGTTAGCCCAGACGTATGGTGCATATGATGTAGGGTATCTAGCCATACCAAGGATCAGTGCCCACTACTGGCAGACTACCTGCAGGCTGGGGGACTTAGTCCATTGTGCCCTAGGAAGACTACGGGACCAAGTGGAACAACATTGTGGTGTGATGATTGTCACGTAGTTGGCCTGCATGATACTAACCACTACCCCCATCTAGGTGTGTATGTTCCAGAACTGAAGCAACAATGGTGTCGATTTTTCCAATTAGTAGGACATGATGAACATAACTATCGAACTTATGATTTAATGATAGACCGGGTGTTACACAACATTTTGTCAACGTCCCTGCAATCCCTCGTCCCGTACATTGGAGGACTATTCCCATGACCTGTGAACAGTAAAATGTCCTGAAACCACCTTCATGGCATCCTATTGCATAAGGAAAAACATTCTCCTGAAGAACATTTCCTCTGAAAAAACCTAAAAACATATGTTTTAGCCTTGGCGCGACTAGCCAGTTCATCCCTCGCACCAATGGGGGAAATCCATACTAGAGGACGCGCCAACTGGAGCTCTGTCCCTGTGTTTCACTTGCACCAATATTATTAAGGGATGTTTTTTAAAAATAAATGGCGGAATTTTGATTCCAAAAAACTCTAGAATGAATCATCAAAAGAAGTTGAGTGGTTTGGCTCTGGATCTCCATGTATAGGAAGTGTTTTCCACCTCTCATGGAACCTTCCTAAGAGATAGGGCCTATCCCATGATTATAGAGATATGAACTTCTCTTCCTCCATCTATAAAATCTTGCCCTCTCCATTTCCAAGCTAGCTGAATGCTTGGGAGCTAAACTTGTAGGAAGGAAACTATAGCTGGGCAACTATTGAAAGCTAAGCCGAAGAGAATCCTATAAGAGAGAAAGCTTCGTCCAGATTCCTGACAGGATTTGTTGAGACACGCTCTACTGCAAGCCTTGCCAAAGGAAGATCATAGAGTTAGAGCATTTGGTTGTAATCTCCCTTTTGTCATTTATAATATAAGTGACTTTGATTTTGGTTCCATTCATGTGTTCATTTATTATGTAATGCAATGAATTATATCCTCTTTGACTTATATATAGTTACATTCTTTATATGTTACATTGTATGTCGCCATTTCCCTGCATGTGTACAGGTGTTAGGACGTGTCGAACAAAAAGATTGTGATCTGTCAAGCGAGGGATGGGAAACATCATATTTTCTCCAACGACAACTGTGTGGGATTTGAGGTAGGCTACTCATTGCGATCTTTGTCTTTTTGTAACTAGGAACCAACGTCATTGTGTGACTTGATTGTTGCTAGACCCAATCTGGGCTAGTGGGATCACCTTTATCCGCAGAGGGGATTTACCTCCTCAACAATTTAGCGACTCCGCTGGGGAATCAGTTGGAGTTAATCTTTCCTCTTTTGTTGTTTTTGTCTTTTGATTGATTTATTTTCTCTTATGGTTCACCTCCCTTGGTGTCAAACCCCTGTTCAGCCTCCAGAAGACCAAATCCAATCTCTATTTGTCCTTTTTCATCTTTTTCCCATAGTAAACTCAATTGGCGCGGTTTAGCTCTTGACAGTAACGCCAACTGGTGCTTGTTGCTAGTTAGGCCCCCACGCCAATGCCTTTTGGTGCAGATTACAGCCAAAGAGGCGCACCAACTCTGTTTGGTGTTAGGTTTTGCTTGATTTTTGGCTCTCTAGGTGTGATTTTTGGTCCTGGTGTCATTTTTCTGACTGATTGAGTGCCTTGAAGTCATTGTTGACTGTGTTTGGCCCTTGTACTCTGGTTTTTTTCCCTTTACTATCAGTTTTGAAATTTAGCCCTAGGGCTTCTAGGTGCTTCAGTGTGCTGAGCCTCCTGTGGGAGTTTTGGGTCCTTGCTTTCCTGGTCGACTTCGTTTTCACTTCTTCGCATTAATTTTATTGGATTCTATTGTATCATTGCATTATTTGAGTGAATTTTCTCTCTTTCATTCAAGTTTCGCTTTGTGTCACTCCAAGCCTAGATTACACAGTTTGTGTGAGTCTTTTTCGAGATTCTTCTTCACTTTGAGGGATTTCGTCATCAGTTTAAGTCTCGATTGTGTGCGTTTGAATTGAGTGAAATTGTTTGTTTCATCTCTCTCACTTTCATTTATCGAATTTGT